>OV743716.1:118580030-119180030 GCA_928272305.1 Volucella inflata | reverse complement strand
ACAAATGAGTTATTAGAAGCACTAAATTCAATAGCATTAGTGTGGACGTAGGATATCAGGTAGCGCTATTTGCTATTATTCCACATTTTTTGCTAGCCGAAATGGATCATTGATTCGTATACGCATAAGGTCCCGACAAGTTGCATCACATATGGCGGTAGGATAGACAGTGCTTTCTATAATTCTTTATTTCAGCTATAGTCATACGATTTAGCCAACGAAATAAAACTGCTGATGAAATCTGTCAAAATGCACTATTGAGCTGTGAACAAACAAAGATATAACAAACATTGTAAAGATTCTGAAAAAGCCTTCCGATCGGACTGAACTTTTCCTTAAATGTTACGGTCAAATTTGTATGAAATCTATTGAAATCACTGACTTCAATTTATTTAATGTGAATTCACTGCTAAATTCAATTCAATTCAAGTGATTTCAATTGACTTCCGTAAATGATTTCAATTCTATGATTTCTAAAAATTGAATGCCCCAATCATTGACTTCAAAAAAACGGTGATTTAGATTTTTCAAATCCCAGTTTTATTTGATTTTGATGGCATCGATAAGAAAGTTTAAACCTTGATTTAAATTGATATATAAGAGAGAGGCATGATAGAATTATATCAAACTTCGTCCGGCTCCGTTCAGTAGTCATGTTTAAACAAGTGATTCCAGGCGCCACTAAACGCACAAGGTTAAAGAGTTGAATGCAAAGTACTCCCTAAAATTAATTTGGGATAAGAAAACCATAGAAGAAAGACCAAAATTCTAATCAAAGTATTGGACCTTTCATATGATTCCAACGAATTATAGAAAAATTGTGAGGCGGATGAAAAATTTTACGCGATTTCATTCACAAGAGAGAATAAACTTGCACTAACTACATCTATCAATCAGTCCAAGTCACAGTATTCCATTCAAAAATCTCTCCGTCATTTTATTATCTTCTAAAATACGGACAAATATGATCATGAAAAACATGAAGGTAGTGAGCGGAGCAAAGGTCACTCAGCCCTACAGATGACAGCCTAGACTTATGGGAACAAGAAGTAGTCGCTCGGAGCCAAATCTGGAGAATAGGGTGGATGAGGGAGCAATTCATAGCCCAATTCATGGATTTTTGCCATGGCAACTGCACATGTGGTGATCACATTGCGATCGACGCAAGACATTCCTCCAGTATTATGGATGTCCGGACGTTCCGAGGAGCCAACATCAACTCGGACCATTTCCTTGTTGTAGCCAAGGTACGGTTGCGGATATCCCAAACTACGCCAAGACAAACTAATGCTGTGAGGAAATTCGACGTCAGACGGCTACAATCGCAACCGATCGCCAAGTCCTTTTCCGATCGAGTGTCTCTTAATCTCTTAAGAGGTCCAATACTGACAGCATCAAGCATCGAAGACTATTGGGAACATTGCCGCTTCTGATGTGCTGGGTTTCACTCGTCCACCGCATCGAAACCCCTGGTTCGATGATGAATGCCGGCAAGCACATGCAAATATGCAAGATGTATATAAAGTGGCGCTGCATAGAAGGACGAGAGCGTTTCACAAGCTTTATGAGCAGAAGAGGAAAGACGAACACCGCTTTCTCAGGAGGAAGAAGAAAGAGCATGAGAAGCGCGTGGTCGAGGAAATTGAGAAAAGCTACTCCAGGAATGAGGTTCGGAAGTTTTACCAAAAGGTAAAAAAAAAAAGCCCGAACCGAAGCTTGCAGAGACGAACAAAAAAGGATTTAGAAAGATCATTTCTGTAGACTATATAACGGCGATGACGAACCAAATACCGCTGTCAGGCAGAATCAACCTTTCAACCTGGACGATGATGACCAACAATTACGTCCACCTGACCTAGATGAAGTGAAGATAGCTATATCTAAGCTTAAGTCCAACAAAGCTGCTGGAGCGGATGACCTGACTGCCGAGCTCTTCAAGGCGGCAAGCGATGACTTGGTAAGGAGCATACACCAACTCATCTGCAAAATATGTTCGGATGAAAGTATGCCCGATGAATGGAACCTCAGCATTATTTGTCCGGTTCTCAAGAAAGGAGACCCTCTGAACTGCGCCAACTACAGAGGCATCAGCCTCCTTAACATCGCATATAAGATCTTATCTGCCGTACTGTGTCAACGCCTGAAGTCGTTCGTCAACAACCTGATAGGTCCATATCAGTGTGGCTTCAGGCCAGGAAAGTCCACCATCGACCAGATATTCACACTATGGCAGATCTTGGAGAAGACCCATGCGCTTCAGATCGATACAGGCCACCTTTTCATCGATTTTAAGGCTGATGTACAGCAACATCGACCTAACCAAAAGAGTGAAGATCCAAAGACTAAGATGGCTGGATTATGTAGAATGTATGGACACCAATGCTCCGGTCCGAAAAGTCTTCGAATTCGCTTCCGAGGGACAGCGCAATAGAGGAAGGCCAAGACTCAGGTGGCGCACGCAAGTGGAAGGAGACCTCAGCCATCTTAGCGTGCGAAACTGGAGGCAGCTAGCGAGGCTGGAGACGCTTGTTGACTGAGGCCCGGGTCTACCCTTGACTGTACGGCCACTTAAAGAAGAGGAAGGGTATGCCGATAAGTTAAATTGTCACGTTTCGTTTTATAGAGGACATAAGGCCATAAATGCTTGAAAAAGTGACGGGCATGTCGCCGAAGTTTTGTTTAACAATTAATTGCAGAATGTATTCTGCGGATCGAATGCAAATAAGAGGCTATTTAATGAAACTTCATGTGTTTTGTCAAAAACTTAAGCTAGTATTGGATAAAAAACATGAGAAAGTTACATAATATTGCAGTCTTTTAGCCCCCAATTAGAAGGTTAATTTAATAGATTATATGCTGTAATATATCCTCTCATGTTTTTTAATTGGATTTCATCAATTCGCAAATTCGTTGAAGTGGGTAACTTAGTATAACTCTACTTCTGTGCTTTCCTTAGACTGTACATACAACAAGCACTCCTATTTATATAAAATAACATTTTTGTGCGTATATATACGAGTATTAAACTTTTATTTAGAATTTTGAAGTCTCCCTTATGCTACTAATTAAAATTCTGTTCACGATTTAGAGAAAAAGAAAACATGATTTTAAACTTATTGCCCTAAATTAAGTATACGATATGGACACAACCGTACGTGAACAGAAAACGGTTTTTAAGATAAAGGTAATTACCATATTTATTGGAGTTTCAAAAATAAACTAGAGCACTCTGTTAAGGATTATAATATTATATTTTTGAATAATCTTTGTCTAGCAATCGAGGCTAACGGGTTTAACAGAATCTTTACAAAAGTTTACTCAAAAAAACATTTGGCGGTTTTATTTAGTTCCAATAAATTTAATTAGACACTTAACAGCAATAAGATACATATATTACAGTAATTGAAAACGTTATCGCATATACGAGCATATTGAATATATTTGTGACCCTTGTCACACAGTGAACAGTGGTTCAATGCCTTAGTCTGGTGATAATTAAATACCATCTATCTATTCTGTGCTGCGCCTGTTAAGGGGACAAGGAAATCATAAGAAAAAAAGTTATAACAATAACTAGATGGTGCATAATACGCACATTTTGTTAGCAGGTATATTTAGTTAAGACACATTTTAACCTGCATATAATACACTTGAACTTGAACCTGATATTCTAAAACTTTGAGTTTAGTACCAATACGAGGGCGGGTCAATAAGTCCGTGACTTTTGGATTAAAACACAGATTTTTTGATAAAAAAATAATTTTATTTTTCAACGTAGTCTCCCTTGAGCTCTATACACTTTGTCCAACGCTTCTCCAATTTTTTTATCCCTTCCAAAAAAAATGATTTGTCGAGGTCCTCAAAATAGGCCTTTGTTTGCGAGATGACTTCATCATTGGAGTCAAATCTTTTTCCACCAAGCCATTTCTTCAGGTTTGGGAACAAGAAGTAGTCGCTCGGAGCCAAATCTGGAGAATAGGGTGGATGAGGGAGCAATTCATAGCCCAATTCATGGATTTTTGCCATGGCAACTGCACATGTGTGCACCCTTGCATTGTCTTGGTGGAAAAGAACTTTTTTCTTGGCCAAATGAGGTCGTTTTTTTTTTTCAAATCGTCATTGAACCGGTCCAATAAGTTGGCATAATATTCCCCATTGATTGTTCTTCCCTTTTGAAGGTAGTCAATGTGGATTATCCCGCGTGCATCCCAAAAAACAGTTGGCATAACTTTATTGGCTGACAAACCCATCTTGGCCTTCTTCACCCTTAGAAACCCACTGTTTTGACTGTTGTTTGTTCTCTGGTGTGTTGTGATGGATCCATATTTCGTCCACGGTTACAAAACGGCGCAAAAACTCCTCCATATTGCGATTAAACACCGCCAAACCTTCCTGTGAAGTGAAGCACACGAAATTCACTTTTTTTCCATTTTCTCCTCAAATTAGTGAGTAGTCTGATAAAAATAGCTGTCAAACACAAACTAACTGACGCAGCAAGTTTAAATTTTGACAGGAGTCAACTGACAGATGCCTGTTGACAGGAGCAGTGTTGCTGTTTCAGTAAAGAGGTCAGAAATTCAAAAAGTCACGGACTTATTGACCCGCCCTCGTATATCAGACAAAAGCTTTTTTTATTGCGAAGTATAATATATAAAATGTCAACGCAACTTTCAAGCTATTAATACAGGAAAAACCTTTCAGAAATAAATAACATATCATTACTGGAACCTCAATGACGGACAAAGACTCTAATTTAAAAACGGAAAAGTAAAACCGATACAATGAGTGTTTAATAAACCAAGTGGCGAAATGTGAAAACAGGGCCCGCTTCTTGAACTTGCAAATCAAAGTACACATTTCTTTTTTAAGAACTTAACACTTAAGAGGGTACAAAAGATGGAATGTCATAAGCACCTGCAATGCAGTGAGCAATCAGAAAAAATCTAGTTTGGACCGATTTTGATGAGATTTTGAATTATATATCAAGAAAGCAAATACTTGAGTACAACCTGCAGCAAATCAAACCAAACTAAGATAGATTACCATCAATGTAAGAGATTTTAAAATGATCTTGGGTAAATGACTGGCAACATTTTTTATGAAAAAAACCAGACAATAACCAACGAAAAATTATATTGTTACAGTTTAAACAAGAAAAGAGGCCAGCTCCGGGCGCTTAATTTGCAAGAATAACTCCAAAGTACCAGAACAGAAAAAAGGGAATCCTTTGAATCCAAGAAGTACTATGTATAATGAAGGTTAAACACAGTGGCGTAATCGAGTCCGAAAAAACGTTTATACGTCGATGCTAACGCTGCTTATATATAAGACAATGACTTTTTATTATTGGAGAAAAAACAACATCCGCATTGTCTTTTTTTTTATATGTAGGAAACCAGAATGCCGACATCTTTTTAAGACAAATATAAACAAAAGTAAAAATATAACAAAATCTAAATCTTGAAAATCAAAAATTAAAATTTTGATATATCTTTAGGTTTAAAGATCTCAATAGTGTTTTTTTTTAACAGGTTTTAAGAAAATATTTGTTTGTGTATTCTTTTTTTTTGTCAGAATTCCTATTATTGTCCTTAGGTTACTTACTTTACTTACTTTAAGTGGCGCTACAGTCCGGTGAGGACCTGGGCCTTAGTCAACAAGCTTCTCCAGCTAGCTCGATTCCTGGCTAGTTGCCTCCAATTTCGCACGCTAAGTTGGCTGAGGTCCCCTTCCACTTGCGAGCGCCAGCTGAGTCTTGGCCTTCCTCTCGGGAGCGGATTCGAAGACTTTTCGGACAGGAGCGTTGGTGTCCATACACTCTACATGACCCAGTCATCTCAGTCTTTGGATCTTCACTCTGCTGGCTAGGTCCATGTCGCTGTACAGTTCGTCGTTGTATCTCCTCCTCCACTCACCGTCAATGCAGAGGGGACCGAACATCGCCCGAAGAATTTTTCTCTCGAGGCAACCAAGAACACCCTCATCCATTTCTGATAATGTCCATGCCTCTGCGCCATAGAGCAGGACCGGGATTATTAAGGTCTTACGAAGGGTGACTTTCGTAGTCCGAGAGAGGGCTTTGCTACTCAAATGTCTTCTTAGCAAAAAGAAACAGCGGTTGGCAAGAGTTATTCTTCGCTTGATCACAGCGCTGGTGTCGTTGTCAGTATTAATAGCAGAGTCTAGGTAGACAAACTCCTTAACTTCCTCAAAGTTATATCTGTCGAGGGTGACATTCTGCCCGAGACGTCGGTACTGGTTGTCATTTTCGCTTGAGCCCATATTCTTGGTCCTGCCCTCATTGACCGCTAAACCCATTTTCGCCACTCCAGTCTCAATACTCACGAAAGCGCCACTGACATCACGCTGCTTTCTCCCGATTATGTCAATATCGTAAGCGTATGCGAGTAGTTGGACGGACTTTTGAAAGATAGTACCTCTTGTGTTTGCTCGTGAGTTTTGCACTATTCTTTCAAGTATGATGTTGAAAAAATCGCATGACAGCGCATCGCCTTGTCTAAATCCTTTCTGGACATCAAAGGTCTCGGTGAAATCTTTACCGACCATGATGGAGCAGAGTGCATTCTCCATCGTCATCCTGCACAGACGGACGAGTTTGGCAGGGATGCCGAAACTAGACATTGCTCTGTATAGCTCGTCTCTAAAGATGCTGTCTCACGCGGCCTTAAAGTCGATGAATAGGTGGTGTGTATCGATATGAAGCTCATGGGTTTTCTCCAAGTTCTGGTCGATGGTGGAGTTTCCTGGCCTGAAGCCACACTGATATGTACCTATCAGGTTGTTGACTAACGGCTTCAGCCGTTCATACAATACGGCGGATAAAATCTTATATGCTATGTTGAGGAGACTGATGCCTCTGTAGTTGGCGCAGTTCAGAGGGTCTCTGTTCTTGAGAATCGGACAAACAATGCTGAGGTTCCATTCATCGGGCATACTTTCGTCCGACCATATTTTACAGATGAGGTGGTGTATGCTCCTTACCAAGTCATCGCCTGCCGCTTTGAAGAGCTCGGCAGTCAGGCCATCCGCTCCAGCAGCTTTGTTGGACTTAAGCTTAGATATAGCTATCTTCACTTCATCTAGGTCAGGTGCACGTAATTATTGGTCATCAACGTCCAGGTTGAAAGGCTGATTCTGCCTGACAGCGGTATTTGGTTCGTTATCGCCGTTACACAGTCTTCAGAAGTGGTCTTTCCAAATCCTCAGCATCGACTGCGATTCTACTACGATGGTCCCTTGTTCATCTCGACAGGCTTTGGTTCGGGGTTTGTTTCCGTGGTATGTTATTTTTACTTTTTCATAAAACTTCCGAACCTCATTCCTGGAGTAGCTTCTCTCAATTTCCTCGATCTCATGCTCTTTCTTCGTCCTCCTGAGAAGCCGGTGTTCGTGTCTTCTCTTCTGCTCATTAAGCTTGTGAAAAGCTCTGGTCCTTCTATGCAGCGCCGCTTTATATGCATCTTGCTTAGCTGCATGTGCTTGCCGGCATTCGTCATCGAACCAGGGGTTTCGTTGTGGTGGACGAGTGAAACCCAGCACATCAGAAGCGGCAATGTTTCCAATGGTCTTCGATGTTTGATGCTGGCGGTATTGGACCTCTTAAGAGATTAAAAGACACTCGATCCGAAAAGGACTTGACGATCTCTTGCGATTGTAGCCGTCTGACGTCGAATTTTCTCACAGCATTAGTTTGTCTTGGCGTAGTTTGGGATATCCGCAACCGTACCTTGGCTACAACAATGTAATGGTCCGAGTCGATGTTGGCTCCTCGGAACGTCCGGACATCCATAATACTGGAGGAATGTCTTGCGTCGATCGCAATGTGGTCAATCTGGTTGACCTTGTGTATGTCGATATGTGGAAACCACATGCTAGCTACGAAAATGTTTCGCCCCGCCGCAAAGTCGATTAGACTGAATCCGTTATCGGAGGTGGTGTTGTGCAGGCTATATTTTCCGATTGTTCCACCAAAGATACCCTCTCTTCCTAACTTTGCATTCAAATCACCGAGGACAATTTTAATGTAGGTCTTGCTAAGGAGCTCGTAGTAGGCATCATTGGTGTCGTCATCTTTCTCCTCTGTGGGGGCATGCACGCATATAAGATTAATACTCAGGACTTCTTGTTTTAGTCTGCCTCCGACAACAAATCCGAATCCAAATAAGCGCTGCTTTTGCCGTCGATAGCATTTGCCGTAGTAGTCTTTGGAACACTTCCTTTAAGTTATCTCGATGTTCTTGAAAAGTTTTGCCGACCACGATGACATCGTCCAGGTAGACCAAACAGGTTTTCCATGTTAGACCCAGCAAAACGCGTTCCATTAGACGCTCAAAGGTTGCCGGAGCATTGCACAATCCGAATGGCATTACTCTGAATTGCCAAAGCCCGTTTCCTGCGGTGAAGGCTGTCTTCTCACGGTCCTCCGGATGGATCTGTACTTGCCAGTAGCCACTCTTCAAATCAAGTGTGGTGAACCATTGCGCTCCTGACAGTGTGTCCAGTGTGTCGTCAATCCTTGGCAACGGGGAGCTATCCTGACATGACATTATTAAGCGGGCGATAATCCACGCAGAATCTATTGGTGCCGTCTTTCTTCTTGACCAGTACAACGGCTGATGCCCACGGACTCTTAGAGCCTTCAATCAACCCTTCCTTTTCCATAGTCGAAACCATTTCTGCAACCTGCGTCTGTTTAGCTAACGGTAAACGCCTAGGAGGTTGACGTATGGGTCTTGCATCTCCAGAGTCTATTCTGTGTACCAAATGTGTGCTGCCATATTCGCCGTCCTGCAAGGCAAATACGTCTGCAAATTCGTTGATTAGTTCCTCTGCCATCCTGGTTCAGCTCGGTTTGCCTGAGTATAGTTCTTTTCAACTCGGCTGTGCTTCTTGATGGTAAGGATATAGCAGCATTTTCCTTCGACAACTGTCCTTGCTTTAGTTTGATGTTCTTATTTCCCACATTCAAGATTCTTACTGGGACCATTTTGCCTTTCGGCTCAACGAGCATCTTTCCCACGACGTAATTCTGATAATGATTTTTAGAGTCCGTTGATCGTAAGAACAACCTCTCCATACACCTTTGCCGTCGCTCCTGTTGCTGTTTTCAGGAAGTTGCTACTGGTATCGTGCAGCCATGAGTTATGAGTGATATCCCTTCTTATAATGGAAGCGGTGGCACCGGTGTCAATGGTGGCCACGCATTTATTCTGGCCACTGTGGGCTCCCACTGTAAGACTCTTGTTACTTCGTTTTGTTTGGAAGACTTGGATTTTGATCCTGGGGGCGTCAATTCCAGAAACCAAATTCTGCCCCTCGAAGTTGGTTCTTACACGTTTCCCGCCTGTTGACTTGACGTTGCGCTGCTTGCAGGATAGATGTTATTCCTGCCAGCTGCCTCTTCGTTACGCCTCCTAGCAGCGCATTGTGGACAGACCTGCACTCACGCTGCAGATGTCCTATTTTGCTGTAGTTCCAACAACGGACTTGTCCTCCACGCACACTGTTGCGCTCTACGACGTCTGCTCGTTAGCAGGAGCATTCCATGGCTGTCACTTCTCTCACGTGGTGGATTCCTTGAGATGCTTAGTCGGCAGCTTTCATCGTCAGGGCAAATGCTAGGGCCTCAGGGAGGTTTGGTTTTCCAGCCATTCTTACAGCCATTTGCAACTGCCTATCTTCAATCGCTTGGGTTAAAGCCTCTCCAGCCATTTCGTTGATAAGGTCTTTTCCGGCATTAGGACAAGAAAAATTCGCCAACCGTTCGATATCAGCCTGCAACTGCTGAAGTGTTTCGCCACTCTTTTGGACTCTGTATACTTGCTGCCTATGGTCATCTCCGAAGCACATTTCTATGGCTTTAACCAAAGCGTCGTAGTTGTGTTGTTTTTCTTCTGAGATGGTTTGCAGCAATTCCGCAGCTGTACCTCTCAGTGCCAGCGTGAGCGCAATCGATTTTTCTCCGTCGTCCCAGTTGCTGGTCATGGCAGCTGCTCCAAATTGTCATCTATATATTGGCCACGATGTTTGGCCATCAAAAATAGACGGTGGCATCTCTTTCCTTCTAGGGCAGTCTGCAGAAATTTATCGGGCCTTCTACTTCTTCACTCTCTCTAGTTCTTTGGCAAGATTCTCAATATTGTTTTCAACTTCCCGAACTGTTTCTCGACTCTCATGAGCTGTTCCTTGAATTCGGTTCCAACCTTTGCGAGTTTTGCCTCGTGTATATTTAATTTTTGATCGATTATTTCGAATTTCGCTTCTATAGAATTCTTGAACTCTTCAACAGTGTCTTTCTGCTCGGCAACAATGGAATTCTTCTGTTCTTCTAGAGAATTCTTCTGCTCTTCTAGAGAATTCTTCTGTTCTTCTAGGAAATTCTTCTGTTCTTCTAAGAAATTCTTCTGTTCTTCAAACTCAGAATCCATACTTCTCCTTTGTTCTTCTAAGCAATTCTTCTGTTCTTCAAACTTAGAATCCATACTTCTACTTTGTTCTTCTAACTTTCAATCCAAGGAGCAGTTCCATCATTTCAGACATGTCAACCCCTGTGCTTACAAGCTACTCTTCTACGTCAAACAAAATGGATTTAGGATCTTTTCCATCTTTTTCGATCGCTTCTTGTAGCCGAAGAATCAAGTCACTTTTCCATCCAGCTGCGGAGATATTCCGCTTCTTTAGCTCAATTTTCAGCTTATCTCTTATCTTTCACTCATTAAGACTTAACTCGTTTTCTATCGCTTTCCAAAAATCAACTTATCGTCCGCAGCTTCTCATCCTGTATTTATACCACATTTGTCGGGTTCTAGTTCTTCCTGGTAACTTCTGGTTTGAAACTTGGGTAATAACTGAACTCTCCAACGTGGAGACTTTGTATGATCCAAAAGTTATGCAACACTGGATAACTGATTTTTTCACATATATGCCACAATATCATATTTGGAAAAAAATATGACCCGATGACTCTACCAGCCTACAGAGAACTGTGCATTATTAGAGATGTAACGGCTTTCAATAATCACAAGCGCATTATTTAAATGAGCTCCAAGTACGCCAACTTTGCTTATTAACATATCCATTGAGCCTTAAATGAGCCTCATCTCTGATCACAGTTTTTCGACAAAAGACCAGTTGGTTTTGGGCCTGTTCACCTAAATTTCGATGCAAACGATGATGATTTGGTTTCAATTCTCGCACGAGTTTGTTCTTGTAATCCGCCAAGATCTTTGTGTAAAATTTTCCATAAAGTAGACGGGCAAAGACCAAGCTGTTGTGAACGACATCGAATCGATAAAGTTGGATCTTCTTTAACACTCTCTTGAACGGATGCAATATCCTCTTCGCTACGCACTCTTTTTATGCGTCTAGGATTCACTGCAACTCAAAAAAACAGATTTGCGACTGAGGTAATTTTTAAAACTCATCTACTTATTGTTGCCGAAAAAATCGAAATCATTTGCATTTTTTCTGGCTACCATCATATGAAAAATGTTGTTTTAGCTGCTGTAATTGCACATAGGGCGCGTTCCAGGTTCTAGGCACTAACGTTTTAGTCAAACCTTACATATGGAACGGCAAATTTGCATGCGCATGCAGATGACATTTCTCTATTTGACATAAGTCATAAATGGACTTTTATTATTATTATTCTTGTGTAATATTTCGGCTAGGGTTCGAAATGATAAAACGTTATTCTCTATTTATTATTATTTAAATACAACTTTCAATTAATTCACAAACAATTTCACTACTACAATATTTCACAATTCAAATCTGTTATCTTTCACTTATTAAGACTTAGCTCCTTTTCTATCGCTTTCCAAAAATCAACTTATCGTCCGCAGTTTCTCATCCTGTATTTATACCACATTTGTCGGGTTCTAGTTCTTTCTGGTAGCTTCTGGTTTGAAACTGGGGTAATAACTGAACTCTCCAACGTGGAGCGTTTTTATGATCCTAAAGTTATGCAACACTGGATAATTGATTAAATCACATATATACCACACTTTATTTAAAAAAAAAGTAATACAATTACAAATTTTTAATCTATACTATAGCACCAGCTACCAGGGCTTTCGGCTAGTTTAAATAAGATTTCTATATATGGTTTATTAAATTTATTGCTGTAAGAAATTCAACAACTTTCTGTATGTTCTTTTCAGGAGGATGAGATAGAAATTCGTTAAAACTAATGTTTGGTTGAAAGTGGGATGTCGGTTTGGCAGAAGTAACAGTTCAGCTGAAAGATTTTATTTATGAGATGAGAGTGGGTTAGCTTCGTGTGTCCGAGCCGAGGTGGGGGAGGTGATAAGAGGCTCCTTAACTGCAAGTTTCGCTGCTTAGTCTGCATTTTCGTTCACTCAATACCGATGTGGCCTGGTACCCATAATAATTTAATTTCCCTCAGCCCGTATAAGTTTGTCTCGTAAATAGTATTTGTTATTATTTTACTGTTGTTGGTATTTAATATACTTTTTAATGTAGAGAGACTGTCTGTACAGATAATAGATTTTCTGTAGGAGGTAGATTCCAGGGCACGTAGGATAGCCAGGTTGGTTGAGTTGGAAAGCTGTTGGTGAGGTCTTTGATTGGCACATCATAATCCTTCGAGAATTTAATGGCGTTGGTGAGAGCTGACGGGTTTTTATCCGGGTTTTTCCTTGTTGATGTCATTTAATATGGGATTTTTCCGGGATACTGCAATTTAGCGAGTAAAAAAGAAGTCAAGTAATCGAATCTGTGATCAATCGACTGCACACCACTTTCGGTGAGGATATTTCTGATGGGAGTAGCTCTAAACGTTCTTAAGAAAATCCGGGTCGTAGTATGGTATGGAGATTTTATATATTGTAGAGATGATTTCGAAGATCTACCGCATATAACTAAACCGTAGTCGATTTTAAAAAGAATAATTAACAATATTTAGCCTAGAAGCTAGGCTTTTCTTAATATTTAGATAATGTTTTTTAAAGCTATATTTACAGTCGAACGTTATTCCAAGAAACTTTAAGTAGTTTAAATTGCAGATATTTATGGAATTAAAGCTAAGATATATATGCTTAGTGCAACTATTATTCTACATATGTGAAGTATGTTACTTCTTCGGCTGAGATCTTGAAGCCTGGTGCTCCATGATGCCATGATGTTAAAAAATGTTGTGGATACTTTTAAACGATCCTCGCATTTAGTAAACATGATTAAATCATCCGCATATAGACAATGTCTAATTGAACTGTAACTTGATAAAATAAGATTGATATCGTTCATGATAGATTCTAAAGAGAGCGGGAAACCTTGCGGGATTCCGTTTTTGAGATCTTTGACATTGAAAATTGAACCATTAACTTTTATACGGAATTTCCTAAAGGTCAAAAAGGATTCAATAAATTTAAATAACTTATGACCGACTTTCCATTTAATAAGTTTATTAAGCACGACATGGTCGCCAATGCGATCAAATGCTTTTTCAATATCAATAGAGAGTATTGAGACGTGATTTTTACTGGATAAATTGCTACTTGTTTGTTTAAATAATACTTGTTTCTCGCTTATCAAATTATCTCCTTCCAAAAACCATAAAAGCCGTTTTGAAATGATTTTTTCCAAAATTATACCTGGGCAAGGTAGGAGAAATATTAGACGGTAACCGTTAACTTGATTGCGAGATTTTTTTGGTTTGGATACGGGAATAACTGAATTATACCAGAACAAAATATCTCATTAAATAGAGAGAGTAGGTAATCGTTTTTTGAACTTATTTTGCCATATCGGACCAGGCAATATCGGGTGGTGAGTCCTTCTGGCATTGCGGGTGTCAATTTTAACTGCTTGATGGGTATAATTTTTACTGACCCTCCATTTAAGCGGTGGCACCGGTGTCAATGGTGGCCACGCATTTATTCTGGCCACTGTGGGCTCCCACTGTAAGACTCTTGTTACTTCGTTTTGTTTGGAAGACTTGGATTTTGATCCTGGGGGCGTCAATTCCAGAAACCAAATTCTGCCCCTCGAAGTTGGTTCTTACACGTTTCCCGCCTGTTGACTTGACGTTGCGCTGCTTGCAGGATAGATGTTATTCCTGCCAGCTGCCTCTTCGTTACGCCTCCTAGCAGCGCATTGTGGACAGACCTGCACTCACGCTGCAGATGTCCTATTTTGCTGTAGTTCCAACAACGGACTTGTCCTCCACGCACACTGTTGCGCTCTACGACGTCTGCTCGTTAGCAGGAGCATTCCATGGCTGTCACTTCTCTCACGTGGTGGATTCCTTGAGATGCTTAGTCGGCAGCTTTCATCGTCAGGGCAAATGCTAGGGCCTCAGGGAGGTTTGGTTTTCCAGCCATTCTTACAGCCATTTGCAACTGCCTATCTTCAATCGCTTGGGTTAAAGCCTCTCCAGCCATTTCGTTGATAAGGTCTTTTCCGGCATTAGGACAAGAAAAATTCGCCAACCGTTCGATATCAGCCTGCAACTGCTGAAGTGTTTCGCCACTCTTTTGGACTCTGTATACTTGCTGCCTATGGTCATCTCCGAAGCACATTTCTATGGCTTTAACCAAAGCGTCGTAGTTGTGTTGTTTTTCTTCTGAGATGGTTTGCAGCAATTCCGCAGCTGTACCTCTCAGTGCCAGCGTGAGCGCAATCGATTTTTCTCCGTCGTCCCAGTTGCTGGTCATGGCAGCTGCTTCAAATTGTCATCTATATATTGGCCACGATGTTTGGCCATCAAAAACAGACGGTGGCATCTCTTTCCTTCTAGGGCAGTCTGCAGAAATTTATCGGGCCTTCTACTTCTTCACTCTCTCTAGTTCTTTGGCAAGATTCTCAATATTGTTTTCAACTTCCCGAACTGTTTCTCGACTCTCATGAGCTGTTCCTTGAATTCGGTTCCAACCTTTGCGAGTTTTGCCTCGTGTATATTTAATTTTTGATCGATTATTTCGAATTTCGCTTCTATAGAATTCTTGAACTCTTCAACAGTGTCTTTCTGCTCGGCAACAATGGAATTCTTCTGTTCTTCTAGAGAATTCTTCTGCTCTTCTAGAGAATTCTTCTGTTCTTCTAGGAAATTCTTCTGTTCTTCTAAGAAATTCTTCTGTTCTTCAAACTCAGAATCCATACTTCTCCTTTGTTCTTCTAAGCAATTCTTCTGTTCTTCAAACTTAGAATCCATACTTCTACTTTGTTCTTCTAACTTTCAATCCAAGGAGCAGTTCCATCATTTCAGACATGTCAACCCCTGTGCTTACAAGCTACTCTTCTACGTCAAACAAAATGGATTTAGGATCTTTTCCATCTTTTTCGATCGCTTCTTGTAGCCGAAGAATCAAGTCACTTTTCCATCCAGCTGCGGAGATATTCCGCTTCTTTAGCTCAATTTTCAGCTTATCTCTTATCTTTCACTCATTAAGACTTAACTCGTTTTCTATCGCTTTCCAAAAATCAACTTATCGTCCGCAGCTTCTCATCCTGTATTTATACCACATTTGTCGGGTTCTAGTTCTTCCTGGTAACTTCTGGTTTGAAACTTGGGTAATAACTGAACTCTCCAACGTGGAGACTTTGTATGATCCAAAAGTTATGCAACACTGGATAACTGATTTTTTCACATATATGCCACAATATCATATTTGGAAAAAAATATGACCCGATGACTCTACCAGCCTACAGAGAACTGTGCATTATTAGAGATGTAACGGCTTTCAATAATCACAAGCGCATTATTTAAATGAGCTCCAAGTACGCCAACTTTGCTTATTAACATATCCATTGAGCCTTAAATGAGCCTCATCTCTGATCACAGTTTTTCGACAAAAGACCAGTTGGTTTTGGGCCTGTTCACCTAAATTTCGATGCAAACGATGATGATTTGGTTTCAATTCTCGCACGAGTTTGTTCTTGTAATCCGCCAAGATCTTTGTGTAAAATTTTCCATAAAGTAGACGGGCAAAGACCAAGCTGTTGTGAACGACATCGAATCGATAAAGTTGGATCTTCTTTAACACTCTCTTGAACGGATGCAATATCCTCTTCGCTACGCACTCTTTTTATGCGTCTAGGATTCACTGCAACTCAAAAAAACAGATTTGCGACTGAGGTAATTTTTAAAACTCATCTACTTATTGTTGCCGAAAAAATCGAAATCATTTGCATTTTTTCTGGCTACCATCATATGAAAAATGTTGTTTTAGCTGCTGTAATTGCACATAGGGCGCGTTCCAGGTTCTAGGCACTAACGTTTTAGTCAAACCTTACATATGGAACGGCAAATTTGCATGCGCATGCAGATGACATTTCTCTATTTGACATAAGTCATAAATGGACTTTTATTATTATTATTCTTGTGTAATATTTCGGCTAGGGTTCGAAATGATAAAACGTTATTCTCTATTTATTATTATTTAAATACAACTTTCAATTAATTCACAAACAATTTCACTACTACAATATTTCACAATTCAAATCTGTTATCTTTCACTTATTAAGACTTAGCTCCTTTTCTATCGCTTTCCAAAAATCAACTTATCGTCCGCAGTTTCTCATCCTGTATTTATACCACATTTGTCGGGTTCTAGTTCTTTCTGGTAGCTTCTGGTTTGAAACTGGGGTAATAACTGAACTCTCCAACGTGGAGCGTTTTTATGATCCTAAAGTTATGCAACACTGGATAATTGATTAAATCACATATATACCACACTTTATTTAAAAAAAAAGTAATACAATTACAAATTTTTAATCTATACTATAGCACCAGCTACCAGGGCTTTCGGCTAGTTTAAATAAGATTTCTATATATGGTTTATTAAATTTATTGCTGTAAGAAATTCAACAACTTTCTGTATGTTCTTTTCAGGAGGATGAGATAGAAATTCGTTAAAACTAATGTTTGGTTGAAAGTGGGATGTCGGTTTGGCAGAAGTAACAGTTCAGCTGAAAGATTTTATTTATGAGATGAGAGTGGGTTAGCTTCGTGTGTCCGAGCCGAGGTGGGGGAGGTGATAAGAGGCTCCTTAACTGCAAGTTTCGCTGCTTAGTCTGCATTTTCGTTCACTCAATACCGATGTGGCCTGGTACCCATAATAATTTAATTTCCCTCAGCCCGTATAAGTTTGTCTCGTAAATAGTATTTGTTATTATTTTACTGTTGTTGGTATTTAATATACTTTTTAATGTAGAGAGACTGTCTGTACAGATAATAGATTTTCTGTAGGAGGTAGATTCCAGGGCACGTAGGATAGCCAGGTTGGTTGAGTTGGAAAGCTGTTGGTGAGGTCTTTGATTGGCACATCATAATCCTTCGAGAATTTAATGGCGTTGGTGAGAGCTGACGGGTTTTTATCCGGGTTTTTCCTTGTTGATGTCATTTAATATGGGATTTTTCCGGGATACTGCAATTTAGCGAGTAAAAAAGAAGTCAAGTAATCGAATCTGTGATCAATCGACTGCACACCACTTTCGGTGAGGATATTTCTGATGGGAGTAGCTCTAAACGTTCTTAAGAAAATCCGGGTCGTAGTATGGTATGGAGATTTTATATATTGTAGAGATGATTTCGAAGATCTACCGCATATAACTAAACCGTAGTCGATTTTAAAAAGAATAATTAACAATATTTAGCCTAGAAGCTAGGCTTTTCTTAATATTTAGATAATGTTTTTTAAAGCTATATTTACAGTCGAACGTTATTCCAAGAAACTTTAAGTAGTTTAAATTGCAGATATTTATGGAATTAAAGCTAAGATATATATGCTTAGTGCAACTATTATTCTACATATGTGAAGTATGTTACTTCTTCGGCTGAGATCTTGAAGCCTGGTGCTCCATGATGCCATGATGTTAAAAAATGTTGTGGATACTTTTAAACGATCCTCGCATTTAGTAAACATGATTAAATCATCCGCATATAGACAATGTCTAATTGAACTGTAACTTGATAAAATAAGATTGATATCGTTCATGATAGATTCTAAAGAGAGCGGGAAACCTTGCGGGATTCCGTTTTTGAGATCTTTGACATTGAAAATTGAACCATTAACTTTTATACGGAATTTCCTAAAGGTCAAAAAGGATTCAATAAATTTAAATAACTTATGACCGACTTTCCATTTAATAAGTTTATTAAGCACGACATGGTCGCCAATGCGATCAAATGCTTTTTCAATATCAATAGAGAGTATTGAGACGTGATTTTTACTGGATAAATTGCTACTTGTTTGTTTAAATAATACTTGTTTCTCGCTTATCAAATTATCTCCTTCCAAAAACCATAAAAGCCGTTTTGAAATGATTTTTTCCAAAATTATACCTGGGCAAGGTAGGAGAAATATTAGACGGTAACCGTTAACTTGATTGCGAGATTTTTTTGGTTTGGATACGGGAATAACTGAATTATACCAGAACAAAATATCTCATTAAATAGAGAGAGTAGGTAATCGTTTTTTGAACTTATTTTGCCATATCGGACCAGGCAATATCGGGTGGTGAGTCCTTCTGGCATTGCGGGTGTCAATTTTAACTGCTTGATGGGTATAATTTTTACTGACCCTCCATTTAATTGTCCGCAACATAGAGTTTCTCGCTAATGTGATGTCACATATTGAGCCCATGCCCATTCTGTGGGAGGTATTGGGCCCACTTACCTACGTCGAGAGTTAGAAATGTTTCCAGGAAGGCATGACCTCTCCGTTAGTAAATCTACTCTCAAATTCCGTCGCCATTTGAATTCCGCCAATAACCACTGGAGATCAATCCCGAGCATCAGCCACGAGGTTGTCTAACATCTCCTGATATTCAATTATAGTGGCAAAGTGAAGCAACTGTAAAAATATATAGCATTGATTTTAGCTCGAACAAAGCCATCCAACTGTTCATTGGCATCCTGAAATCATGTTTTCCATAGAACAATATTGCGACCCACTTCAATCGATTACTCAGTCAAATACTACTGTTGTCAAGAACTTTATATTGTTCGCTGATCAAGATTACACCTGCTTTTTCATCCTTGGTGTTTGGGTCAGGATATACTGAGCTGCTTCAGAATGATTGTGTTGATTTGGATAACCTTCATGGTTTCTTGTTGCAAATCGATTTGCTAAAGACAGTACATTTGTCGCCGCCGGCTATGTGCTTTGCATTTTCCGGATTGCTTTTCCCGCAAAACAAGCGATCCCTTGCGATATGTTCTTCTTTACCGCAGCCAAATGTTTGGCTAAATGTCCGAATTCGAGGCACTTTAAACATTTCTGCTCACGAATGCGACAGACAGCCAATCTTAATGCGTCCTATTTCAGCAAGATATTATTGCTATTTGAGTTTCACCGTACACCTTCCACAAAGAAATAATGTCGTTAGTCATGACCCTGTCCAAATCGAATTGGTTCCTGATCGAAGCGCATACGTCCTCTTTGGTAGAGACCTGGTCAATGTGTCTGACCTCGTCCATGATTCGATGAGTAAGCATTCTGACTTACCCCTGTTCTTTAAGGTATTCACCAGTGACTTTTTGTAAACCGTCGCTTTGTCTCCTGCTCCCTTCAAGTGTACCAAAAGAACACCTTTCTTCGTTCTCGTGATTCAGGACCCAGCTTAGAGTCTGCTGTTACGCCGCGGAGTAATATAATGAGCATAGCAAACCTCCTCTTTCGCTTCGATGATGATAGCATCAGGTTTGGGTTTGGGTTTTGGCCATGCTTCTTTTTGGTGAACTTCATGTTGTTACGGCTGTCCAACACATGTCTCATTCTTGCATAATACTTTTCTTGTTACAGGAAGAATTGGCTTGTATAGCATTTGCCAAAGGCAATTCTGCGACTTTTTGTGCCTTTTTCCTCTTATTTTTCTCGTCTAAGTAGCGCTTCTCTTTGTGTTCACAGTTTCGGCTCCGGCGTGTTGGTCTCCGATGACAGTCTCATCTTTTTTCCATCCTGGGCCAAGTTTAAGCCAGGGGAAGCTCTGAGAAGAGTTATTTCTCCTCTTCAGCTTCTTGGCTTTTTCGTGCCGCAACTGGATCACCGAGAGTTCACACAGCGCCCGGATGCTTTCGATGGGGTTGATGTATTGAGCGATGGTTTTGATCTTCCAGCATGTCGAGTAGTTCTCTAATCTGAGTGCCCAGCTTGTGGAAGTCAGAGGTAATTTCTACCAAGCTTGGGCTGGCACAGGCCCATATGGGGCGCCAGATTGGTTTCTCCGCTGTAGCTCGCCGGACGGGGTTGGTTCCATACATACCAACACAACTTAACTCTTATTTCGTGCCAAAATATCAAAAGAAAGAAGCGAAACAAGGATCTTAAAAGAAAGTTACTCTTCTCTACGGACGGACTTAAAAGATAGGGAGAAAGAAAGAAAATAGAAAAAAAGACGAAGTGAAAGGATTACAACACATCTGAGTGCCATCACCTGTGTAAGACCGGGACATTAGTGCTTAAATTTAACTAAACCTATGCTAACCTTATTAGTATAATACCTACCCGAACTAAAATAATGACTAAAACTAGAACTAAATCTAATTTAACCCTACGAACCCTACACCGAATAAGATGTCCTAGTAACACACAATGATAACAGCTCGTACTACCTAAAATCAACCGAATGTTATTGGCTGAGTATGGCCATCCCACTCTTATCGCACTTGAATGCGACTAATTTCAAACATTCTGGCCAAGTATGTGAATGGTAGCCCCTAAATCCGCCACCACCTGTAAAGAAAAGTCAGCGGAAGTTCATTGTGTCGTCATCGTTTATGCGTTCTGTCACGCCCAAGACGGCTTCATCGAAAGACCCTCCACACACCAAAACGAAAAAAATTAAAAAAGAAATAAATCTCTTTTATGTACCCTATCCTTTGCTTAACAATTGATCAAAACCGCAGATATAAATCTTAATCTAAACTGGTTATATCTATGTACTTCTATCTACACTACAATAACTTAAGGAATTCAAGCATTTCAAACAAAGGATTTTACTTTTTTTCGTCTCTTGTCTGTTGCTATTATTTTATGTTGTTGGAGTTGAGTCCCATGGAGCACCTTTTGTAAGCGATGTAGCTTTTTCTTTGAACTGGGTGGAGGGGTTTAAAGAAAATACCCAAGTCAAGCTTTAAGCTTGACTGCACCGTACAAAAAAAACAAAGGTCTGGACATCGCGCACACCAGGCTTAATTTGTGCCTCTTGAGAATACCAATTAAAAATATTTAAAAAAAATTATTGTTGTCCTTTGATTTTTTTTTTTCGTTTTTATCCGTGGCGGACTTTTTGGATGAATTTTACGACGGTTTTTCATGTTTTTTTTTTTGGCGAATTAGTCAAACAATTTTTTTTCAGCGCCGCCCACACTTCACAACACGAAAGAATTACACTATATTTCCGTGTAGATTCTAAGCATGTCACTTTTTTTTCTCCGGATTAGAATTTTCAGGCACTCCATTTGGCTTTTTTAATTTTACTTTCTCGACTGACTCACCTGTTCGATATTCTTTTGCGATTCGATCTCTTTTTCAGTCGCGCATCGGTACCCCTAGACATCCGTTCTTCTACTGCTGATCAAATGATCAAAGGCCCAGATCAATGACCGCCCATGACAATCAGAAACAATCTGCTGGACAAAATTGCACCTAAATTTAAATGTCTTACTTATTTTATTCCCTTCATTCTCTTTGTCAAAAATGTCTCCTTTCTTTCATATCCTTTGTTTTAATCTTTCATTGCAATCTATCCCTCTTTATATCTAGCTCTCCTCTATATAATTTCTTTTGACTCAAAAGTGAGTTATAGCCCAAATTGTGCTCCTTCTCTAATCTTTTTTTTCCAAACAATTATATTATGCCTGCCCTCGCATGATCTAGGCTTTACACCTTTTATCCTGAATTATAAAGTTCACCTCACCTGTCTGCTTGAAGGGCTGAACAGAACGTGAATCTGAAGCTTGAATCTGTATCTGTGTTACAATAAAATTTACCACAGCAAGCTGGTGTCTTTTTCCTTGAAAACCTTCGTTCCACCCCTTCGAATCTTTTCCTTCTTCACAGTTTATCTTCCGAAATCCGGAGAGAGTGATGGGCAGCCATGGGCGCATCAGCCATCGGTGCACTTTCTCAGTATTTTGGGAGGACAACATAAATAGGTACGACGGACTGTTAAAGGCCCTGAGAAGAACCCAGCAGAGCAGACGGGCGGTCTGCTACAAGAGCGCATGGAAAGCGCTATAGGTCTTATTTGTTTTGCAAGGGTTCAACACGAAATAGCTGACCCTTGTCCCAAATGTTGTTCTGTCTCCCCTAATGGGAAGTCTCCAGCCTTAAGTAGAGTTAAGGCATCCGCTCCATCCCTCCAGCTCCCAACCACTTCAATATTTTACGAGTAACCCGGTCCTTCTCCATTACGTCCGTTGTCTCTTTGGAGAAGAAGGGGTGGACAACTGGAACCCTCTGCGTAAAACAAACAATCCGGACAAGTTGCCCAGAGCCAGGCGGACTGCCTGCAACACTATGCAACAGAACACATACATGAAGACACAGGGGAAAACAAAACACGAGACGGAAACACAAAGGACAGAAAACAACAACCAAAACACAAACAGTACATATTGTGAAACAATCAAAAAAACAAGAAATGTAAAGAATGGGACGCTAACTCCGCAAAATGTACAAAAAGATTGCGCGGCCCCTATATAAACCCACCCTCAGCTGAGCAGCCGAAAATGGCAGCACTTAACCTGCTGCCTGTTGCAAATTTCCCCTTTGGTTTCCTTCGTTGGCGTTGCGTTCCGCCATTACCGATATAACCACAACCCGTGTGGTTCACGATCGTTTTTTTTCTATTTTTTTTAGTTTTCTTCCTGCCGGCAGACCGACTACCAATTTGTTTTACTCGCATTCGCGTATTAGCGCCCAACGTGGGGCTAGTAAAAAAAATCTTAGTGATCAGGGAAGTGTGTCGTTTTTTTTGCGCTCTGTGTTCTTGTCGTAGTGTCATTTACTTTCGTTTATTTTCACAGGTTTTAGTGAGGATCAGGCAACAAAAATTAAGTAAAGGAAAGTGAATTCAACGTGGGAAAGTGTACCTGTTGAATTGGTCAAACTAAAAATAGATCAACGAGGGATTACATTGGATTTACCCCAGGTCGTGAGTACCCTGGGATCCAAGTAGGTTGAATTTGTCTGGTTTCTTCGTTGCGCTTTTATTAAAACAATAAATAATTAAATAAATAAATTAAAAAAAAAATCTCCGATTTTCTTAAACGTCTTTGGGATACATGTGTATATATATACTCATACAATATTCATTGTCGTATTGTACAATTACTTACATACATATTTGCATACTCAATCACATATTTTTGCATATTTATATATTCATTTATTTGCAACCACATTTACGTATTGCATATTCACGCATTTCCATATGTAATTGCCTTTTTACAAATTACATATTTACATTTTACATATTATGTATTACATATTACATATTTGCATACCCAAATCATATGCATACATATATCCAAACATATACAACATGCATGCATTGCCTTTGGTACGTCCTTTTTACTTTTCGTTTTGTCGGAACATACTCGTATTTGCATACAGACATACATTGTGTTTTTTCTTTGGAGTGCATTTAAAACAGTTGTGATTTCAGTAGTTCTCGTTTCGATCCCACCGCGTCCTATCGATTCTTTTTTCTTTTCGATCGGGTTATTAACCTAGGTAACAATCGGTTGGGTGAAACGCTGAATATCTGTTTGGATCTGTTGTCAATTTTTTTAAGATTTTAGAGGGTGCATCTTTCCTATTTTCAGAGCGATTGTCAGCGGTGTGGAGATTTCTTTTTGTGATAATTTAATTAGTTTCTTTTCTTTCTAACGTTCTTAGTTGAGTGTGTGGTGCTTTATTGTGTTACAGGTTGTGTGAGAGCCGAGTGTGAGAGAAATTTTCTTTAATTTCATTATGTCGAAAATAGAAATCAACCGACTGTCCGCCGATAAGGGGGGAGGGGGGGGGGGGGGGGGTAGATGCTGTGAGGAAATCGCTCAGTGGAAGATTATGGTGCAGTAAAGGAAAAAATAGGAGAGATCAGAGATCTTCTGAAAGACTGTTCTCGTAACCCGAAATCATCGGAATACTTGAAAGTCTTGACGAAGATTGAATGATCAATGGGGAGACTAGATCGATCAAAAGCCGAAACCAAAGAAGAAGCAGCAGGCCGGCTGACTCTTAAGAATGAGCTGATCCTGCTACTAGGCGAATTGACCGACGAGGGGACCGAAGACGAAGAAGAATATGAAGCCGAGGAAGAAATCAAAGAGTGTAACTCGGTTGGAATTGGTCGGGATAAGTGCAATTTTTGTAAACCATCTTTAAAGATCTTAGGAAACGTGGTTGACCGAAGTGGACTGCATGTGGATCCGGAGAAAGTGGAGAGCATGGTGAAGATTCCAGTACTCAAAAACGTAGAAGATGTTAGGAGTTTTAAAGGAACCGTGTCTTGGTACAGACGCTTCGTAACCAATTTCGCTGTCATGGTAAGGCCATTAACAGATTTATTGAATATGGACCAATACATATGGACTAATGAATGTGAAGATAGTTTTAGGAAAGCTAAGGAATGTTTAGTGACGGCACCCATTTTGACGTGTCCGGATTTTAATCGTCCCTTTGTGGTCCAAACCGACGCGTCAGATTATGGGACTGGAGCTGTTCTTCTAAAGAGTTTTGAGGAAGGGGAAAAGGTAGTTTGTTACCTTAGTAGATCTTTAAATAGGTGTGAGAGGAACTACTCTACCACGGAAAAGGAGTTTTTAGCCGTGTTATGTGGGATTAAGAAGTTGCGAGCGTACATTGAAGGTAGTCAATTTACGGTCGTGACTGATCACTATTCGTTAGTATAGGTAAACAATCTGAAGGATCCGCAGGGGAAATTAGCACTTTGGGCAGTTAGGCTTCAACAATTTGACTTTGAGATCGTTCACCGAAAGGGGAAGGAGCATGTGGTTCCAGACATGCTTTCGCGGGAGTTCTGATAGTGGCCGAGATCTCAGATGCGGATTTGAACCCTTGGGTGACGAAGTTGATCTCACTAGTAAAGTTAAGTCCCCTAGCGTATCCAGCGTGGAGAGTAGAGAACGGTCGATTGTTCAAGTTCGTGAAAGCCAATAGGGTTATAGTACACGAGAACAACGATGAATGGAAACTTGTAGTAGGGAAAACAGATAGGTTAGATATTTTAAGACAATGCCATGATAGCCCATTAGCAGGTCACATGGGAGTTAGGAAAACATTCGCTAGAGTAGGAGGCAAATATTATTGGCCTAAAATGAGGGGGATATAACCAAATATGGTGTAAGGTTTGCAAACACGTGAAGCCGGTTAATGAGAAACCAGCTGGTCTAATGACGAAGAGAGTGGGGATAACGTCATCGTGGCAAATGATTTGTATAGACTTGGTAGGTCCGCTTCCAAGTTTGTTTGGGGGTTTTACTTATATTTTAACTGTGGTCGATTACTTCACGAAATTCCCTCTTCTTTTCCCATTGCGGTCTGTTACGGCAAAAGCGGTGTGCAAAGAACTTGAGGACAACGTTTTCCTCTTGTTCGGCGTACCATCTATTACAGTATGTGACAATGGGCCACAGTGACGTAGCAAGGAACTGACTGCGCTTTGTCAGACTTATGGGTCGCGTCTCCAATACACTGCGCACTATCACCTACAGGCCAACCCGGTCGAGCGCATTAACCAAATAACCAAAACTACGCCTAGGGCCTGTATCTCTGAAAACCATAGGGATTGGGACACACACTTACCAAAGGTAGCCTGTGGCATACGCACATCGCAGCAGAAAGTTTCGCCGTATTATGCAAAGGAAATGGTGACTCATGGTTGGGAAGTTCCGACCGTGGGCGACCATAATAGCGATAGAGAATTACACGCAGGGGAGTGAGAAAACAAATTTAAAAGGTTAAGGATAGATATAGGGGAAAAGCTTCAAGCGGCAACCAAGAAGTCCGCGGAGGCCTACAATCTCCGACGGAGATTACCCAGTATCTCCCGAACGAGCTTGTATGGCGAAGAAATTTCGTTTTATCGGACACCGCGAAATATTATGACGCTTAGCTGGCTCCTAAATTTGTCGGTCCTTACAGAATTCGAAAACGAGTCTCCCCGTGGACTTACGAACTTGAAGATAATGACGGGAGAGAACGCGGTACGTGGCAGTGTAAGGACCTTAAACCATATAATGATCTATTTGAGTAGGAAAGTCTGAAGTCCCAAGGCGTCTAATAAGAGGTATAAGAGTAAGGTAAAGCATTTTACATGTTGTAATTTTTTTTTAAGTTCATTATGGTCAGTTTATTAATTAGATTGTTTTCTTCTTTTTGTTGTTTTCTTTTTGAGTTGTTCCTGTCTAGTTAGCGCGATAATCGGTTTTACATCCGGGTCATTCACAATAGTTTTGCTATCAAATTCGCGGGAACAGACTGGCATCTTGGCCTCTGTTGTCTCCTCAACCCAGAAGATAAAGTGCCTAAGAAAATGGCTTTATTTAACAGTTGTTAAATAACTTAACAGTTGTTCTTCCGAAATCCGGAGAAAGTGATGGGCAGCCATGGGCGCATCAGCCATCGGTGCACTTTCTCAGTATTTTGGGAGGACAACATAAATAGGTACGACGGACTGTCAAAGGCCCTGAGAAGAACCCAGCAGAGCAAACGGGCTGTCTGCTACAAGAGCGCAAGGAAAGCGCTATAGGTCTTATTTGTTTGGCAAGGGTACAACACGAAATAGCCGACCCTTGTCCCAAATGTTGTTCTGTCTTCCCTAATGGGTAGTCTCCAGCCTTGAGTAGAGTTAAGGCATCCGTTCCATCCCTCCAGCTCCCAACCGCTTCACTATTTGACAAGGTCCTTCTCCATTACATACGTTGTCTTTTTAGAGATGCACATAAGCGGGAAGAATTGGTGGGTTATTTAACCCTGTCTTTCCGCTTCTATGCTTGCCGGAGGAGACAACTAATAGGTCGGCGAGAAGACAAAGACAGGAGTCTCTATGATAGTGACGGGCGGTAACGTGTATCGAAGCGCTATACGCCTAGAGCCAGATGGACGGTCTGGAACCCTCTGCGTAAAACAAATAATCCGGACAAGTTGCCTAGAGCCAAGGTGACTGCCTGCAAAACTCTGCAACAGAACACAAACATGAAGGCACAGGGGAAAACAAAGCACGAGACGGAAACACAAAGAAAAGTAAACAACAACCAAAACCCAAACAATACATATTGTAAAACAATAAAAAAAAGAAACGTAAAGAATGGGACGCTATCTCATGGGCCTATATTTGGTACTTCCTTATATTACCTTTTCTAACCATAAACCCACCCCCAGCTGAGCAGCCGAAAGTGGCAGCACTTCACCTGCTGCGTGTTGCAAATTTCCCCTTTGGTTTCTTTCGTTGGTGTTGCGATCCGCCATTACCGATATAACCACCACTCGTGTGGTTCGCGATCGTTTTTTTTTCTATTTTTTTTTTAGTTTTCTTCCTGCCGGTAGACCGGCCATCAATTTGTAGATTTTAAATTTGTTTTACTCGTATTCGGAAAAGAAAAATTCCAATTAAAAAATTTTGCAGCCTCTTTATCTCCAAGTTGATTAGCACCCAACAGATTCCAGATACAGATTATATATGTATTGAATTTTTGAAAGTTCGATATCAGATACAGATTCAAACTTTAGATTCACATTCTGTTCGACCCTTAAATTCGGAATTCGAAACCACATTTAGCATTTGTACAGGGTTGAGAGGGAGTCTACAAAGAAAAGTGGCATGGAGGGGTTCAAAAGTAGGGGGACAACAGATCACAAATGCTCGAGACAGGTTCTGTAGTGAGTTGAGATAAAAAAGTTGTTGGGTGTTATTGAATTATTGGGAAGGCAAAACGTGTATTTAAGAAAAGGGATTAATTTAATAGAGCTGGGCACATTCAAGTGACACAAATTTTAACACCATAACTAGGAAAATATATAATTTTTATTTTTGCTCAAAATGCTGGCGCTATATACTACAAGAATAAGCTCTTAAAGCTGCCATTTGAAAATAATTGTAATTCCGTAATTAAAACTTTACTGGGCTCGGTTTTAATGTTCTATTTTTGGTTAGTCCGACACTCATCCCGATTTATCGTGCTCATCCTGAGTTGGAGCCACGGGAAAGCGTGATGTAGGTCTTATTAGCAGAGCTGCAAGGTTTTATTGCTACAGAGGCTCTTTATCGTTATTTAACAAACCAACATCTTCGTAGAAAGTCGATGCTACTTCTACGAAGCCTAATACCTAATACTTATCGTTGCCATCCTCTGTGTGTATACATGCGTATATATTTATATATGTGTTTATACATAGGCGTATATATAAATAGATATGTGCATGTGTATGGGTGTGTCTTTGAGATTATGAACATCCCTATGTATAAGTTTCATTGACATGAATGGTCCTATCGATTCGAATTTTTGTCAGCTGATGGATCTTCTTACATTCAAAAAAATATTCACAAAAATATAACCTTTTGAAGTTTTAGAAGTACTAATGGAAATCTATTAACATATTACACATATTTAACAAAGATTTAAGAAAAAATTAAGGCCCAAAATTATCTCAGTTATTCAAGACAGAGAAACAGTTTTAGACACGTCAATGCAGTTTTAACAACGATTTATACTTGTTTTATTGATAGAAGCACTAATGCTAAATAAGCGCCAAATAAGCTCCATGATTTTTACACTTATTAAGAAATTTATAAACCTCTAATTTTTTTTCTCAATATTAGTTTCTTGTAAAATTATAAATAAGTTTTAAATACTCTGCCCCATTACTTACTTTTTTAAGTGGCGCTAGAGTCGGGGGTGAATCTGGGCCTCAGTCCACAAGCGTCTCCAGCTAGCTGCCTCCAGTTTCGCACGCTAAGTTGACTGAGGACTCCTTCTTTTTGCATGCGCCACCTGAGTCCCAGTCTTCCTCTGCTGCGCTGTACCTCGGCAACGGATTTGAAGATTTTTTGAATCGGAGCGTCGGTATCCACCCGCTCCAAATGACCCATCCATCACAGCTATTGGATCTTCACTCCTCTGGCTTAGTCGATATCGCTGTGTAGTACAGTTCTCCTCCTCCACTCAGCGTCAGTGCAGATGGGACCGAAAATCACTGGAAGAATTTTCCTTTCAAAGCAACCAAAAGCACCCTCATCCATTTTTGATAATAGCCATGCCTCTACTCCATAGAGCAGGACTGGGATTATAAAGGTCTTATATAGGGTAACTTTTGTTGTTCGAGAGACTGCTTTACTAGTCAATTGCCTTCTTAGCACAAAGCGCTGGTGTCGTTCTCTGAATTCAAAGCGGAATCTGGGTAAACAAAATCCTTAACAACTCGTACCTCAAAGTTATATTCGTCGAAGGTGATATTTTGTTCGAGTCGCCGGTATTCAGTGTCCTTTTAGCTCGACAGCATATACTCGATCTTGCCCTCATTGAACGCTAGACCCATTTTCGCCGTTTCCGTCTCCATACTTGCAAAGGCGCCACTAACATCATTTTTGAAAGATTGTGCCTCTGGTGCTTGCGAGTGAGTTTTGCACTATTCCTTCAAGTATGATGTTAAAGAAATTGCATAACAGCGCATCGCCTTGTCTAAATCCTTTTCGACATCGAAGGTCTCGGTAAGATCTTTACCGACCTTGATGGAGCATTCTCCATCTTCATCCTGCACAGACGGACAATGCTGGGCTGCCAAAACTAGACACTGCTATATATAGCTCGTCTCTATAGATACTACGCGGCTAAATATAAATCGATAAATAGATGGTAGGTATCGATCTGAAGCTTATGGGTTTTCTCCAAGATCTGCCGTAGTGTGAATATTTGATCGATGGTGAACTTTCCTGGCCTGCAGCCACACTGATATGCACCTATCAGGGCTTCAGGCGTTCATACAAAATGAAGATCTGGTACGCGATGTTAAGGAGACTCATACCTCTGTAGTTGGCACAGCTCAGAGGGTCTCCTTTCTTAAGGATCGGAAAAACATTCCATTCGGCGTTTGTGTCAGTGGCATGTTTCTTACCTCTTGGTAAAACTTCCGAATCTCATTCCTGGAGTAGCATCTTTCATTTCCTCGACGTAGCGCTTCTCCTGCTCTTTCTTTTTCCTCCTGAGAAGGCGGTGTTCGTCTCTCCTCTTCTGCTCATAAAGCTCCTGAGCAGCTCTGGTCCTTCTATGCAGCGCCGCTTTATATACATCTTGGTTAGCTGCATGTGCTGGCCGGCATTCATAATCGAACCAGGCAGTGTTTCTATTGGTCTTCCATGCTTGATGCTGGCGGTATTGGACCACTTAAGAGATTAAGAGACACTCGATCGGAAAAGAACTTGACGATCTCTTGCGAGTGTAGCCGTCTGACGTCGAATTTTCTCACAGCATTAGTTTGTCTTGGCGTATTTTGGAATATCCGCAACCGTATCTTGGCTACAACAAGGTAATGGCCCGATTCGATGTTGGCTCCTCGGAACGTACGGACATCCATAATACTGGAGGAGTGTCTTGCGTCGATCACAATGCGGTCAATCTGATTGAAGGTTGATTGGTCAAGACTTCTCCAAGTCCCCTTGTGAATATCAAGATGGGGGGCCTCCGCTAGTTTTTCGACTGCACGTGGCCTCTTAAGGGACCTACCACTCCACTCCACTCCCGTCCTAATCCGATACTTTTTAATGTTTCGAGAATTAAAAGTTTTTTCATGGTCGTGCAGTCACCCCGGCAGGACAACCCCCAACCTGGAGGTCAAATTCTATTTCTGATACTTCTAGGGTGTCTAGAAGTCGGTTAGACCGAAAGCCAGTTACCAGTTATGGGATGGGAATGCTGCTGTTGGTCCTTTAAATGCTCTTCCCCTCTTCGGCATGAGCTCCAAATATGTCGGAGTAGCCCGGATAAAGTCTCATTTATTTGTTTCGGGTTTGTTTCCACCGTTTATTTCATCTGGGGAATTCATCCGCTGTCCCATTTATAGTGCTGCTATTTTTGTCTCCTTGTTAGCAGTCGTGCTAATAAGTTTAGCAAATTCAGTCCAGATGGCCAGGTATTATAACCACAATTGATATGTAGAAGATAGTTGCAACACTGGATATCGTCATGTTAACAACTCTCAGTCCCTTCCTTATTTCTACAGCACAAAATTGTAATAATAGGTATTGAATTTATTTGACTGTTTAGTAAGTAGACGTGGGCTAACATACTAACTTTTATGGTGAGGGGGAAAGAATTAAAGATGACACATTTCATATGATTTGCACAATATACTAATATATAACTTGGATTGGCCAACAGCAGCACTCGTGATCTTAGCGCAGTGCTTGTCTTACATCGCTGTGGCTGCCTCCGATAACTTAAAAGGCTAAAATTCTCCACTAGTAGCATCATACTGGCCTACACCGTCAAAATGCTCAGAATCTAAACGGAAGGGATGTGATGGATAAAAAAAAGATTCACTGTTTACAACACTTGCACTATGTAAAGGAGAACGACACTCGGATCTGCACGTGGAATATTCGCAAACTTAAAGTCCACTTACAGCCGAGCACTGCTAACACGAAGATATCGCAACCATCTAGATAGGACAATCTAATGGGCCGCACGAAAGGAGGGTGAACGAATTTAGAATAAAAAAGGAAGTAATAAGGCAAAAAGACCTATCCAGAAGATGAAGAAGGAAACCTTGTAGCTAAAACTTCCGTCCACATGACCAAGATCAAATAAGGAAATCAATATTATGGCTGAAATCGAACAAAGCAGCCGGAGCACCAAATGCACCAATTATAGAGATATAGTACCACCGACGAACGCATACGCTACTCAATGCACTCGTCAATCTTTTCTTGCCAGTTGTGAAAAAAAACACTAAACATAATAACAAAAAAAAACACCGCCGGGTTTAATATCAAAATAATCACGGGCGTGAGGCAGGTGAATAAAAATTACACAGTGCGGGTAAAATTTCCATCTCCGTAACAAGTTATCTACTGCTGTATTTACAGAAGCCCAAAACTGAACAGCAATTCAACCTTTAACGAGTTTAATGCTTTGCGTGACTCCATGCAAAGGATTGTATCCCTGTATCCTCATTCTGGCGATTAATTTTATAACGGGCGATTTTAATATACACAATTCTAGGTGGCGTCAACATTCTGGACAGACAACACCCGAAGGACGATGTGTTGAGATCTTCGCGCCGGAAAACAACTTGACCCAGCTTATAAATGAGCCTGAATAAGGGCAACTACTAACAGAGTGGAATTTAATGCCTCCAAAAACACATTGTTGTCTGTTGTCGCTTTAGCGAAATTCAAATACCCAGCCATTATCCATGAATGACACTTGCATCGTTGAAACCGAAAAACTTTCCATTCTTGGTATCTGTGACAATGACAAATTATGTTGGAATGACTACATATTCGAAGTCGCCAAAATTGCTCCAAAATGTCTAGCTTTTCTCAAGCGATGTAAGTAATATTTCACCCCCTCTGGTCTGGTTTCAATATATAAGGCTTTCATTCGCCCATAATTGGAGTACAATACTCAAATCTGGTCAGGTACCCTCAAGACCTTTTTGCGCTTACTAGATAGGATTCAAAACTGTGCGATGAAAAGTAAAGGTGATACTAATATTACACAGTCGATTGACACCCTCGACCACCGAAGTAATGTCTCCTGCCTCATATTTTTCTATCGCTGTTTTCCATCAGTGCTCCGCTGAAATTTCCAGTAGCATTCCGTCCCTTCAAACCGTTTACCGTAACACCCGTCACGATATGAATGCTCATCAGTACACCCTCAAGTCCACTTTCGGACGGATATCGTGATTCTTTCCTAAGCCGAACAACTCGCTTATGGAATGCCCTGACGAGCTGTTTATTTCATTGTCAATATTACCCTTCAAACCTTCAAGACCAACGTACATTGGTAACTCTCCTTCTACCGTCCCTAATTTTCCATCGCCCGCGCTGTGTGCAATAATTTTAAGGGTGTTAATAACTCCTTGAGCGCGCGCATATATAACATATATAAAAAAAAAATATAAGTCTCCTAAAAAAAAACGTGTCTCCTTCCTTAAATAATTTCGTTTGTTCCCCAGGACTCCATTCTGTCTTTGACACACTCTTTGTCCTTCACCAATGATGTTTAAGATTGTCGAAAAGTAAAAGTCTCAATTTATTGCGAGTATTACTATATTTATTAAATCATTTTTAACTCTAATTCTACTTTTATATTGACCTTTCAAATTGAAGAACACACGATCGCGACAGTCAATTTGTTTCGAACTGTCTACTCCTGTTCCTTTCTGACAATCTTTAGTTCTGTGCTCTTTGTTCGAATGTCGGTTCGTTTTTTGTTAAACTAAGGTCGCGTTCGCAGCAACACATTCTTAGGGAGCCACTTCCAATGGTCCACGATACCGCTGCGGATTTAAGGTCACTCTCCTTACGATGAAAAGTGTCAACCTGTCGATATCCAGTATTGCCTCTACATCATCAACTGTGCTTCTTTTATCTTTAAGTGTCAACCGTCGGGTACTGGTCGATGTCCAATTGCTAAACTCATGAGCGCAAATGCTGACCAGCTGACAAAAATGCAGCACTATAAAAGGGACAGCTGATGAATTCCCAAGATGAAATCAACGATGAAGTTATTTCGACATATTTGGATCTCAGGCCCGTGAGAATTTCGAATACTAAGTCAAGTTCTTTGGAAGATTTGGAACTGGTTAGGGGTTGTGGCATCGGGCTAACTGCCCTGCCATGAAAAAATACAAAAGTTCTGAAACACAAACAAGCCTCGGATTCGGATGTATCTAGTGTGGACAATCCATGCAAACGAATCAAGGACATTAAAAGTTGGATATGCACGTGAAATGTTGGGTCCCTTATTAGATCACATGCAGGAGAACAACTGGCGAAGGCCCTAGACTGTAGCAAAACATATGTTACCTTCATCCAACCAACGCGATGGGATGGGCAGAACAAAAGAGGATGAACAACTGCGACATCTACTACGGCGATTGTCATCAATAGCAAAAGCAACCCCTATTTGATTCTAGATTTGTTGTTGGAGGCAGGCTAAGACAAGAAGTCTTGACTTTCCGGCATCTGGGCGAACGCCAGCTAACAAAATATTTTATATAGGATTTTCTATTTCTTTGCATGGTATTAAATTTAGATTCTCCATTTATATCACCTTCTAAATTGTTAGCAAATAATAACTCTTGATACATTTTTTCTTCTTTTATAAATCGACTAAATGATAATAGAAGACCTTCATTATTTGGTAAATTTATTCATCGCGGTGAGTGGAAAATCTCCAGGTCTTTAAGTAATCGCATAATGACATTTCAAAGGCTTTTGCATTTTCTTTGCACTTAATTCAACACCAGCTGAATTTAAAAATAAATCAGTTGATTCGTCAACTAACTTTGAGACTATGTATTCGTACCATGAGACCTAATCTGTGCTCGTTTAGCTTTGGGAATGTGGGCACCAATTGCATAAGCTGTTTCCATCGGCGCAGTTTGGTTCTTAATACTTAGAAAATCCTAGAATATTTGCAGGGAACCAATTATTTAAAAACAAAAAACTGATTTTCATATTCATTGTTTAACAGATTTTATCATCCTGCTAAATGATGATCTGAAACGAGAAATTTAACTTGTGGATAAGCCGTAATGTTTGGTGATACTGCTATTTCATGATCATCGGAGCGTCAAGCCGATTCCATCGGCGTAATGATATAAGTCGCAAACATTTTTTTCGTGACTTATGACCCACTAAATCGGGACATAAGTCGTGAGCTGCCAGTCCCTGCGTAGAAAAGGGTGAAATCCTGTTTGCGACCGAAGCGAGCCACCCATAACAGAAATTTGGTGCAATTCCAGCGGTTCGCTTCACTTAAGTGGGACATAGACTCCAAAAGAAAAAAAATGGGACTTATGTCCCTGCGCCGTTTCCAGCATGGAATCAGAGTACATTATAGCATTTCAAGGTATTTATTTAGGAGCATTGTTTGTTCACTTATTTGGTGTTATACGGAACTAAAGTTCTAACGCTGAACATAGACAATCAAAGCACGGTGCTCTTATAAAAAAATCGGGAAACCATAAGCGAACTAAGCATGTTGAGGTAAAATACCACATTATGTAACAACAAACTTTTGAAACGCCGACATCTTAACGACGCCTATCATTGACAGCTGATCGTTTTAAAAATTCAAAAGAAATGTTAGGAGTTCTGAAAGTAGGTATAGTCTTTTCATTCGAACTTTAAAATTATATTTATAGGTACAAAACCTGGAGTGAACCAATGGTATACAACTTTGGAGTTGTATTAAGAAAATGATAATACCAATATCTTATAAACATTGAAAATAAAGTGCTAAGAGAAATTGTATTTGCACAGTGGTACATAAGAAATGGGGACTTATACCAAGCCCTCAGAATTTCTACTGACAAAAGAAAATTCTTCGAGATAAAACACAAAATTCAACTCACTTACTTACTCTAGGTGGCGCTACAGTCCGGGATGGACCTGGGCCTCAGTCAACTAGCTTATCCAGCCAACTCGATCCCTGTCTAGCTGCCTCCAGTTTCGCACGCTAAGTTGGCTGAGGTCCTCTTCCAATTGCGTGCGCCACCTGAGTCTTGGCCTTCCTCTACTGCGCTGTCTCTCGGGAGCGGATTCGAAGACAAAAATTCAACTAAAAGGATATAAATAATAACAATACAGTCCTATAAATTTTGGAAAAGAAAATTCTATTACACCCTCTACAAAGGATCAAACGAATGGACCTAGCTCGATTAAATGAAGCCGCACTAAAAAACGGAACATACAGGAACTGTCATTATAAAGCGATTTCCTAAATGAGTCATTTTATGTTAAAAACAAACTGCTTAATAAGTTAAAACATACGAGTATTTGCAGTACCAAAAAAAATAATATGGTATGGATATGTTTTTAGTGAGTAAGAATATCAAACTATTATGAGCGCGCGCTTGCGATCCTCATAGCGTCTGAAAAAAAAAGTCTGCCATATTTTTAATCCCTGATAACTGTCAGTTGTTACTCAATTTTGTAAAATCTCATGTAAAGTGTTTAATTAGTTAACAGAGTTTTTTTTTTCAAAAATATATTCTAACTTTAGTCGGTCTGGAGGGACACGAATGTGCTGGATGGGCAGCTACCGGATTTTCCTTCTTAAACACGTTGCATAGTTCCCAAGAATTTTACGCCTTAAACGGAATTCTGTATAATATTTTGAATGTTAAAGTTGTTTTAAATTAAGCATCTTTAGGTTTAGCTTAACTTAATAAATTATATTAAATATCACACAAAAACAAATTACAACAAATTTTCGATGTAAAACATCATCCCTAAGCAAAACAAATTAAACGGATGTTTTTGTTTTTGCAGCTTTAAGTAATTTTGGCACCCAATGGGGTGTCTTTTGCAATACACAAATTCAAAAATGTTTTAATCAAAAAAAAAGTCTATGACTTGATAAACGAAAAAAACATTATGTGCAAATTCCGAATACCAAGTAATTGACACCATGTGCTGTAATGAAATTGAAAATCTTGTTGTTGCTATTCTTGACAACTATTTTAACTTTTGTGAACAAACAAAAGGATGAGACACAGGCGTAATTAGATTCGCAATTTTTTATCTTATTGTTTGTTCGTACTCAACTTGTTATAAAAGTTTTTATCGATATTGTTACCCGCTTAAAGGTTGCTTTTGAAAAGAACAAAAAAGAGCACAATGACAGTTTGACATCTGTTGTCTGCTTAGAAAGTGTAAACCACTTCGACCGCCAAGTGATTGTTGGGAGGTATTTCTTTACCCAGCGCCTCCAAGAAATTTCTGCAATCTGCTGACTGATTTTCCAATAATTCCGTAGTACCGTACGATGGTCACTAAAGGTTGCTAGTGGCGTCAATCCGCTTGACGGTCCCAGCAGGAAATCGTTTGGAGTTATGGCTTCTTCGTCTTTGGCGCCGATAGGAGGATATGTTAATGGGCAGAAGTAAATGATGTTTCCACTTCAGTTAATGTACTCCGTAAAAGTTTGTCGGAGGGATTTCTCTCTACCTATAGCTTTATGTGATCAAGGATTGTTTTAACAAATCCAATAAGTTTCCCCCAACTCCTCCCCATGTGTGGTGGGACGGGGGGAAAAAATACCCATTAAGTAGAAATAGATGTGAATGTTTCTATAAGCTTCTCCTCTGCAACACTCTTATAAGCTTCTTTCAGCTCATGCTACGCACAGTGAAAGTTTATGCCGTTGTCGCACTGTAGTTTCCGGTCTTGTTATGAAGCTGCATAGCGTCAATATGCATGAGTCGGTGGAAAGAGAATGCGCGACATTAATCGCACGAGTGGAAAGACAAGTTAATTAGACACCCTAACGCTTTTCAGTTTTTCATAAAATTGTCACATAGAGGGCCCAAAATAATCAATTCTCACGAATGGAAATGGTTGGCTGAATGAAACGGGTGGGAATTGAGACATGAACGGGCAGCGGCGTTTTTACCGATGACGATAGTCAATTATTATCAATTAAGTGATGTGATTTCTCCCAGGGAGAACAATTAGACCTCTTGAACCGTCACTAGCATATTTCGAGAGTTCTAATCTGCCCATGCCACGTAGTACATGGTTTAGAAAGGGAAAAAGTTGTAAATGGAGCTTGTTTTACTCACCGCTCGATTTTTTTTATAAACAGCGAATTTCTTCACGATACACATTACGGTGTGCTTCATTATCAGAATCTATTTTCCTCGTTGCAAATCCATCTTATTGGATTCATTGGGAGTTGCCGCATCTTCTGTCAGTTGGAGATTCTTATGTTATAGGATCCCATATGCAATACATTCTTCTTGAGCCTAACTCTTGCTTGCCACTTACTAACACATCTAGCCAGCAGTGCACTACATCGCAGCATGTTTTTCCAGTTTAAAAATCTACCAATATTAATCCACCCTTCGTTACTTCCGACATATACATTTACAAACTGGGTCCTAAGTTCTTCTCGAATCATTTCCGGTGATTGTTCTTTTTGTGGCCACATTTCTGGAATCTGGCGCATTGAACCACCGCCGACCAGATAAACAAAACTCTGGACTACTTGACCTTATTGTTTTAGATTTTAGGTTTCATTTATTCATTTAAATTTTAAGTGACATTTAAGTAATTTTTTCGCCAAGCCTAAAAGGATTTCCTCCAAAAGATCGCATTTCAAAAGCTAAATCTCATATACACAAATTAGTTTCGGTTAATTTATAGATTTAATTTAATAAAGAGAGAAAAAAGTAATAATAACAATAGATAAATAAAAAAAGTAATTTAAATAATAATAAAAATAGTGAAAGTTTGTGAAATTTCATTTAAAAAGAATTGTTTGGTAATTAGTTATTCTGACTTTCATATTTATAATATTTCATAAGTATTATGGTACATCATTTATTACTCTAGGAGCACTATACTTTAATTGTCTTTTACCATAGTTCTCATCGTTTCTCGGTATCTAATTGTATTAAACCTTGGGCACGTCTTCTGGCGTTAAAGTCATGACTAATGGGGATTTGAAATCGCTGATCATTATAAAAGTTGAGCAAAAGAGGTTCTTATAGATCCGTTGTATTGTAAACACTTTAAAATGCGGTTCATCAGGAACACATGTTTGATTTATTATTTTAAGGGATGCATTTTTAATATTTTGAAGTTTTGATATATGTATGCGTTTGAGAAGCATTGCCCCAAGCATGATTGCCATACCTCAGTTTCGATTCTAGTATCAAAACATGATATACTTGTTTTAGGATAGGAGGTGCAGCATGATTTGTGCAAGGGCAAAGAATGTCTTTTTTCCGATTTGATTTTTCCAGATAAAATTATGATATGATAACACCAAGATATTTATAGTTGTCGACAACGTCAATGAGCAGGCTGGGTGTTGGGGTATAGGAATCGTTTTTAAAGAGTATTTGCTGCTGAGTTGTTTTGTGATGCGTATGTGCATCGTTTTAATTTTTGACGCGTTGATTATAAGATCCTTGTCATGACATCACTTTACGGAAACTTTTTTATAAACATGTAGAAGTTCATTTGTGTATAATATGAATAGAGTTGGGCCCAATTTAGATCCTTGTGGCACACCTTAATGCACTCTTAGGGAGTACCTTACTTTAACACAGAATATTCAACTGGCTACATAGTTCCTCAGCCAGTTTGCCATTACTCGCGAACAGCCTGCAACGCTAAATAATTGCGCAAAAAGGCGTCGTTATCACAATTTTTGTCTTTTTCTCAATTCTAAGATACACCAAAGCATTTATACTTCTATGGAGTTCTAAAAAAAATTATCTAAGAAATGCTTGTAGCCTTCGTAGTAACGAACGCCATTTGGCGTAAATTCCAGCTCACAGTAATCTTAGCTTCTTTAACTTTTATACCGCAGTTGCACGCAGAATTTTTAATCGCTTACCTATTGAGCTTCGCAATATCCGTATATACTCGGCTTTCATAAAGAAAATTAAAATATGCCTGGTTTCGTTTGATGAAGTCCAAAACCTAATGAGAATAATAATTTAAGGGATCAAATAGTTTTTTTTTTTTTGTTTTTGTTCTCTAACTAAGTAGATATATGATAATCTAGTTGGTGTTTAATTTTTACTTTTCACTACTTTTGTAAAATCGCTATCAACAAACTACTCTATTTTATGTTGTTATGTATTCTAATCTGGTTTCACTCGCTACATCCGCCACTAGTTCTTGTAACTATAGGACGTATCTAAACTGTTCCTTTCCTGCTTTCAACCTCCTAAGAGTTGATATTACTTTCAACTTTTCGTACTAAGATGTGACCAGTTATAGGCTTGGTTCCTCTTTTAGGGTCTATTCTTATATATTCTTTCATTATGTTTATTAAACCTAGTGAAACTAGCATTTCCAAATGGTAAGGAGCACTCCTTGTGTTCGTATCACATATATCTATATTGATATCTCCCAATACTATGATATCTTCTTTAGCTCCTATATCGCAAAGCTGTGACTCGAATTCTGCCACAAATTTTTTTTCACTTAATCCTGGTGGTCTATAGGTATATAGTAGGAATATATTTTTTTTTCTTTTGTGAGGTGGATTTTGACAATTTCGTGTACCACGTTTCTATAAGACAATCGTTTGTATTGAATGTTATTTATAACAAACATAAGATTTCCTCCGCCTCTACTCATTTGTCTATTGATAAATTTTGATTTATAAAAACCATCCAGTTTATGAAATTCAGTTTAATCGTCCTCAATGTTGGCTTCAACCAGTACTATTATTTTCAAAGCATATATAAAATGACTAGTTGTTAGACAAAAACTCTTAAATGTAAACAAAGATAACAAATATTGTTTGTTTTGCTGAACACTAACGCCGTCAAATCATATACCGCCATACAGTTGATGTCAACAATGTTATCGATTCCAACTGTGCTTTCCGTTGTTATTGATTCCATATTAGATTCCCTATACACAATTATTGCAAATATACGAGTATTATATACGAGTTATTCTCTCGATGTCAGCAGCCCCACTGCTTTTGTTGTCTCAATTTTTTTCGCAAATAATTTTCCAGTGCTCCCCCACATAAAGTTCCAGCTTTCTTGATTTGCTTTTTCTTTCGCCATCCAAAGCAATTGCTTATTTTGTCTTGTTAGATGATTATTTATCTGACATGTCCTAGTATTACATGATCTCGCTGACCCGAAAAGCAGCGAATTGCTTGTGTTTCCGATGGTCTGATCACAGCCATGCCAAAACATTTTTGGAATCAGACCAGAACACTTTTATTATGAACACGATGGAATGCGATTAATTTATAGCTCTGGATAAAGGGGTGCCAAGTGTGGCTGCTTGCAGTTCAAACCTTGGGATTGCAAAGCTTTTTAAAAGGGCTAATCGTGTCCTTGCACCTATCAAAGCAACATCTGTCGACCATCCATCTGAACACCGCATATAAGCTACGATGAATAGATGAAACCGCATCGCAGGCAGTGTGTCGATGAATGAAGTTATGAAGCACCTCGGTATTTGAAGACTTTCGATCTGAGACAAGTTCGAATCCATGTTTAAATCCAATATATCGGTATTGGTTTATTGGAGACCCTTAACGACCTCTGCAAAGTTTGACAGTCAATTTCTTTTGACAAGTCCACATTTGCTATGCACGAAATGGATGTTTTTGCCAACTCCACAGCGTCTTCAGGCGTATTGACTTTCACAAGCAGGTCGTTGACATAATGATTCTCCAGGATTGCTTTGAGCGCCGCAGGATACATTTTACCAAACCCTTAAGCGTTTTTATTCTTGACGTACTGAGCGCAGGCGGATGAGCAGGTTGACCCAAATGCCATGAGAGTCATGACGTAAGTATCCGGGTGATCGTCCAAGTTGTCACACCACAAAAAACGCTGAGAATAGACCTCGTCTTTGATTCTGATCCGGTGAAACTTAGGCACGCCAAGGGTATCATTGTATAAGAACTGCTTCACAATCTCTTGTAGATCAGCGTCATATTTACCACATTGTTCGCAATGGAAAGTATGAACATTGTAGCACACTTCGGACCCGGATGGTCCGAAACACCGTGAATGGTCAATCCAAGTCTGGACGGGTCTCCCATCATTGGCTTCTTTATATTTTTGCGGTAAGGCCAGCTTCCAATTATTGATAATAATGAATAATCGAGGTCTTTGAGTGGTAAACGAAGTTATAGGCAAACCTCTTTTATGGTCATACTCATTTTGAAGTTTTTCGTAGTACAGAGACGGAAGGAGCAACTGAAGATTTTTGACGGTCTGAACTTTTCGGAGTGTGTATGATCTTTGCGAACTTGGAGTTCGCCTTCATCTTTCTGATCATTCTGCTCGCTGTTCTGTGTTAACACATCCCTAACTATGAAGCATATGGTGATGTTTAAATGCGCAATTGTTTTTGTCGCATACCGACTCTGTCTGATATCGCTGGCTCCCGTGTTTATTAAAATCCAAATTCAAAGAGCTTTTTATTTTTCATGAGCGATTTAACAATGTTTAAATATTTCTGTGAAGCCGTGGCTTGTCTGCAGAAGACTGCATCTCTAATATATTAAATAAGTCTAGGTAAGCTGCTCTAGCTGCTAGTTAGCTAATTAGTTCAGTTAGTTTTAAATTTTAATTTTTAGTTTTCTTTTATTTGATTTGAAACGAAATTTACTTTTAAGAATTTTTAATTTTTGTAACTAAGTATTATTTGAGTTTAAAAAATAGTTTTTAATGCTTTTTATTCTCAAAATGTTTAATGCTGTTCAGCAGTTGTCGTCTACCATAGTCTTTGTAGGATCTGGGTACTTGCAGCATACCATGGGCACGTCTTCGTGTACGAGTATAAACCGCATGATCTAGTGGGCGAATGAAACGGTTATCATCGAAGTACTCCAAAACCAGTGTTATCTTGAAGATTTGGTCAACTTTAAGGACATCGAAATTCCTTTCGTGACCCCGTTGAGTGTTGACGTTAATTTGCATCAACACAGAATTTTGCAGCCTTTGTAACTTCTGATATACCGTACCGCAGCTTTGACTCCACTAAGGCATAGTAGACTTGTTTCAGAACAGGCACAGGAGCATGGTGTCGAAGATGAGCTAGCGCAAACAAGGCTTTCTTCAGGTCAATGTCAGGTCAGTCAATAATGACCCCAAGATACTTGAAGCTATCTACTACATCTATAGTTTTCCTGGGCGTACTAAAGCATGCATCGTTTTCGTAGTAGATTCTGTTTGCTGTAGTTTTGACACTAGGCCCTCGAATATGCATCATCTTAGTTTTTTCAGCATCCTTATAAATTGGTCTAACTACAGCGGTTTTATTGCCAAAATTTTCGATTGCGCAAAAGATTTATCAGCCTGGGATGGGAGCAAAAATGTTGGCATGGGTTTTCATGTCGGCAGCTCGAATTCATCTATTCCTGCGGATTTAGCTCCTCCTAGTGATCCGATGATGGCGTTAATTTCACAAATATTTGTGTCATTCGCAAACATTGTATCAGTTATGACGATATTATTGTGATTCGATGTGATCTCGTCACAGTTATGTAGAATGTTATGTCTTTCGATGCAAGGGTGACATTTATTCATTTCCTTAAATTATTGCTAACAATGAGAAATTGATTGATTGAAGAAAAAAATTTGTTGTCTTAACCAAAATTGTTTTTTTTTTTTTTTAGAAATCTTTTTATTTATTTTTTGTCTTTGGTTTATATCTATAGTATTAAAACTGTTCTAAATATCGTAGTCAAGACCGATCCCGCAATGTAAGCGCTGCCAAGGCTTCAATCATACGCAGACTTATTGCCAAAAAGAACCGCGTTACGTAAAATGTGCAGGTAAGCATCTATCAGAAGAGTGCAACTTAAATAAAGAACTTCCACTGTCTTGCATAAATTGCCAAGGAAAGCACACAGCAAACTATCGCGTATGTGGAGTGGCAAAAGAAGTCCAAGAAATGGGCTATATGCTTAAAAAACCTTACGCCCAAAAGCAACTACAAATAAACCAAATATTGCTAAAGAACAAGCAGTGAAAAAAAAAATCCGTCGTGGTAAAGTCGAAGCATATATGTACACAAAAAGGTCGCAAAGGAAAAGCCGCCACCGATTGAAGCGCTAACGTATATTCAGGAAAGGACCTCGTGTAGAACTAAAGAGATACAGTGCTTATCATGTATACCATCCATCAAAAAATGCTAGAGGCGGATCTTTACAGCTCATTAAAGATTGTATTCAGCACTAGTATAAATATGAGGATTAAAAGCGATGCACTGCAGTTAAGTTCAGTCCGCGTAAAACATTACCACCTGCACAACAACATCGCATCCATCTATTGTCCTCCGCGAAGACTGACTTAAAAGGTATCTTTGATTCACTCTGACTGAATTTTATAATTGGCGGTTACTTTAAATCGAAACGTACCTTCTGGGGCTCAAGATGTAGTACAACAAAAGGCAAACAACTCTACGAAGCCGGTACGCAATCTGGAGTTGACTTCTTCTCGACAGGAAAACAGACATATTGGCCTTCGGATATAACAAGACACCCGATCTCGTAGACTTCTTTGTCACAAAGGGAGTAACCAAAATTTCTACAAACATCGAGGAAAGTTATGATCTCTCCTCAGATCACTCACCAGTCATTTTGACAATCAGCATACTCTTAGTTAAGAAAGAAGTGGCGCCTAGATTAACTAACAACAAAACAAAATGGGGCGGTTTTAGAAACTACTGCAATGAACACATTGTTCTAAACGTGTCGCTAAAAACACAATACAAAATAGAAGACGAAGTCGGCAGATTCATCAAAGTCTTGCAGAACGCTGCCTGGAAGAACACTCCCACTAGGAAAAAGAAAAGACGAGAGCGCGCAAAAGATGGCAACAATCCCGTTATCCCCAGTATACAACTTACCACTTATGCGACGAATTGAAAGAAGCAATATGAGATTACAAAAATCGGAATATCTCATCATATCTCGTCTGACTGCCGAAAGAAGTTCAAATTACTCACTCTGGAAAGCCATGAAAGGAATCAACAAGCCCTAAATGCAATTTCCTCCCATAAGAAAAAATAATGGCGAATGGGCAAAAGGAGATAAAATGAATGCGGATTTATTTGGCGAGCATCTACAAAAAAACGTTTAAACCTTTTGATGGACAGACATTAACAGGAGGTTCTAGTTATGTAATTACGGTACCGGACAACTTAAGAATAAAAACAGTGTGGCTGCAAGAACTTAACCAAGCAATTAAGAAATTGAAAAATAGCAACGCCCCTGGGTATGATTTAATAACTCCAACTTACAAATGCTGTGCTAAGATTATTAAATGTTCCAAGCCAATGCAAGGTTGTCGAACTTATAATGGTCCTGAAACCAGGCAAATCTCCAAACGAAAAAAAGTTCTACAGACCCATATCGCTTCTGCCGATAATATCTAAAATATTTGAAAAACTTCTATAGAAGCACTTGCAACAAATCATTGAAGAGAGACGTATAATTCCTGAGCCTCAATTCGGATTTAGAACTAAGTACTCCACAATTGACCAGGTTTATAGAATTGCGAACGAAATTGAGAAAGCCTAAGAGGGGAAAAAGATATGCGTTTTTCTTGACGTGTCTCAAGCCTTCGATAGGGTATAGCACGAAGGCTTGAATTTTAAGCTAAGTGAGGTTCTTCCGAGAGATCTGCATAAGATTCTGAAATCGTACCTGGGAAACAAAATTGTTCATATTAAATATGGCACCGAATACTCGGAATTAAAAGAGATCGCTGCTGAACCTCCGCAAGGAAGTGTACTTGGCCTGGTATTATTTTTACTCTATACTCGAGACCTACCGGAAGAATCAGGTACCATAGCAGCCACGTTGGCGGACGATACAACGATACTACGAGTAGTATCTTGTTTTACAGCTCTGTTTTCGATTTACAAATTTCTGATCACTGTATGACATGTCTGAGTATTAAATACAACTGTGCTGTTAGTCCAAATATACTTCCTTCGTACTCTTCTTGCTCTATCACTGATTACCGTGCGTTAAATGAATTTCTTCGTTATGAAAGTTGGTTTAATGTTTATAGTGAAAATAATCCTTCAAAAGCTTACAGTTTCCTTGTTGATACACTCAGTAATAACATTATGCTTAGTTCGAAAAAAGTTAAAAGTAGTGTGAATAAAACAAAAAGACTAAAACACTGGATAACGACGGAATTGCTTAAAAAGGTTAAAGAAAAGAATAAATTGAACAAAATGAAAACCAAATTTCAAAACAATTCTAGTATAGTACTATTGAAGCTTATAAAAAAAATTGTATAGATATTGCCAAAGAGGTTAAAAATTGTAAGCTAAACTACTACCTAAGCAAGCTTCGGGAAGCCAAAGGTGACTCGAAAAAAGAATGGAGATATATCTACTGTCACTAGTTTTGTTGAAAATATAAAAGATTCTGATACTATTATCAGTGACCCTAAGAAAATTGCTGAACATTTCAATCGTTTTTATGTTTGTATTTTTAACAAAGTATTATCAGATAGCTGTGCTTATGTTCTAAATGCGAATGTACTTTTGATGGTGTATCTTCTAGTGTCAGTTTTTATTTTGAAGCAATAACATCTTTCGAAATATACAAAATTATTTCTTCTCTTAATAGCTCACGCTCTAAGACAAGTGACGGCCTTTCGAATAGTTTTGTTAAGAAAATAGTCTTGAATATTTGTGATATTCTATGTTTTATTTTCAACAAAGGCGTCTCCATGGGTGTACTTCCAGATGATCTAAAATAGGCCGAAGTATTACCTGTATTTAAAAAAGGTGATAAGACATCAGTTAATAGTTATGGACCTATCCCACTGCTTCCTGTCTTTTCTAAAGTTTTTGAGAAAGCTGTAAAAAAAACAGAATGATAAATTTTTTAGAAAAAAAAAATTTTTTTTTATTAAATCTCAATTCGGTTTTCGCCCTGGTTTTTCTACTGAAGTAGCACTGCTGAACTTCAGCACTGATGTTTTTAAGAGTTTCAACGATAGAAAATTAACTGCATCCCTTTTCATCGATGTAACAAAAGCTTTTGACACGGGAGAATACAATATACTTTTGGATAAATTGTACAAATGTGGTTTCAGCGGCATGATACACAAATGGTTTTCTTCCTATCTTTCCAATAGAAGAAAAAAAGTGAAAATTAAAGGGCAAATTAGTTCCAACAGAAACATTACTATTGGAGACGCGCAAGGTTCGATATATGGTATGCACTTTTCAAAGTAATTCAGTTCTAAGATTAGCTGCCGATATAAATCATGACCTGGAGATATTAAGCCACTAAAATCATGTTTTCAATCTGTGCGGATGGAAGTTTGACTTTGGAACTTACTCCTTTGATTGCGCTAATTGTAATAAGTTCAAATACAGTGATCATATTTGTAGATCGAGCAATGTTCGCAAACTTATTCTGTAACGGAATCTTGTTCTGATAAATGTTTCACCATAGAGAGAGTCGATTCTTTTAAGTACCTTGGTGTTATACTCGATTGGAGGATGAATTGGTCTGCACATACAAGTGCACTTAAGAAGTACCTTATAGCTGCCACAAGGCAATTTTTCTTTTTAAAACCCTATTGCTCTCTACATCTTCTTAAATATATCTACTATGGATTAGTTCATTCTAAACTTGAATACAGCATAGTTTCTTGGGGCAGTACTCATGACAATAAATTGAATCCTCTTTTAACTTCTCATAAGCATGTTGTTCGTCTTATATGCAATAAAAATCGTCGGGTTAGTAGTTTACCACTTTTTAGATATTTTAAAATTCTTCCTCTTAAACATTTATACTTCTTTAAGGCATTAAAGATTTTTTTTTACTAGATCGGGATATGAATTAAATCGCGGCTCCGCAAACTATAATCTTAGAATCAACAATCTTAATTATGCATTAGTACCACAACACAATCTACAAATATTTTTTAATTTCTATACGGCAATTGCTCCTAACTCTTCAGACAAAAAATTGAAGGTTTTCATTTAAGATATAAACCGTTATGATTCGTTAAAAAGTTTTAAAGTCCATTGTAGCTTTAATTTGAGATATAGTTTACCTACATACGCCTTACGGTTAAAAAGATATTTGAATCCTTGTTTAAAAGGATTTTCAATTTTCAAATGTGCTTTTCGTCCTTTCCAGTGGCTTACGCAAAGAATCGCTTTGGATTTAAGCTTCCTATGTGGTAGACTATGCATAGACTTCACTCGAAAAACCTTGCATATACCTCACATTTAACAAATATTGATATGCCAATCTAATAAAATAATTAAAATAAAATAATAATAAAATAATTTAAAATAATAATAAAATCGAAATTCACATTAACTTATATTTTACATTTATTTATAACTATACACGTAATTACTTATGTTTAATCCATTTAATTTAAACAAAATTAATGACCGCTTAATGTCGATTAATAGCTGGTTAAAAGGATCTTTGTTAAGCCTCTTTAAACGACGGCGCCAAAGAAATTCATACAAAAGTTTATCAATACAATTGGTATGCACACCACCACAAGGTAATTAACGCCGCATCCATCGCCACGACGACTCAATATTCTGGGTATGAGCACCTGTTTCAGAGTCCACAAGCTCATTGAAATAGTTTGCCGTGAAATGCTGGTATCCTTTCCAACAATCTGTGTGAATAGTTAGTGACATTTATATTAATAATTATTAAAAATAGTGTTAATGTCCCTTCAAACTTTCTAACTTTTTATGTGGGGTAAACATTTATTTTAATTCATTCATTAGATAGTAAAAAATATACAAAAGTACATTAAACAGTTTTTGCAAAAGAAAATTTTACACACAGTAGGGCAAGAGAACTTCAATTTGTTTATGATCATATCCAAGAAGCCAAGTTTTTAGTTCGACTGGGTTCTTATGAGTCTATTTACATATATTTATATTTATATATATATTTATATTTACCGGAAGGCTGTTATAAAGTTTGCAGGAAACAACTGAGCACATGTTTCTGTAATGAGTTGTACGGAAAGAAGGGATTTTAATTAACGAACTGCTGTTACTGCGCAAATTAAGTGAATCGGATATTGGACTCTGTAAGTATCCACATTTCACAAAAAAAAAAACTCTCGAAACTTTATAATAATATGTATGTCTAACCGGAAGAATTTTCAACCTTCTGAACAATGGCAAGGAATTCGTTACACGATTTTTACCACATATTTTCCTTATGGCACACTTTTGTAATATAATAAGTGGTTGTAGCTTAGACAAATGTGTGCCTCCCCAGGAGCTAATTCCATTCTAGAGTGAAAAAGGGCAAAGTAAGCAGTCTTTAATGTTTTAGTATCCAAGAACTTTTTTAGGTGGTAAAAACAGTGAATAAAGGCTCTAAGCTTTTCTTTTAAAAAAAATCGTGGGCCGCATCCAGCTCATTTTGTGATCGAAGAAAACCCGTAGGTATTTAAATTCCTTTACTATTTCAATTTTGAAACAGCCTGCACAACATTTTAAGTCGTTATTAAAAGTAAACTCTGCATTGATTTTAATGCAGTTGCATACATTAAGACAAAAATGGGGACAATCAAAGGAGTGAAAGAATACACTCACATTGGGATACTCCATTGAGTTTAAGTTAAAAAAACATTAATTTAGTTTTGTTACTAACAATTTGTGTGAGTAGAACCAATTTCTAAGTAAGTTGATGTCATTGTTTATGCCAGCAACTATATCTAAAAGGTTAGATTATGTATAAGCAATGCCTAGATCACCTGCAAAAGCCGTGATTTTTCCTTTGAAAGGTAGGGAAATAATGGAGTTAATGCAAATAAAAAATAGTAGGGGGCCAAGGACTGATCCTTGAGGAACTCCTAGATTCACTTCTTTCGTGTCACTTACATATTGTCCGACTTTTACTGCCATCGTTCTATTTTTGAGATAGGAAGTCAGCCAGCTATACATAAAACTACGAAAGCCGGCAGTATGCAATTTTTCCAAAAGAATGGTGTGGTTAACCATATCGAAAAAAAGACCAGCGCAATATTTCTTTTCATCCAAACCTTTGTTTATAAAGGAAGAAAAAAGTAAAAGAGCATCTTATGCCGAAAGTCCCTTTCTGAAGCCATATTGCTGCTGTTTAAAAAAATTAATTTTGTTGAGAAAATTTAACATCCTTTTTTTAATAGCTTTTTCAAAAATCTTAGAAAAAGAAGACAATAATGAAATTGGTCTATAGTTATTTTTGTCATTTTGGCTGCCCTTTTTGAATAAGGGAAACACAATAGCATATTTAAGTGAGTTAATAAAGTTTTTAGTTTTAACGCTAAGATTAAATAAATAGGCTAAAACGTCAGTTATATTTAGGGCTATTTTTTTTAGAGTGATGTTGAAGACTTCATCTGGACAAATCTCTAATCTATATTTAAAAGGTTCTCCACGAACGATCATACCTAAAATCCAAGAACCCCCAACGACACGCCCCCATTGATATTTACGACGACCGATTTTACACTCATCAATTTCCACGATTTCACCAATACCTCCTATTTGCCCCTCTTCCTCGAATTGTTCATTTAATGCTACCAAACAAACTTCCCTGCAAAAAGAAAACCGATCCGAAACCGTCTCACGTGAAACTACTGTATTATTTACAACAGAACTTTCCCTAATTGCTTGTTCAAATGTCATATTCATCAAAAAACAATAAGTAATGAGCATGCACACCTCAGGAGAAGTATGTCATCGCTCAAACCAAGTATTTTTCACCACAGAAACACAATGATAATATTTATTTTTTCTACGACACTCAAATAACCCACAGATTAATTTTGAATCATTTAACACCATATATTTTTTATGCTTGTTACAATAGTTTTAGCTGGAATTAGTTTCATATTTTTTAACCATTCCAAAGTACTTGTATGAGTATTCAAAATACTTGCTAATTTGAAAAGATTATATTTGCCTTCCATTGTGAAACACAATTTATACAAATATTTCACGAAAGGTCGAAAAGAACGCACGTATATCGAATTGTAGTCGCGAGGAGAGTTTGTGTCAACAATGGAGGTGTAAGGCTCCTGCATTATCGCTTATCTATACTTGCACCCGTTATTGATAGTAACGGAAAACATATGTGATGCAAATGTGGATCACAGCAGCTACTCTGGCAGTAAATGAATGTCACGTGTAAAAAACATAATGGTTCGTATTACGCATTATATTGCAGTAAGTATAACATATTTGGTATCGTTGGAAAGGTCAAGAAATGGAGTTAATTAAAACGCTGGAATAAAATAATCTTGCTATTTCTATTATTCATTTTGCTTCTTTTTTTTTAAATAGATGTACATCTTTTTGCAAAACTAACTATAACTTTAAAACTTTTTAACGGATTGTAACGGTTACGCCAAAAACCGTTTTGGATTTAAACTTCCTGAGTGGTAGAGTGTGTATACAAAATAATTCAAGCCAATCGGAGGTGAGTACTTTTCGGAACTCCAGCCAAACAAAAAAACAGAAATCACAAACGGCTTTAGATAAAATCAACGAGTGGACAAAGATATGGCGAATTTGTCCATACAAATATACCATATACAAATCCATATGCAAATGAAGCAAAGTGTCTAGGAATAACATTAGATGTAAAAATGAAATGGAAGCCGTATGTTAAAAATAAACGTGATAAACTTAGAAATAAATTCAGACAAATGTATTGGCATTCCAAGTTAAGCGTACATAACAAGCTGCTTATCGATGAGCAAGTGCTTAAACCTGTTTGGACGTACGGTATACAACTTTGGGGTTGTACTAAACCAAGCAACCGAAATGTTCTTGAAACCAATCAAAAGAAAGTTAATGGTATATAAGAAACAGTGATACCCACAGAGACTAAGGAATTCTTGCCGTCGAGGACGAAATAATGAACATTGTTTGCAAACTCCTTATTCGTCTTCATGGTCATTTTAAAAATAAAAAAATCCAAATTCTAGACGAGACAAACTTAGTGCGACGATTACAAACAACGAGACTGTTCGATCTGGTGCGATAAGGACTACCCACATATAATAGCGGTACTAACAGGTGATTTTGCTGGAAAGCTACCTGCCCCACGCGAACGTTATTTGAAACGGAAACTACTTGATAAGGTAACTTATCATGAAGAAGAAACGGGTGTTTTCAGTGAGTAAGAATCTCGCACTACTATGAGCACCGGGCTTATACTGTCTAGGAAGGTTTTCACACCTTACTTACTTTACTTTAAGTGGCGCTACAGTCCGGGGTGGACCTGGGCCTCAGTCAACAAGTTTCTCAGCCAACTCTATCCCTAGCTCGCTGCCTCCAGTTTCGCACACTAAGTTGGCTGAGGTCCCATTCCACTTGCGTGCGCCACCTGAGTCTTGGTCTTCCTCTACTGCGCTGTCCCTCGGGAGCGGATTCGAAGACTTTTTGGACCGGAGCGTTAGTGTCCATACGCTATACATGACCCAGTCATCTCAGTCCTTGGATCTTCACTCTTCTGGCTAGGTCTATGTCGCTGTACAGTCCGTACAGTTCGTCGTTATATCTCCGAAGATCGCCCGAAGAATTTTTCTCTCGAAGCAACCAAGAACACCCTCATCCATTTTTTGATAATGTCCATGCCTCTGCGCCATAGAGCAGGGCCGGGATTATAAACGTCTTATAAAAGGTGACTTTTGGTAGAGAAAGTCCTTAACTACCACAAAGTTATATCTGTCGGGGGTGACGTTCTGCCCGAGTGGTCGGTGTCGATTGTCCTTTTTGCTTAACAGCATACACTTTCAATACTCGCGAAAGCGCCACTGATATCACGCTGCATTCTCCCGATTATGTCAATATCGTCGGCGTATGCGAGTAGTTCGACGGACTTTTGAAAGATAGTGACCCATGTGTTTGCTCGTGAGTTTTGCAATATTTTTTCCAGTACGGTGTTGAAAAAATCGCATGACAGTGGATCGCCTTGTCTAAATCCTTTCTGGACATCAAAGGTCTCGGTGAGATCTTTACCGACCTTGATGGAGCAGCGTGCATTCTCCATCGTTAACCTGCACAGACGGACGAGTTTGACAGGGATGCCGAAACTAGACATTTCTCTGTATAGCTCGTCTCTATAGATGCTGTCATATGAAATCGATGAATAGGTTGTGTGTATCGATCTGAAGCTCATGGGTCTTCTCCAAGATCTGCCGTAGTGTGAATATTTGGTCGATGATGAACTTTCCTGGCCTGAAGCCACACTGATATGGACCTATCATGTTGCTGACGAACGGCTTCAGACGTTCACACAATACGGCAGATAAGATCTTATATGCGATGTTAAGGAGGCTGATGCCTCTCACATCCCGGAAGCTCAGGACGGAAGCTAATCCGCACCCAAATAAGCGCTGCTTTTGCCGTCGATAGCAATTGCCGTAGTAGATGTCGCAGTCTTTCATCTTCTTTTTGTCCGGCCCATCCCATCGCATTGCTTGAATGGCGGTTATGTCTGCTTTGCAGCAGTCTAGGGCCTCCGCTAGTTGCTCGGCTGCACGTGGTATATTAAGGGATCTAAAATTCCACGTGCATATCCGAAGCTCATTGTCCTTAAATCGTTTGCGTGGGTTGTCAACAGTAGATCCGTCCATATCCGAGGCTTGTTGATGCTTCGTAACTTTTGCTTGTTTTTTTAAATGGCCGGGCAGTTACCCAGGGGGCACAACCCCCAACCTGGAGGACCAGTTCCATTTTAATGCCCCCAGTAACCCGTTCCGGGATGTGAGGGCTGCCTTTGGCCCATATAAGGCTCGTCCGCCACCATATCTTTTACAAGACCCTGACTAAGTCCAGGAAATCCTTACCGGCCTGAGCTCCAAATATGTAGGAGTAGCCCGGATAAGGTCTTGTTTTGTTTTTCCGACACTAATCCTGATTTATGGCGCAGGCAACTCGCCATTTGCCCCCTTCACTTCGCAATATCTAGTGAGATTCCAAGATGGCGCTTATTAGCAGAGCTGCAAGATGTTCGGCTGCAGAGGCTTATTCTCGTTCTTTAACTTATACTAATCGTTGCCATCTGATTTTCACACCAACCCACAAAAAATTTAAACTATCTTAGTCTCACCTACGTAATGTAAGCCGGCCATGGACTAAAATACTGAGCCCTAATTATAAGGAAACAACGTTGGATTTCCCTCGCGTTCAACAAACCACTGAAGTTGCTGGTGCTGCCAAGCAACATACATCAAATCATGACTCCCAACCGCCATACTAAACCGGAGACTGCCGAGTGCAATGTCGATGTCGTAGTTGATTCATCTTACCGCATCGACGTGACGTCAAAGAAAAAAGGGAACGCCTTTGGGCGGACAGAGGCTTACGTGATAGATAGATAGATAATTTGGGGTAATAAGTTCGACGAGATAATTTCTCTAACAAGAGAATCAATTTGTTGCCGAAAATCTCCAATCTCATTAGGATCGCCGTATTATGCAGGACCTAATTATGATAGAATGTAATGTACTTTGACTCTGGTGTACTGTACAAGTAAGGAAAAATACCTGGATATCTTTCTTTAAACTTCCTCTCAAAGGCCGCATAAGGCACATACTATAGCCGCGTTTTATTGGCAGATCAGTAGCCAGCTCAGCATTCACTCCAAACGCCATTTGACTTGTTGATAAAGCTCGCGGGTGGGTTCGCAAAGTTGCGAATGTTTTTTTAACTCGCATTTAGGCCTGGGCAAATAGAATTATTTTTAAGGTCGTGTAAAAAAAAACACATAATTAACGAACGCATCCTTCATAAAACAAAATCATTTCTTATAGCATACATTGCGCCACCTGAATTTCAATTTTTAAAACTTTATCGGCAGCAATGAATGCTGGCTTATTTATCGCCAGCATTCGTCTTGTTGTTGTTTGTAATGTTAAATTTTACTGTGCTGGAAACTGACCTGCCAATAAAATGCACTTTTGGATTAAAACACATTTTATTTTTCAACGTAGTCTCCCTTGAGCTCTATACACTTTGTCCAACGCTTCTCCAATTTTTTTATCCCTTCCAAAAAAAATGATTTGTCGAGGTCCTCAAAATAGGCCTTTGTTTGCGAGATGACTTCATCATTGGAGTCAAATCTTTTTCCACCAAGCCATTTCTTCAGGTTTGGGAACAAGAAGTAGTCGCTCGGAGCCAAATCTGGAGAATAGGGTGGATGAGGGAGCAATTTATAGCCCAATTCATGGATTTTTGCCATGGCAACTGCACATGTGTGCACCCTTGCATTGTCTTGGTGGAAAAGAACTTTTTTCTTGGCCAAAAGAGGTCGTTTTTTTTTCAAATCGTCATTGAATCGGTCCAATAAGTTGGCATAATATTACCCATTGATTGTTCTTCCCCTTTGAAGGTAGTCAATGTGGATTATCCCGCGTGCATCCCAAAAAATAGTCGCCATAACTTTATTGGCTGACAAACCCACCTTGGCCTTCTTTGGCGCCGATTCACCCTTAGAAACCCACTGTTTTGACTGTTGTTTGTTCTCTGGTGTGTTGTGATGGATCCATGTTTCGTCCACGGTTACAAAACGGCGCAAAAACTCCTCCATATTGCGATTAAACAACGCCAAACCTTCCTGTGAAGTTGTTACACGATTGCGTTTGTGGTCGACTGTGAGCAAACGCGGCACCCATCTTGCGGAAAGCTTTCTCATGCCCAAGTGATCATTCAAAATTGAAACCACTGAGCCATGCGAGATCCCTACGGCTTCCACAATCTCTCGCACTTTCAATCTTCGGTCGGCCAACACCATATCGAGAATTTTTTCGATTGTTTCGGGTGTAGAGACCTCAACTGGGCGTCCAGGACGTTCGGCATCTTCAGTGCTTGTACGGCCACAACGAAATTCAGTAAACCACTTTTTTACCATTGAAATCGATGGTGCAGAGTCCCCATAGTATTTATCAAGCTTAGCCTTGGTCTCGGTAATGGTTTTTTTTCGCAAGAAATAATGCTTAATAAGCACACGAAATTCACTTTTTTCCATTTTCTCCTCAAATTAGTGAGTAGTCTGATAAAAATAGCTGTCAAACACAAACTAACTGACGCAGCAAGTTTAAATTTTGACAGGAGTCAACTGACAGATGCCTGTTGACAGGAGCAGTGTTGCTGTTTCAGTAAAGAGGTCAGAAATTCAAAAAGTCACGGACTTATTGACCCGCTCTCGTATAGTAATTTTTATTACGCTTGTATCGATTTGGCTGCTGTAAAACAGATGTTGCTGGCCAAAGCATAACACTATACATACATATACATGGTTATACAGTCTTTTTTTTATCGCAAGACTTTTCTAATGAAGATTGCAACACCACCACGAACAGAGTTTAGACATGTTCTTACGACAATTTCATATTTTCGGTGCCAACCAAAAGCACATCATGCACTTGAACTTTCAGATAAGGTTGCATTTCGAGATTAGAAGCCACGTGGTCGAATCTTTGGCAACGAACAAATTAAAACAGGTTTTAGCTCTTTTTTTATTTTTCCCATTACAAAACCTGGTAGTCTGGGATCTTTTTACTCCTAGGATAATCCTGACCTGAACCAAGAAGTACAGTAATCTTCCTTCTGGCCGAGCTGTGATGAACAGCTTAACTCCTAGGAAAGTGAACTCGTCACACTCTTTCTCTTTGAGCACTGTGAGGAGCTCCTCCGGATCGGTAGACGACTTATTTCTTTGGCCTTCATTTTATACATTTGATATGAAAGCATTTTGATACTAATATTCAGGAACTCCATTACTGAATCTTATGCCGCCAATATCACGAAACTGTTGCTTCCTCCTATGTAGCGGCCTCTTCATTTTTCACATATGCATATTCGTTATACATACTCGTATGTTATCGCTATATTCACTCAAACTGGCACCTTTCCGGTTGATGTAGATAAAGCGGGGCGCTTTAGACGTCTACTACCTATTGTATTCTACAACAATAAATAAACGAGACAAAGAATCAAAAATAAAATGTTGTAAACAAAGCTTAAGTTAAGTGCAATAAAACAAACAAACAAATTAGGACGAGACTTTTACATAGCAACAGGAAGCACAACACAAGGAAAACACAAAACGTAAAATCAATCTCAAAGAAGCATTAAGCCTTAAAATCAACAAAATACGCCCGGTGACTGTAATTTGATGGGTGGGTCTTAGCATAGATTTTTTATGCTTTGAAACTGTCAAAAGTTGCCGCGAATCAAATATAGCTCCTAAAGTCCCCATAATGATGGCAACTTCACCTGGAAACAAAACAGGAGAAATTAAAAGCCACGCCCTTTATAATGGAGTCACGAAACCTAAAGCTGCTAATATCCAACTTAAAAGGTTCCCTGAAGTAATAAAAATATACGAAAATTAAAATAAAAAAAAATAAAACGACCGCCAGCTACATTATAAGGCTTCGTTAGGACTCGATGGTTTATTTTCTTTTTGGTAAATGGCTGGTTTGGCGGTGCACTTGTCGATGAAGGGACCCGCTAATTAAAAAGTTCCGAACACAGCAATTGAACTGACAAATGTAATAATGCAAATCACCTTATAGAACGAATAAGTGCAATATATAAATAGTACTCCTACGCTTTATCTTAATACATACTTCACTATTGCCATAATTTTTTAAACTTTTGCTTTGCAAATAAGAATAATCAGTCTAGAATTTTTATAAAATTCTTTTTTTTGGTCTTTACTATGTGCCCAAACTTAGTTGTAATGCCCAGGTATTGAGCTTTTAAAAGTCAATAATTAAAATTTTCATAGGGCATTGTGACAAAAATATCGTAAGCAAAAATTACATGTTTGACATAATGAAAAGCCTTCGTAATTAACCACTTGAAGCAGCAAAATAGAAAAATTGATGGATTTGCATATAGACTCCTTAATAAATTTACATAAACCTTGTCATGTTTTACTTATACAGTTAAATCAAAATACACTGCTCGCAGTCGAAACTGTGATCTATTTATTGAGAAAAACAAAGAAACTAAGCTGACTTTATGTAAGCATCCATCATCGAATAAAGGCGAACGTCCTGAAGTAGAATTTACCGAATGTTCTGAGCGCACGAATCAATATAAACACGTGAGTTGAGATCTTAAGTTCCTCTCCCAATATCTTATTAAAAAAATCGGGTGATCTCGAAAGTTGCAATATGGTCCATGTTCACCCATGCCAAAAAATACAGAGAAACACCAAAGAATGTAAGCAGTAAAGGCTCATTGCAAAAGAAGCATTACCTGTTTCAATAGAAGTTAAGTTAATGAGGCACAAATACAATGTTATTCAAAAAAAGGATAAAACTAATTCCCTTGCTATTCAATCGTTAAACAAGCAAAAACGAATGCTTATCCTGATGATATAACTCTTTCGGAAACTAGCGGAGAAGTCAAACTAGAATCGCTATTAAATCACACTGTATTCCGTTTGCTAGAAGTCTAAAGGGAAATTGCATCTACTTTAAACACCAGCTGAAGAAAATTAACTTTTTAAATGGGGATTTTATGGCAACTCAGGGCAAAGCTATTATAGGTAGAAATTCGATGACGGCGATGCTAACAGCGATAAAAAAGTACTTTTCACTTCACTATTGGCTTTACGATTGGAATCTCAAAATAAAGGTATAATTTGATAAAATCTGCATCCTTGTTCAAATATATACTAAACTGAAGAAGTTTTAGTAATAGAAAAACATCTATTGAACAGATTGGTGTGTTAGAAAGCCCGTAGTTAAAAATGGTGATAATTATTTTGCTAAATTTAGTCATGAGCTTTTAGTTGCTATGATTGCTGGCAAAGTCTGCAATGCTGTAACTGAAACGACTTTAATAGATGAAAATTAGACAATTAAACATCTTAACATGTTAAGCACTACATCAATTCAACTAAATTTTCGTCTTTCAGTTTTGCATTAGTGTATACGGGGTATACGGTTTCTAAAATGTGTGCTTCATGTAGGCTAAAATTCACCATAAGAAAAGCAAACCTTTTAAAAAATTCATGGAGAAAACAGATGGGTCGGTTAGTCGATTTTCTAAAGCCTGAATTTGGGAATACGAACGACGGCAACACCGGTGGCGATTTTTTCCAGAACCATGAGTTATCCGCTTTTATAACTAGTGTAGACAATGAAGTCATAAGAGAATTCCATGTTATTTTACAAACTATATCAAGTGACCATCATGTTCTCGTGCGAAAATTCAAAGAATATGCTTTAGATGCAGTAAAACTTTTTGTTTCAAAGTATCCCTGGTACTATATTCCCCAATTATTCACAAGGTGCTGAAGTAAAATGTACAGCTTCACTACCTATAGGACAACTTTCAGAGGAAGCTCAAGTGACTCACAACAAAGACATTAAATGGTTTCGCGATGGGTATTCTAAAAAATTCCAGCGCACACAAATAATGCGAAACGCTTTTAATCACTTACTGCGTTCATCAGACCTTAACATTTACAACCTAACCTTACAACCTAACATTACATTTGTTCTAACTTTAATAGGTTTTCTCGAAAAAACGGTTGGGCGCAGGGCTTTAATTTAACACATTTGTTTGGAGACTGTGAACGTGTTAACAAGCTTGCCTGAAATGTCCAAAAGAATTTCAAAAATTTTTTTACCCGTAGCTATTGCTATGTTGTGTGCTCCAGGAGCACCCGAATCCAATGATCAAGACGATAACAACGACACAAGTTCAAGTGACGAAAACTCTGCCTAATTATTTATAATTTTAATACATAGGTTTACGAGTAAAATAAACTAACCACAATAAAATAAACAAAGTGCAACTTTATTTTTGATCCGAACTATAAGTTTGACCACCTATTCATTTTTTTTTTTTCATTTAATATGCATTTTTATTTAATTAAATTCAATAAATCTTACATGCTGTACAAAAAAACGCTTAAAAATTAGCTTAATTAATTTAAAATTGTCTTATTCTAACTAACTGGCCCCATGCGGACACTCCAAGTTAAACCTAACAATTAAAATTTGTCTTTCGACGTTTCGTACATTTGATTTTGATGTTACTCGTATTTTGAATTAAAACTAAGAAAATAAATTTGTTACAAAAACTTATTAAATTGACTTATTTTTTTTATCATCTCTTAAAACTTAAAACTAAAACTTAAAAACTCCCTTAACACTATTCTTAATCTACTTAGGCTACTTAAGCTAAAATTATCTTATCATTTCGGTACTATTTTTTTTTGTGGGGAGAAGTTACACGAAGTTTACCCATCACTTTGTTGTTTCATAATTTTTTTTTTGTATTTTTGTTGTTTGTATATATATATATATATATTTCCCCCTTAAAACTATCCTAATCCTACCTAAATCTATGTAAGTCGGCCACGGCTAGGAAATTAGGCTGCCGACCCTGCTCCTTAACGAAGCTAACTAGTGCTAGAGGAATTCGACAACGTAGATTCCGCTCCTTCAACAAGCCACCGAAAATGTTGTTGCTGCCGAGCAACATCCCTCATGTCGCGATTCCCTACCGCCCTACTGAACCGGAGACGCTCCGCACTGCCGTGTGCGACGTCTCTATCGTAGTTGAGTCGCCTCTCCGCAGCTGTTCGAGCGACGTTGAAGATTAACGGCACCGCTTATCTTTCCTGAATCAGACCTTTCATGTCGAGGTAGAGAAACGCTTCTGTAGGAATAAAGCCGTCAAAGCGAACTCTCTCGTAATGTAAGCCCCAGAGATCAGGTTATTCGACGAGATCATTGCTCTTGCGACTTAATAACAAAATTGTCCACCCTTATTAGGTTAGCCCTATTGTACAAGACCTCATTGAGATAGAATTTTATGTAGTCAGACTCTGGTGTTCTGTATAGGCGAAGACAAGCCCTAAGGCAAGCACTCTCAAACACCCGAATCTTTTCCAAAAGACTTGCTCTCACGTTGAACCACACGGGACAACCAAATACAAGCATTGGCCGGATAAGGACCATGTAGCAGATCATCTTTACCCATGCATCGAGTTGCCTGCTATAAAACAGTCTCTTTGTAAGGGCAAAAGCACCTTTGGCTCTGGCCAGAGCAACATCTATATGCTGTGCTACATTTCGACAAGCAAGTGGTTGTCCGTGCTGTCCCATGATCTGAAACTTTCGCCAATTCTTTTTGGTATCCGCAGAGGCCCCAGACAAAGGTGTCCTGAAAAGAATGCTTTGCGACTTCTGAAAGTTGATCTTCAACTTCCAGTCGTCGCAATATTGTTTAATTTTATCGAAGTCACGTTGCAAAAGAATGTTCATAACCTCAATCTTTGGACCTGATCTGTACGCGATTAAGTCGTCTGCGTACGCTATGGCATGGTGAAGTGAACCTATCAGATCACTTGTGTAAATGTTGAAAAGGATTGGCGAATTTACCGCACCTTGTTGCATACCGTTTTTAATGTTGAATGTACCAGTTGAAGTCACATCGCCATTTTTCACGATGAACTGTCTATCTTTGAGCATATTGAAAAGAATATACAGCAGTGGTTTACTTAAACCCAGTCTGTTCAACTTGAAGAAGAGTCCCTCTAACCATACGGTATCAAAAGCCTTCTCCAAATCAATCAGGCAGGCACCCGTGCACTGTATTTTGGCTTTGTTTCATTGCATATCAGAAACCAGCTTAGACGCGGTATGAATGACACCATGCCCCGCCTTGAAACCAAATTGATTATCCGGAACTATATGTCCTATCCTCAATCCACTTAGTCAAGACTCTATTGATAACTTTTTCGAAAACCTTACTGATGTTTGGAAGGAGACTGATCGACCGGAGATTCGCCGGATTGGAGGTGTCTTTATCCCTTTTGGGGATGGGATGTACCACCGCAGTTTTCCAATGCGCTGGATAATGTGAATTATTAATCGCTTGGTGTCATTCGCCTTGTACACTTCCTGGGAAGTCGCTCCTATAGCTTCGACCTCCTCCTGCAGATCTTCGATCACAAAGAAGTCGTTATCATCAATAGCCTCAATCGGATATATGCCTGCTGTTGAGAGTATGCGTTCATTGTCTGTCGTTCGGGCGATTTTAAGACGTGAAAGGTCATCTTGATCTTTCCTCCGAAATATTTTATTTATTTGCTGGAATACGAGTATACGCGGGTTACTGGTGTTTACAGCCCGAATTTTGTTGTTCCAATACAAACTTGCAGAACACCTGTAATTTTCTTTTATTTATGCTTCGAGGTTTTTAATCGACGACTTTAATGTCATAATCTCCGGGTTATGTCTGTCAGTAAACTGTCTGTACAAGGTCTTCAGTCTTGAGAGTAGTCTACTTTTATGTCGGTGAAGTGCGTCAATAGTTCTGTTGCGGAATAAGTTTTCGTTTTCAGTATGTTGATACCGAGGTATCGTTTTGTCCATAGTTTTAGTTGACAGTGCTCTAGTCAGCGTCCTGGAGAAGTGTGTCCAACGCACCCTACTGTAGTTGTAGGAATGCCTTTGGACAAATTCATCCAATTCCGCATTTTCGTTCGGAACGGTTATTTCGGTACTTAGACCGCAATGGTCACTGTCATACACAAAAGTGGGTAGACAGTTTATAGTATGGTGAGTCATGCCTGTCAGTTTTATACGTGTGTCAAACAACAGGAGATCCAAATAGGAGCCGTGTCTAGGAAAAGACGGACTATCTGTCGCCTAGTTTGACCACCTAAGTTACATATATGTTATTTTCATACAATTGTCTAAGAAAAGCAGTGAAAGATAAATAAAATATGTTTGAATCCGTTTTCAAATTCGTCCTTATTTTTTAACAAACATTATACCTATAAAACTCCCGCTTCTTTTAAACCAACGCTCACACTGCCCTAAACCATCCATCTTTTAAATTGGGTAGTTTTGGTTAAAACTTCATAGTTTCTGTAAATATTTGCTGGGCATAACATATATGTGAATACCATATTTTATGGTTAAATACTCGTACCTTACTCATTAGCACAACGCTTTACTTATACTGTTGTGGACTATTTTGGCTCCATGAAAGTAATGTCTGAACGCCAACTAGAAAATGATGGGGAGTACTGCACACGTGCCTCACCACTCGTGCGATTTACTTAGAGATCTCATCGGTTTCGTCAACTGAATTCTTTTTAATTAAACTGAAGCAGTTGATTATCTAACATAGTGTGACGAGCTAGATATTTTCAACCAACGGCACCAACTTTTGAGACGCAAGTCGCTCCATGATCGGGGAAATGGAGAAGAACTCTTATGGTAAACTGAAGCAGAAGTATCTAGTGATTGAGCGGTCTTTCATTCCCCAAACTCCTCCACACATGATACCCTCTACTTACTTACTTTAGGTGGCGCTACAGTCCGGGGTGGACCTGGGCCTCAGTCAACAAGCTTCTCCAGCCAGCTCGATCCCTGGCTAGCTGTCTCCAGTTTCGCACGCTAAGTTGGCTGAGGTCCTCTTCCACTTGCGTGCACCACCTGAGTCTTGGCCTTCCTCTACTGCGCTGTCCCTCGGGGGTGGATTCGAAGACTTTTCGGACCCGAGCATTGGTGTCCATGCGCTCTACATGACCCAGCCATCTCAGTCTTTTGATCTTCACTCTTCTGGCTAGGTCCATGTCGCTGTACAGTCCATACAGTTCGTCGTTGTATCTCCTCCTCCACTCACCGTCAATGCAGACGGGACCGAAGATCGCCCGAAGAATTTTTCTCTCGAAGCAACCAAGAACACCCTCATCCATTTTTGATAATGTCCATGCCTCTGCGCCATAGAGCAGGACCGGGATTATTAAAGTCTTATAAAGGGTGACTTTTGTTGTCCGAGAGAGGGCTTTGCTATTCAATTGCCTTCTTAACCCAAAGAAACAGCAGTTGGCAAGAGTTATTATTCGCTTGATCTCAGCGCTGGTGTCGTTGTCTGTATTTATAGCGGAGCCTAGGTAGACAAAGTCCTTAACTACCTCAAAGTTATATCTGTCGAGGGTGACGTTCTGTCCGAGACGTCGGTGTTGGTTGTCCTTTTTGCTTGACAGCATATACTTGGTCTTGCCCTCATTGACCGCTAAACCCATTTTCGCCGCTTCCGTCTCAATACTCGCGACAGCGCCACTGACATCACGCTGCTTTCTCCCGATTATGTCAATATCGTCGGCGTATGCGAGTAGTTGGACGGACTTTTGAAAGATAGTGCCTCTTGTGTTTGCTCGTGAGTTTTGCACTATTCTTTCAAGTACGATGTTGAAAAAATCGCATGACAGCGCATCGCCTTGTCTAAATCCTTTCTGGACATCAAAGGTCTCGGTGAGATCTTTACCGACCTTGCTGGAGCAGCGTGCATTCTCCATCGTCATCCTGCACAGACGGACGAGTTTGGCAGGGATGCCAAAACTAGACATTGCTCTATATAGCCTGTCTCTATAGATGCTGTCATACGCGGACTTAAAATCGATGAATAGGTGGTGGGTATCGATCTGAAGCTCATGGGTCTTCTCCAAGATCTGCCGTAGTGTGAATATCTGGTCGATGGTGGACTTTCCTGGCCTGAAGCCACACTGATATGGACCTATCTGGTTGCTGACGAACTGCTTCGGGCGTTCACTCAATACGCCATATAAGATCTTGTATGCGATATTAAGAAGACTAATGCCTCTGTAATTAGCGTAGTTCAGAGGTTCTCCTTTCTTGAGAATCGGACAAACAATGCTGAGGTTTCATTCATTGGGCATACTTTCGTCCGACCATATTTTACAGATGAGTTGGTGTTTGCTCCTTATCAAGTCATCGCCTGCCGCTTTGAAGAGCTCGGCAGTCAGGCCATCCGCTCCAGCAGCTTTGTTGGACTTAAGCTTCGATATAGCTATCTTCATTTCATCTAGGTCGGGTGGTCGGAAAAATTGGTCACTATCGTCCAGGTTGAAAGGTTGATTCTGACTGACAGCGGTATTTGGTTCGTCATCGACGTTATACAGTCTGCAGAAATGGTATTTCCAAATCCTCAGCATCGACTGCGATTCTAAAACGATGTTCCCTTGGTCATCTCTACAGGCTTCGGTTCGGGGTTTGTTTTCATAGCATGTTATGTTTACCTTTTGATAAAACTTCCGAACCTCAATGCTGGAGTAACATCTCTCAATTTTCTCGACCGCGCTCTTCTCATGCTCTCTCTTCTTCCTCCTGAGAAGCCGGTGTTCGTCTCTTCTCTTCCGCTCGTAGAGCTCATGAACAGCTCTGGTCCTTTTATGCAGTACCGCATTGCGTGCTTCTTGCTTAGCTGTATGTGCTTGCCGGCATTCATCATCGAACCAGGAGTTTCGTTGTGGTGGACGAGTGAAACCCAGCACATCAAAAGCGGCATCTCTGATGGCGTTTTGGCAGTGTTTTGGTCTTCGATGCTTGATGCTGGCGGTATTGGACCTCTTAAGAGATAAAGAGACACTCGATCGCCTCCGCTAGTTGTTCGGCTGTACGTGGTCTATTAAGCGACCTAACATTCCACGCGCATATCCGAAGCTCATTGTTTTTTGGGTGGGTTGAGAACAGTAGGTCTGTCCATATCAGAGACTTGTTGATGCTTCGTAACTTACATGGCACTTAACGGCACAACCCCCAACCTGTAGGACCAGTTCCGTTTTGTATGCTCCTAGGACGAGTAGTCGGTTACACCGAGGCCAGTAACCCGTTCCGGGATGTGAGCCTTATAGGGCTCGTCCGCCACCATCGCTTTTCCAAGACCCTGACTAAGTCCTGGAAATCCTTACCGGCCTGAGCTCCAAATATGTCGGAGTAGCCCGGATAAGGTCTTGTTTTGTTTTCCCGACACTAATCCTGATTTACTGAGCCGAAAGCTCGCCATATGTCCCCTTCACTTTGCAATCTCCAGTGAGATTCCCATATGCGCCACTGCGAGGCTGCAGAGACTCATTCTCGTTATTTAAAGAACCAGCACCTGTCGTAAGGTGATACTTCTACGGGGCCTAACACTAATCGTTGCCGTTTAGAAGTTAGAGGTACCAAAAACAACAAAACAGGTTACAAGTTTTCTTGGAATAACCGCATATTACAGAAAATTCATCAGAGACTACGCAAAGCTCACGCAACCAATAACAAAATACTAAAAAATATCAAAGTAAAGATAAATGACTCCAATTACATAGAAGCATTTGAGAAATTAAGGAGTTTAATAAGTAGTCACCCTATACTGAAATTTCCAGATTTTGAAAAAAACATTTTCTCTCACAACAGACGCATCTAATTATGCTTTGGGAGCATTGTTATCCCAAGAAGGACACCCAATATGTTTTGCTTCAAGAACTCTTAATAACCACGAAAGGAATTATTTGGCAACCGATAAGGAATTTTTAGCAATAATGTGGTCAGTAAACTATTTTCAACCCTGCCTTTATGGGAAAAAGGAGGTTTAAAATTTGTACCACCAGCCAATCCAGTTCCTACACGCAAAATATAAAGAAAAGGATTTATCACCCAGACCAGGTGTGTATCAATTCGAAATTGAAAATTTAAAAGAGAAGGATAATAAAGTATTGGATTTTCTGAGTCGAATAGAAAACAATGAAGACGTTAATTTAAAGGAGCGAGAGGAATCAGATACCCCACAAGAAGAACATTTTTCGCTCAAATATAACTTTGTGTTAAATGTAGAAGGTAAAACTAACGAAACCATTCACTCACCTTACGAAGAATTGTTGGATCATATTCCAATTGAAGAAAATGTTCTAAATAAATATAAAACACAGGTATACTTAGCTATGAAAAAGTTAAAGAGATCGAGATAATACATAGGAAAAGAATACTTCAAATCGCAGAATATGATTTCAGTAGATCAGAAAACATTTTACGAAGGTTTATTAAGAAAGGAAAAATAGGTATATATTCCGATTTATCAAATCGCAAGTATAACATATTACAGGAAAACAATGAGAGAATTATATTCAAATGCTATTGAGATTAAATTCATTTAATATTCATATAGAGCTCAGGATATTAAAACATACCTATAAGTAGAGCTTGCAAAGCAGATATCTTTATATCACGTTAGAGAAAACCAGCATTCGGGAATACTAGAGACATCAACACAAAAAATCAACATTTAATATCCAAAGTCGATGGAACATACACAAATACTAATCAGTGTGAAGATTACCAAAAACTTAAATATGATAGACAACCAATTAAACTTAAGTTCAGTCACACGTAAACCCCTAACTATATTAACCAAGTAATTCACGTTGATACATTCGTTATGAAAATGGTTAGTTTTTTAACTATAATAGACAAGCTGTCCACGTTCGGATCAGCCTACCATTTCAATGATAGGAATCATATACATATATGTCATAAAAAAATCTTCAACGTGTTTTGTACACCAAATTCTTAAGATGATGCTTAATCTACGTGGTTCCATGATAAACCCCTAATAAGAAACTCAATCAGTGAAGCATGATAGTGTTTAGATCTCTGCTTCTTTTGCATTTCTTTTTTCTCTTTCATTTCTTTATTTATTAATTAATTTATTTATTTATTTATTTCTTTACTTATTTATTTATTTATTTTTTTATTTTAGTTATTTCATTCATTTATTAAATTATTTATTTATTTATTGTTTTTATTATTAATTTATTTATTTATTATTAAAATTAATTATTTATTTATTTATTTGTTATAATTACCAATTGTTTTTTTTTTATGTCTTTGATTTATACATAAAGATTTTATTCGTTTTATCCTTTGTAGAAGAAACATATTTTTGTATATCGTCTCTCTATATTTTAAATTATGTGACTTAAATACATAAGCTTTTTATGACAAAAATAAAAATACTGCTAATACTACTAGTATAACAATTTTGGAAAAACTAGAGGAAGACTTTATAAAAATAGGAAAGCCAAGCAAAATAGTAGCAGGAAACAAGTTTAAAGCTATACAAATAAAGGAATACTTAAGCGGCATATGCATTGGTCAAATTCTCATCAAGTATTTGAGAGTGTATTAATGAAAATGAGACACGTATATATTATGTGTCTGCTTGAAGCAAAATCAAAATGTTTGGACTTTTCGTCAATCAGGTAGACATGCTTGATATAGTGTATATGCATGATTGACTGATTGATCATGCATTTGCTCATTTTCGCTTGGACAGCGACGAGACAACATCGCAGGCAGACAGTGGAAGTTTTTTTTAAAGGGAGGATATAGAGGATACAAATTTTATTTTGGAATTTCTAGAAGTTGTGGAACGTAAAAGCAAAACAAACGTACATGCGGAGGAAATTTATTAAATCAATCGGTAAACTTAATTACAGCTCATTCAGGAAATTTTCATGTGAATAATCTTTTCGTTTTTTCAGCCATTCTTTCATCCACGCCTGTTTATTCCGAATATTTTTACTTCTGTTCTTCAAAGCTAGCGGTAGACCCAAAGCGGTAGAGCAATCGTCCTTGTCACTCATATTTTCATTAAAAAAAAAAACGATTTAAGTTGAAATAAGATAGATTTTGAAAAAATTCACAAAAATATAGAAGAAACTAAACAGAAAAAATCGAAAAATTAAATAAGACTAGGGAAGAATATGAGGACAAAAGAAAGAAAGGGTTTTATTAAAAACTACAAAAGAGTTAGGCATAAACATGAACCAATGTATAAAAAGGCAGATTTAACAGGTATTCATGTTGCAAATATTAAAAGACCTACAAAATTTCCAGCTGACAACTTTGATCTTCGTACTGATAACGATTGTGACACACATTTGCTGTCAACATTTTCTTGACGTTCAAAAAATAAACGAACAAGACGGGTACGTGACACTTCAACTTGCTGACATTATGATCACCAACGAAACAGATATCATACTTCACATTATAAATCCTAACGAAATTATAAAATTGGTAAAAAATATTTCCTTAAATTTGGCACCTTTTGAACAAGATTACAGACGAATACTTAACGAAGAGATTAATCATATAGTGCATAAAATTAGAATTCTATTACCTTTTGAACACAGACAAAAACGAAGTTTAATAAATATAGTAGAAACTGCACAAAAATGGATCTTCAGGACAATGGACGACGAAGGCCGACAGACAATAATTCAGCACTTGGACCAAGTTTCAAGGAACAGTCATAATTCTATAATGACATTAAATAAAACGGTTAAATTGAACGAATATTTTAATAGTACTTTTCAGACTTTAAGAGAAACCATTATTAATGATAGAACAACTATTCTGTGCAGAAAGTAGAAAGACAGATAGTTAAGAAACAATTGTATTTTGATAAATTATTTAAGTTAAAGTATATTAATTCTAGAATAGAACATATCCAAGATAATATAGTTTCCGCCAGAAGTAATATACATATTACACCCAAATATCCTTACGAATGACGGAATTGATATATATAAAATAGATTTTCATAAATTAAATCAAATAAAGTTAGGAGTCGCAAAGTATAAAGAAGATATGATAACGTTACCTCACCACTTGAAGTTTTAATCCCTATACCTAATAAATATTACAAGGAAATTGATACAAACATGGAATATATTATCGAATATAAGAATAAAACCTTTATATATGAACCAACTAAAACTTTAAATGAACTAATCGATGGCAAATATTGTGTTATTAGACAAAATTGTAAATTCAGATTAAACGACGAAACAGAAATTGAATTTTTTGATGATGAGACGATGTTTGTTAAAAATGGCTATAACTTTATTAGTCAAACATGTGTCGATAGAAATATTAAACTTAATGGCATTTATCTAATAAATTTTACAAACATGCACAATACAATTGTTAGACTATAAGTTCTCCAATGAAAAACATTATTTGAAACAAAGATTTGATTACCCAAATAACAAATTAACATGATGTTAATACAACACTTAAATTTGATAAAATCTTTATAAAAAATATGGAAAACATACAAGAAATTAAAGAAATAGAGTTCGAGAAAAATGTATCATTTAGTATTAACATAGCCTTCCTTGCTATAATTACAATAATGTTTGTATGTATGTAATGTGTATTAAGCAAAATAATGTTTGTAATAAGTTTAATAGAAGAATTCAGGAGGGAGAAGTTACCTACAAACATGTTACAACAAATGATGAAGTTATACACAAATACGACCACCTCGTCAATATTACGAGTATTGTAAATAGGGCACCCGGTCTATGCGAATACAGCACAAGCCACTTTATGCTTAGTAGCCAATTTTTTCAATCAATAAAGGAAAGTGAAAAGTCAAAAAGTGAAAGTGTAGTCTGATTTTGTAACTTCTCCTGCCAAAACTGAGTGTTGTTAAGTTCTTTTATTTAAGTTTTAAATAAAGTTTTTTTTAGTCACTAAACGTTTCAAATTATTTAATTGGCGCGAATTTAAAATAAACAATAAACTTATTCAAAAAGTTAAATGTGATAATATTAAAAATGTCATCAAATAATGCGCTGATCTTCCAAGTTGTGTACGAACATGTTGCACGTAGGCATGCATATTCATACATGTATGGCATCATGGCTTCGAATATCCAAACAAACAGAAGTACTGTGATTATTAAATTATTAAAATAAAAAAAATTCATTATACTTTTGTCGATGTTGATCGTTATTGTTAATTATGATTAGCCACGAGTAGACATCATGCTGTCGCACAATTCGATTTAATGTATCCATTAACCAATACAATCAATTTATTAGCAAATAATTTCTCTTTAAATCAAATTAAAAGCATATTCTATGATACATATATGTATGTTAAGACCGTCAACGTTGGTAACTGTAACGAAGCCCCCTAGAGGCAAAACATTCTTACAAACATATATCTTTTAATAAAAACAAACCAATTTAATTGACAAAACAATCCGTCATCCTTCGACTCTTTGGAACCCCACTGCATTTGTATACTTATCAGATTAAACCGCATTACACACAATAATCCTGTTAATATAGAAGCACATTACAACATTCTATTTTCATCCCATGGGTGTTCTTAAACAGTTAAAACGTGATTGACGAAAAATCTAATAATGTTCTCTCTATATTATGCCATGTCGACAACCTGTGATACAACACCCTCGCCAAGTCAAGTTGATTTTAATACTAAGGGGTGGCTATTTTGAAAGCTAGTTGCAATATGCATATGTACGTATGTATTTGTATGTTATTATAAGAAAAGGGATGAAAGCCGAATTTGGCACTCTTTAAATAAACTCCTGAATAAATTAGTAAAGAAAATATAGTTTACAAAAAAAAAGAAAGACATACGTTTTTCTGCTGTCACTTCTAATGGTACGCAGTTCATTGAAAATGTTGAAGAGGGTGACCCCCTTCAAAAAAATTACAGGTTAAAGAGCTAAAGAAATAATGTAACCGTTAGAACCATTTCATTCCTTCGGGGTTGACTTTCTAAATCAAGATTTACATTAATTCACGAAAGGAAATGTAAGTGAGCGTATGAATGAAATTTAATTACGTCATGCGATAAGATTTTCCATGGCACTATAGTATACATACATTGTGCTTTAATTACATGGATGACAAATTAACTGTGCAAACTATGTTCAATAAGAATGATTAATTGACGATAAAATCGGCTCTCAATCTTATAAAAAATGGTAATAAAAAAGTTCAAGACTATTATCCTTTAATTTTTTCAGGAAATTTGAAATACATTTGTTATCAAAAGCATTATTTATAAAAATATAGGTATAAAGGCCCAAAAAGTACTCATCTACGATTAAAAAAAAACTCAACATATCTACTCTCTACTAGCGGTTTTGGTGCAGACTACTAGAAAGGACTACTGGTGTCGGTTTAACCGACCCGTTGTCCCATGGTTATCTAAAATGGAACTGCCTTTCTGGGCTTGGGGTTGTGTCGGGAGTAACTGCCCTCCCATTCAAAAAAGACGAAAGTTACGAAACAGAAACAAACCTCGGATACGGGCGGATCTACTGTTGACAAAGCCTGTAAACGAATCAAGGACATCGAACTTTGGATATGCACGTGGAATGTTAGGTCCTTTATTAGGCCACGTGCAGGCGAATAATTGGCAGAGGCGCTAGAATACTGCAAAGCAGATATTACCACTGCAATGACCGGTGCTGACAACGGAAGAGAACAAAAGAAACACAATTAGTTTTCTACGCACCTTGACTACATGAAACAGACCACGCGTAGCCGAAGCGGTATGTCGGATGAGCGCGAAAAGCGTATCATGGCTGTTGTGAGTGCCAAGTAATGCAAGCGATGACTGGCGAGCGTAAGCCCGAGGGTCAGCTTAGAGCTCACCATCGCTGATAGGTCGCCATATCCCTAACTTTTTTTCTATCTTCAGCTTCATCGAAGAATCCACCGTCCAAGCATCGTCTGAGATGCTTTCTTTAGCTTTACTAGTTAGAGATCGTGAGTATCATCACTCGTTGGTTGTTTCAAAGCAGTCTGAGGTGGAGTTGGAATCTTCTTTACATGGGTTATTTTTCGTCTGAATGGTTTACCGCCTTCTCCTCGAATCACTACTTCGCTTGGGCCTCGGTCGACTACTTCGAACTCTGCTGCAGGATACGCAAAATCTCTTTCTTTTCCTCTCCGGTTTCTGTCTCCCCTTTCTTTCCCAACCTGTTTGCTCATTGTGTCCAAGTCTCCCGCCTCTCCAAAATATTTTCGCTAATATCTTACACAGGGGGGATTTTGTCCCTTATTGTTTTATTGAAAAGAAGTTTGGACGGCGACTCCCTGCTTGTACCATGTGGTGTAACGTTGTACATTAAAGTGAATTTTTATACTTCTTTTTTATAATCTGCCCCCTTTCCGTAGGCAATTTGAAGTCGCTTCAGAACAGATCAATTCATGTTCTCCACTTCGGTGTTCGCCTGTGGCCAGTAGGGGGAGTGAGGTGATCAATTCATTATTATTGGTTTCGCTTTGAATTCGCTACTAACAAACTGCCGACCGTTGCCCGTCTTTATCGATTTAGGGTTGCCCAACCAGAACAATTTCCTCCAAATTGCAATTTTCTTAATGAATTTTGTCTTTTGATATCTGGAATAGTAATCAATGATGATAAAGACGAAATCGTGGTTACGTAATGGACCCAATAAGTCCATTGCGATTCATTGCCAAGGTCCGTCTGGGAATGCATGTCGCTGCAAAGAAACTGGTGTTGATGGTTTTGAAACCAGCAGACATTCACCACTCTGCCTCACAATGGCTCTACTTCCCTGTCCATTAGCGGCCACGATACTTTGGACCGAAGTCTGCGCTTCATAACTGTTTCTCCTGAATGGCCCTCATGTCCAAAGTCTAGTACTCTTTGTCGTAACCCCGCTGGTATGACAATTCTGGTACCGCGCAGAATAATGTTCCCCAGAGTACACAATTCCAGCCGAAATTGAGAGAACTTGTTTCTGACATTGACTGTCCGTCCAATCGTCACTCTTTACACTTTTTATTACTTCTATCAGGTCTTGATCAGTTGCGTTGTTTTTCATTACCTCGCTTATTGTATGTGCGTGGGGAACCGCATTTTCGATCACTGCACAAACGCTATACTCACAGGTGTCAAACGAATCAGTCTCTTCAAATTTTCACAGTCTTGATAACGAGCTAGAGATTTTGAAAATTGCTCTAAGGGCTTATGGTCAAGGACAAGCTCAAAACTGATTCCTGCAAGATAGTAATAACATCATTCTACAGCCCAAACTAACGCCAGATTATCTGCTCTCTACACCAGAGGGGCTCTGGCTGGCAAATGATTTTACTTGAGGGTTTCCAGCTTGAAACTGCAATACGACTGCACCCAAAACGACTTGAATTACATCGGCTATTAAACGAGTGGGATTTTTTTTTTTTTAATGCATTTTTATTTAATTCAATTCAGGAATTCTTACAAGCTAGACAAAAAAAACGCTTAAAAATTAGCTTAAATAACTTAAAACTATCTTATTGTAACTTACTGGCCCCATTCGGGCACTCTAGGTTAAACATAACACTTAATCTATGCCTTTCGACGTTTCTTACAGTATTTTATTTTTTATTTTTTTTACATTAATTAAAACTAAAACTAAGAAAATGAATTTTATTTTAAAAACTTAGTACATGGACTTGGGATTCTTGGAGTTAAAATGAACCAGAGTGGGAATTTTCGCAAGAGAAGTCTTTAATCGCCGAAACGGCAGTTGTTGTTTTTCGCGCCACATAAAAGAAATTCCATTTTTTTATAAGACTCCATAATGGTTCCGTAACGTCAGCCATATCTGGAATAAACTTCCCTAAGCATGTCACGAGCCCCAAAAAGCTTCGCATTTCCTCCTTCGTGTTTGGCGGTCGGAACTCCAGAATCGTTTTAACGTTGTCAGGATCTGCTCTAATCCCAGTTGTGCCTAGTACATGACCCAGGAAGTTAAGCTCTTGAATTTTCCAGCTAAATTTCTTTTTGTTGACCGTAACGTTCATGGTCTTGAAAATGTTCAAAACTGCGCTCAATTCCCCGTAGTGCTCTTCCTCAGTGAGTCCAAAGACAATAACGTCTTCCAAATAGGACAGGGCATTTCGACAAGAAGCCAGCATGTTTTCCATAATCCTTTGGAGAATTTCAGAATCTATGTTGACTCCGAACAACAATATCTTGTACCGAAATATCCATTTATGAGAGATGATGGTTGTGGTATGGCTTGGTTTGCCCGACGCATATCCACGCATCATCGAATATCTCCCTTCTCTTTAAAAACGATAGCTATGGGCTCGATCTACGAAGTCGGCCCGTAAGCAGGTTCGATTATTCCATCTTCAACTACCTCCTCTAGTCTACGTTTAACCTTTTCCTCTAACGCAGATGGAATGCTACGTAGAGATTATTGCACTGGATTGACTGACCTTCGAGTATCTATCGATAGTTGAACCTGTACATCTTTTACTTTTAGGAATGGTCGATGTTCTTCAAGATGATTAATGTCAACACCACGCTTAAGAACTTTTAATTGTATGGCTGTTTCAGGCCCAAGTAATGATTGTTAGCCGTTTTCAATAAATTAGAGCAAAGCGATTAATTCTGCTCGCTGATTCATGCTTGTCGGAGCTTAAAACTTGCTATTATTATATTTTAAGCAGGTCCTAACCCGCATACGCTCTAAACCGGTTTTACGATTCCTTTCGGGTGTTCAGCAATGCTGTCGAATTTTTATATAATTGTTACCATTTTTGTCCACTCGATGGCTCGCCTACCTCTTCGGTTGCTTCGAAGCAGTCATGTTAACGAACCCTTTCCTCTTTGATCATATTTTCCTTTTTATTTTCTTCGTCTACAATACAAACCTCACGTTAGACTGTTCAAACATTTTCCTTTCTGAGCTCAGCCCGTATTTAAAATCGTTCTTTTGTTTATTTGTCTTAGTTTTACATCTTCTTGCGATATGTCCCAAAATCCCACACTTGTCTATGACTTTATCTTTTATTAATATTTTTATCAATAACCTCTTGTTCCAATTTCCGAAAAGAACACTTAGCTGTCTGATTCCGTTGCCTTGGGTTTGCAATTGAATGTAATCCCTATCCCTGCAACTTAATGCGTTTACCACAATTTAGTCCAATTTGATGGGCATAACTCACGTCAGTTATCAAAATTCTTATTTGCGTTCATTCACTCATGTACCTTTTTTCCTTTTTCTGGGAACACTACCCACTTGTCGCCAATGTAACGAGCGGTGCTGAAAACGGCAGATAGCAAAACAAACACAATTGTTTTTTTATTAAACTTCTCTATTGATATTGATATTTATTTAGATCACGTCCACGCACCTCGAAAGGATGACTGGCAAGTGACAGGTCGCCACAGCAACCATCCAAACAATGCGATGAGCCATGTAGTGAAGCGATGAGTGGCAAGTGACAGGTCACCACAACCACCATCCAAACAATGCGATAGGGTGGGATGCGACATCTACTACGGCGATTATCATCCAATTTAGGCTTAATTTGCCAACATAAGCCTTATATACGCGCAATCCCCTACGGAAGAGAAAGACGACAACACCAAAGATAGCTTCTACGATCTCTTGAACAATACCTGCGGGCAATGCCCTAACTATGGCATCTTTGGTAACACTACAGGAAGATACAGTCTGCACGACACATCTTCCGATAATGGATTCAAACAGTTTTAAACACGCATTCGCATCCAATTATCTGCTTATTCGGTGACAACTCTAATAGCCCCCACGTTCTATTTTCTGGTGCTATTGAATCTCTTGTTCCAATGCTGCAAGCCACTTTTCTAATTTTTCAGAATTCAGAACCTCTTTGTAAGTTCTTGGTTCATTACTGCATTTAAGGAAAGCGTAACCTACCATATCAACATATTCGAGCTTTCATTTGAATCTATTAATTTACCGCAGAGATTCATATGAAACTTCATCGGTTGAGTATCTGCATGTGGTATTTTCATCTGGGTCTGGATCTGCTTTCTCCTCTATCAATGTGTTCCTCTGATATTCTTTTTGTTGTTCTTCTTCCTCGACTAGAAATGGTGCCGTGCCTTGAAAGTGAATATACGATTCTTCTTTAAAAACCCTCTGAACACTCCTATCTCACGAAACTGCCTATACTTTTGTCCACTTCTTTTCGTTTTGCGAGCATGAACCTCACTTCCGAACACTTTTAGGTTATCTACTAACTGTGTATCTTGATAACACAACTCAGAAGGACTTTTTCCTCTGGCAGGACTTAGACCAAAGCGATTTATAATGAACACTGCGGTATTAACTGCTTCTGTCCAAAGATTGATGGCTAGATTTTTTGAGTAAATAAAGGTTCGTGCAACTTTCGTGATACACCTCTCTTTGCCTTTCCATTTTGTTCCATGCTATAAGGAATTGTTTTTTTGTAAAGGACCCCGTTAGTCTTGAGAAACTATTTCACCTGTCTGTTTATTTACTCGCGACCGTTGTCTGATCTGAGAGTCCTAAACAAATCAGGGACTTCCGATTTGTTTTTGATGAAATATACTGTTCTAAAATACTCTAAATAACAAGAAGTACTTTGAATCTCCAATGAAACTCTCCTGCATGAGGCTGCAGACATCGGTGTAGATTAATTGGGTCACTCGTTCTGCTTTCGTACTGCTGTTGACGAATAATGGATTATGAATTTATCGTACTCCGCAGGCATCACAAAAGAAATCGTAATGATCAGCAAATTTTATTTTTTGTTGTTTCTTCTTCCCAAACAATTTTTTTAGCTTTTGACTAATAAGATCATTGCTTTCTATTGCGCCAGAAGAGGGTGTTTGTTAGGTATTCAAACTTTAAATATGTTTCTTCGATTATTGGTCTAGAGGTTAGGTTTCCAGTTGTATGCTATTTCTCTGCGGTTGCCTGCCAGTGACGCCATCGATATTTTGGTAATCAGCATAAAATTGGAAACTGTTTCTCCCGTCTCACTCAATCATTGTGCCACACTTTCGAGCTTACTTATATGTGATACTACTTCATCATGTGGATCTTTTACATAACTGTAGAAGCCGTCATACACCGCCAAAAGTCTAGACAACATTTCTTGGGCAGCACCACAATTAGTTATGTACAATGGAACTTGCCAACCTACTGCGGTTGTTGTTATTTTTTTTGGCTTTTACAAGTATATCTCTCTGCAACCATTCCTTGACTTTTTGTCGTTCGCATCAACCGTTGGCTTGGGATCAACTCTCGAGACCAGTTCAAATAATTCAACTGCTTTTAATATGATTTGCACCTGCAATTTCCATGTTACCCACTTATCCACACATAGTAAACTCACTGTGCATACTTCTACCTATACCCAGCCATCTTAGTCGTTGGTTCTTCACACTTCTGGCTAGATCAATATCGCTTTACATTTCATACACTTCATACATACACTTGTTATATCTCCTCCTTCACTCACCGCCAATGCAGATGGCACCGAAAATCACAACAAGAATTTTCCTCTCGAAGCAGCCAAAAGCACCCTCATCCAGTTTTGATAATGTCCATGCCTCTACGACATAGGGCAGGACTGGGATTATTAAGGTCTTTTATAGGGTAACTCAAGTTGTTCGACAGAGCGCTTTACTAGTCAATTGCCTTCCTAGCCCAAAGATGCAGCGATTGGCAAGAGTTATTCTTCGTTTGATCTCAGCGCTGGTGTCGTTGTCTGACTTCATAGCGGAGCCTAGGTAGACAAAACTACCTGTCAAGGGTAACGTTCTGACCGAGACGTCGGTGTTGGATGTCCTTTTTGCGTGACAACATATACTCAGCCTTGCCTTCATTGACCGCTAAACACATTCTCACTGCTTCCGTCTCAGTACTTGCAAAGGCGCCAGTGACATCACGCTGCTTTCTTCCAATTATGTCAATATCGTCAGCGTATGGAGTGTATTCTCCATCGTCATCCTGCACAGACGGACGAGTTTGCAGGGATGCCAAAACTAGACATTGCTCTGTATAGCTCGTCTCTATAGATGCTGTCATAAGCGAACTCAAAATCGATAAATAAATGGTGTGTATCGATCTGAAGCTCATGAGTTTTTTCCAAGATCTGCCGTAGTGTGAATATTTGATCGATTGTGGACTTTCCTGGCCTGAAGCCACACTGATATGGACCTATCAGGTTGTTGACGAACGGCTTCAGGCTTTCACACAATACGGCATATAAGAACTTTTACGCGATGTTTAGAGGGTCTCCTTTCTTGAGGATCGGACAAACAATGCTGAGGTTCCATTCATTGGGAATACTTTCTTCCGACCATTTTTACAGATGAATTGGTGTATGTTCCTTACCAAGTCATCGCCTGCCACTTTAAAGAGCTAGGCGCTCAGGCCGTCCGCTCCAGCAGCATTGTTGGACTTCAGCTTAAATATTGCTATCTTCACTTCATATGGAATTGTTGGTCATCATCGTCCAGGTTGAAAGGTTCGTACTGCCTGACAGCGGTATTTGTTTCGTCGTCGCCGTTATACAGTCTACAGAAGTAATCTTTCCAGATTCTCAGCATCGACTGCGACTCCAATACGATGTTTCCTTGTTCGTCTTTACAAGCATTCCGTTCTGTTTTCTAGGAAATATAAAATTCCAGTCATAGACCCTCCCTTCATCAACAGTACCAGCTTGATCTTCTGTGACACAGTCTTTTTTTTCGACAGGAAATTAAGCTGAAAACTTATATTCAAGAAAGAGTAAGGAAAGCCTCATTATTTTTATTCTCTTTCCGTCGGGAACAAATGAGGCCTTTAATCTTCTGTTGCACTTTGGCTGCATGAAGTGTAGTCAACTGCATGAAGCTAAGCGGAGTCCTACGCACAACTCCCTTCGCTGCTTGGGATGATGTGTTTCACTTGACACCCCTCGACATTTTCAGCAGACAAGTAACTGCTGACGCAGCTATTCGCCCTAAAACCGCTGTCACTGCACAAATAAACTTTTCGCTATTCTAAACACACTAGGAATCCTATCAAAGAACACCGACTACACCATACCCAAACATTTATTTGACAAAAACTTCCACGTAAGCATTCCCTCCAGATCCTTTTGGTGGGAAAATGCCTTCTTGGACGACAAATATACCCAATTCTATAACCAAAGACCGATAGTTGGTGACGGTGTCTTCCCTGATAAGCTTAACCTAAGCTTCTCCTTCTAAAGCTGGATGATAATAGAAGAACAAACATTAAGTGGACGGCTAAAGCGATCAAACAAATCTGGTCAAAACTGGATCTGAATCGGTCTGAGAGTTTAATCCTTTAAAACAGAAAACATCTCAGCGCCATCATAGATGTCATTACTGGACACAGTCTTTTAGGGTAACATGCAAGAAAGCTAGGCAAAAGCTGCATGGACAAGGAGGAGGAGGGGACAATCTTACACCTCCTTTGTACAAGTCCAGCTCTCTCCTAAAGATGAAAGTCGACTTAGGAGCCTTTTTCTACAATCACTTAAGTGATTTAAGCAATAAAGACATCAACAGATCCTGCGCTTTGTTAAAACCTCAAAATGCTTCCTTGAGATGGAGGATCACATATTCATGTGGCATCACAACGGGACAACAGGCTCAAGTGTGTTGGTCCTTTTCCAACAGCCACTTTAACCGTGCCTACCTATCTATTTTGATCAATTTCTTATCCCTTAAATCTTTATCATCCTTCTCAACGAGATTTTCAATAAAGATGTAATAACTTTTATTGAATAATGGAATTAAAACTGGTGTAATTACCTGTGCATAGGTATGACATATTAACCATTTTAAATAAAATGATAATTAAAATATATATTGTAATAATATAATTATTATCAAAATTTACTTGCCATTTAGTCCTTTCCATCGGTAAATTATTAAAAATTAGAATTTATTCTAAACAGGAGTAATAAAACTTTGCAATGAAAAATTTATATACATATTTGTATATTTTTAAATTGATATAAAGTGTAATAAATCTAAATCTAAAATCTAAATAAATTAAAATTATTCCAGTGATCAAACAAAAAGCTTTATACTGTAATATAATTTGCATTATCTCTTTTCAGTTGCTTAGCAATTTTTCAATAGGTTTGACTTAAATAAAATCAACAAATATGTATTATTATGACTAGCATATGCATGGAAATTATTATTTATATTTGTCTGGCTAAAAAGTTTTTCGGCAGATTATTATATTTGAATGGCTTATTTTTGTTAAAATGTTAAGTAAAAGATTAATTTTTCCACAAACGATCAATTCGTTTGCCTATTACTCCTTTCTTATTTACATAATTGTCTTATTCAGGATCTATAACTACGAGTAATTCACCCCTATCGTGGATTCCGTCGGGGGGAACGATCCGCTAATAGTAAACAATTTGCATCGTGCAATCCGCAGACGTGAACCATGAACCGTGGAAAACGAACGGATCGAATCTCCCCATGCATTTGACATCCGCAGTTTTCTCATTGCGGATCTGGTGAACCGCGCTGCAAAAAGGACGCGAGTCGTGAAAAATGTAGGTATAAATAATTTTTTTGTATTTGTGTTCTTATTATTATGTTCTTTCTTATATTTTAAGGAAAAAAACTACGAATAAGGAGCAGTTTAAGGCATTAGTATGTGCAATGAAGGATAATCCTGACATTGCTAAAAATAACTCCAAAAGACCGCCAGAGGATATACGGGAATTTGGGGGAATCTCCAAGTTAAATTAAAAACTTTAGGTCCTCCATGTAAGGAGGTTATCGAATAGAAGAAGGTAAAATTGTCCCAGAATTTTCTTTTCATCATCTAAGAATTGAAGGCTACAGGTGGTGGACCAAATGTAACTTTACCTTTCACTCCCGAGGAGGAAGAGGTTATAAATTTGGTTCAACTGACTGAGTCAGCTGAAGGGGTAGAAGAGGCAAGGAGTTTTGGAGTGCCTACCCAAGTAAGTGAGGAGCTTCCTTCTCCGAGTCAAAATGAGGAGGTTGATGCTACTCGAGTCGATGAATTTGAAATGTTTAAAGTAAATAAAAAAAAATGCCACTCAACTTTCACAAGCGGATCTTCTTTCGAAGCAAATATTCATACAGGAAAATCTATATAAGGAGGTGGTTAAGGCCTTGGAGAGCCAGAAAGAAAATGCTCTGGACTCCAATACCAGCATCAAACAAATTTATAGATACCTGGACAAGATATACAGGGAAACAAAGGATCTCAAGATTGAAATTACAAGGCGTAATGCTCAAGTGGAGGGGATTGGAAAACAAAAATTAATTGTTAAACAAAAAATGTTGGAGCTGGAGATCCAAAAATTAAATCTTGCACTAGGTGCTAACTAGGAATGTGCATACACATATACACATATGTTAAAAGCGTTATGTATATACTTTGTGTTTTTACTTTTACTATGTGCATTATCTTATTTTGAATTGAAAAAATGAAATGTGATATAATTTTTTTTATGTTACCATTACAAGTGTACCTTTAAAGATAATTATCTTATTTTCATTATTTATGTTTTATGTTATGTTATCTTATTTTTAAAACAAACGCAAAAGTGAAGTAAATTTTGAAACAACTTCGAAAAAATTAGTTTGAATTTTAATCTCTTACATATTTAAATACATTGATTCCATTATTTCACGTCGTATTTCTGTAGCTTCATTTGTCAACTGCGATAACTGCAAATCTCTCAACTCGCCTTCATACTCCAGTTCAGCATTGAGATCTTGCTCCATTCCTTCGCAATGTGCATTGAAGTATATGCAAATGTTGTGCAAGGCACAACAAACACTTATAATTTGCACTGCTTTTTTAGGACTGTAATGCAGCGTCCTCGCACCCATTAAGCACCTGAACCGATTTTTAAGGATGCCAACTGTCCTTTCGACAATATTTCGACCTCTGCTGTGGTGCTTATTAAATCTGCTTTCAGGAGAATTTGGTGTTACCGATCTGAAAGGTGTCAAAAGCGATGGTCGCAGAGGATATCTTGCATCACCTACAATACAAATTAATTTAAAATAATTAATTTTAGAAGTTCATTTTACCTAGAAGTCTGGTATTTCTGTCCCCGTTTTGATACAGGGAATGAAAATACATACTGATATCTGTGTTGTTCCATATGAAAGATTCGTGATTTGATCCTGGATACTTTGCATCAACACATCTTATTAATTGTTTATTGTCACAAATTTGAAAAAGAGTTTAAAGAAAAAGATAAATGGAATACAACAAGAAAAACTCACCAGCAAGGTGTTCAAACTATAAAATCCTTTTTTATTATAATTGAGATGAGAATTTTCCGAAGGCTTCTTTATAGCAATGTGTGTTCCATCCACACACATAATTACACCGGGAATCTGGCACTTTTCATAAGAAAAGGTTTTGCTTTCAATTTTTTCAGCTTCAGACATGTTTAAACTAATCCAAATGGGGCATAATTTTCTCTCCAAAATATCCAATACTTCTACTAACACCTCCGAAAATGTTGATTGTGCTATACAAACATTATAATCCTTTCCTACACCATATTGGTAGGAGCCTTCTGCAAAAAATCGTAAACACGCCGCTAACTTATGTGTTGGAGAGATTGAGGACTTTGAGGCAAGCGCCAGCTCCGATGTTAAAAGATCCAATACATAGGAAAATGCTGTTTTATTAAGCCTGAAGCATTTTATAAACCTTTAGGTGAAAAAGTAGGAATTAGTTTAAACACAAAATTGGTATATGAAATCTTACGTTGCTTCTGCTAGTTCCATGACATTTTCCGCTCTCGCCCTTAACTGAGGATGCATTTTTCTGTCTAAAGACGATCTCTCATTAAAAAACAATTCAACGCTATCCATTTTCACAAACAATTTATTTTCTTTTCAATGAATTTAATTTATACAAACAATGAAGTGAGCTGTCACAATTGAACTTCCTAATCACCAATAGTGGTCGGTATGGGAGAGTATCCGACGGATCCCACGATAGCATTTTTCTGTTCATCGAATAAGTGAAGTGAATCTCAGATCCGACGGATTCCACGATAGGGGTGATTGTATATTAGAGATAGGTTACGTTTTAAGGATATATTGTGATTAATGCCACAATCTTAATTTGGAAATAGATATTTAATTTTATTTAAATTCAATTAAACATTTTTTTTTAAATAACATAAATCAAATTTGTTATTATCTTTTTTGAATATTATGGTTGTTTGGAAAATACTAATATAATATGTTTAACTGTACCAGAAAATTTAACTTGCGCCACTCCATTTTACCTCAGATATGAAATGTAGCAAACAATTTGGTATGGCTAGCATATCCAAAAAATTTAAAGAATTTAATGTAAATTGTTATTTTATTTGTTTATTTATTTTTATTTCTTATTTCTTATTTCTTATAATTAATATTTCATATAATTTTTTACAAATTTAAATCCCTTTCAAATAATAAGAAATAGATTAACATTCAGTATTTTTAATAAAATAGAATTGAATGACATCCATTACATTAATAAAATAGGAGTGATAAATTATTTATGGGTGGGGTGACCCTTTTTTATAAAACTAATAATAATTCAAAATTTAAAAGTTTACAATCAAAAAACAAAAACTGGTGTAACAAAAAATATATTTAAACCAAAACGTCAAAAGCAAGAGATTCAATTTGATTAAGATCAAATGTAAAAAGCTAGCATTTTACTCTCTTTAGAAAGGTAGACGTAAATGATATTGTTCTAGTGGAAGCAGGAAGTTTATTAAACAAGCGAGTAGATAAATAGTATAACAATTACGAAATGCAGAGGTTCGAAAATGAAAAAAAAAAAAAAAAAATACTGTGGCGCTGGCAGCCCGGTATGGGCCATGGCCTAGCTTTTTGACACTCATTTGTGTTGCTCATGTTTTCATTTTTGTCACATCTGAGCGGGGCCTACGGTTTATCGCCGAGTCCGAACGGCACTCCTTAGAAGCTTTTTCGTAGGCAATTTTTTACTTTCGGGAGTTTGCCATTGCCCGCCGAAAGGGTGATGGCGATTTGAAAAATTGTTGATGACCCAGCCAGGAATCGAACCCAGACACTCTGCTTGATAGTCCAATGAGCTAACTATCGTGCTATCGCCATCGCCGTTCGAAAATAAGTAATGGAATAAGTGCAAGACAGGTTTCCACGGAGATTGTGACTAGAAATTAAGCGAAAATTACGGTTACCGGACTTCATATAGAACACCTTAAAACAGAAAAAATGACGAATAGGAAGGATTTTCAGGTAACAGAATAACGGAAAACTAGAATGTCTGGCAGGTTTACGACAAATTGTTCTTATAACATATTTTTGTAATATCAGCAATGATTGAATATTACTTAGATACAGCAAGTCCATATTGAAGTCTAGATTGGAAGATGCCAAAATATATAGTCTTTAAAAGACTGATTGAACAAACGTTTCGCATATAGTAAAAATGACGAAGGATGTATCGGAAATAATTTTTTAATATATTTATATGGTTAACAAAGCTCATCCTAGAATCAAGTGTAAGTCCCAGATATTTGAACTCAACAACATTCTCTACAAGGAAACAATTTTTACTACATTTTATACTACTATTATACGAGTAACCGGAGGAATTAGACGAACACGAGCATGATTGCGGACAGTATCTTCTACACTCCTGTGAGTGAAGGTAAATATTAGTTTCGTAATTGTAATTCGAGGAGAGACTGAAATAAATGAATAAACGAATGGAATTTTAAAATATACGAGTAATGAAATTTAAAAACAGAGATAAAGACACACACAAACAAAATAAAAACATATCATATTAATAAACTTGTAAAAATTGATTTAATTTTGTTAGTGAAATAGATTAATTTATTAAGATAGTAAATAATACAAATATTTCAAAACATAGCAAATAAGGGTTAACAATGAAATTAGAAAAAACAAAATGTTATTCAAGTTATTAGTATTAAATAATATGTTTACAATGTGCTAGGATTAGTGAAAATTTCAATAATCTATTAGCTTCCCACCTCTTTGGTCTTCAATTAATACAGTTTTATTTAGTGAAGTAATAGTACTATATTTTTATATATTCTCTTGTACAAGCTGATTTTGCAATATGTTTGGGTTTCCTTAAAAAGTGATTTTACTTAATTTTGTTTCCTATTTTAAAGAATGAAATATTGGAATATGATTATAAATTATTATCAACTATGTTTCTTATAATCTGTATCTTAATATGTTTGAACGTGATGTTGGTGGAGAAAGATTTGATTCCTATACTACACGTCATAGTAGGGTTTTTTCCGCAAAACATCTACCTAAAAAATTAAAAAATTCTTACTTCCTTAGATGCAGAAAACTTAGGTCTTAACATCAGAACCTGGGGAGTTTTGCAAAGAGTTAAAGAGAAAGATCTCGTCCACATAGTCATTGCTGTAAATTACAATGCAATGAAACGGCTAAAAAAATTAGCGGGTCATCACGTACCGTTTCGGTAAGCTGAGAGCACCTCAAAACTACCTCCACCATAACCAACGCCAATAGTCTGTCAGGATGAAACAGCAAGTAAACCCTAGGACTAATTCAAGAATCCTGAAATATTGAAGGCTAGATATTTTGCCCCAACATTAATAAGCGCTAATTAGAATTTTCCCGAGGTGGTTTTAGACCGAGGACTGCTTTACTGATTAGCTCCAAAATTAAATATCGTTTTATTTCAGGGTTTAACACCAGAGTCTTGATGGTAGCGATTATCAAACTACCGGCGATATATAGGTACATATATAGATGAAAGAGCTCTTTAGCCAACTTCAATAAAGAATTGAGAAGATCCAATAGAGCTTCTACTAAAAAAGGAAAATCGTGCTTTAAGGTTAATTTTCCAGACTTGACCTTTGTAAACAATACACAATATATCAAATCTGAAGCCACAGGCTTTCCCTGCTGCAAATTAACAGCCTGTCTATAAATCCGTTCAGCATAGACAAAGTCAAATGGGTTATAATCTGATTTAAACCATATAAGGCATTTGATTCGAACGGAAACTTCATAGCACTGATTTACAAAGGTCTGTCCCAATTTCTTCCCAATCTATTCGCCTTATTTAGGTATAGTTGGAACTTGGAATACACCCCACAAGCCTGGAGGGAAGTAGTAGTAGTAGTAGTAGTAGTATCTAGTTAAGTACCTAGCCCTAGCCACCCATAGTTCTTATACCGTTTTCTTTTTTTATAAAACCATGAAAAGACTTATCGACTCACATCTGTACTCTCAAGATCCATGACAAAAGGAAATTGTAATACTACCTTAATCAGAAAGTTTCCTAGTTTTTTTCTTAAGTTGGTACACCTGCTGTTGATATTCCCTCTAAATCTTAGCGTCATAGCTTGACATTTGCAAAAGTTACGTAGCCAAGAGTACATCTACCTTTGTGAGATTGGCTTTTGATCAAGGTGGTATCTGCGTTCCTGGATATTACAGGTGCCTCTGACAATATAGGATGTGAATCCATTATGGAAGCCATGCCAAAAGGGGTTTTGACCATCCCATTAACCGATGAGTTAAAGAGATGCTGAGATTCCGATTTGTGGAGGCGAGACCGCCAAGTTTTTATCAGATTTTTTGGGAATTGAACAAGAAGCTGATCAAAAGAAACCCCAAAATCTTCCCACAATTATTGTAGTTTAACCTTTTCTAAACGAACACTTCTTCCAAAGTTTGGTTAACGAACCCTTCATTCTTCTACGTTAAATTGCACTCATTTCCTTTTTTATTATACATGATTTGAATTTTTAGAGTGTACACATTAAATTCCATCGACAACCATGTAACTAGAGTCTGTAGAATTTGTAGCTACGCGTAACTAGAACTAGTTTTTTAAGTATAGTAGGCACTGGTATTTCAGTATCGTGGTCGACATATGCCAGAAACTATTTCCAAATACTCGTAAAGGACTTTCGAATAAATTTAATAAATCATCATAAAATTAATTTTATTGTGTTTTATTAATAAAAGTTAAACTTCTTGAAAAACAACTGAACTGTTATTTCAGCATCGTAACAAGTTCTGACACTTGTTCCTAATCTTCGCTGCACACTGATTGTCTGGCCAAACAAAATCTCTTGCTGACAGATAGCGTCCAGATTATATCCCAATTCTTCTAAAAGATAATGATCTCAAGCCATTGCCTCACACAGAGCCAACCTAGGGCCAACATTATCTGACAGCAGTCAGCCTACGGATCTCTTCCTTCTAGCCCATCTTTTGATTCGATAGAGACTTTCAGTTACCTCACTAAGTCTCTTGCCATTTCAACTTGCAACTGAAAAGCGACCGTTGATCTGCTCAGATAACAAAAGCATAACCAAAATAAGAGTTTAGAGAAGTAAAATATGTAGGTAGAGACAAAAGAAAAACAGCTGCCAATCCAGTATCATTGGACGCCATTATAAGGAATTTACAACTTTTTAATTCAAAATAAAATCAATAAAACTAAACTAAATTAAATTCAATGACATATGAATTTCCTGGATTATTTAAAGAAATTCATACAACTAACCAAAAAATTCAAAGTATTTAAAAATATAGTAAGTATATTTTTAATCGCGCAAAATTACCAAATAATACTACCTTTAGAGTAGAGTTGGCAACCAACTGTAGCCTGTGCACCACTTGAAATTAAACTAGATTGATATTTTATTGAAGATTCAATTCGAAACCGGTAATAAAATTCACGAACCGATGATTTTAAACTGATAGAAAAAATTCGCCAGAAGTGTGTCGCAGGTAAAAATATTTGGGCGACGCGTAGTTTTTGTACCTGAGAAAGAAACCGCCACGCACTTTTGGCCTTGTGTACCACTTGAAATCAAACAATTGATTGTAACAACAACACTATATTGAAAATAAAATTCGAAACCAGTAATTAAATTCAAGAATCAACTGTTGTGAACATTTTTAAACTCAATAATGAAATTCGCCACAAATTTTTTTGAGTGGCGCCGGTAAAAACGTCTGGACTCTATACTGCCTGAGACGACAGGTACTTTTTCAATTATGTATCTCGGGAAGAGATCCCCCTGAGGGCTATGAAGAATGCATACTAGAACTAGGAGCCTTGGGAGTAGTAATAGTAATCGGTGTGCCCAACTGTGCTATCCAATGTGTGTAAAAAGCTTTGCAAACAGTATCTGCAGTTATGTTTCTCAAGGGCACTGCCACCTAGAAAATCTGTCAATGATAGTTTAAAAGTACAGTCCGTTTAATAAGATCGTATACGGCAAAACTCGTTTATGAAAACCGGTTTGGAAGTGGCATTTGCATTAGCAGAGAAAAAATACTTCTGCTAAGATGCTTTGAATAAACAAATTTAAAGAGTGTTCAATTTTTGTCAGAGACGGAAGTATTTTAAAATGAGTGTCGCGTTTGCAAAAGGATCGAAAATGTCATACGGAGCAGCTGCTAAATACATGAAAAAGTCAAAAGCATTTTTTAGCACCGTGCATTCCCAAATTAAAAATGTGGATGATTTGCCGGATCGTGGGTCTACGCCAAAAACAACAAAAAAGAAGGACAAAATGATTCTACGCGTGTTTGAAAAAAATCCTCTTCTATCGTTACGTGGAGGACAAGGGATTTTACGTAAAAGGGGTCGAAATGTGTGTTGTGATACGATACGAAGACGTTTACTAGCCAATAATGTAAAATTTCGAAGCACAATAAAGAAACCACTACTGTCAAAAAAACACGTAGAAAAACGACTCAGTTGGGCCATAGAGAATTTGGACAGGGATTTGAACAACGTTATTTTTTCGGATGAAGCTTCTTTTTGGGCATGGTCTCCTATCACTCATACCTGGTGTACACAATCCAATAAATTAATCTAGCGGACCGTCAAACACCCGGGAAAGGTGCGCGGTTGGGGATGCTTCTCAAAACAAGGATTTGGCAATTTGTTCATGTTTACAAATAACTTAAACGCACCCAACATGGTCAAAATTTATAAGAAGGCTTTATTACCATCTGCCCAAAGGTGGTTTAAAAGAAGGAATGAGAATTGGTTACTGCAAGAAGATAATGACCCGAAACATCGCAGTCGTTTGTGCAGTGCGTGGAAACAAGAAAATTATGTCGATGTTTTAATTCGCCATCACAGTTGCCGGATGCAAATCCCATTGAAAATGTTTGGGCAATCATGAAGCTAAAGCTCCAAGGAAAGAAGATCTCGACGGTCAAACAATTATCACGAAAAATACGAATTTTATGGAGATCTTTGTCTCAAGATTATGCTATAAGATTAGTAGAAAGCATGCCTCAAAGACTCCAAGCAATTATTGATAATGGAGGAGAGTGGACAACATATTAATTGAAAAGCATTCAAGTAAATCAGTCGTTCATAGACCTCCGTGGTATAAAGACGTGATTCGGTTTCTTTTCTATAGTGAACTAAAAAAAAAAATTAAGAAAAAAACAATTAAAGACTATTCTGGCAAGTGCTTCGGTAGCCCAGTGCGAGTGGTGCTGAACCGATAAACTTAGGGTCGTGGGTTCGACTCCCAATAAACAAAAGTTCTTTTTTTTATTATTTAAATTAAAATACAAGAACATTACAGTGTAATAGTCAAGTGAGTTCGACGATGAGTGGAAGCGAGCGGTCCGCTATCCCAATAGCGGAACCAATCCATGACACGATGTCATCCGATGAACAGACTGTAGTAATACCAGTTTGTCGGACAACAAAAACAACAACAGCAGAGATAACGACGAAGGGGAGAAGGAAGCAAAAACCAACTCCCGATCTAGTTAAGCGCCCTTCCCTATCAGCTTCATCAGAAATGCTGCCTGGGGGAGTGAGGGAAGAGGCGCCCACGACATCAGCAAGAGCAGCACAGCGAAGACAAAAACCTCAAGATGAGTTCCCATATGTGTCTGATGGCGGAGAAGGTCGCTATATGGGAGATGAAAATAGCTTCGCATCTCTGGCTGGCTCTGAGTCAGATGACGAAGAGGACGAGGTTGAAGCGCTCAATAAGAGCATAAGACAGCTTCAGCAAAAAGTGCTTGTAATAAAAGAAAAACAAATGGCAAGACGAGAAAAGGAGCAGCAACAACAACTCCAGGCCTCTCTGCGGCAGTATACGGTGAGCGAAACCATACCGCAACAACAACAAGAACGGAAACAATCCTCCCTACAACAGACAAATAAAAAATCTACACAAGAGCCAACAAAGAAACTGGCACAACAACAACAAAAAAGCAAATCAATACAAAAACCACAACAACAAAAGCAGCAGCAACAGCAGCAGAAACAACAACAAAAACAGCAGCAGCAACAGAGCCAACAACAGGAGCAACAACAACGAAAGGTTAAACAAAGGATACCACCAATCAACACGTACAAAATGGAGCTTAGAGAAACCATTGATCTATGTAAGTCGGCCATAGGCAATAATTTTTTTGTTAAAAGATTAAATTTTGATAGGCACGCGATTCACTGTAACACAGTGGAGCGCTATCACAAGGTCAAAAGTTTGTTAAGGGATTCGACGACGGAGTTCTTCTCCTTCACACCGAAAGGTGAGAAGCCGCAAACAATGCTGCTGAGGGGGTTAGAACCGTCTACCGAGCCGGAGGAGCTTCTCGCACTGCTCAAAGAGAAAGAGTGCGAAGAGCTCAAATTCGTAGGAGTTAAGCCATTTGTTACAGCCAGAGCCAAACGGGAGAAACGGAAACTACCGTTCTTCCTGGTTCAGCTGACTCCCGATAGCAAACTGGATGGTCTAAGGAGCATTAAAGTCCTGGACTACCAGATTGTGTCATGGGAAAAAGTAAAACGGAGCGAAAACATTTGCAATGCGTTCGCTGCCAGAGGTTCGGGCACGCCGCGTCGAACTGCGAAATGCAGCCTCGATGCGTTAAGTGCGGTAAGAACCACAAGTCTGAGGAATGCGCTCTAGGTAGGGATGGAGCATCAGAAAAAAGCCAACTCTCTTGTGTTTTATGTAAGAACACGGGACACACCGCAAACTATCGGGGTTGTCCTAAGTTCCAATACATAAAAAGAGTAAATCTGGCTCGACAGCAAAAGGTGGAAGTTAAGCGTCCACCTGTTCTACCACAAACACCAGCCGTTACTCCCCAGGTTACCTACGCCCAAATGGCGGCAGGTAGGGGAAATACGGCACAGCAAGCGAAGGTTGCTCCTCAGGCGCCAGCGCCTAGAGCACCGGAACCGGCAAATGACATGCTAGCTATCTTGCTCTCTATCCAGGGGCAGATGGCTCAGCTGCAACGTCAAATTACCGAGCAAGCTACGCGGGTAGATCAAATATACGCGCTGCTACCGAGCCTAACGCACCTTCAGTCGTAATGGGTACGTACATGGCGGAGCAAACCCTGAAGGTCCTTGCAGTGAATGTTAATTCACTGATTAGGATTGAGCGAAGAGCCACCCTGTTCAAGTTGCTTAAAGACCAAGCCCCTGATGTGCTTTTGGTTAGCGAAACTAAGCTAACTAAAAGACACAAAATGAGGCACAGAAGGTATAAAATTATGCGTAGAAATCGACCCAACTCCATACAAGGAGGAGGCGTTGCTATCTTCGTAAGAAAAGGTATACGTTTTAAAAGAATATACAGTCGTGTAGTGCGTAGGTTTCAGGTGCTAGAAGCATGCATCATGTATATCCCTCTCCGCAGTGGAAAGCGGTTATATATGGTGTCTGTTTATGCGCCTAAGGCTACTCAATCCACCCAATTCATCTCAGAGCTCGAGACACTTTTTCGATTCCTGAGACTGGAATTGGAGGAAAACTATTTCATTATCGGCGGAGATTTCAACGCCAAACACAGCGATTGGGGAAATAATACTCCAAACACTAGAGGGAACCTGCTATTCAATTGGTGGGGTCAGCACAGTGTGATGTACCGACTCGGCCTAAAGGCGACGGATAGTCCGTCGTTTCCTAGACACGGCTCCTATTTGGATCTCCTGTTGTTTGACACACGTATAAAACTGACAGGCATGACTCACCATACTATAAACTGTCTACCCACTTTTGTGTATGACAGTGACCATTGCGGTCTAAGTACCGAAATAACCGTTCCGAACGAAAATGCGGAATTGGATGAATTTGTCCAAAGGCATTCCTACAACTACAGTAGGGTGCGTTAGACACACTTCTCCAGGACGCTGACTAGAGCACTGTCAACTAAAACTATGGACAAAACGATGCCTCGGTATCAACATACTGAAAACGAAAACTTATTCCGCAACAGAACTATTGACGCACTTCACCGACATAAAAGTAGACTACTCTCAAGACTGAAGACCTTGTACAGACAGTTTACTGACAGACATAACCCGGAGATTATGACATTAAAGTCGTCGATTAAAAACCTCGAAGCATAAATAAAAGAAAATTACAGGTGTTCTGCAAGTTTGTATTGGAACAACAAAATTCGGGCTGTAAACACCAGTAACCCGCGTATACTCGTATTCCAGCAAATAAATAAAATATTTCGGAGGAAAGATCAAGATGACCTTTCACGTCTTAAAATCGCCCGAACGACAGACAATGAACGCATACTCTCAACAGCAGGCATATATCCGATTGAGGCTATTGATGATAACGACTTCTTTGTGATCGAAGATCCGCAGGAGGAGGTCGAAGCTATAGGAGCGACTTCCCAGGAAGTGTACAAGGCGAATGACACCAAGCGATTAATAATTCACATTATCCAGCGCATTGGAAAACTGCGGTGGTACATCCCATCCCCAAAAGGGATAAAGACACCTCCAATCCGGCGAATCTCCGGTCGATCAGTCTCCTTCCAAACATCAGTAAGGTTTTCGAAAAAGTTATCAATAGAGTCTTGACTAAGTGGATTGAGGACAGGACATATAGTTCCGGATAATCAATTTGGTTTCAAGGCGGGGCATGATGTCATTCATACCGCGTCTAAGCTGGTTTCTGATATGCAATGAAACAAAGCCAAAATACAGTGCACGGGTGCCTGCCTGATTGATTTGGAGAAGGCTTTTGATACCGTATGGTTAGAGGGACTCTTCTTCAAGTTGAACAGACTGGGTATAAGTAAACCACTGCTGTATATTCTTTTCAATATGCTCAAAGATAGACAGTTCATCGTGAAAAATGGCGATGTGACTTCAACTGGTACATTCAACATTAAAAACGGTATGCAACAAGGTGCGGTAAATTCGCCAATCCTTTTCAACATTTACACAAGTGATCTGATAGGTTCACTTCACCATGCCATAGCGTACGCAGACGACTTAATCGCGTACAGATCAGGTCCAAAGATCGAGGTTATAAACATTCTTTTGCAACGTGACTTCGATAAAATTAAACAATATTGCGACGACTGGAAGTTGAAGATCAACTTTCAGAAGTCGGAAACCATTCTGTTTAGGACGCCTCTGTCTGGGGCCTCTGCGGATACCAGAAAGAATTGGCGAAAGTTTCAGATCGTGGGACAACACGGGCAGCCACTTGCTTGTCGAAATGTAGTCAGATACCTTGGGGTCTGGCTAGATCAATATCTATATTTTAACAAACATATAGATGTTGCTCTGGCCAGAGCCAGAGGTGCTTTTGCCCTTACAAAGAGATTGTTTTATAACAGGCAACTCGATGCGACGGTAAAGGTGATCTGCTACATGGCCCTTATCCGGCCTATGCTTGTATTTGGTTGTCCCGTGTGGTTCAACGTGAGAGCAAGTCTTTTGGAAAAGATTCGGGTGTTTGAGAGGGCTTGCCTTAGGGCTTGTCTTCGCCTATACAGAACACCAGAGTCTGAGTACATAAAATTCTATCCTAACGAGGTCTTGTACAATAGGGCTAACCTAATACGAGTGGACAATTTTGTTATTAAGTTGATTCGAAGGCACATTGCAAGAGCAATGACCTCGTCGAATAACCTGATCTCGGGGGCTTACTACCCCAATAATATGTATCACGAGAGAGTTCGCTTTGACGGCTTTATTCCTCCAGAAGCGTTCCTCTACCTCGACAGAAAAGGTCTGATCCAGGATAGATTAGCGGTGCCGTTAATCTTCCACGTCGCTCGAACAGCTGCTGACAGGCGACTCAACTACGACAGAGACGTCGCACACGGCAGTGCGGAGCGTCTCCGGTTTAGTAGGGCGGTAGGGAGTCGTGACACTAGGGATGTTGCTCGGCAGCACCAACAATTTTGGTGGCTTGCGGAAGAAGGGGAGGCTCCTTTGTCGAATTCCTCGAATAATAGTTAGCTTCGTTAGGGAGCAGAGTCGGTCTGCCTTATTTTTAGTTATGGCCGGCTTACATAGATTTAAGTAGGATTAGGATAGCTTTAAGAAAAAAAAAAATAAATAAATAAAAAAAAAAATAAAAAATAAAAAAAAAATAAAAAAAAATAATAAAAAATAAAAAAACAGAGATGGGTGACTCTTATCTTAAATAAAAAATAATACTTACACAATAAAATAGTTTAAGTAGGCTAAGTAACTGTGTAATTTAGTTTGTAGGTAGCTATGTATAAGTTTCAGTCTCTAAGTTTTATAATAAGATTACAAACAAGTCCATGTACTAAGTTTTTAAAATAAAATTCATTTTCTTAGTTTTAGTTTTAATTAATGTAAAAAAATAAAAAATAAAATACTGTAAGAAACGTCGAAAGGCATAGATTAAGTATTATGTTTAACCTAGAGTGCCCGAATGGGGCCAGTAAGTTACAATAAGATAGTTTTAAGTTATTTAAGCTAATTTTTAAGCGTTTTTTTGTCTAGCTTGTAAGAATTCCTGAATTGAATTAAATAAAAATGCATTAAAAATGAAAAAAATGAAAATGCATTCAAGTAAATAACCAAAATAAACCAGTACAATTGATTTTTTTTTATTATTGTAAGTTCTTCTTTAATTTTTGTCGTGTACGATGATGTAACTATGTAACTACTACATAACTACCTGATGTAACTAACAATAGGGAGTTCTGTCAAATCTAGATGTATTAATTTTAGTGGAGTTGAGGTGGCCTTGTATTTTAGACCGCTGGCAGGCGATGCAGTTTCGATACCATTCAACTGCGTTCTTGTTGATGCCAGGCCAGATGAATCGTTGTTTTAGTTGACGACATGTGATTCAGCCACTAGGATGGGACAGACCATGAATGGTGTCAAAAGCTTGTCGCCGTAGAGAAGGAGGTATGTATGGCCGCACAGCTTCTGATGAGATATTGAATTAAATTATAAAGCTTCTATTGGTTAGAATTGGAAATAAGTATTGTTGCTGTTGAGTAGCTTCTGTTATTCTTCATCGTCTTGTTGTTCATGTTGAATCCTTTCAGCAGCTGGCATGCAAATTGCGTTAATTCTGAACAGGGCGTCAGTTACTACATTTTCTTCTTCCCAAAGATAGACAAGTTCAGTGCAGAACTGAGAAATAAAGTCAAGTTGTGAGATCTGTCGTGCTGATGCTTCCTCGACACTTTTGGAAAAGGCATTAATAAGTGGATGTGGCGAAAAAATTTAACAGCAGCAAACATTGCAAGCAGCTCTCTATCGTACGTACTGTATTTGACTTCCGTTGGGCTGAGTTTCCTAAAAAAAAAAACCGATTGGCTTCCATATGTTGTCTTCGAGCTACTCCAAAGCTGCGCCTATGTCGAAGTCACAAGTATTTGTAGAAAGTGACAATGAAGCAGTTGGTGACAGGAATGCTGTCTGAACCGCTAAGGCAATGTTTTGTTTGCATAATTGTCGTTCTTTTTGGCGTCCTTGAGATACACGTTCAGTGGCGCTTGTAGTTGGGCAACATTTGGAATACATTTTTGGTAATAATTTATCACACCCAGAAAACGACGTAAATCTGTAATCATCGACTTGCTCTGTTGGGGGTCTGTATCCGTCCTTGTTGATAGTGTGGCGGAGAAAATAAAGCTCTTCTTTTCAGAACTCAGACTTGCAGACATTAATGGTGAGCCTGTACTTTCGTAGGGTAGTGAGAACTTTCTGCAGGTGTTTAATGTGCTCGTGACGAGTGTCAGAAGCCACAATTATGTCATCTTTGAGCCGCCTAAATATTGTGTCCATATGGCGTTGTATTGTTTGTGTGGCATTTCATTAACCAGGTGGCATACCCGAAAATTCGATCAGTCAAAAAGGAGTTATGATGGCAGTTTTCAAAATATCTTCTTAAGCCATAGGTATCTGGTGGTATGCGCCCACCAAGTCAATCGTTGAAAATGTGCTTTTACCATAATCGTACAGGATAGCGATCAGAAATAGTTCGCTTGTTGAGTCGTCTGAAATCACCGGTAGTACGCCATCCACCATGTTTATTTAGGGACAATGTGTATGGGGCTGGCCCTGTGACTGCTTTATGGTCGTATGACATTGTGATGCAGTAATAAGTCGATGTCATCCTTAGCAGCCTTGTGATTATCACCGCGAACCCATTCTACAACAGGTGTGGTAGTAGTAACTATGTGATGGACAAAAGCGGAGGTGTCATCCATAGTTAGTGTAGTAAGTGGCTAGTAATGTCAATAAAATCTTCGAAAAGTCTAGTGAATTCTGATTTCATGTTAAGTAGCGAGTGTTGACGGTAGTAGCACTATTGAGAGGATATTGATGTTGTAGGACGGGAGCGAAAGCGAGAATGCCTTTGATGGTTACCAGTGAGCCTTATTCATAGCTCTCTTAAGGAAGCTGTGGCTAGTAGCCATGATGTAAGTGTTGGTTTTATTTTTCATCAACCTGTCAGGAACATGGGCAAGCCGGCCTAGTAATGCTCCACGGACAGTTTTAAATATTTTGCATACTATCTCTGGGAGAATATCAAGCCACTTGGTGCGCAACAAATCTTCTGTTGCTCTGCTACCACCAACAATTCGCATAGATCGCAAGAGTTGTAAAGGCCTTCGATCTTCTGGTTCCAGTTCTGTTAAAAGTTTGTGAAGTTGTCGTTCCACAGAATCTGTAAAGCGCTTAATTAAGTTTTGTTTGAGATTAAGAAACTCATCTTGGTCTGGGGATGCTCTGATGATGCCGAACACCTCCTGAAGTGCATCGTAATACTTGCTGGAGTCAGCTCGAATGTTTCGAGTCATGAATTGTGAACCCACTTGTATAAACCACAGTTCAGGATCAGTTTTCCAAAACGGTGGCAATTGAAAATTAGCAATTGCGATGAGGGAGTCTTCATTATAATAGTATTACCTATATTAGACATTATAGAACCATAAATCAGCAACGGGGATTTATGGCGGTGAACTTGCACGTGACATTTTATAAATTAAATACTATTGATTGTAACAAAAATACTTTATTAAAAATTAAATTCGAAACCAGTAATAAAGAGTTTTCCAATAAGGACTTGACAACTTTTTTTTTAAATAAAACGCAAACCATTTGAAATATTTCAAAAACTTTATTATCGGCTTGAAGAACAATCAAAACATTCGTTCATATGGCCATCGCGGGCACGTTCGCAGCGGTCAATTCGCTGGACCCAATTTTCAACGACTCGGCCACACATTTCGGCCGAAACGCTATTATGCGTTCAATGTTGGCTCTTAGCTCTTCCAGAGTCGGCTTTTTGGCATAAACCAATGGCTTAACGTATCCACACAGAAAATAGTCAAGCGGCGTTAAATCGCACGAACGAGGCGGCCAATTGACTGGCCCATTTCTTAAGATAACACGCTCACCATACTTACTCTTTAATAAATCGATTATAACGTGTGCTGTGTGGCTTGTGGCACCATCCTCTTGAAACCACATGTCGTCCAAGTCCATATCCAAGATCCTTATGCAAAATGTGGTCTGAGCGATGCCCAATTCTTAAGAACGCCGTGGAATTGGAATTAACGCTCTTAAAGTTGCAGTCACCGACTCCGAATTTCGGTAGAAAATTTTTATAATTTGCAGACGGTGCTCGTTCGTGTACTTTACCGTGACGTGATGTTGAGTTTAACGAATAAATTGACAGTGACAGTTTGGTGATTAGTGAAAGAGTGCGTTCACAAATTAAATTCAAAGTTTTCAAGTCCTTATTGGAAAAACCGATAAAATTCACGAACCAACTGTTGCGAAGATTTTTAAACTCGATGATAAAATTCGGTAAAAATGTCTGAGCTTCTAACTGCCTGAAGCAACACGCAGTTTTTGAATTGCGTATCTCATAAAGAGACCGCCCGACACAAACCATTAGCAGAGCCATTTAAGGCATCACACTTATAACACAATTACAGCACAAGAGCCTTATTGCGAAGATCAACTATCAACCAATAATTGAAATTGTTCAATCAATTTTCCTTTATGATATTGCCACTGTCAACTATCAAGCGATTGTTGATCAATTGAGAATTTTTATCAATTGCCGATTGTGACTGAAAAAATCGGTATTGTGAAAAAAAATTTTCATCGACTTTCTTGTCATTTATCAATTTTCCTTTCAATCCCAATTATGTAGTCGAAGAGTTGGTGCTTGCCAAAAATAATTACAAAAATGTGAGTTTTGTAATGTTATAAGTAATAAAATGTATTTTTTTTTTTTTCAAAGTTCTCGGAAGGATAACTACAAGACTATCGTATATCATTAACACAAACCCAAACTGCTGACCAAATGAACTACCACGAAAATATGCTTAATATTTTGGGTGATATTAAAAAAAGTATGAGCAATATTGAATACTATATTATTCAAAAAAAAAAAACTTCAAAAACAAACGAAAAGGAAGAAATTCTGAACATTAAAAGGGAAAAATTGAAGCTGTACAAGGAAAATAAAGAGAAGAAAGGAGCTGGAAAAACAAAAGTTTCAAATGAACAATTTTGAAGTTGAGTAAAATTTGTTACTTTTTTATTAAAAAAAATATTTTGTTTACATAAAACTTAAGATGGAGTCTCTTATTCGGCAGCCGTCATTAAAATCATCGTTGAAAGATTCTATATCTTGATCGATATTGGGAAAGCTATCATCCTGTGCATATTCAATATTTTCTTCTTCTGGTACATTCAACACGATATTTAATGCATATGTTATGCAGTACTGCACAAACATTAGTGATTTGTGTTGCCTTTTCAGGCAATAGCACAAAATTGTATTAATTCATTTTCACAATATCAAATTCGATTTTAATTGACAAAGTCTATCAATCGCCAATCGGTTGATAGTTCATCTTCGCAATAAGGGTGTAAATACTATTGCGGCGTTTCAAGTGTGCTAACTTTAGTCATACGAGTATGTACACACCCTGTGAACATTCTCTCCAAGTGTCATTAGTCCTTTCAAAGTAAATAATTCCAGTTCAGTGGCTTTTGCTCAAAACTTCCGACTTCATTTTACTTCTTTCAACTTCCGGCATTTTCAAACTGGCACTTGTGTTCCCTCAAGGTGTAAGTATTTTCATCTATTGTAATCCTTATATTTGTAACAATTTATCATAAGAAAAATAAAACAACTCGAAGCAAATTCAAGAAAAGAAAAGAGTGTGTTCTCATTTTGAAGTTCCGGCCAGAACAAATACCATAAGTATTACATAAAAATTGTTTTCTCGTGCCAACTTTGTAGAAATAAAGGTCGTATTATTTAAGCGCCGTTTTTTTTTTTTTCAAACAAAAACGTATATTAAATTTGGATTCGGCAAGTAATCCCACAAGATCACCAAAGCAGTACGGTTGAGCTTAGTTTTTAAGGACATTACTTTAATATGCTCATTTTTTTATAATAGCTAATTCAAGATTTTTTTCCCGTTAAACTTCTCGCATATGCAGACGACGTACACATAATTGAAAGACCACAGCGAGCTGTCACGGGTTCTTTTGCGGGTATAGAAACGAAAGAACATCACAATACACAGCTATAACTTTGAGGTGATAAGGGACTTTACCTACTTTGGCTCTGCTATTAACTCTGATAACAACATCTCATCGGAGATCAAACGAAGGATTACTCTTGCTAATCGCTGTTTCTTTGGGCTTGGAATGCAATTAGTAAAGCCCTCTCCCGAACGTCTAAGGAGACACTATAATACACTTATCGTCCCAGTCCTGCTGTATGGAGCGGAAACATGCACCTTATCAAAAGCAGACGAAGACATCCTTGGTCGATTCGAGAAAAAAGTCCTTCGGAAGATTTGAGAGGCAAAACGGCGAAGGAAACAAAAGAAAAGTTGGATAAACATTATGGGGCTAATGCTCCGTCAGATTACACCGTGAAATATTGGTTTCGAGAGTTTCGTGGTGGCCGCAACTCCACTACTGATCAAGTCCTCAGCGGCAGGCCCTCCGATGCGGTTACAGAGGACAATGTCAAAAAAATACATTAAATGGTGTTGGCTGACCGGAAAGTGAAGGTGCGCGTACTAGTAGATACCACAAAGATTAGTACTGAGCGCACACGCCATATTTTGGACAATATTCTGCATATGAAAAAGTTATCCTGCCGCTGGGTGCCGCGCATGCTCACTCCTGACCAGAAACACGAACGCGAGAGCACTTCGAAAGAGTGTTTGGACTTGCTGGTGCGGAATCGGGCAGACTTTTAGCGTCGATTGGTAACTGTAACTGATGAAACCTGAATCCACTATTACACACCAGAGAACAGAATGAGTGCCCGGCAATGGACTGAAGCCGGCACGAGTGCTCCGAAGCGGCCGAGGGAGGCTCAACGGGTCGGAAAGGTTATGGCGTCGGTTTTCTGGGATTGTCATGGCATACTCTTCGTGGACTACCTCGAAAGAGGAAAAACCATCAACAGCAAGTATTACTGTGCGTTATTGGAGCGATTAAAAGCCGAAATCGCAGCAAAACGGCCTCACATGAAGCGAAAAAAAATTTTATTTTTGCAAGACAATGCGCCGGCGCATAAGAGCATCACAATCAAGGCTACGGCTCCAATTGCAGTCGCATCCACCGTATTCACCCAATTTGGCTCCCGCGGACTATTATCTCTTCCAAACCTCAAAAGATGGCTCATCAATAAAAAAATTCAGCTCACGGGAGGAAATCATCGACGCCACGGAGGAGTATTTTGCAGACCTTCCGGAAAATTACTTTTCGGACGGGATCAGTTGGAAAATCGCTGGAATTAGTGTATCAAGCTATATTGAATATTGACTATATTGAATAAAATAAAAAAACATTTAAAACAATTTTTTCATTCCCAAGGAGGTTACTTTTCACCCCACCTAGTAGAATAGTGAGTTTTTTGAATGAAATAAATTTTTTAGTGTGTAGGTACCGCTGGGTTGTTTGTTGATATATCAAAAGCCTTTGATATGGTGAACCACGATAAACTGCTAGGTAAGATTGAAAATGCTGGTTTTCGGGGCTTCGTATGTGATTGATTCAAATCTTACTTGAAAAATAGAAAACAAAGAGAGAAAATTAGTGATACCAGAAGTGAAGTAAAAAATCTGTGCCTAGGAATTCCTCAGGGATCTGTTTTGGGACCGATTCTCTTTTCAATTAAAATCAATTCTTTTCAGCTTTTGCGGATGATGTGAGTATTGCTTATGGTTCAGATAGTGTTTTGAATCTTACCGCAAACATAAATTGGGATCTGTTTCTATAAGAATCTGGTTTGCAGAGCATAAGTTGGTTATGAGCCCTAAAACTAAAACAATGATCTTGAAGAAATTTTGCTATAAGCCCCGCTTTGATCCCAGTTTTCCACTGGATTCTTCGAGTCCGTCACTTGTACTGGTATAAAGTTCTAAAGATATTTTGTTTAAGATCAGGAAATCTAAACTTCAGATTAATCGCCAATTGCAGTTTACGAGGCAATTTATTTAATCAAGTTACTGTACCCGTTTTTTGTACAACCGCGTTTCGAAACTTTTATAGTGTTTTATCCTGTCGGTTGTTTAACAAACTTCCACCTTTTATCCAAGCGATTACTTCTCATTGTCTTTCTAAAATTTGTAAAAAAAATTGGCTCTTTTCTTTTAATGTTGGGAGTGTTGAATCGTTTAATATTCTTCTTTGATATTTTGGTGTAACGTTTAGTTTTCGATTTGGTTTTCATAAAAAATTGTATAAACTAATTGTTAATTTTTGTTGTCATAATACTCGTATGTATGATTTAATTAAGGTGGCCACCCCACCCCCTTTTTTTTTCTTTATTAAAGCTTTAATTACATAGCCTTGAATTGACATTATGTTAGAAAGTCGTAATTAAAGAGAAATTGCTATTTATCTTTGAAAAATACCTCAAAAATGTGTTCCACTTATACTTCTTTTGGGAACTTAAATTGTTAATAACTTTTTTAATAAAAGTTTCCTCGCAAAATAAATTTTCGTGTTAAGGAGGCCATCTTACATATAAAAACCTTTTTTTTTTCAATTTTTTCCCGAGTAGGCCATAATGGAAAGCACAGCTGGAGACCATAAATAAGGTGTCCTCCATTGAATGAATTGGACCTAAGGTACACAAAGAAAACGGTTAAGCATGGTGGCGATGGCCTGCGGCTGCTTCAGCTTATCCGTCATTGGTCAAAATGATCTTTCAACAAGATAACGATCCAAAGCGTTGCTCCAGTGACCTTAAATTTTGGCTGGAGTCCAATCATATACACCTACTTCAATCGCCAACTTAAAGTCCCTATTTAATCCCATTGTAAAAGGGGCCGTTGCTGCAAGAAAACCTTGAAATAAATCATCTTTATAGAAAATTATTGAACAGGAATTGAATAGTATTACACCCATCCAATGTGTAGCACTGGTCAAGATCATAAGTAATATATGCGGGAAGTTATTGGGCAAACAAACAAAAGGTTTTTCAACCAAACACTGGCTCTCAAAGAGGTATGTAAAATTTAAATTAATAGCTGTATCACTATTATTGCAAGAATTTAACCCTATTTCTAAACTATATAAACAACTATCTATTCGATTTGGATTATATTATTTATGAAACAAAAAATCTGAGAATTAAATTTGAAATGTATTTTTAAACATTAAATTTTAACCAATATATTTTTATATCGTAATGAAACTTTTACCTTTACGATATGATGATCGTGTTTAAGTGACTTACTTGTAAGCACAATGTACATATATTTTAGGTAAAACTCTGCAGAGCTAACCAGCGCATACTTAAATAAAATTAATCTTTAATATGTATATAAATATAAGAATTTTGTTTTAATTTTCAGTTACATTTTAAAAATATCAGTTTATTTGTTATTTTTTTTGCAGTTTTTTGGTTTTTCTGGATGAGTTCGTCGATTTTTCCGCCGGAATTTTGGAAGTTGTCGCCTTTGCTTTTGATGATGATGCAGCTTTTTTCTTCTCCTAAAATTAAGCACCATTATTTTTTGTATAAAATATAAATGACATATCAGTTTTACAAGTAGTTAGTTTTTGTTTACTACCGATAACTTACAAATTATATATATCGTGACCAGATAAAAACGAAAGGAAAAAAATTAAATAAAACAACAAAGGTATGAGATATTAAATTGATTCTGGATACATTTCGAAGCTACATCCATGCAATTATGTGTAGAATCATTCAAATGCGGTGGCGGCGTTATTCCGTCAATAGCCTGTCGAATGTTGGCCTCGAGCTCGTCGGTGGCCAATAATGTACCTGCACCAGATGGATGCCGTAACTGCCTACGTCCAAGGTAAACTCCACGACAAAATTTGTTTCGAGCAGCAAAACTATCTAGTGAAAACGGCGGTGGTTTGGTATCAAAGAAGCAACACATCGACTTATACAACAAAGAAGCTGTGTCCAAAGAGTTGAAAGTTAGTTGAAAGGTTTATATATGTAGCTAACGCTGCAAATCATCTAAGTTGATTTTGTAGTAAACCAGGAAGAAGTTATTGGACAGCGAAAAAGCGAGCAGTACGATATCTCAAACGAACACTCAGGTTTAATATATTGAATGAGAAACAAGTGTCGCTATTCGCCTTTGTGATCTCAGACCGGGATAGCGATCGCAGTGATCGCAAAATCATGTACTGGTTATGTAATCATACTAGCAAATGGTCCTGGAAGTCAAAAAAACAAAAATCTATCGCGCTTAGCACCATGAAAGCGGAATACATAGCGTTATCCGGGGTGACGTTCACGAGAAACAAATGCTGCAGAAGTTGGGTGATACACCGAGTGCATCAATCATTTTCTGGGACAACCAGAACGCTATAAGACTTGCTAAGGACTCAGTTCATCACAAAAAATTGAAACAAGTGGACTTAAGATATCATTATACTTGTAAGAAAAAAGGATTGAAATTGATTATATACCTTATGAAATTTTTACAAAAGGATCATTTAAAATTAAGCATAATTTTATAGTTTAGAAAGTATTCTTGGCCAGTGATAGGGAATTTCAAGATGATTTGTCTTCTGGTAGGAATGCAATACACTTAATATCCATGCTATCTTTGCTTATGGGATTGTAGAGCAGACGCAATTCACTACCAGAAGCATACATGGCCTGAGCGGACCGAATTCCAGATAGGAAAATATAATGTCAAGTGTTAACCGATCATGTTTTGATTCCTCCGTTGCATATAAAATTAAACCTCATGAAGCAATTTGTGAATGCTCTTCGTCAAAGTTCTGAAGCTTTTCAATATTTAAAGAATTTCTTTCCAAATTTGGCAGAAGCTAAAATAAAAGCTGGTATTTTCGCCAGTGGCCAGTGCCTAATATCCACAATTACTCAACATCCCCTAAAAACAAACGTGGTACAGCCTTACTATAGAATTTCTTTTTAAACAATGTGCAGCTGACTTTTGGTTCCACAATACGAACAAATTTTGTTTGAAAGCAATTGAGAAATTCCGTTCAGAAATGTATTGCGGTGTCTACAGACGTTCACTTTACGTACTTGATCGATTAGTAGGTGACAAAATAGCTCCCTCCTTGAACCAAGTTATAGTCTTAGAACTTATGTTATTAATTTTTTTATTTTGTTTTTCATGCATTTTTATTTAAATTCATTTGTTAATACTTAAGTGCTAAACAAAAAAACGCTTAAAAACTAGCTTAATTTATAAGAGCGCTCTAAGCTAAACATAAAACTTAACTAACTTAACTTAACTGCCGTGTGCGACGTCTCTGTCGTTGTTGAGTCGCCTGTCTGCAGCTGTTCGAGCAACGTGGAAGATTAGCGGCACCGCTAATTTGTCCTGGATCAGCCCTTTTTTATCAAAATAGAGGAACGCTTCCGGGGGAATAAAGCCGCTTAGGCGCACACTCTCGTGATATAGATAGTTAGGGTAATAAGCCCCGGAGATCAGATTGTTCCTCGAAGCCTTTGCTCTAGCAATGTGTTTTCCAGTCAGCTTAATGACGAAATTGTCCACTCTAATTAGGTTCGCCCTGTTGTACAGGACCTCGTTAGGATAATATTTTATGTACTCCGATTCTGGTGTTCTGTACAAGCGAAGACAAGCCCTCTCAAACACCCGAATCTTTTCCATTAAGCTTGCTCTCACGTTTAACCACACGGGACATCCAAATACAAGCATAGGCCGGATAAGGGCCATGTAGCAGATTACTTTTACCCTCGCATCGAGTTGCCTGCTATAAAATAGTCTCTTTGTAAGGGCAAATGCACCTTTGGCTCTGGCCAGAGCAACATCTATATGTTTGTTAAAATATAGATATTGATCTAGCCAGATCCCAAGGTATCTGACTACATTTCGACAAGCAAGTGGTTGCCCGTGTTGTCCCACGATCGAAAACTTTCGCCAGTTCTTTCTGGTATCCGCAGAGGCCCCAGACAAAGGTGTCCTGAAAAGAATGGTTTGCGACTTCTGAAAGTTGATCTTCAACTTCCAGTCATCGCAATATCGTTTAATCTTATCGAAGTCACTTTGCAAGAGCATATTAATGACCTCGATTTTTGGACCTGATCTGTACGCTACCAAGTCGTCTGCGTACGCTATGGCATGGTGAAGTGAACTCACAAGATCGCTTGTGTAAATGTTAAAAAGGCGAATTAACTGCACCTTGTTGCAGACCATTTTTAATGTTAAACGTTCTAGCAGAAGTCGCATCGCCATTCTTCACGATGAACTTTCTGCTAGAGAGCATGTCAAAGAGAATATACCGCAATGGTTTACATATGCCCAGCCTGTTCAACTTGAAGAAAAGGCCTTCTAGCCATACGGTGTCAAAAGCCTTCTCCAAGTCAATCAAGCAGGCACCTGTGCTGTTTCTTGCTATTGTTCCACTGGATATCGGATACCAGTTTAGACGCGGCACGTGATATATCATGTCCCGCCTTAAAACCAAATTGATTATCTGGAACTATATTTTTGTCCTCAACCCACTTAGTCAGGACTCTATTGATCACTTTTTCGAAAACTTTGCTGATTTCGACCGAAGATTCGCCGGATTGGACCTGTCTTTATCCCTTCTGGGAATGGGATGCACCCAATGCGTTGGATAATAGGCATTATTCAAAGCATTAGTAAACAGGATGGAATAAATGTCCACCACTTCTGGTGGGAGATATCGAAGCACAATGTTCGGTATTCCATCGGTTCCCACTAATTTCTTACTTCTTAGTGATACGAAGATAGTTTGGAGCTCTTCCTTCGAAATGAACGGGGGAAGATCCCTTTCATCGGCGATGGCATTATTTGCCATATTTTCGTCATTGAACTCAGTGAGCCCTAAGCTCTCGAATCGCCAGTGCTCCATATCATTTCGAAGGTAGGAATTGTACAAAAGAACCTGTTTTTTGTTTTTTTTTTTGTTACAACCAATGACAACATTTGCCTTGTATACTTCCTGGAAAATCGCTCCTATGGTCTCAACCTTCTCCTGCGGATCTTCGACCACGAAGAAGTTGTAATCGTCTACCGCTTCTCCTGGATCTACGCCTGCAGTTATCAGCATTAGTTCATTGTCTGTTGTTCGAGGGATCTTTAGACATGGAAGATCGTTTTGATCTTTCCTCCGAAATATTTTATTTATTTGCGGAAACATATTCGGGTTGCTAGTGTTTACAATCCGAATTTTATTGTTCCAATACAAACTTACAGACGCCCTGTAATTTTCTTTTATTAATGTTTGGAGGGTTTTGATCAACGACTTCAGTGTCATGATTTCGGGGTTATGTCTGTCAGTAAACTGTCTGTACAAGGTTTTTAGTCTAGATAGTAGTCTGCTTTTGTGTTCGTGCAGTGCGTTAATAGTTGCATTGCCGAATGTGTCTTCGTTTTCGGAATGTTGATACCGAGGTATCGTACTGTCCATTGTTCGTTTTATGGTCTCGTCCATTTGTTTTAGATAATTGTCAATCTCCTCATTTGACAAATTCCTATTGGACGGCGGGTGGAGCGAGTTCGAAGAGAGTGCTCTCGTCAATGTTCTTGAGAAGTGAGTCCAACGTACCCTACTGTAGCTGAAAGAATACCTTTGAATAAACTCTTCCAATTCCGCAATTTCGTTTGGAACAGTTATTTTGGTACTAAGACCGCAATGGTCACTGTCATATACGAACGTGCGTAGACAGTTTATAGTATGTTGAGTCGTGCCTGTCAGTTGTATACGTGTGTCGAATAGCAGTAGATCCAGATAGGAGCCGTGCCTGGGAAACGACGGACTATCCGTCGCCTTAAGACCGAGTCGGTACATTACACTGTGCTGACCCCAACAATTAAGTAGCAGGTTCCCTCTATTATTATTATTTCCCCAATCTCTATGTTTGGCGTTGAAATCTCCGCCGATTATGAAGTAATTCTCCTCGGATTCCAGCCTGAGGAATCGAAAAAGTGTCTCGAGTTCTGAGATAAATAAACTGGATTGAGTAGCTTCAGGTGCATAGACGGAGACCATGTACAACCGTTTTCCACTACGGAGCGGGATGTACACAATGCATGCCTCAAGCACCTGGAACCTACGCACTACACGGCTGTACACTCTTTTAAATCGCAAACTTTTTCTAATGAAGATTGCAACACCACCTCCTTGCGTACAGTTGGGTCGGTTTCTTCTTAATATTTTATATCTTTTGTGCCTCATTTTGTGTTTTTTGGTTAGCTTAGTTTCGCTAACCAAAAGCACATCAGGAACTTGGTCTTTGAGCAACTTAAACAGTGCGGCTCTTCGTTCGATCCTTATCAAAGAATTTACATTCAAAGCAAGGACCTTTAGGGTTCGCTCCGCCATGTTCGTACACATTACGACTGGAGGTGCGTTAGGGCCGGCAGCAACGCGTAGATTTGGTCGACACGCGTGGTCTGTTCTGTTATCTGACGTTGAACCTGAGCCATCTGCCCCTGAATAGAGAGCAAGATAGCTAGCATATCAGAAGTTGTTTCAGGTGCTCTAGGCGCAGGGGTCTGAGAAACAACCTTCGCTTGTCGTGCCGTACTACCTCTACCTGCCGCCATTTGGGCGTATGTAATTTGAGGAGTGACGGCTGGTGTTTTAATGTGTACGGGTGGACGTTTAACCTCCACTTTTTGCTGCCGGGCTAAATTTATTGTCTTTATGTATTGAAACTTAGGACAACCCCGATAGTTTGCGGTGTGTCCCGCGTTCTTGCATAAAGCACACGAGAGCTGACTTCTTTCTGTCGTACCATCTCTACCCAGAGAGCATTCCTCTGATTTGTGGTCCTTTCCACACTTCACACATCGAGGCTGCATCTCGCAGTTCGACGCGGCGTGCCCGAACCTTTGACAGCGAACGCATTGCAAAATGCTATCGCTCCTTTTTACTTTTTCCCATTGTATAGACTGATAGTTCAGGAATTTAATGCTCCTTAAACTATCAAGTTCACTATTGGGAGTGAGCTGAACAAGGAAGAGCGGTAGTTTCCGTTTCTCCCTTTTGGCTCTAGCCGTGACGAATGGCTTAACCCCTACGAATTTGAGCTCGTCGCACTCTTTCTCTTTCAACAGTGCGAGGAGCTCCTCCACATCAGCCGACGGTTCTAGACCCCTCAGCAGCATCGTTTGCAGCTTATCACCTTTAGGGGTGAAGGAGAAGAACTCCGTCGTCGTATCCTTTAGTAAAGCTTTTATTTTGTTATAGCGTTCCACTGTATTACAGTGAATCGCATGTCTGTCTATACTTAAACGCTTAATAAAAAAATTATTGCCTATGGCTGACTTACATAGTTCAATGGTATCTCTTAACTCCATTTTATAAGTGTTGATTGGTGGCACTCTTATTTTGCTTGTTTTTTGCTGTAGCTGATGTTGTTGTTGATGTTTCTGCTGCTGTTGTTGTGTTTGTTGTTGTTTTTTCTGCTGCTGGTTTTGTGGTTGTACTTGTTGTTGTTGCTTTTTTTGCTGCTGTTGCATTTCTGACTGTTGCTGCTTTTTTTGTTTTTGTTTAGACTGTTGTTGCTGAGTTTGCTTCAGCTGTTGTTGTTGGTTCTCTTGTGGCTGCTGTGCTTGTTGTTGGAGTAGGCCGAACTGGAGATCTTGCTTCTCCTTTTCTCTTCTCGCACTTTGCTTGGCCTTAATCGCCAGCACTCTTTTCTGTAGCTCAACTATGCTGCTTTTAAGAGCTTCAACTTCCTCTTCTTCGTCTTCAGACTCTGATACTGCGAGATACGCAAAGCTATTCGTATCTCCCGTATAACGCTCTTCCCCACCGTCGGAGACATATGGGTATTCGTCGCAATCTACTTCGTCACGACGTGTTCTGACTGCTGCTGCTGACGTAGAAGCTCCTTCCCTTGCTCCACCTTGCAGCTTTTCAGTTGGAGCTGATAGAGACAGGCGCTTGACTACATTTGGAGTTGGTTTATTTTTCCTTCTCCGTTTTACTGTCATCTCCATAATTGTTGTTGCTTCTTCTTCTGCTTGTAGCTTGACCAGCCCATCCGCTTGTCCCGCTATGGGGAGAGCGGACTGCTCTTTATCATCCATCGCCTGTTGCACGTCCCGTTGCTTATATTTTTGTTAATGTTAAAAACACGATAGTTTTTTTTTTTTTTTTTAAAGTCACTATCTGCCTGCTGGGATTGAACCCGCAACACTACTACCAGGTGCTACTACCACTAGGCCAATTCGGCTTTACTGATACTAAGTATATAAATTGTACTTTTATTGCGCACAAGAGAAAACAGAAATACGAGTACGTCCGTTTACCACGGCGGCCTACGAACGAATGATATTATTAATTTCTGGATAAAAATGCAATGGTTTTGATTATCTTGTTTAACTCTCTCATTGTTTTGTGACAACTGTCTATTTCTTTTTTTGAGCAACAACTCTGAAAAATCCCGGTTTTCGTGTGCTGACAACGACAATCTCATATTTGTTTTGAGTTCTAATCTATTCACAAACGGCCAGAGAAAAGATATTTTCAATGAAGTATTAATTTCAAATTTTTTTCCAGTATTGATTCGATTTGATTTTTCAGTATTACTTTGTATTGAAATGCTACAAACAGTGCTTGTGCCCTCAGTAGCAATCGTTAGTGGCAGTTTGAATGTTGCATGAGCGGTTCGGCTTCATTCCAAAAGTGTAGCTGCAATTGCGGATGATGATACAGCTAATGTAATTTTGCGAATAGATCTTACTTTTCCAAAAAGCAAGTTGGTAAGAAATGTTTTTCCTGTACCTCCAGGAGCATCATGAAAATGTAACTTTCCTTCGTTTCTGTCAATTGATGTTAATAACGCATCGTATATTTTTTTAATATATGTTCATGCGATATTCATCTTCAGCTATAATTTTAAAAGTTTAAATTGTTCGTACGAAGTTTCTCTTGCGTATTCAGCATTAGTTTATTCAGGGTTCGTTATATCTGTAGGCATCGGCGGTCCAAAATCTCAAATGGACTTACCCGAAAGTTCTTCTACTACCTTATTCAATTCTTACAACGCTTCGTTATAAATATTTCGAGCATATTGGACATAATCTGATGTTAACTCTCGTCGTCGTGGATTCAGTATATCTTCGGCCATATTTTGCATATTCTTGTTCCATAGAGATACAATATCAGCCACTTGACAAAGCGCTTATAATAATGCAAACAGATACCTTAATAAACTCGGTGAACTGCAAATAGTAGCTTGCGTTAATGTGTTGTCCCATTGAGAGTCGTCTTCCAAGAGACCCATCGCTTTACATGCTGCTTTAAAGGTATTATTAGTTACTCCTTGTGTGATGGGCACTGTACAGTGTGAAGTAGAATTCTCAAGGGAAAACATTCACTGTTGTTGGGATAAACTACATAGACCCTCCCAAGAGCATCAGTTTTTTTTAACAATACCAGCAGATGGACATGTCCAACTCATGTTTTTGCCACTAAACAGTGTATCGCGGGATAAAATTAGTCTAGTGTGCGCTGGTCCATGTACCCCAACTGATCCTACTGTAAAGAGCCTACACACGGGCCAATTTCAGACAACTGTCCCGTGTGGAGGGGTTTGGGTTTTCATCAAACCAAATCAGCAGATTGGCACAATTTTTATTCCCCCCTTCCATGAATTCCTAAAAATTGTGCCGTGCGTAGCCAAATTGCCACAATTCCACCCTCAGAATTCATTGAATACACATTTGTTGCAAATAAAATTACGTGTTTGAAAATAAAAAGAAAATTTGGATGCAAATTGGGTTGTGTAGCGTCGCACATAATTTATCCCTACTCAAACGTCCTAGAAATTGTGTTTACAAATCGTCCCGTGTGTATGCGCTATAATTTTAATTAAAGTTTTAATGAAAGAAATGGTTACTGTGAGTCAACCGTAACAGAAATAAATGTCATCGTGGAGTTTTCTTTAGGATTTTAGATGAACTATAGTTCTCTAGTACATCATTTTTAGTATCTCTTAAAGTTTAGCCTAGTAAAAAATGTTAATTTATTTTTCGGCGACCTGGTATCAAAATATTGCTTTTTATACTTACAAAAAAAACTTAATAAGGTTTTATTTTATATATAAACCTTCCCTGAACAATTATCTAAAGGATGATGAAAACCGCATCAAAATCCGTTGTGTGGTTAAGGTTAAGGAGGAGTTAGCGGTTAAACAGACACAAAAAGCGACTTCGTTTTATACTATGTAATGATAATCGAATTTATAAAAATAAATAATTTCCCTCGAAATTAAAATTTCGCTGTGGTAGCCACAAAAGCAAACTTAATTAGATAAAACTATTTCTGCTTTCATTAATTAACCATAAAAATTCAAAATCAGACATAAAAAACCTAGACTCAAAATTCGTGTTGACTTGTGTTATGAATTCTTTTGAAAATTCGTTAATAGACGGAGTGTTTAAATCAAACTACTTATGCAATAATATATTTCCTATTTAGTCAAAGCGTTCAATCAATCAATTACATTCACATATAATACAAACGAGGTTTTTTTTTTAATTTTTCTAATTCTACGAAAATTAAAGAGTACTTTGATTTGAAGAACTGGTCAAATACTTAGCAGAAATTATCAAATACTTGGAAATGATACTTTAGTACTGGATATACTTTTTAAATGCTCCGAAGTACTGGGTAAGTACTTCAAAGTAATGGCCAACTATGTTGGTACTAAAGTATGCGATACTTAAACCTTGCGACGAAGAACATGAAACGGTACTTTCCCTTTTCAAGCAAGGTACTGAAATACAAGTACAAATCTAAGTATTGGTACGGCCACTGGTACTTGTGCTTGAAATTGTGCAGGTCTGAAATGAACTAAGTTCTCATCATATTCAATACATACAAGATAAATAAAATACAACCTGGAAACGATTGCGCTCAAAGGCCAAATCAAATTCTCCTGAATTTCAAAGATATTTTAACTAAGGAAGAAGTTGACTGCTTTGTAAACAACTTCTCAGAAGGCATTATAAATTCCGACGCTACAAGTATACCTAAAGTCCCAACTTTTTAAAGCTACCTGTCAATATTTATAAGACTGAAAAATATTTGCAAACGAAATTGGCCAAGATATTACAAGCTCAAAATCCAACACCAAATGAAATACCTGAATAAAGAGGCATAAATATTTTTGAAAACGGGTATTGTAATTAAAAATGGAACAAAAAGTTCACTATACTGAACAAAAACGAGAAAAATTTCTGGAATATAATTAAATTAATAAGAAATAAAAACAGACCTTTACAAATATCGTTGGGAACATACGAGGGTAAGGTGAAAAGTCCTGACACAGAGGTGGCATTCCAATCAGTAAAAATTTATGTTTTCTGTTTGGGTGCACGTGTCATAAGTTCGTATGACAAGTTTCAGCTTGTTGTCTAAAGTAGTTTGTTTACACGAATTTTTGTAGTAGATGTCTTACGTATTTTTCGTTTAAATGGATATATTTGTACGATAGTACGGTCATAAAATTATTCGTTTTGGATGGATTAACCAAAACCTAAGAAATTCATCCAAAGTTGACAAAAGTTTACGGGGATTATGCTTCTTTCATGTCAATCGTTAAAAAGTGAGCTGTTGAATTAAGACGTGGCACGTCCCTCGAAGAAGACCGATGTGAAGGACTGCCAAAAGCCGCAACCATACCCGAAACCATCGAAAAAGTTCATAAAATCGTGTTGGACGATAGGCGAGTGAAGGTGAGCGAGATAACTGAGGTTGTGGGGATATCGGAAGAAAGGGTGCAAAACATCCTGCACAAAAACTTAGGGATGCGAAAGCCCTGCGCAAGATGGATGCCGCAATTGCTGAATGCTGATCAATAGAAAATGATTTTCGCAGCAATCTTTGGACCGATTCAATAGGGATCCGACCGATTTAATACGGCGATTTCTCACCATGGATGAGACATGCGTCCACTACTACACGCCAGAAACGAAACTGCAGATGAAGCAGTGGGTGGAAGCCCGTGGTTCAGCGCCAGACAAAGCGACGTCGATCTGCCGGAAAGGATATGGCCAGCGTGTTTTGGGGTGCGAAACTTATCCTATTTATTAATTATGTAGAACAATTACAACCTTCTTAATCAGCTGGACGCGACCAAGACAATGCAGCTGTACACAAGGTTGCGTTGGCGTTGGGAAAACTGCGGGATTTGGAGTACGATTTCCCCGGCCATCCCCCCTATCCTTTTGATTTGGCTCCCTCAGACTTCTTATCTGTTCCCAAATTTGAAGGAATTTGTTTCTGGGAAACGCTTCACATCCAATGAAGAAGTTGAGAGGGCTGTAGATGAATACGCTGGACCAAGTGTGTTGAAGTGAAGGGAGGCTATGTATTGTAGAAAAATAAACACCCCAATTACGTTTGTCGATTTGAGTGTTGAGGAAAAAGATAAACGACTTGCAACCGTTTTTTTGCTTTAAATGTGTTTCATGGGTTTTTTTTTTAATTATTAAGGAGTTATTAGGTTATTAAGGGGTTTATTTTTGACCAAATAAATAATCAGTTAACCTTTTCATATGAATTGTCGTACTACAACAAATCAAAACTTTTTATATGAATTTTACTCATAACTGGCAATTTGTGGTTTGATTTTTAAGGACTGATTCATTGAAGGATGTATCCACTTCAGTTAAAAACATTTAAGCATTATATTTGCTTTAAATATTGCATTTAGTATGAAAACATACTTCATGTCCGGCAAATTAAAGAGATTTGACTAAGATCCCAGCTTTTTCTTACTTAAACGTAAAGGCTTCTATTTTCATCTTCTTCCTCTTCAATACCTGGATGCCAGGTATTATGGGACTCTGCAAAATGCCATATATAAAGCTTGCAAGTCTCGAAGAACAAACCCTTGAAAATGATACTAGACTCACATTGGCCCCCCTTTAACTCTTGATATTCATAAAAGGAAAGACGAATGATGAAATGATATCGAATAAAATTCTTAACTTTTTAGCACGTTCATAACAAGGTGAAACTATTCCGATAATCATCTTGTAAATGAATTAAATTACTATTTATTTATGTTATATATGTATTAAACATATCTGCAGTCATTGTTTTTTTGTTTTTATTTATTTATATTTATTATTATTATGCATTTATTATTCACTTTTTTATTAATTTATTTGTCTAAAAATGTATCTATTTGTAAATCTGGCCAACTTTCCTACAAATAAGTTACATTTGTTCCTTGTTCTAAATGATGGTTTAATCGTATTTTCCTTTAAGGTTTTTATGCTTATATTTACATATTATCGTTTCATAAACAAAGTTTCAGATGAAAAATACAATTCCAAATTATTAAATCTCTGTTAAATGTACAGTAATAAAAACGTACAAAATAAAAACCTATCTAAAAATATTCCGGATAGTGAGATTGCTTATTCTAAATGAAAAAATAAAAAACAAAAAAAAGGATTACATATTTTATAAGCACCCTTTCTAAAGAATTTGCATAAATACTATACTTACCTAGTACTAGAAAATTTTTTGGAGCACGAAATGAACACAATCATTCTGAAGAACCAATGACGCATCCACTCAAACTTGACGGCTTTTTTACAAGTGACATTTATGCAAAATTCCCGTGTAAAAAGTTTTTGACTAGCGGTTTGCAACATGGGGGGATTTGCTCAAAAATCGTGCTGTTGAAAAGTACGAATTCTTTCGGATGTGGCAGCCACTGAATATTACACGAAACTTTGTGTATCGTACCGTGAAATTATTTAACGCTACTGGTGTAGTCGAACGTGCCAAATCCGGCGGCTCGGACACTGTGCGAACGCCACAAGTTATGAAGGTAGAAAATCAATATCAGCAAGACTAGTAAGTCTCTCACGAAAGCATTGAAACATAAACGTATGTTCTTCATCGCCAGTACCAGAAGAACGGTGGCATACGAATTCTATTGTATTACAATTGAGTCTTTTGTTTGAGCGACCAAACCGACTTCGCCGTTGCTGGAAGACAAATGGTAGCCTTCTTGAAAAAAGTGGTTTTACAATTCATAACTATTGAGTGACCCAATATATAGAAAAAGTTTTGAAAAATATTTATTCGTTTTCATTGTACCAAGACATTTGCTGTTACTAAAGTATATTTTAAAAGAAATGCTTATATTTTTTTCTAATTAAGTGGAAAGGGTAAAAAGTGGCATATACTTATAGTCATATACCTAAGGTTTAATCAAATTTCCATGTTAAAAATACACTTTACCTTTATAAGATTATCATTTTCCAAGGTGTCATTTTCTTCTTCGGATTCAATTGCTATAGTATCATATTCCATCTCTAAGAAGCCCTCAGAATTAGTAGCTTCAGTCTTTTTCTTTTTTGCCGCCGAAACAGTAGAATAAGAATACGGAAGAACTTCTTTATTATACGACCTAGTTAAAGCCGCCTTTATACGGCCATCAACTAAATCCATCATAGACTTTTTCCCAGGCCATGTGGATAACTCAATCAATGAGTCAATATCTTCTCTTAGAAGACGGTATTCTTGTAGAACATTTAAGCTTTTGCTCACTCCTTCAATACCATTTTCTTTTAAAGGATGCACAATACTTGACAAAAGGAATGGCGCATAGTCCAATCGAACAGATAAGCGAGATCCAGATGTTAGCAATCTTGTGTGATTATGGATCTCCTGTGCTAATCTACTCTTTCTGTTTGTTTTAGAATATTTTCCCAACCAAGCCGGGAAATTAATTTGATTTGTAATATGACCCTTCATATATTCACCTGGAAGGATTGAACTAAAAACTGCTTGCACCGGGAGAAGACTCCATGCTGAGTTTGATCTAATACGACGATCCAATAAATCACCTATACTTAAAGCATCAGCCGTCAGAGCAACCTTTTTATGGACTTCTGATCTGTTAAAAAAAAAAATTATATCACTTTACTTTAATAATACACACTTTTTAATTACTTTGGTCCCATTGGAGTTACTATTAGATAATTTTGTTGCACAAAAAGTGGAGACATGCTATAGTCGTGGAAGAAAAGATCTGATTTGTCCGCTAATGTCATATTTTTATGTTCTTCAACCGAAAAAACTTTTCGCACTACTTCCCATGGACCCTGAAACAATGTCGGTATCCAGATATAAAATACTTTGTATATCAATATAAGTAAGTTAAAGTGTCGTATTTACAATTTTTAAGTCCTTCTCCGCGGCTTTTACTGCTTCAACTTTAACTTCTATGTTATTATCTGCGCCTAGTAAAAATAAATGGTTTATGGTTTGACGTATATCATTATTCGTTGCTAGAATCAATTCATCAATTCTTTCCGAGCTAAGTTTCATCTTTTCTTTAAAGCAAATGCTTTTTACGAAACCCCTGATTTGTTCCAATCGAGGCTTATTAAAACGTAAATCGTAACAATAATTAACCAAAGAACGCATTTTTTGATGATTGCGGTCATTACACATGCAAATAATAGGTACATGTGATGATTTAATAAGAGCAATAAGTTCTTGAATGCCTCCACGGTCCTCATTTCCTGCCATCCCGTCAACTTCGTCCATTACTAAAACATGTTTTTTTGTCACTGTTTGCATACCTTCACAAAAATAGCCAAACAAAGATTTGTTAGAAAGCAGTTCAGAAACTTCTTCTTTCAAAAGCCGTTTGCTACGCGTATCTGATGCATTAAACTCTACAATATCAAAACACAATTCTTTGCATACAAGCGTAGCAGTAGTAGTCTTTCCTAAAATATGTTTATAAAAATCATTATTAAATATTTACATATGTGTACAATATATACATATGTTAAAATATACTAATATAGAAATAAAATTTAACTCGTTCATTTCATACCAACTCCGGGTGGTCCTGATAAAAGAGCAGCTTTAAAATAACTGCCGTCATCGCTCTTACCCCAAGGATTTGGTTTCTGCAATTTTTTTGTACCAGTTTGATTGACATGCCACTTGGCAAGCCAATTCATTAGCCTAAAAATATGCATCAAGATATATTGTTATAAAAGTTCGTGTTTTAAAGTTTTGCTTTATTAAATTTCTAAAAATATATTCCACTAACGACAGCATAAGGAAACTAATAGAAACCAGTAACGATTTTTAAAAAAAATGAACGGTAATGAATCTAGCAGAAAAGTGCTGATTAACACTGGTAATCATGATATACTTTTTTTAGCAAATATTAATTTGTTTTAATAGATATAGCAATAACTTATACTTATAAAGGGTGTCTTAAAATTTCAATTTGGTCGAGATCCATTTGTACAACTCTAATTTGCGAAAGAATCCTTTATCGTAAGCGCACAAAGTGGAAAATTCAAAGAACTTACCACACGAGATATTTCGACTCGATCTTTTTCTACTTCAACCGATGTTTGTGGAAGAATCCCTTTCAAAAGAATTTTTTAAATTGCACACCTAGATGATTACTAAACTCATCTTTAACTCAAGCAGGCTTTCTTGTTTCCAATCAAGTCGTACAACTTTCGGTCTTGTGTTTTTATCTTTTTTAGTACATACCATTTTTTGGATGATACTACGTTTTCGAGAAACATAATATATTTTTCCAATAAAATGGTTTGGTTGCAAAAGATTTTCGAGTAGATAATCTTTTAATGGCGTTCCTCGTGACTCATCTTTAATAAATATTTGCAACATCACTTCACAAAAACCAAACATAAACTGAAACTTACAGAAAAGTAAGTAACTCTCGCTCAAATTAATTAATTCAACAATACATATTGAATAGACAAGAAATCAATGAGTATACATTGTGCATGTTTCACTTTGCATACACTGCGTAAAAATAAATTCTTGTTTTATAGGTTTCATCGTTTTATTTATTTAATAACATATAGAATAAAAATATATAAAAGGCATAAGATATTTAAATTTAATTTTAATGGACCTGGTGGTAATCCAGCGGAAGCGCTCAAAGTGATTGTAGGAACCCACCCCGAACTACTGCTGACCATATACAATGGCTGCCTCAAGGATAGTATCTTCTGTAAAAGGCGGAAGACGCAGCGCCTGGTCCTTATTAGGAAAGGAAAGGGAGACCCGGATTCTCCATCATCGTTCGACCACTGTGCATGCTGGATGCGGCTGCGAAGCTCATGAAAAAGTTGTTGAAACCCCGACTGCAGCACCAGTACAGAGAGCAGGGAGCTTGTCCGAAAGATAACATGGATTCAGAAGAGGCTACTCCACGATAGGAACAATCAAAGAAGTAGTCACAACCTTTCAAGCTGCCCAACAGGGAAAACCCTACTCAAGAAGAATCGTTATCCTGGCAGCCTTAGACGTGAGAAATGCTTTTAACTCAGCTAGATGGAAAGATATGCTGAATGCCCTTTAGAATACCCTTCAGGATGGTAAAGGACTACCTCAGAGACCGAGAGCTAGAATACGATACCACCGGGGGACCACTCTTTTTTTTTAATTACTTTCAAATACTTTCAATTACAATACTTTTTCATTGCTTTTAATTCCTTTTCATTAATTTTTGTGAATATAAGATGAAGAGAAAACGACAACTATTTGCTGTGTTCACGAAATTTGGCTCTTTGTTCGTAAGAATAACTCCAAACGGGAAGAGCTTTCCCATCGAAAGCTCCAACGATCTCCGCGCCGCTGCTGCCGACATACAGCATGAAGGAGAAATCGACATCGACATTTCTGCTTTTTTTTGCTCAAATGCATAACTATTATTTTCATTTAATTTCTTGAATTTTAAGGCCTAATTAATCTTTATTATTATTACATTTTTATATAGGTATTTATAAATGTTCTTTTCTATTTCTCTGCCCTTTCTTCTTCTAATCCTTGCTTCCTACTATATATTTTCTTTTTGTTTGCTGAATGAGAATGTGGAAATGTGTTTAATAGATTGTGGTGCTGTTTGCGGCAGGTTAATTGAGAATGGTTAACAACAACAGTATTTTAAATCATAACCACGGTGTGAATGCTAGATCAACTTTGTGTCTGTTAAATGTTCTGTCGAGATACAAGAATAGTTTTAATGTATGTCATATAAACGCTCGAAGTCTTAACCAGTGTAAGCGTGACTACTCTCGCTATTTGTTTACAAATTCAAACATAGATGTGATCTGTGTTAACGAAACTTGGATTAAACCCAAGTTTGAAAACTTTGTATACGATATTGAGGGTTACGAATTATATCGAAACGACAGAATAACCTCTACAACAGGCGGAGGAGTGGCAAATTATTGCAAGTGGTCTTTAAAATGTGATGTATTAGTAAAATCTGTCGACACTGATGTTGAATACATAATTGCTGAGGTTCATGATGGAAGTGTTAAATGTTTGGTTTCTTGTTGTTATAACCCTAACCGGAGATTTTCATGTGAACCATTTTTTTCTGCTCTGTCAGAATTTTCACCCAGATATGTTGATATTATTGTATTAGGAGATTTTAACGCCAACTTATTAAACAACGATTCTCGGTCGCGCCAATTGGTGGATCATGCCTCTTCGAGTGGTCTTTATGTCGTAAACACGTCCTATCCAACTTGTTTTCGAACAGATGCACCACCGAGTCTTCTTGATGTTGGTCTTGTTTCAGATTAATCAGCAGTTCTTCTATTTCACCAAATTTGCCTAGGTGGTGTTTCTGACCATGATATGTTGCTTTGCACGTACGATATTAATTTTTCTCATATCAATAAGTCTACGACCTTTGAATTTAAAGATCTTAAATCTATTAACATCAATGCAAGTTGCAGCACAAACAACGACTCCCTGGTTTCTTTGTAGACAGAGTCCAGATCCAAATGAACAAATTAATCGTTTTCAGTTATGTGTTGCCAAACTCTATGAAGATTTCGTGCCTGTTAAGACTGTTTTTGTTCGCAATAAAACTTTCCCTTGGTTTACTGCAGAAGTGTTAAATGCGCTAAAAATCAGGAATAAGCTTTACAGCAAATGGAAGCGAAATCGTTCTTCTTTTAATTGGGTCGCTTATAAAAACGCTCGTAATACAGCCACTAGCATTGTGCGTGATTCGAAACGAAATTACTATTCCTCTAAACTTTGTATGTCTTTGCCTCCAAAGGAACTGTGGAGGAACCTTCGGCAAATTGGTGTTTGCAAAGGAGGGAATGATAACTGTTCGTTAAATCCAAATGAGCTAAATGCACATTTTGTTGACAATGCAGTGGCTGGTGGTATGTTTGATTTTCATCTGAACACCTTTACATCAGTGCAAAGGCAAGTCGATTTTGAGGTAACAACTGAGACTAATGTAATTTCAATCATTGCCTCCATTAGGTCAAATGCAATTCGTGTAGATGGTATACCAGTCAAATTTATAAAAATAATTTTACCCAGTATTGTAAGCCATATAACCCACATAATTAACTCATGTATCATGACATCTACCTTTCCCCAGGCTTGGAAACATGCACGGGTTATTCTGAATGCCAAAAAATCGAACCCAAGTTCTGTTAACGATTTTAGGCCAATAAGCATTCTCCCATGCCTATCAAAAGTATTTGAGAGAGTCAGATCCCGATGACCCGCCAGATCAAATGCCACTTATCCTTCAACTCTCTATTGACTTCTTCTCAGTCAGGCTTTCGAGAAGGGCATAGTTGTCAGCCGGCAATGGTGAAGATTTTGGATGATGTAAGGCAAGACTATGACAAAGGGCTCGTGACTTTACTTTGCTTTCTCGATTTTTCGAAAGCTTTTGACAAAGTAAATCACAAAATTCTTTTATGGATGCTTAAACACGTTTTCGGGTTTGGCGAAAGAGCTGTTAAACTTTTGCAAAGCTACTTGTCGAACCGATTTCAAAGGGTCGTTGTTGGTGGAAGGATTTCTTCTATTTTGCCCTTATTACAAGATGTTCCTCAAGGTTCCATCCTTGGACCGATTTTATTTTCCATGCTTGTCAACGATTTGCCATTGGTATGTGTTAACACTCGTATGCATATGTACGCGGATGACGTTCAATTGTACATGTCTATGCCTATGAATCGGCTTGACGAATTAGTTTTTTGTTTAAACAGGGATTTGTCAGCGATTAATGACTGGGCAGACAAACACGGGCTGCTGCTAAATCCTTCTTAGTGTCAGGTTCTACCTATATCAAAAAGCAATTTCGAACTGAGTCTGGTGTCAAATATATGCATATCGGAATCGAAATTGGCGATAGTGGAGTCGGCTACTAGCCTTGGGTTCGTAATAAACCGCAATCTGTCCTGCAACAACCACATAAACTACGTCATTGGTCGCATTTATGGTTGTTTGCGTAGACTGTGGTTGGCTGCAATCTTCACACCCTTTGAAACTCGACGGAAGCTAGTCCAAGCCCTTATACTTCCCATAATGACATATGCCAATGTTGTTTTTAATAGCATGAATTTGCTTTCACGTAATAAGTTACAGGTAGCTGTCAATGATGCAATTAGATACATTCATGGACTACGCAGATACGATCGGATATCGGTATATGTGAAAGGTTTATTGGGTTGCACTTTAGTACAATATGCATGCAAGAAATTGTATATCTTACACAAACTTATAATGACAAAAACGCCAAATTATCTGTTTTGCAAGCTTGAGTTTTCTTCTCGCAGAACACAAAATATAAACTTACCAAAATTTAAATATCTCAACTTATCAAGATTGTTTTTCATTCACGCCGTGAGGTTATGGAACTCTCTGCCTTTGAATATAAAGGGTATTAGCAATGCCGCAAGCAAGAAAACTTTAATATCTAGGCATTTTTCTATTTAGCAACAATACGAAGGCGGGTCAATAAGTCCGTGATTTTTTGAATTTCTGACCTCTTTACTGAAACAGCAACACTGCTCCTGTCAACAGGCATCTGTCAGTTGACTCCTGTCAAAATTTAAGCTTGCTGCGTCAGTTAGTTTGTGTTTGACAGCTATTTTTATCAGACTACTCACTAATTTGAGGAGAAAATGGAAAAAAGTGAATTTCGTGTGCTTATTAAGCATTATTTCTTGCAAAAAAAAACCATTACCGAGACCAAGGCTAAGCTTGATAAATACTATGGGGACTCTGCACCATCGATTTCAATGGTAAAAAAGTGGTTTACTGAATTTCGTTGTGGCCGTACAAGCACTGAAGATGCCGAACGTCCTGGACGCCCAGTTGAGGTCTCTACACCCGAAACAATCGAAAAAATTCACGATATGGTGTTGGCCGACCGAAGATTGAAAGTGCGAGAGATTGTGGAAGCCGTAGGGATCTCGCATGGCTCAGTGGTTTCAATTTTGAATGATCACTTGGGCATGAGAAAGCTTTCCGCAAGATGGGTGCCGCGTTTGCTCACAGTCGACCACAAACACATGTGCAGTTGCCATGGCAAAAATCCATGAATTGGGCTATGAATTGCTCCGTCATCCACCCTATTCTCCAGATTTGGCTCTGAGTGACTACTTCTTGTTCCCAAACCTGAACAAATGGCTTGGTGGAAAAAGATTTGACTCCAATGATGAAGTCATCTCGCAAACAAAGGCCTATTTTGAGGACCTCGACAAATCATTTTTTTTGGAAGGGATAAAAAAATTGGAGAAGCGTTGGACAAAGTGTATAGAGCTCAAGGGAGACTACGTTGAAAAATAAAATTATTTTTTTATCAAAAAATCTGTGTTTTAATCCAAAAGTCACGGACTTATTGACCCGCCCTCGTAAAGATTAATGTATATTTAACTCCTCTTTCTCCTACTTCTTACTTTTCATCTTCGTTGACTTTCCTTTCTTTTTTACTCTTTTTTTTTTTTTTATAAATTATATTATTAGAAATGTTAACCTCGCTTATTTCAGTAATCTTATGAATTGTTTTTACTTTTAAAATATTACATATCTTGTGAATTTAAACATCTAATTAAGTTCTTATTTTAACTATCTAGCCTAAGTACTATAAGAGACCTATGTCTTAATGTACATACCATGTTATCTAATAATAATAATAATAATTCATTTTAAGTACTTTTGTTTACCGTTCAAAACTTCATGTTTTATGAAAATATAAAATATATCAGATATTTTTATATAATAATAAATTAAAATCTGTTTTCTTAAATTAAACCCAGTTTAAATTAGCTTTCATTAAAACGAGCTTTTCAAAAATTGTGTCGGAAAAGGCTTGTCTTCGAGGAGTGTTAACAAGCCCTGCGAACGAGTAGAGGAGTATTCATTTTAATGAATAACCTCTTCATCAAAGAATATTTGTTCAACATTTCTAGTTGAGTTTGGCTGTCGCTCATATATGCTGCAAATTGGCTTTCAACTTGGCCTGAGTATGTGCTGCTTGTTGTTGCCAACGGACTAAATAGATCCTTCGGATCTGGAGTTATTACCGAGGCTGGAGGTGTAAAATTAAGACATTAAAACTCTTAGAATGTATTTGTACGCCATGAACTAACCTCTTATATCAAAGTCGAAAAATGAATCTGCTTCCTTAGAATCGTCTTCAATGAGCTCTAAGGTATCACCTTCGGATTCAGCAAGTTCAGTGGCATATCTAACCACCAGCCTATTTATGTCTTCATTGGTGCAGAGTTCCCGCTCATGGTTGAGGGAGCTCACCCACTTCTTTTTAATAGAAGGACACAAAATAGCAGCCACAATCGCCTCATTTGATTCAGGCTCAATAAGAAAAAACGGTCGAAATCGTTCCATTCAACTTTCTTCCAATTGTATGGCTACACCCTTTAAATACTTTAACCTTTCAGACAAAGTAATTTTAAACAATTCAGTCTTCAAGGTTACTAGAGCTGGTAAAAAAATAGCCATAAATAAGGTTTTTTTCTTGCTGAAGAAAGTCTAAAGTCGCTGATATTGGCTTCATAGGACTAGAATATTCTTCGAGATATTGAATATCATTATGCGACAATTTTGGGACAGATAAGTTGGTGCATAAGTCTGTCAGATTTTCTTTATGAAGCAAAATTCTCGTAATCGCATCATATAACGAATTCCATCTCGTAACAACGGGAATAACCAACCGTGAACCTAAAGTGGTTTGAATTAACTCTGAAGACTTTGCCCACCTACTTTTCTTTCACAGATTGTTACATTTTTCGATAGCCTTTGTAAAGAATTGATTTATTTACATAAAATGTTAATTAAATGATTTAACTTAAAAATAAATATGGGTAAAAAGAAAAGCATCTGCAAGAAGAAGGATCTAGAACAAGCGGGATCTGTAATTGGTTTTAGATCGCAGGGAAATAGTTGTACCCAACAAGTACAAATACATGGATGATTTATATAGGATTTTCTATCAATCTAAATCTTTATCTTTAAATTTAAATAAAATAAACCGTAAGTAAGATATCATACAAATTTTAATTTTTTCAGAAGATCCATATATACATATGTCATTTTGTATGCCTCAGTGACGGGTTTTCCGGATGTCGGTCATCCGGATGACCAATAACATTGAATATAATGGTTATCAGGATAGTGGTTGTTTAAGGTTTATTGTCGTAGATCTGCGATTTAAGAAAGCCCCAAAAGAAGAAGTCTAATGGGATTAAATCGCACGATTTGTGTGGCAAATTCACACTACCTCCGTTTGAGACGTTAGACGTTTCATTGACACTTAAGTAATGTTTGTGAATTGAATTCACTAACCCTGAGCGCTCGTGTACACATTGAGACCTCATAGTAACGTTTGTGAACGTTCAGTCTTGAACGCTAACACCATTTTTGCTGCTTCCGTCCCAATACTTGAAAAACCGCCACTGACATCACACTGCTTACTCCCGATTATATCAATATCGTCGGCATATGCGAGTAAATGGGCGGGCTTTTGAAAGATTGTGCCTCTATTATTTCAAGTATAATGTTGAAGAAATCGCATGGCAGCGCATCGCCTTGTTTAAATCCTCTTTTGACATCAAAGATCTCGGTGAGATCTTTACCGACTTTGATGGAGCAGCGTGCATTCTCCATCGTTATGCTGCAAAGACGGACGAGTTTGGTAGAAATGCCAAAACTAGACATTGCTCTGTATAGCTCGTCTCTATAGATGCTGTCATACGCGGCCTTAAACTCGATATATAGGTGATGGGTATAGATCTAAAGCTCATGGGTTTTCCCCAAGATTTGCCGTAGTGTAAATATTTGGCCGATGGTGGACTTTCCTGGCCTAAATACGCACTAATATGGACCTAACAGGTTGTTGACAAACGGCTTTAGGCGTTCACAAAATACGATAGATAAGATCTTGTATGCGATGTTAAGGAGACTGATGCCTCTGTAGTAAGCGCCGTTCAGAGGGTCTTCTTTCTTGAGGACTGGATAAGCAATGCTGAGGTTTCATTCATCGGGCATACTTTCGTCCGACTATATTTTAGAGATGTTTTTTAATCTAAAAATGTCATTTTCCAAGCATGTTGGAAATAGAAATAACTCAGCAAAGAACAGCATAAACGCCACATGAAAAAAATTTCTGGGTAAAAATGGAATATCTCTTAAATCGAAGTGGCAATTATTCCAAGCGAGCTAGAAATCTGACGCAAACTAATTGACTTACTAAAGGAGAAGAGCTGTTACAGAAACTTAAGCAAAAACGATGGCAAAGTTTTCTACATAAAGCATTAATGAGCGAAAATAGAATTTATAGCCAACTTGATTGATTAATCATTGATTAGCCTAAAAACGCCGAACGTTTCCGCATCCTGCTCTTAGAAATTTCTAACCTTGAATACAACTCGTCAAATCAGGTCAAAGATGATCATCTAACTTGAATACAACAAAACATAATAGCTCCAAAAATGCTGCACCCAATTTTCCTTTAAATAAGCCTATAGAATAGCAAGTTGACTTTGTCAACTTAAAAGTAAAACTCCAAGAAAATCTATATATATGTATATATAACTAATATCGTACCCTATGATAAAAAAAATGACCACCTTAAAAAAAACACTGTGGCGCTGGCAGCCCGGTATGGGCCATGGCCTAGCTTCTTGACACTCATATGTGTTGCTCATGTTTTCATTTTTGTTACATCTGAGCGGGGCCTACGGTTTATCGCCGAGTCTGAACGGCACTCTTAAGAAGCTTGTTTCGTAGGCAATTTTACCTTCGGGAGTTTGCCATTGCCCGCCGAAAGGGGATGGCGATTTGAAAAATTGTTGGTGACCCATCCAGGAATCGAACCCAGACTGTCTGCGTGATAGTCCAATGAGCTAACTATCGCGCCATCGCCATCACCTTGACCACCTTCAATCGAACGTAAATTTACTACTCTTACCTCAAAGTAGGAAAACAGAAACCATCATTTTATTGCCTAAGGCCAAAATCTATAAACGCAGTTCATAGCTACCGCACAAGGTTTCAAATAACTTTCTGTGGTTTACCCACACCAGAAAACAACATCGAAGTCACATCACTTTAATGTCTCTAGACTTCGAAAAGGCTTTTAAATAGGTTCTCATTTGGTTTTGAACAAACCGATGCCGCTTCTTCCCGAAATTTCCGATCACCACAAGCATTCGCGAAATCATATAAATACAATTGTTAATGTAACAAAATCGTTGACATTAAGCGAAATAGATTATGATTTATGTACATATATGTGGGAACTAAAACAATTTTTAATTTGTTTAAATCGGTCTACCACCAATCTATTAGTAGAAGCATCAATGCTTTCAACACAACCAGGATACAAAACATAATAGCCGATCCTAGACTCTCTACTTCGGAGCATTTTGGTTTGAAAGTTGTACCAAAGTTCTCAGGAAACTTTCATATTCTACCGACACCATCATCGACACGGATATCGGCTTTGCCTTTGGATATATATCCAATAAGAGACCTGATTCTTCCATAACCCACACCATTTAAATGGTTTCATAATTGGAATTGCCAATTACTTACTTACTTTAGGTGGCGCTACAGTCCGGGGTGGACCTAGGCTCGATCTTTTGTTAGCTGCCTCCAGTTTCGCACGCTAAGTTGTCTAAGGCCCTTTCCACCTGAGTATCGGTCTTCCTCTACTGTGCTGTCTCTCGGGCGCGGATTCAAAGACTTCGAAGACGGATCGGAGCGTTGGTATCCATCCGATCTACATCTCAGTCGTTTGATCATCACTCCTCTGGCTAGGTCAATGTCGCTGTACAATCCATACAGTTGTATCTTGTACTCCACTCATCGTCAATGAAAACGGAACCGAAAATCACTCGAAGAATTTTCCTTTAAAATCAGCCAAGAGCACCCTCATCCATTTTTGATAAAGACCATGCCTCTGCGCCATAGAGCAGGACTTGGATTATTAAGGTCTAATATAGGGTAACTTTTGTTGTTCGAGAGAGGGCTTTGCTTGTCAATTGCATTTTTAGCCCAAAGAAGCAGCGATTGGCAAGAGTTATTCTTCGTTTCATGTCAGCGCTGCTGTCGTTGTCTGAATTTATACCAGAACCTAGGTAGACAAAGTACTTAACTACCTCAAAGGTATACCTGTCGAAGATGTCGTTCTTTCTGAGACGTCAGCGTTCACACCCGTATTCACAAACAGAACTTCCCTAAGTAAGACACCAATACTGTGCAAAGAATGCTTTTTCTCAGTGCGTTCCTTTTGGCAAGCCTTTCAATTTATAAACAATATTTAAGTAACATTTTACTGTTCTTATCTTTTGAAAATCTGTAACGTCTTCAAAATTCTTCCGAACTATAATAATCGAATAAATAATAATTTTGAAAATCGCGCACCACTTTTCTTGTAATTATTGTCCTTTGCTCTGAAAACCTATCGTCAATATAATTATCAAATTCTTCCACACTGCTGTAATCCATTTTATATTGTTTTGAAAGACAAAATTACTTTTTGCAAACCTTAAAAACAAAACGAAGACATTTTTGACAGTTCCTATGCGTTGGTTAAGGTAGCAGCAAGCTTCCTTATTTGTACGTTCATTTTAACGAACGCACAGTGCGCGTTGACACTTAAGTAATGTTTGTGAATTGAATTCACTAACCCTGAGCGCTCGTGTACACTATGGGACCTCATAGTAACGTTTGTGAATACGGGTGTCACTGACTTTTTCGCTTGCAGGCGTATATTCTCAGTCTTGAAGGCTAACACCATTTTTGCTGTTTCAGTCCCAATACTTGAAAAACCGCCACTGACATCACACTTCTTACTCCCGATTATATCAATATCGTCGGCATATGCGAGTAAATGGGCGGGCTTTTGAAAGATTGTGCCTCTATTATTTCAAGTATAATGTTGAAGAAATCGCATGGCAGCGCATCGCCTTGTTTAAATCCTCTTTTGACATCAAAGATCTCGGTGAGATCTTTACCGACTTTGATGGAGCAGCGTGCATTCTCCATCGTTATGCTGCAAAGACGGACGAGTTTGGTAGAAATGCCAAAACTATACATTGCTCTGTATAGCTCGTCTCTATAGATGCTGTCATACGCGGCCTTAAACTCGATATATAGGTGATGGGTATAGATCTAAAGCTCATGGGTTTTCCCCAAGATTTGCCGTAGTGTAAATATTTGGCCGATGGTGGACTTTCCTGGCCTAAATACGCACTAATATGGACCTAACAGGTTGTTGACAAACGGCTTTAGGCGTTCACAAAATACGGCAGATAAGATCTTGTATGCGATGTTAAGGAGAGTGATGCCTCTGTAGTAAGCGCCGTTCAGAGGGTCTTCTTTCTTGAGGATTGGACAAGCAATGCTGAGGTTTCATTCATCGGGCATACTTTCGTCCGACTATATTTTAGAGATAAGTTGGGTTAAGCCCCTTACCACGTCATTGACTGACGCTCTGAAGAGCTCGGCAGTCAGGCCGTCTGCTCCAGCAGCTTTGTTTGACGTTAGCTTAGATATTGCTATCTTCACTTCATCCAGGTTGAGTGGACGGAATTGTTGGTCTACATCGTCCAGGATGAGAGATTCATTCTGCCTGACAACGGTATTTGTTTCGTCATCGCCGTTATAAAGTCTACGGAAATGATCTCTCCAGATCCTCAGACTGCGACTCTGCTACGATGATCCCTTGTTCCTCTCCACAGACTTCGGCTCGTGGCATGTGTCCGTAACATGTTTTTTTTACCTTTCGGTAAAACTTCCGAATTGCATTCCTAGAGTAGCATCTCCCAATTTCCTCGACCACGCGCTTCTCATGCTCTTTCTTTTTCCTCCTGAGAGGCCAGTGTCTTGCGTCGATCGCAATGTGGTCAATCTGATTGACGGTTCATTGAGCAGGGGAGAACCAAGTCGCTTTATGAATGTCGAGATGGGGAACCGCGTGCAAGCTAGGACAATGTTTCGTCCCAACGGAACTCGCTTAGTCTTAATCCATTTTCGGAAGGCGTGCAGGCTATATCTTCCGACAGTACTACCAAAGATGCCCTCATTATCATTATATCAAAATTATCCAATTTATCCAGCATCCACCTTTAAGGATAAGACTGCGCTTTGGGACAAACAACTACAATTCACAAACATATTTTATAAAGACAACCCACCTGCAAAATTAATATAAACATTCTTCATATGCTCGGCCAATCTTCAAGCCCTGTCTCCAAAACTTTTTGCACACGCCTTCATTATAATCAATCCGCATACAATTTCCTTAACAAAATAAGCCACGATAACATTGTAAAACTAAACAACTTTGTGCAGTTTTTCTGCGTCAGTTAGTTTGTGTTTGACAGCTATTTTTATCAGACTACTCACTAATTTGAGGAGAAAATGGAAAAAAGTGAATATCGTGTGCTTATTAAGCATTATTTCTTGCGAAAAAAAACCATTACCGAGACCAAGGCTAAGCTTGATAAATACTATGGGGACTCTGCACCATCGATTTCAATGGTAAAAAAGTGGTTTACTGAATTTCGTTGTGGCCGTACAAGCACTGAAGATGCCGAACGTCCTGGACGCCCAGTTGAGGTCTCTACACCCGAAACAATCGAAAAAATTCACGATATGGTGTTGGCCGACCGAAGATTGAAAGTGCGAGAGATTGTGGAAGCCGTAGGGATCTCGCATGGCTCAGTGGTTTCAATTTTGAATGATCACTTGGGCATGAGAAAGCTTTCCGCAAGATGGGTGCCGCGTTTGCTCACAGTCGACCACAAACGCATGTGCAGTTGCCATGGCAAAAATCCATGAATTGGGCTATGAATTGCTCCCTCATCCACCCTATTCTCCAGATTTGGCTCTGAGTGACTACTTCTTGTTCCCAAACCTGAAGAAATGGCTTGGTGGAAAAAGATTTGACTCCAATGATGAAGTCATCTCGCAAACAAAGGCCTATTTTGAGGACCTCGACAAATCATTTTTTTTGGAAGGGATAAAAAAATTGGAGAAGCGTTGGACAAAGTGTATAGAGCTCAAAGGAGACTACGTTGAAAAATAAAATTATTTTTTTATCAAAAAATCTGTGTTTTAATCCAAAAGTCCGGACTTATTGACCCGCCCTCGTAATACACGTGTTCACCCGGCAGAACATTTTATAAGGTTTGTAAGGCTAAGTTTAAAATAAGATAGAAACAAAAAAGCAAACCTTATTGAATACTAATGATAATTCTGAGGGAAACCTTCTTTTAAGGTATATATAAGGTGAACAACTCAGATAGAACGCGAAAGAACATGTTCGAAAATTAATGGTACTAAATGACATATTTGGCATAATTGTATTTATGCTGATTCGTCATTCGTGCGCAGATAGTAGAAGTTTTGGAGTGAAATTTTTAATAAAAGAAACGTAAGTAAAATTTGTACATTAGAGTTTTCTTTACATAAATGGTTTATAGAAGATAAACAGTTATTATTATATGAAAAAATGGAAACTGTTAATGCCAATTCTTATCATTTTATAAGTAACTAGCTGACCCATCAAACGATGTTCTGACATATAAACTATTTCAAGTGAATATTTTGGTTGCTATATAAAAAATAACAAATGTATTGTAAGTGTGTTTGAATATTTTAACGATCGATAAAATTGATCGAATGCAATCAATAAAATAGAACAATCTTTTATCGATAACATGACAACCCAAAGATCGATAGCAATCAATGCTTCATTTTACATAACGTCGCTGAATGTAAACGTTAGATCATTGCACCGTATACGAATTCGATGCGATATATCGTCAGTTATAGAATTTTTCTGTTTATCCCACAAAGTGTCTGCTCTTCCTGGGAAACATGTAGTAAACTCTATAGCGAATAGTAGACGAATTTGCCCAATGTACAGCCCAATGCTGCTTAAGATAGCATATCGATCCTATTGGCGTCTGGTGCCAGTAAATATACCGGGGTTTTCTTACGTTCGCGTTATCTAAACCACTCCCGTTGGCGTCTTGTGCCACTAGTTTAAAAACTGCAAAAACGGATTTAATAAACGGATTTTAAGTAAAATAAAAGACCGGTACGAACTGTGGTCCAAAACGTTATAATAATAATTTATTTTTCATGACGTTTATACATCAGTTCGTGTTGACATTTCTTTCTCTCTTTTTGTGACTTCTTTCTTGGGGGGCATTGTTGTAGACCAGTGATGCCAACATTCTCCCCCCGCTGAACGACTGGTCTTCAGTAGAAACTGTCATCTTCTTGGCTCTGCGATTCCCACGTGACCCATTTCCCTTTTCATGTACTTTTCTGTTGTTGTTGCCCAATTCCATCATGTTCTCCAAATTGGAAACAGGTGTCTGGTCATTGACCTGATGCAATCAGCTGTTCTATTATGTTTCGTGAGATGTACAATGCACACAGAGTTCGATACATTGCAATTATAGTTCGATTGATTCGATTTAATAATGTATATACATATGTACAATGGGCATTGAACGAGGTGATATTTTTCACGCCTTGTAGATATGATTTAGCGTTGCATGAGTTTACGTTTGCTGCAAGTTCATATAAAATTGAAGTGTCTGATTAAATATTGCATTAGTGTAATTATGTGGTGTTTATAATGAATATTTCGAAGTAAATTGGATAGAGTGTGTGAATGTTTATTTGATTACTGTAGATATATAGGGTATGTACATATGGAGTGTGTGTGTTTAAGCGGTTTGGCAAAATGACTAACTGCCGTCTACGCCTTTTTTTTAATATAGGTTAGTGGACTGTAATTGTGGATGAAGCTTATGTGATGACAAAGTGAGTGTGTTCTATGGTGACTGAATTATTTAATTTTCGGTTTCACTGTTGGATACGGGAAGGGGACATAATTTGGTGATTGGCCTTTTGAATTCCCCTTGCTGCGTCTTGATCTTGACTACTCGGACTAGCTTGTCGGTTCCAAGGTAGGATTCGGCCAAGACTCCATTTTGCTGGTGGAAGTCGTTCATCACGCAAAAGGACCAAATCACCGACCTTGAGTTGTTGTTGAGGCTTAAGCCATTTCGGACGTTGCTGTTAGCGAGCCAGATACTCCTGTTGCCATTGGTGCCAGAATCCTTGTAAGTGCAGTTGCAGTTTTCCATCGATCGACGCCTCCTTGTTTTCCTATTGTTCGATCTGGCTCTGGAACGGTATTTATGGCCTCACCTATGAGAAAGTGGCCGGGGGTTAGCGCTTGAATGTCATCAGAGTCTTCAGTCAATGGACAAAGGGGCCTTGAATTTAGGCACGCTTCGATTTGGGATAGCAGGGTGGCGAGCTCTTCGTAGGTTAGTGTTCCGTTTCCGACTATCCGCCTGAAGTGGTGTTTCACGCTTTTCACCCCGGCTTCCCACAGACTTCCGAAGTGGGGAGACGCATGAGGAATAAACTTCGACTGTCTCAGGTGCGTTGCTAACACATCCGCGATTTCCTTCCAGTCGTGGGCAGCCTCCTTCATGAGACGACGCAATTCTACTTCAGCTCCCACGAAGTTGGTACCACAATCGCTAAAAACCTTACTGCAGATTCCTCTCCGTGCCGTAAATCGCCTGAAAGCTGCTAGAAAGGCTTGTGTCGTCAAGTCACTTACTGCTTCCAAGTGAATGGCTTTAGTGGCCAAACATACAGAAATAGCCAAGTACGCCTTGTAGCACTTAGCACACGATACCCGTGTGGGAAAAGGGTCGGGATCTTTGAACTCTAGATGCCGGAAGTTCTCCCATCAATTGCTGAGCCTTTTTGTGACGGAAGCGGAAGCAAATGACGCATTGGTGAACAAACCGTTTAACTGCTCTCTTTGTTCCGAGTATCCAGAACTTGGTGCGCAAGTAACTCACCATTTGCTGAATTGCTCCGTGCAGTGTTCTTTGGTGAGCATCTCTGATGATCAGGTTGGTTAAATTATGTGATGGCTCCAGTATGATGGGATGTTGCTGGTCATACGCGAGATCAGATTTTTGGAGCCTTCCTCCCACTCTGAGAATTCCTGAACTGTCTTGGAACGGGTTCAAGGGTACCATACCTCTGGACTAAGGGATCCCTCCTGGAAACATCTCTTCCTGGGCAGATCGAATCAACAGTTTCGCCGCTGCCTCCAATTCTGATGGACGAAGGGAGCCAAAAGCCCTTTTAGAGCGTTGGTCCCTTGAGTTGCATGCAAATCGCCTGCAATAGCTGATGACCCTTACGAGTCGGCTGTAGTCTGATGACTGTGGAATGAGTTCGTTGATCATGTTTGGCGTTATGGCTGCGAGATGAATTGTCTTGGCTTTCCTGCATCCTTCAATGGCCAAGTCATTCGGTTGAGCTGGCATTTGGAAGTTCCATTCCTCTTGTAGAAAGTGAGGTCCGTTCCACCATAATGTTGACTTGATCAACGCGGATGGAAGCATGCCTCTAGACGCTAAATATGCCGGGTTTTCTTGAGTCGGTACGTGTCTCCAATTGCTGGACTCCACTAAACGCTGGATTTCTGCCACCCTGTTGCGCACAAATGTTTTCCATTTTGACGGAGAGCCGTTTATCCAAGCTAGCGTGATGGTTGAGTCAGTCCAAGCGTAGGTTTTCCATTCGGGTCTTTCAAGAACGGAAGTGGCATGGTGGATTAGCTTTGCCAGCATAACCGCACCGCAGAGTTCCAGCCGTGGAAGACTTACAGATGCCACTGGTGCGACCTTTGACTTCGCATTTAGTAAGTTCGTGTGAACCATTCCCTCTTCGTCTTCGACTCTCACGTATATGGCGGGGCCATATGCCTTTTCCGACGCGTCACAGAACCCGTATAATTCAACGCGGTTTGAGCTGCCGATAGTACTCACCCACCTGGGAAGACGGACTTCGTTTATTACCTTCAACTCCTCGTAAAATTGGTTCCAGTCTGCCTGCATTTCTGTGTCAATTTGTTGATCCCATGATGTTTTGCGGACCCATAGCTGCTGCATGATTGATTTTGCAATGAGGATGCAGGGTGTGATCCATCCTAGAGGATCGAACAACCGTGCTATCGTGGACAGAACAAACCTTTTTGTAGGTTGTGACATAGCCGGTGGCGCGCAGCTAAAGGAAAGTTCATCGCTTCCAGGGTGCCAGTGAATGCCTAGTGTCTTAACCTTGGCTTCGTTCTCAGATGGCAATGAAAAGCTTACTTCCCGATCTTCCTCCATTACGTCTTTAAGAAGAAACTTTGAGTTGGAGGTACATTTCCTGAGATTAAATCCGCTTGGTTCTAACGCTGCCCTAATCTCCCGCATTTTTTTGTTGGCCTCCTCCAGAGTATCAGCTCCCGAGATAAGATCATCGACATACATCTCGTCTCGTATCATTCTCGCTGCCAACGGATATTGATTCTTCGTGTCGTCTGCCAATTTTCCGAGAGTCCGGATCGCTAAATACGGAGCAGAGGCTGTTCCAAATGTTACCGTTTTTAGGCGATATACCTTCAACAGGTCCTTGGATGTTTTACGCCAAAAGATGAGTTGGTACCTTGAGTCCTGTTCCGACACCAAAATCTGACGGTACATCTTCTCAAGATCAGCTGTGAAAGTAAATCGGTAGGTTCGCCACCGCAAAATTATGTCTATAACATTGACCTGCAATTTGGGGCCTGTCATAAGCTGATCGTTTAGCGATAATCCATCGGCTGTACGAAACGAAGCATCAATGACCACTCTGAGTTTGGTAGTTGAACTGCTCTCCTTCAAGACAACATGATGTGGCAGGAAATATTGTCCAGGGTTACTAAGTTCGCTTTCTTCAATGACTGACATGTGGCCGAGTGTCTTGTATTCTTCCATACAAGTCACGTACTGGTCACGTAGAAGAGTATTGGCTGCTAGTCGTTTTTCCAGGCTTAAAAATCGTTGAAGGGCACCTTCCTGTGATCTCCCAAGTACTGAACGCGTGTTACCTTTGAACGGTAATGACACTTGGTAACGTCCATCGTCCATTTTTCGGACGTTGCGAACAAAGTGTTCCTCACACTCGGCATCTTCAGCGGTTGTTGAATATATCACGGGTATCTCCTCCAGTTCCCAAAACCTCTTAAGCTGGTCGGCGCCTTCGCCTGCCTGAAAAAAAGCTCTAAAATGCTGTGACTCTATGGGTACTCTTCCGAATAGTATCCAACCCAACTTGGTCTTTTGGAGCACGGGCAAATTCTCCTCCTCGGATCTTATTATCTCAGGCAACAATATCTCGGCATAGACATCGCTACCTATGAGTAAATCTATTTTGGCTGGACAAAAAAAGTTAGGATCTGCTAGTACCAAGCCATCCAAATACCTTTTACCAACAGATGGAGTTCGGGCCGGGAGAAAGCCAGACAGTGACTTAAAAACACAGGCTTGCGTTGTTTTTGCGAAGACTGCATGCTGAGATGACAAGGTGACTTCGACAACCTTCGTACATGTGCCGCTTCTGACCAACCCAAACCCGGAAACTTCAATGTGCGTAGATCTGGACTTCAAGCAAGTCAGAACAGCTGACTCGGTAATAAATGTAGCTTCAGAACCTGAATCCAGCAAAGCTCGAAGTGAAATAAATTCCCCGAAAGCAGTCCTGACGTTCACCATCGCTGTAGCTAACAACACCTGTGTGTTGCCCTGTGATGTGGAGTGAAAGGTGTTTACCGATGACCGTTGACTTGGAACGAAGGACTGACCTTGAAAAAAATACGGAGCCTGAGGGTTTGCGTTAAAGTGAAGAAGAGATGGTGCGGCTGTTTGCAAATTTATCTACCTTGGTTCGCTGATGGAACGAGTTTCGATGAGATGATGGTCTTGGCGTTTCTGTAAACCCTCGTGCTGGTTGCTGCACGACTGCTTCAAGTGTTCGGAACCTGTTCTCTAAGAACTGCTTGAACTCCTGCAAAGTCGGAAGTTCTTTGCTGTCTGCCTTCATTCCGAGCCTTTCCTCCCACAGCTGTTGAGTTTTGATCGGCAGCTTTTGCAGGAGCACGTAGATTAATATCACGTCCCAACTGACGACTTTGAAATTTTCCAGACTGAGTATAACCTCTGTGGACGTGTCCAGTAACTGCTTCATCGCCTCCGCTCGTTCGTGAGAAACCACTGGCTGGTTGAAAAAACACTTCAATTGTGACGTCACTAAATACCGCGTATGATCGTATCTATCGATGAGTATCCTCCACGCCTTGTCGTAGTTTTCTTTATCCAACCCAAGATGAACAAGAAGCTTGTCTGCTTCACCTGCAATGCTCGATTTGAGGTAATGCATCTTTTGCACCTCAGACAACGATTCATTTGAATGAATAAGAGAAACAAAAAGATCACGAAATGCTCGCCACGACTCGTAGCTCCCGGAGAAAACTGACAAATTGATTTTAGGTAGCCGTAATTCAGACTGCTTTCCTGTGTTGCCCTCTTCTACCGATGAGTTTAGCTGTTTTATGTTTCCCGTAGCTAATGGTTGGACTTTTCCCATTGCATCCAGAAGATCACTGCGGTAGCTAAAGTACAGTTCCCGGATTTGGTTATGCACTACTTCTGCCTGCTCCACCATCTTCGAAGCTCCATCAACAAAGGCTTCAAACTGCTTCGCCGCCGTTTGCATTACCTTTTCAACTTCCTGTAAACGCCCTGCCAAATAATTTGCCGTTCTGCTAACAGACCCTGTTTTCGAAAAATTCGAGACGTCCCTTTCCAACTGCTTAAATGTCCTAATAAGCGCGTCGGGCTTCATTTTTCTTATTATTTAACTATTAGGAATTCGTTCAAATAAGTATAATTCCTTACTGCGTAAGTATGTTGTGTCCCTCGTGGCACACTCCCGTCAGCTTGATTCTAGGCCTGAGTTGTTCCGTTGAAACGTCCCACGTTGCACACTCAAATAAAAAAGTCATGACGAAAAGGCTCCTTTGTGACCACAACAATTTTGTCAAGAAATTAGCTGGTTGAATTCTTGAATTTTTAAATGGCTTTGAAGGACCAAAATGTTAGCGTCTGGTGCCAGTAAATATACCGGGGTTTTCTTACGTTCGCGTTATCTAAACCACTCCCGTTGGCGTCTTGTGCCACTAGTTTAAAAACTGCAAAAACGGATTTAGTAAACGGATTTTAAGTAAAATAAAAGACCGGTACGAACTGTGGTCCAAAACGTTATAATAATAATTTATTTTTCATGACGTTTATATATACATCAGTTCGTGTTGACATTTCTTTCTCTCCTTTTGTGACTTCTTTCTTGGGGGGCATTGTTGTAGGCCAGTGATGCCAACAGACCCAGTGATTGTCGTCCTCGAGCAACCCGAGTGCAAGGTATGCATCTTTATACGTTTGCGTATATCTTGAAATGACAATGACAGCTAAATGTATAACTGGTGGTGTCTGTTTATGAATTGGGAAATCGAAGATACGCCAGACAGCTTCATTGGAGCTGATGTACCGGCCAATATAGTAGCGCATTATTTCGTCGTTGTCATTCAATCGAGAGCCATTCACATCGGTATTCTGAGTTTGAAACACAGCCATATCGCTGCTCTATTCACATACTTGCAAATGTATTTTATGCAAACAAAAATAACCTTAATCACCAAGCGGTATAATATACTTTACGACAAAATTTCATAAAAATCGGTCGAGCCGTTTCGGAGCAGAGGAGTAGAACCACAAACACCGTGACACAGATTTTTATATATGTGATGATGTTGATGATAATATTATTTATCCGATGACGAATTTAATGTAAATCAAATAACAAATAATAAAATGTCAGAGAAAAATAAGCTAACTAATTTATGGAGGTAAACATTTATTAGATGCGTTAGTTATTAGATTGGAGACCTTTTATAATGGGTGTTTTGATTTCCTGCAAATTTGGAAAACTTTGTTACTGAATTAAGGGTGGTAGATCTCAATGTATTGTATTAAAAATAGTGTTTAGAAATTAAACATTAGAGCATTTGTTTGTGATGCGCCTGATGGAGCATTTATGACATCAACAGTAAATCATAATTTTTTCACGAAACCCCATATTGCAAATCGGTACGCCAATCAATAAAAGATATGTTAAAAATCTGATGGTTGAAGAAAGCTTTTTAAGCTGAACCGATATACGTAATCCTAGCTAACAATAAAGAAAAAAACCAAAAGTATTGGGGACTTTTGGCATAAAATGTGTAAGTAAGTTCCCGTTCGGTCTTCTTCACTTATTCGATGTACATGAGTTCAAAAAAAGCCAAAAATCCACAAAAAAAAAATAGACGTTGCAAAAAATTTTTTTTTATAGAATGCGGGGATAAATTATTTTCTACTCCCACCATTTGACTGCGAAAAATATAATATAAATATATATATATAATATAGCATTAAAAATGTTTACTTACTTGCTACAATTGCTGCTGGTACCTTGTTGACCAATAATTTGTTTCACACACGTTGGTTTGTATTTTTCGGTCCATGCAACATCATCTCCTTCGATAACATTACTTTTATTTTCCTTTTTTATGTCAGTTTTTAATTCACTTTCGGAACCCGGATTTATATTTTTAGATATAGTTTTTTCTTTTTCTTCTTGTTTGATTTCAGTTTTTGAAAAATGAATTAAATTTCGCTTCGATTTAACAGGTATTTTATGAGGGCTTTGACATTTACGAGATAAGTGCTTTAGTTTTATTTTTGATTTTTCTCTTATAAGATCAAAAAATTCATCGACATTTAGACAGGGAATGCCAAGTTCTTCGGCATCGGCAAGTTTTTTTGGACCGGCTTCTTCACCAACTATTAAATAATTTAAGCGTTTGCCTACAGTTGTAATTACTTTTCCACCCAACTCTTTTATTATTGAATGAGCCTCCTCTCTCTCAATTGATTCAAGAACTCCAGTTACAAGAAATGTTAGACCTTCAAGACAGTTTGGGTTTCCCTTAAAAAAAATAAAATAAAAAAATTAATTACAAATAAAAATAACTGAAATTTAATCTTTCAGATTTTAGTAAAAAATATAAATATAAATGAAAATGCATTTGGTGAGTATTTTGACATATCGAAAAATTCACTGGAAAGATTCATCGTAGAACTGGTAATTAAAAAGCGTTTTGTATCAAACTTTTTTTATACGAGAATAAAAAAAAATAGTTTATATCTTCGAATATAGCAAAATCAGGAAAGATACCATAAAAAGATAACATAAACGTCAATGACATTCACCAGAATATTTTCCAAGTTAAGAGAAACGGAAAGAGGTTCACATCATGCTAGGGCTAAAGAGTTTCAAAGCTATGAGAACGTTTTGCATTACGTAAATCATAAATCCAGCCAAAACATATTTTGATAGTTCTACATTTACAAATTATGCGTTAATCTTACTACAGACCAGTAAAGGAGCTGATATTCCGTTATTAGATAAACACTTTATTGACCGGAGCCTATGGACGAATAAGTCACAATTTACCAGACATCGAATAACTGATTTTGGAAATTAGCACTCCTAAGCAAAAAGTAACCCCAAGTTACGAGGTTGCGAAATAGAGACACGATCTGAAAAAGACATCAATGTATTGTTTAAGCAGACATATGGGATAACTAGAAAGTCGGAACATATAGGTTTCCTTTAGAGCTTTTGTGATCTATAAGGTACATGCACATAATGTTTTACTGAATCACTTTAATGCGTGTGTCACGAAGTTTAGATAGCTAGTTACAAAATCTAAATTTGGCAATAAGTGATAATGATAGCAACACAAACGAAGAATAGTTTTATTTTTATCTGATTGAAAACACCAAATTCGCTGGTGTTTATCACTAAAACCAAAAAAAAGCAATGTCTCATGTTTAAAATAAAAGTAGAAAAGGTTTACGGTACACCAATATTTCTTAATGTACACATTAGTTTCCTTTCAGTAAGAGGTATAAATAAAAATTAACTATAAGAAAATTTACTATTCACAAAAATCAACCAAATCGACTTTTAGTGAAACAACTTATTAGATTTGTTTATGTTTCAAATTTAAAGAAACGAAGCAAAATATTTAATGCAGTAGTCACACACTCCAAATAAACGTGTTTCCTTGCATCTACGTGCCAAATTGTTTTATGTTTTACCATAAACTTTTTGTTTGTGTCCGTTCTTACAAATGTGATACATTATTTCCGATTTCTTTCAGAACATTTGTGTCAAGAATTATAGATTTTCAACTTGACTTTCGAAGAGATTGTAAGGTGGAATACGAATTCAATAAAAAAAAATGAGCAAGATAAAAGTTGTCTCAACTCGTTACGACGAATCAGAAAGTAAGACACTAGAAACGTTAAAATTTCATATTCGAACCCCATTGGAAGCGTGAACTTATTGATCCAACAAAAAACGAAGACACATTGTGAGGAATCACTAAAACAGAAACCACTCTTCCTATCTATTTCGAACCAATATTCCTAAACAGATATTTCTTTCTAACAGGCAATGCTAAGATTTTTATGTTTGTGGTGTTAAATAAAATAAAACTCACTATCTTAATAAATTAAAATATTTCTGAAAAAACATTGATTTTGAAACATGCGTTATTCGTAAGTTGCTACACCAGAAAATATGTAGAAAATATTTATAATAGTTATACCTTCGGAATTTCTTTTGATCCAGGATTGATAACGGATTGTCTATTTTTAAACCTCTGATATAAAACAGCTGCCATTCGTTTTCGCTCAAACTTTTCTTCATCTGCTAAGACACCTATAGAAAAATTGTTAAACGGTAATTGAATCAAAGCTAAAACAAATCATACTTGTTTCTAGTTCAGATTGGCTAATTCCTTCAAATTGGATTGCATTCTCCTTTGAAGTATTGAACTTTTCGAGTGGCAGTGGTTTCACCTTTTTACTATCAATGACCTCTATTTTAATACATGTTTCGTTTTTGCTCTTAATTTTTGCCGGGTTTTCACATTTTGCTGGATTTGTCCTATTTGCAATGTCTTTTTTTTTTGATGACTTTCCCGGAGTACGAGGACTATGATGTAATAAATCTTTTTCCTCACTTGTGGATTTTGTAGGTGCTATCCAGTACTTGTATTCTACTTCTGAACATAAATCATTCTCCCATATGCTAGTTACTATCTTGTGGTTTTTGAATTCGCGCACAGCTTCGCCAGCAAACGTTGACATTGCATCGACAGGTTTTACATTGTTTTTAGATGTACTCGGTTTTTCATTGATAATAGATGCTTTTTCCTTGCAAACTTTATTCCTTTTAGCTTTAATACTAGACGACTCCTTTGGGCTTCCATCATCGCTGGATACTTCGTTGGTTCTCCTTTTCCTTGGTTTCGCTTGTTCGCTTTGAGGTTCCACAAACTTCTTCGTGAAATAAGATTCAATACTCTGTTAAGAATAAAAGCTATTTAAAAAACATATTTAATAAACAACGATTTACTAAAATTACTTTCTGCATCTTTTTCTATGAACATCAAACAAAAACGCGCCGTTTCTTAATATATATTTATATGACATTTAGCAGCTGTCAAAAATAGAGTGCCATCTGTTTTTGAGCATGTTATATAATTCAGTGCACTCAAGATTTAACTGAAAAATCAAAAATCGACAAAAATTTACAACTGTTTAAGTCCAAAATCAATATAAAAATATTCTAAAGCAACAAGTGTAATACAGGTAAAGTACTAGATGTCGATAAAATAGTAGCATTTAGCAGCGCCCTCTATAGTAATGGATTATGTAATGTAATGTTTGTATGATAAAGAAGATTTGAAGAGGATTTTAGTTTTTTAGTTATTTTTTGGAATCGTGACGATATGTAGAGTAGTTCAAATAAACCAGATTTAAATAATCCGAAATTGTAATTTGAATCTTTTAGTTAATCTTATGTCTCAGGTGTGGGGTGCAAAATATATAAACCAAAGACATCATTAACCTCAGTATCGAGTATTTTACTTAAGTGGAACCGCCGTAAATTAAGAAATAAAGTCAACCACGCGCACGCCTTCAATAAGAAAAGCCAAAGACTACTGTTTCGGATTGAATGAAAGGGATGCGATTTTAACAATAAATACGTTTATTTCTGTAAATGTAAATGCGGGTTAAGTTTTACAATTTTAATTCTGTGGTGAACTTACTGAAAGGCAGCTCGATCGAAAAAAACAGCCAAAGGAAATTAAATAAATGTCAGTCAAAGAAGAATGGGAATAAGTCTGCGTTCACAAGTGTATTGAAGTTACTATTTCTGCGGCCATTCTGCGACACCCCCACCCCCGTGGATCGACTCCAATTCACCAGACTCTACGTCGAGAACGGCTAACTTCGATGCAGGGCGCTTGAACATTCTTTTGGATGTTCGGACGTCAGCTCTTCGTACTTCACCATCAACACCCGCGTAGACTCTCTCAACCTTCCCTCGGCACCACTGCCCCCTTGAAACATTCGCGTCGCAGATGAACACTAAATCTCCTTCTGCTATAGGTCTTGTCCTTTGGCACCATTTGCTTCGACGCGTTAGAGTTGGCAGGTATTCGGCCACCCACCGCTTCCAGAACTGATCTCTTAACTGACGTGCAATTCGCCATTGTTTTCGCAGAGTGCACGACCTTCCCAAGGGCTCACATACACCAGGCGTCTGCGCGGTACTAGCTGAACCGAGAAGAAAGTGATTCGGAGTGTGCGGCTCCTCTTTGTGAATCGAAACTGTTAGATGCGTCAAGGGTCGCGAGTTGACCACGTTTTCGGCCTCAATAAGAAAACACTGCAGCGTATGTTCACGGGGTGCAACCTGTTTTAGCGTGTGACGCAGAACCTTCTTCACACATTGGACCATGCGCTTCCATACACCTCCTTCAGATAGGTTGTTGGGGCAATTGAATACCCATTCGACGCCCTTTGACGACATCTCGTTCTGGACACGATCACAATCGAATACCTCAGAGAAACGTTTCGATTCCTGATCGGCGCCAACGAAGTTCTTGCCGTTGTCACTGCGAATTTTTACTGGCCTTCCACGACGATTCATAAAATTGCGGATAACTAAGATGAAGGCATCAGTTGACAAATCGCAGGCGACTTCAAGGTCAATGGCTCGCACGACAAGACAGGTAAATAATGCCACCCACTGCTTCTCCGTACGCCGACCTATTGTAACTGCAAGAGGCCCGAAGTAGTCCAGGCCCACGTAGGAAAACGGCGTCAGACGGTCTTCAGGTAGTGGTACCATTAAAGGCGTAAAGGGTACGGCTAGCGCTATCTGGTACACTTAACAGCACGCAATTGCTTTGCGCATAACTCGGCTCAAGCGCGGAATCCAGTATTTACGGCGAATTTCGCAGATCGTCGCCTCGACGTTCTAATGTTTCATTTGGCGATGTTGATGACTCACAAGCAGGTCGGTAAATGCGTGATCTGCCGGCAGTATTATTGGTCGTTTCGCGTTGTATGTTAACCAGCTGGCTGCATCAATGCGACCATTCACACGCAAAATGCCTTTCTCATCAAGGTAAGGGACTATCTTTGGTAAGGCTTTGACCGCTCTTAATTTTGCTTAGCTCGGCAGTATAAGTCTCAGCTTGTACTTGGCGACATAAGACCCTTTCCGCATTATCAATCCCAGCGACACTCAAAATATACCCCTCTTCAGAGCCATCTTCTCGGCGACATCAAGCAACAAAGCGAATAACCCACGCAATAGCGCGCTTTAGCTTAGTGAAAGAAGAAAAACGGTTAAAGTCAATGAAGTCCAAACTTACTATAGGACGAACTTAGAGCGAAGCTCTTCGTCATCTTCTTCTTGGCGGTAATCGTAGGTACCCACCTCCAGTTGGATACTCGTACTTTGGTGGCAGCTAGGATTTCTGCAACTCTGTGTGCCACGAAGGGCTTGTACCGGTGTCTACCTGATGTGATCCACTGGATAACTGTTTTCGAGTCACTCCAGCAAGCAAGCGGCTCCGAATGTCATAACCAACATCTCATAGATGTCTGGTGGCTTATCGTCGTTGCCATCACGCCAGAGCATCTGTCTTCCGGCTGAACCAACACTTGGTGGAACATTTCCCGATTGTCTCTACACACGGCAACTGCACCCACACGAAAGTTGAAGAGAATTGACGGCATCGGCTGATACTCCTGTGGTCCTTTCAGTAAACATGAATTTAAAGAAATACCATCTACTTTGGCGGCGGCATCAAATACAAGGCGCAACTTGCCTGGCTTGTTAGGATTCATTGTGGCAAAATGTGGGAGGTACCACGTCCTTCGTCCAACAACGGCGGCTTCTGCTGGCTGCAGCTTACGGGCGTAGCCTTTGACGACGTAACTTCCAATGATTGCCTTATAGGCGACAGCAAATGCTTCGTCAACCTTCATCTTACGCTCAATCCCGACTAGCCCCCTCTTAGCCATGGCAAAGCTATCAGGCAACTTAATGTTGTCATTTCTCCAGAGAAGCCCAGTCTGGAATCTACCACTGACTTTGGTTGTGGTTAGTTGCGGAATGCTGCGGGCACGTATGTCGGCTTCTGTCTCTACTTCTGGTGCTGGCCGTACCCCAAAACTTTCGGTGTTGAAGCATTCTGCTACCAATTCATGTAGGACGTCATCGCTCGCGGCACTCATCAGCAGAAGGCGAAGACACGAAGGCGTTTTTAAGTTGTACTGTCTCAGTAGGCAGAACCAAATGGCAATGGTCTAATCCTATGAGCAGTTTCGGCGTAACATAATACGGCAGTGTCGCTAAGTGCTTCAGGCGTCCAGTACTCCTGCGCAAATCGTGTTCATATAAGCTTTGAGTCGGTAATTGTAGATTCGACACTCCGTAGACATTGCGTAGCATATGGAGCTTCTTCAAGCTGGCACCACTAATGTTTACGTTGACCACTGTTGAAGGTTCTTGGGCGGCTCTTCCCCCAAACCATTGAAGATTAAGCTTATGTTAGCGACCCTCTAAGCCAAGCTCCTCGATTAGAGAGTTATCCATTAGAGCTATGGATGAACCTTCATCAAGTAGGGCGTGGGTGTCGATTCGTTTTCTTGGACCGTAAAGAGTCACAGGCAATACTCGAAACAGCAATTTAAGGTTCTGGACCGGGCTGGCCGCACAGCTTAGAACAGCTTTCCCCTTATGTTGGGTTCTAGTAGCGGCTGTCTATGTGGCACTGATGGACTTTCGGCGGCATGATTTCGGGGCTCGTTTAGCAGCTTGTGGTGACTCCTATGGCACCCATCAACATTGCATGGCTTTCGACGCCGGCAGTTACGTGTTGAATGTCCCACTTCCAAGCAGCTAAAACATAATCGAGTACGCTTGACCTCACTCCATCTTTCACCAACACTGCAATCCAAAAATCTTTTGCATTCGACGCAACAGGGTGGGAATGTGGGCCAAACCGACGTGACAGTGTCATCAGCTCGTGCTGTTCCGCCGTGGGGGTATTGTGTCGTAAACCATATCTTGTCAATTCTTGAATATGACGGCTGTAAGTCAGAGCTAGATATCCAAATGAACAATCAGCTTACCGAGGAGCAAAGAGATGCCCTAAAAAAAGTATTCGAAAATAATTACTTAAGCTCGACCGATATTGACCGTCGGCCGCATGGTTATAAAATGAAGATTAATCTTACGGTTATACGCCGTTTAATTGCTCACCAAGAGCACTTTTAGTTCTCGAAAGAAGAGAAGTTAATAAAAAGGTAAAGGACCTATTAACAAGAGGGATAGTTAGGGAAAGTAGTTCTCCTTATGCCTCCGCGGTGGTCCTTACAAAGAAACAGAATGATGAATTACGAATATGTATCGATTATCGGTCGTTGAACCGGAGAACCGTAAGGATAACTTTCCTTTACCCCTTATAGAGTATTGTATAGAGTTTTTAAGACGAAAACGATGGTCTACCTTACTTGATTTGAAAGATGGCTTTCATCAGGTAGAAATGGACGAAAGAGCCATTCCATTCACATCTTTCGTTACTCCAGACCGGCAATATGAGTACATACGCATGTCATTCAGGTTTAATTATGCACCGGCTAATTTTCAACGTTTCTTACATGAAATATTTCGGGATATGATCGAGGTTGGTAACCTAATTATCTATCTAGACGATATTTTTATTGCTACGGCTGAATTTAAACCCCATTTAGACGTTATTACTGAAGTTTTTCATCGTCTTTATGAACGCGGCCTTGAACTTAAATTAAACAAGTGCACATTTGCTTATAACGAGCTAGAATACATAGGCTATTCAGTATTGTTGCGCCGCTGACCTGCAAAAAACCAAAATATAAAATGAAAGTTTTGCAAATTTTGTGAAACTCACGAAATTTACGCAGCACGCTTGTTTGTTTACCTTTTTTTGACAGCAGAGAAAGGTGAGTTCTGTTTGACGACCCATTCAGTGCACCGACGAGCTTGTCAGCAATAGGATCAAGTAGAGGAAGGGAGAAAAGAACACAGACACCTAGAAAGGTTTAACGAAGAAAAATCTGCCGTTTCCTGTGACGTAGAACTTCTCCAAATAAAAGCAGTTCCAACTTTTCAGTGAATTTCAGCGTTACAACGGCAGTAAAACAACAGAAGCGGAAATAAACAGCAAACGTTGGCATTGGATGGCATTTAAAAAGGAGCAGAAAAATTGGAGGAGGCGAAGTCTTTCACGGGCAGTCGACAGCAGCAACTTTCTAATACATTATAACAAATTTAAAATAAAAAAAGTTTAACCTCTCGGGAACCAGAGATTTTGTTATTTTTATTCGTTGTCGTGTTGCAAGACGTTGTAGGGGTCAATTGATTTCTTTCTTTTTTTGTAACAGTATGTAATGCCGGGAAAAGATCAACCAACTCACATTTTCAAAATATTAAACAGTGCCCACCGCCTAAAAACCGAATTGAGTTACAGCGATGTATTGGCTTATTCTCATATTTCCGCCGTTTTGTGCCCTCTTTTTCCAAAATAGCGAAACCCCTTTTAGATCTATTGCGTAAGGAGATCAGATAAGACTTTAATAAAGAATGTCTCCAAGCTTTTCGAGAACTTCGCGATAATTTGGTTACCGCTCCAATTTCGGCAATTTACAGCCCCAATGACGAAACTGAGCTACGTTGTGACGCAAGCAGTCTGGGGTTTGGTGCCGTCCCGATGCAGCGTAGCATTTTTTTTAAAAACGGAAAGCCCAGCGGAGTCCAGGTATAATAGCTTTGAGCTAGAAACCTTAGCTATCATTTACTCACTCCGACGGTTTCGCATTTACTTGGAAGGAATAGTTTTCAAGATTATCACAGATTGCAACTCGCTAAACCTAACGTTAGCCAAGAAGACTATATACCCTAGAATAGCCAGATGGGCACTAGAACTTGAAAATTACGATTACACGATACAGCATCGTAGTGGAGCATCTATGGGACACGTGGACGCCCCAAGCCGGTGTTATGTAGTCGCTGCCTTCACAAGTGACGAAATCGATATGCATATTCAAGAAGACCAAAGTAGAGACCCCATAGTTTTAAAGCTCTGTAAACGTCTTCAAGAAGAAACGTCTGATCAGATCCGAAAGCATTATTGGTTTCCCAGTATGAGGAAAGAGATCGAGCGTTTTATAATGAACTGTATCAAATGAATTATGTACTCGACTCCATACCCAAAAATCCGGTACCGTTTGATACAATTCATATCGACAACTTCAGGTCTTTACCTGCATTGAGATCTAAAAGAAAACACATCCTAGTGGTAGTGGATGCATTCACGAAATTTGTACGTCTCTATGCAGTTAACTTAACCAGTACAAAGGTAGTGTGCGCTTGACTTGATAAATCAGCTACTACAGTCGGCCTAGACGGGTTGAGCAGCGAGGCACTGTGGTCGGCGAGCTATCCGAGTATTCGGAGGACAGATTTAGTCACGTAGTAGCTCGTGATCTCGAGGCTACTCGGGCGAAGGCTTCAGATGCTATAAGGAGATCCCAAGAATATAACGAAAAATATTTTCTGCAACACAGTATTCTCATAGGGACGTACCAGGTTGGTGACTATGTAGTCGTTAGACATGTTGACACGTCTGTTGGAACCAACAAAAAGTTTATTCAGAAATATCGGGGTCCATATATAATCCACAAAATCGTAGCTAACGATCGCTATGTAGTAAAAGATATCGAAAGCTGTTAGCTGACACAATTGCCATACAATAACATTATAGAAGCTAATCGTATAAAAAAATGGGTCACTCCATCTGCTGGGGGAGCTGAAGCAGCTTGTACTCAAAAAGCATCACCTTAGTAGATAGGTATTTATATCAGGGCGACGTCTGCAATTGTAATTCATGATTGTGTAAAAAATTACTTTTGTTTGTTATGATCGAGGTCGATCATCTGTCAGTGACCGAGTTGTAATATAGGTAAAGTACTAGATGTCGATAGAATTAGAGAAATTCAAATAAAGCAGCTTTAAACAATCTAAAATTTTAATTTGCATCTTTTAGTTAATCTTATACAAGATACTTAAATTTAAGAAGTTTATTACTTTGATGTTTAATATACCACTAACTGAAGATGAAAGTTTATATTATAGTATTCTACAAAGAAATCTTGGCACTTAACAGCTGTTATTAAGCTTTACGTAGAGTTATTGGCCACTTATTATCACACTTTGATATACAGTAGTTAATGCCCCATATGTGAGTTAATAAGGCAAAACGAAGTGAAAGATCAATCCTTTTTACATAGCATCGAAAATCGACTTTTAACGAAAGCCCTCTCAACCTTTATCGAGAACCAAAATTTTCCCATTTTTTAGTTCTAAAAACACTTTTTATTTAAAACTCAAAAAAACCTTCTCAGAGTTGAACGGTTTTTAAAGAAGACACATATTTTAAAATATGTAGCATAGCAGTTAACCTAATAGTTATCAAAACAAAAAAAAAAATAAATTTTCGATTTAAGAAAACATTGACTTTCTTATTTATTTAAGTTATATTTTTATTTAAAAAACAGTCCCAATAAATAGAGTGCGTTTAAGCGAATGCCTGTTACTGTATTAGCTATTTTTGTGTGTTTTGCAATTATGTTTTAGCAACCACTCTATCAGCTATTTTGCTGACATACTCAATGTTTCAAAAAGCGTGTCTGCTTCAACAACCTAATGGTTCCAAGTTAAGGAGATTTCAAAACAAAAGCAATAGTATGGTTAAACTTTTGACTTCAATTGAGATTACTATAGTTTTCGGAAAACTCGATTTTCAATGCGGTGTGAATAAGGTATTATAGTGTGTCGCCACCAAATTTTAAATCTGTCTTAACGAAGCGAGATTAGATAAGTGTTTCCACCGAGGAAAAACGACTATTTTAAATTTGAAAAGGATTAAACAACCACATCGGTAACACAAAATCCAATCATTAAAGCTTGTTGTCATAATTTTTTTATTTTTCACAATAATGCAATTAACATTTAACAAGAGAACAACAACAGCCGCGTTTTATTGGCAGGTCAGTAGCCAGCTCAGCATTCAATCCCAATAAAACAATTTAACTCACTCCAAGCGTTAATTTGTTTAATATTTCAAGGTTGGTACCACTGGTCACTGTAATGTCAAAATCGGTTGTGAAAACAAAATCAGTTTTTCTTGTGCAAGTGTAAAAAAAGAAATTCAATTTACAAATAAACAAATTAAAATAAACAAAAACAAAGAAATTAAATTTACAAATAAGCAGATAAAATGGATAACGAAACACTACAGGTAGAAGTTGTTATTTATGGCTTGTTTTCCTATAAAATATCAGATTTTCTTTCACAGCTCGTGTTAGAATTTCTAGATTCATCGTCTTGCAGTGGAGAAAGCTCTTTAAGCTTGGAAATGAACAGCTCCGTTGACTCTACAATAGAAGAGGAGGCGCATGTAAGTGTTTCCAACTTTACAGAAACCATTGAGGCCTACGGCGATGACGATTTCAAAAAACATTTAAGATTAAAACGATCAACTCTGGAACAATTAATAAGTACATTACATTTCGCAAATCAACAGCCAAACAAATGCTAGAAACATAAGAAATGCATTTAGAAACTATTTAGATAAGTTTAAACACATTTGTTTCATAAATATTATGAATTTTTTGTTAAACGTAAACATAAAAATATATACTTATTTCATCACACAATTTAAGTGAAGAGCACAATGTGAATCTGTCATCGATTTTGACGCGACTCATTCAGCTCGAACAAACACAATACGTTTGATTGGCAAACATCAACTGGGGAAAAATTCCCAAATTTACTTCACAACTATACATTTTCTTCACAAAAAGGTTACTGAAAAAGTTGTATTTATGCTTAGTGTTGTGAAGCTTTGCTTTTTAACAGCAAAATTGTGTAGAAAGATATCAGAGTGGTTTTTTCGAAACCACTCCTTCCTCACATTTTTGTAATGTGGATTTACAAATTACACAATACAGTGGAATCCGCTTATTTGGGACATCGCTTTATTGGGACAGCCGCTTAATAAGGACAAATGAACAAGAACGGAAACAAAAAAGAGATGATTTGGTCCGTTTATTGTGGACAGCAGCCGTTTATTCGGGGCATATTCATCGCACATCTTACACTCATTTTGACAAACATTGACCACATTGCTTGTCTGCTATGTCTCGAAAAAATTACAGCAGCAAAAGCCACACCATCGTTTGCAGTAATAATGACGATGAAGACGAGAAAACAAATTGAGCCAATGCTTTTCAAGTAACGGTACTATCTCGTGGTGTTGCGCTCCGTTTTACCTTTGCATAGGGGTGGGTAAAACGGTTTCTTGTTGTTTCAATTTGTTATTCGCTTTGTGTTTCTAGTTTTGTTGTGCTACGACGTGGCGTGCTTTTGGTTTCGTTTCAGAAAGTGCCGAGATAAAATTAATAAGCCGCGTATCCGTGGCTACTGACCGAAAACATTGTTGCATTTGGTTAAAATGTCCAGAAAAGATTTAACATTAGCTGATAAAATAGCTTTGCTTGATAAATTAAAAAGCCCAGTCCCGAACACTTTCTATCGTGATCTGGAAAGGATCACTGATGTTCCTAAGTCTACAATAGCACGTGTCATAAGCCAAGAAGTTAAACTGCGTGAGGAATGGGGAAAATGGGAAGGAAAATCAAGAAAGCGGAAACGAGCAGGAAAGGACCCAGATGTTGATAAGGCACTGAACCAATGGTTTTCTATTGTAACTGGAAGAGGAGTTTGTGTAAGTGGCCCAATGTTGAAAGCTAAGGCAGACGAGCTTGCGGCAAAGTTGGGTCATGCCAATTTCAATGTTACGGATGGTTGGCTATCGCGATGGAAAACCAGACACGAGATCAGCACATCATCAGTTTAAGAAAGCACATCGGGAGAAAGCTAGTGCAGATTCTTCCAGCGCAGATCACTCGAAGTTGTGTAAGTTTCCGGAACTACTACAGATGTGGAGTCCTAATGACATTTATAACGCCGATAAAACGGGGCTATTTTACCGTATCACGCCAGATGGTTCTTTAAGCTATAAACAACATGAACTCACAGGTTCACAAAAAAGCAATGGATCACACTGTGTGGTTGTGGTTGTATCAATGTTGTGGTGTCAAAAAAAATATTAAAATAGAATTTCCTCCACTAAACACCACATCATTGATACAACCACTGGAAATGGGAATCATAAAAAAATTAAAGACTTTTTATCAAGGAAGATTGATGCAGTTCATCCTTGAAGCAATTAAAGAAAATCTCTTGACAACATCTACAAATGCTAGAGAAGTTAGCGCAAAGGTGAATGTTCTACAGGCTATACAATTTGTTGCGGATAGTTGGAGACAAATAAGCTGCTCGACAATTCGAAACTGTTTTTCTCACTGAGGTTTCAAAAATTCAAATCAAGAAATCATACCAGGTCCAACTAATATTGAAAGCAACTATCCACTGTAGCGCGTTACAGATCATCAAGAGTTCTTATTCATTGATAACGACCTGGTATGCCACTGCGAATACGAGGATGTTGAGGAAGACATTGTTGAGGAAATTGCAGAATAAAATAACGCAGAAGATCCTGGAAGTGATGTGGAGATTGATGAACCTGCTCCAGTTCCAGTTACCACTCGAGAGGCGAGGAAGTATTTACAAGAATCGCGGCGATACTTCATGCAGGACGGCAGTGAAGGCAGCCCATTATCAGCATTAGAGGTTTGTGGTGATTTTGTAACACCACAAAGAACTCAAAATATTCGCCAGGCGACAATCTACCAATATGTATCTGGAGCATAAGATATGAAATCAATTTCTTTTTTATACCTTTTTTATATTTTCTCAATAAAATATGAATTCTTAATGTAAATAAGCAGTAGTTTTTTTTAACTTTCTATTCCACTGCGTTCCTTTTTACATACATAGCTATTTCAATCGTTTTGCATTTTCTTTTCTTGATCATCACATCGCTTTGTTGGGACAGCCGCTTAATTGGGACTAAACCTTCTAGCCCGATGTGTCCCAAATAAGTGGAATCCACTGTACCTGTATACCAAAAACGAAGAAGATTTTAATCAGAAATTGAACTCTCACGTGCTTTCATCTCAACATTTACGTAAAATTTATCAGTCTACAAAATAAAAACTTATTAGGGGTATTTACGCTTTTTTGTATTTGGTCTTGTGAAAGTGTATTTTTTTTTCAACAAAGAGCATAATTGTAGCAACATTGAGTCTTAAATCTAAATAAAATGATTTCGTTTATATAATAATTGTACTTTATAAAAATAAAAAAACATCTTTACTTTGAGGTCTCCTGTTTCTTGAATGTAGTCCAAGATGAGACAAGTTTCTTTATCATTCCATTTTTTAACAGGCATTTCCCTTCGGCGCTTTTTATTTACAATTACATGTTCCTCGTCCATATTTTTGCCAATTCTTTTCATTTACAGAAATTTTATAAATTGAGAATACCAAACGACAATAACAAGCTATTAAAAAAATATTTTTAATGCAATGTTACACTTCTACACTCTCTTTAACGATAGGGTTGAAGCATAAATCTATGTAAACATTACGCTGCAAATTTCACAAATATCACACTTTAAGGTTAAAATTTGGTGAAAATGTCAAGAAATCTTATTAGTCCAATAATAGCGGCATACGTTGTCTATTCCGGGAAGTTTTAAAGCAAACAAACATGAAAACACCACACTTTTTATTATTCATAATATAAAACAAAAAAATCTTGAAATATTCTGAAAAATCTTCAAATTGAATGAAAAAACAAATATTTTCCTGGAACACTTACGAACGATAAAAAAATTCATTACATGTCCAGAGTTTGTTTCTAAACATACAAAATGCTTACACAATTGACTTGTAATACTAGTGAAGGGTCCTGATAAGTTGGCTTAAGAATTTTTATAGTTCATCTTTAAATGAAACTTTCAAAATATGATTCCAAGGCCGCTTTTAGTTTATTTCTGAAACTAGAACGTGCACAAGTGTCTGAAGCAGAAAAGAATTTTTGTCATATACTCTCTAATAATTTTTTTTTTCACCATGTGAAAATAAGTATTCAAAAGTGTGAAATATTTTTCCTTTTACTTTTGCTTTTATTACGCATACCTAGTAGGCGTTACGTGAAATTTGCTGTCATGTTAGCTTTTTTGACGGGTTACAGGCTTCCATAAGTGTTAGTGATTCACTCACCGTGTATTGGAGATTGCAAATGCAAGAGTAGATTTTGCCATCTAGAGTTGTGTTTTTACAGCGCTTAATTTTCAGACCCTAAAAAAACGTTTGGAGGCGTTAACTTCAACATTTGACTAGTTTACCCAACAAGTGACATATGTTTTAACGTTTCCATACAAGCTCTACTATCATGCAAAAATAGGTCTGGCAGCACTGTTGCTATCGTTAACTCCGATAAAAATAATTTACGAGTAGAATGGAAATAAGCGCTGATACCGGTACCAAAAAAACACACCCCTGCTGTTTTTTTGCACGCATGTTAGCGATTGACACAAAAAAACACGATTCCAATCCGCTAAGAGTTCATCATAAAAACTTTGAAGCAGAGACATGTCTATGACGTTTGGTGGGAGTTTATCTGTCGGTCGGTTGATTAATAAACTCAAATTGTTTTGATAAAAATTTGCAGACGAATGTTTGCCTTTTCTGAAAATTCATTGGATAAGTCAGCCCAAATAAAAAAAATAGTATTTGGAAGCAATGTTTTGTATCAGCTCAATAGATAGCATATGGTATATAAAATGATTAATATGATGATAATAAAATTAACGCTCTCCCCTGTGGGATAGGGGCCAGAATTTAACCACGGTAGGTATACCTGTCGTAAGAGGCGACTAAAATACCACCCTCCCCCTTTCCTAATACCTCCTTATTTTCCATTCCTCATCCCTCCAAATCAATCCCCCTCCCACAAAAGCGAAGACGAAAACTTCGTAAAAATAAATGACCCGGTCCTCCTGGTAGGGGGTTTGTGTGTAGAATTTACCGGGCTACCCAATAAAACTGATTCAGTAAAAAATGATACGGCAATGAACAAAACCACTGATTTAATTACACCGATGGCGGACCAGGTAAACTGGAAAATCCACCCTTGTCGGAGGTCGGTCCCATGGATTCTGCGGGGACCACTATTGATTATTCAACAGAGCTCAAGGAGGAGCTCACTCACGGCGAGAACTCCACCAAAAATGGTCACGCCAAAAAGCCTTACGGCGAAAGAAAAAGTAAGCACGATAAATATAAGTATTTTAATATACAAGAAACCGAGTTGACTTCCGTCGGGCAGACAAGTCATTTAAATCGCCGCTGTCTGCAGTGACAAAAAAGAAATAAAAAATCACCACCTCCCATTCCCACCTATTCCGTGCGCGTGTGCTCTCGTAGAAAAGAGTGAAAAAAAAAATCCAAAAAATAAAAATACACTTGTGCTGTGCAGTCGTGAAAAAAAAAATATATTCATACATGCGGGCATCCTCTATCCCTGCCCCCGGTCGGAGTGCTGTTGCTTGCACTTGGTCACTTCCGTTGCTGTTATACGGCAATGGCAATGACTAAGTGTATGTAACAACCGATGGATGGCAGGTTGCGAATGACAATTTTGTTGGTGTACTGTCTCATATTGTTGTTAGGGGATAACACCTACAACAATTTGTTTCGGTAAACCAACATCAAGGTTTTCACTTCGCAGCCTCGCTTAGCATCGTCGGTGTTTGTGTTTTTTTTGTTTCTTTTTTGTAATGGCTCCGATTTCAATATACACAATTCTGCGTGGCTTCGACATTCTGGACAGACAACACCCGAAGGATGGTGTGTAGAGATCCTCGCTGCGGAAAACAACTTGACCCAGCTTGTAAATGAGCCCACGCGAATCCCAGACATTGATAGTCATACCGCCAACACCCTGAACTTGTTTCTAACCTCTCACCCTGATAAGTACACTGTTGATGTGCTCTCACCTCTAGGCTCGTCGGACCATTGTGTCATATTAGCTGAATTCTCGTACATTGACCACACAGTTAGAGAAAAAATTCCGAAAAGATTAGTATGGCAATACGAGAAAGCCAATTGGAGCGGACTTAACACCTTTTTTAGCAATTATAACTGGTCGTTATGTTTCCTCGATAACGACGTGGTTGCCGCTGCTGATATGATCACAGACACTATTCTCTTTGGAATGAGATCCTTTACCCCTCACCGGATAAAGTGTATCAGACCAAAGAAAAAGGCGTGGTACGACTCGAGCTGTAAGGAGGCTGTCAGGTTGAGGGAAATGTTTTTCGGTCCCATGAGACCAACCCCATAGAGGAAAACCGGGAAAAACTCAAACGAGCCAGGAATGACTGCAACGCCTTTCTTAAGCGTGTCAAATTTTTATACGACCAAAAACTGAGGCAAAAAATACTACAATGTCCCAAAGGTAGTAAAAATTTTTGGTCGTTCGTCAAAAACATTAGAAATCATCCTCATCCTCCATCCCAACGCTCATTCACAATGACATTCCAGATGTCAGCTCTTTGGACAAAGCCGATCTGCTTGCTGCACACTTTGCGGCCAGCTCAACGCTTCCAGATTGTGCTTTGTCTCCGCCTACACTTGAGTGCGTTGAATCTGCACTCGTGTAGTAGCAAGAGCACTTAAAGACTTAACGCTCACAAATCCGCTGGTCCAGATGATATATCTCCCCTTCTTCTGAAAAGGTGTTCTTCTACACTGGCAAAACCACTGCATAAGCTTTTCCATCAATCCTACTCTTCAGGACACTTTCCGAGCACATGGAAAACAGCTCATGAAATACTCGTATCTCGAAACACGAAAACTTCTTAATGACCGGCAGTACGGTTTTCGTAGCAACAGGTCCACTGGTGATTTGATGGCATGTCTCACCGAAAAGTGGAATCGAAGTTTACATCAATCTGGCGAAAGCAAGATAGTTGTACTTGATATTTCTAAGGCATTTGACAGAGTTTGGCATCAGGCTCTTTTGTCGAAAATGCGTGCATTTGGGATCGATGACTCTCTACTTCAATGGATTAGAAATTACTTTTCGGAACGTTCAATTCCAGTTGTCTTGGATGGTTTCAAGTCTGATATTCACAAAATAAATGCTGGTGTGCCCCAGGGTTCCGTTCTGTCTCCGACACTCTTTTTAATTTTCATCAATGATCTCTTGTCTGCTACTTCTAATCCAATTTACTTCTTTGCTGACGACAGTACTCCCTGCTTTTCATATTCGTTCCCGAAATCATGTCTCTGCTCTTCGACTGTAGAACGGGAACGGCAGCGTATGTTAAGCTCATTAAATTCCGATATAAACAGTATAACCAATTGGGGAACTACCAACAGAGTGGAATTTAATGCTTCCAAAACACAATGCTGTCTGCTGTCTCTTAAGCGAAATTCAAATACCCAGCCATTATCCATGAATGGCACTTGCATCGATGAAACCGAAAAACTTTCCATTCTCGGTATGTGTGTCAGTGACAACTTACGTTGGAATGACCACATATTCGTAGTCGCCAAAAAAGCTGCGAAATGTCTAGGTTTCCTTAAGCGATGTAAGAAATATTTCACCCCCTTTGATCTGGCTTCAATATATAAGGCTTTCATCCGCCCAAAACTGGAGTACAATGCTCACATCTGGTCAGGTGCTCCCAAGACTTGAGCGCTATGAGCAAACATTTTAAGGGTACATAATCTCTTGTGCGCGCGCAAATTATAAAAAAAAAGAACTACAACTAAAATTGAGACAAGTAATTGAAAGTGAAGTTCAAACAGATGTACAAGCGAAACTTTTTTTTTTTTTTTTATAATTCATTTATTTTTTCTTATCTTTGAGGATGATGTTACAATATATGCAATTGAGGAATAAAGAAAGAAAAGGTCATTCTTTAATCTATTAAAGATTAGTAGCGAATGACTCTCATATATACAAAAAACAATGATGTGGGGTTTTTTTTTGAGTTACTAAGAAAAAACAGAAATTAAAATAATCTTACGAGTATATAACAAATTCAATATCAAACAAGATTAACAAATAATAGAAAACAATAGAACTTAAACTTAACTGGGGAAATATCTAATGAAAATAGCCAGATTTTTATTTTACTAAGAAAAGAATACCGCATTCTAAGCGATCTTATTTCATAAGGTAATCTATTAAATAGCTTAGGTGCCGAGGCAGAGTAAAAGTTAGAAAAATGTGTTCTTTGGGAAAGTGGAACTTTCAAAAGTTGCCGAGAATTAACTCTTAATCCATATGCATTTGAATTTCTTAACATTGTTGTAGCCACTGCGAATGAAACTTTTAGGACCTTATAGACATATAGGTGTTTCAAAGGCAGAATTTTTAGATCGAGAAATAATGGCCAGCTGCTTGTTATTCTACTTTTTCTACAAATAATTCTGACAATGTGTTTTTGGGCTATAAGTAATGGTTCTATCACATTACATCACATGGTTCCATGTAAGCTCCACCCCAACTTCTCAAGCCATATTGAAGCTTCGAATTTATGATTCCATAATAAATACAAGTTAAAAGATTCTTGGAACAGTGAGGTTGCAATAAAAACATTTTTCGCGTTGCACATCTCAAGCAAGCTTTTAATTCAGTCGCGTGTGTTTTCCAACTTAAAGTTCTATCTATTGAAACTCCAAGGTACTTGAAAGATTCAACAGAATCTATTTTGAAACAGTTTGAACAACATGTTGTTTCTGCACAAAAGTTAACTTTTCCACAATTATGAGAGAACATTGAGAGCCTCGGGCAACCAGCTGAATGGAAAATAACATTAGTCTCAAGCAAAGGTGAATTTTTTAAGCTGAAAAGCATAAGCTTAGTTTTTTCGCTAACCATAAGTTCATGTTTGGCAAACCACTGTCTCAATCGCTGTAAATCGCTTTGGATTCTAGCCATAGATTCAAATAAGGAGTTATTGGTGTAAGAAAAAGCAATGTCATCGGAAAAAGCTGTAATGTTTCCATACAAATTTTGTTTGAAAACTGAGTTGACATATATTAAAAAAAGAATCGGACCCAAAACAGAGCCTTGCGGAAATCCAACATGTAATTCTAACTTTTCGCTAAAGACTTCGTTTATTTTCACTCTTTGAAATCTAGTTGATAAATAGGATTTAAACCAACTCAATACAGAATTTCTAAATCCAGCTTTGTAGAGTTTTATGGTTCACCATGTCAAAAGCCTTGGTCATATCTATAAACAAAGCCATGGGATTTTTTTGTGTGTTAAAACCATCGCATAGCTCACTACAAAATTTCAAAATGGCATCTTCCGTCGACCTGCCTTCTTGAAAATCATATTGTTGGTGGCAAAAGAAATAGTTTTTGTTTAGAAAACACATAATTCGTTTTTTCATAGTTTTCTCAAAAAGATTGGAAAAGGTTGTAAGCAAGGATATTGGCCTATATTGCCTTACCGATTTTCTACAACCTGTTTTGTAAAGAGGAATTACTTCAGCCGTTTTTAGTCCTGACGGAAAGATACCATATTTGACACTCATATTGAATATATGACACAACACGTCAACAATAAAAAAGCAATGCGTTTTACAAGATAGTTCGTAATACCATCGGAAGTACAAGATTTTGTATTATTTAAACTCATTATCTTTTTATAAATTTCCAATGGTGAAAAAGACGGAAAAACAAAGCTATTTGTTCGAAAACCATCATCTGTAATATCCGGATGTTTGTTAGAATTGCAACCGGATGGTGAGGGCTTAGCTTGCAATTTCATTGCAACAGTAGCAAAAAACTTGTTAAAGCTATTTTCAATTTTTGTGGGATCACGAATTAAAACATTGTCTACCTCAATTTCACAGAGGCTATCGCTACTTTGCTTTACCTGCTTTGTTAAATTTCTGTTTTGTGGGTTGTTCTTAATTTTTTTGCGAAGCAAATTTTTCTCGTTTATGGTTTTCAAAAAATTTTTGATAATCCAAGGTTTTAGTCGTTTAGGTTTAATTTCAGTGTTGGTCTGTGGTTGCATTCTAGTCGAAAAATCTATGTGTCTTTTTAATGTTTTTAAAAATTTATCATAAGCTGATAATCCGTCATCAGCTGAAAATACCTCCTCACAACAGTCAAACTTTAAGGCATTCACCAAACAGAAATAATCTATAGTTTTTTTTACAGGAAAAGGAATATAGTTCTTAGATTGTCTCTCATTTCCAAGCTCTATTTCGAGGCAAGTCATACAATGATCTCTTATCTTTAAATCAAGAACTTCACTTAAAACTTTTCTCTTTTTTTGAAACCTAACAAACATATTATGGTATTGTAATATTTCGGCAGGGGTTCGAAATGATAAAACGTTATTCTGTTTCTAAAACACTCTATTTATTATTATTTAAATACAACTTTCAATTAATTCACAAACAATTTCACTTCTATTTCACAATTCAAATCTCTTATCTTTCACTTAGTAAGACTTAGGTCCTTTTCCATCGCTTTCCAAAAATCAACTTATCGTCCGCAGTTTCTCATCCTGTATTTATACCACATTTGTCGGGTTCTAGTTCTTTCTGGTAACTTCTGGTTTGAAACTGGGGTAATAACTGAACTCTCCAACATGGAGAGTTTGTATGATCCTAAAGTTATGCAACATTGGATAATTGATTTAATCACATATATACCACAATATCCCCCTCTTAAACTTGTTCGTCCCGGACAAACTCTTCGACATTCTGCCCAATATAGCGATGTATTCGATCCACATGAACCACTTTCATCTTGCCTCTTCCTCGTTGAATGCGATAGACAAAATCGTTGATGTGTTTTACGACTTTATATGGTCCTTCCCAGTCTTGCTATAATTTGGGTAATACGCCTTTCCGTCTATGAGGGTTATATAGCCACACTAGATCTCCTTCCTGGAATCCCGTTGTGGTCGCCTTGACATCATACCTCGTCTTCATGCGGTCACTGGCTATCTTGATCTTATCCCTGGTTCTTTGGAGTACGTCCCTAATAATCTGTCTAAGGTCTGCGACATTGTCGTCTTCATTTCTGTTCTCTTCTGACGGCGGTGATCCAAACATCAATTCACTAGGTAACCGGACTGTTCGACCGAAAAGGATTTCCGATGGAGTGTGACATGTGGTATTGTGTACTGCACTCCGATAGGCTAATAGAAACATTGGAATTTGCCTATCCCAATCGCATTGCTTGTCACCAACGACCTTTGATAGGTGTTCATTCAAGGTTCTGTTGAAGCGTTCTACCATCCCGTCCGATTGTGGGTGGAGCGGTGATGTTCTCGTCTTTTTGATACCCAGTAGCTCGCACACCCATTGGAAAATCTTGGATTCGAAGTTGCGCCCTTGATCCGAGTGCAATTCCATCGGTACGCCGAACCTGCTCACCCAGTTGTAAACGATCTGTTCAATCACGGTTTTGGCTTCCTGGTTAGGGATAGCAAAAGCCTCAGGCCACTTACTGAAGTAATCCATAACAACAAGAATGTAGCGATTTCCCTTTTCGGTTTCGGGAACCGGTCCTGCGATGTCAACTGCGATTCTCTCGAAGGGCGCTCCAACGTTGTATTGCTGCATTCTGCCGTAAGTTTTAACCCTCGGGCCCTTACTGGCGGCGCAGGTGACACACTCTCTGCACCAATTTTCTACATCGTCCTTGGCGTGCACCCAATTAAAACGTTCTCGCACCTTTTCTAACGTCTTATTCACTCCCAAGTGGCCTCCGGATACTCCATCGTGCAGTTCCCTTAGCACGTCACTGACTCTCGACCTTGGCACAACGAGCTGCATCACAAACGACTTTCCATCCGAACTTTCCCACCTTCGCCTCAAAACACCATCTTGAACATGAAGCGAGTCCCACTGTGCCCAGTACGCCTTTAGTTCTGAACTTTTATTGGATATTTCCTGCCAGTCTGGTTTTTCTTAGTGTTCTTTCCAAGCGAGTATTGGCTCGATATCCGGATCCTCTTTTTGGGCGTTTTGCATTTCACTTTTATTCCAACCGTCAGTGGGCTCAGCTCTTAGCCGTTGAGTGGATACTGCATCTTTTTCTTCTTGTCGTGCGCAATGTTTGCAATCAGATTTGCAAGGTCGCCGGGACAGAGCATCCGCATTAGAGTGAAGGCTTCCCTTTCGATGCTGTATCTCGTAGTCGTACATCTGGAGTCGTTCAATCCACCTTGCGACTTGTCCTTCAGGATTTTTAAATTGCAGCAACCACTTCAGAGATGCTTGGTCTGTGCGAAGAATGAATTTTCGTCCGTACAGGTACTTATGGAAATGCTTTGTTGCCAATACCAAAGCAAGAAGTTCCCGCCTGGTAACACAGTAGTTCCTTTCCGGCTTAGAGAGCACCTTACTAAAGTAGTAAACAACTTTCTCTTGCCGAAATATTACATTGGTGTCAGAAGTGGGACAAAACTTATTCTGAGTGCTGTGAAAAAAAAAAAAATGCCACGTACATTGCTGGAGCTAAGTATACCCCAGCTGAAAATTTAGCTTGAGAAGCGGAACCGCTCCGCAGCTGGTGGGAAAAGTGATTTGATTCTTCGGCTACAAGAAGCGATCGAAAAAGATGGAAAAGATCATAAATCCACGTCGTTCGAAGTAGAAGAGGAGCTTGTAAGCACAGGGGTTGACATGTCTGCCATGATGGAATTGCTCCTTGGATTGAATTCTAAATTTGAAGAACGGAAGAATTCTTTAGAAGAACAAAGGAGAAGTATGGATTCAAAGTTTGAAGAACAGAAGAATTCAGCAGAAGAACAAAGGAGAAGTATGGATTCTAAGTTTGAAGAACAGAAGAACAAAGGAGAAGTATGGATTCTAAGTTTGTAGAACAGAAGAATTCCATTATTGCCGCGCAGAAAGACACTGTTGAAGAGTTCAAGTAATCTCTAGAAGCGAAATTCGAAATAATCGATCAAAAATTAAATATGCACGAGGCAAAACTCGCAAAGGTTGGAACCGAATTCCAGGAACAGCTCGTGAAAGTCGAGGAACAGTTCGGGAAGGTTGAAAACAGTATTGAGAATCTTGCCAAAGAACTAGAGAGAGTGAAGAAACAGAAGGTCCGAGAAATTTCTACAGACTGCCCTAGAAGGAATGAGATGCAACCGCCTGTTTTTGATGGCCAAACATCGTGGCCAATATGTAGAAGACAATTTGAAGCAGCTGCCATGACCAACAACTGGGACGACGGAGAAAAGTCGTTTGCGCTCACGCTGGCACTGAGAGGAACAGCTGCAGACTATCTCAGAAGGTAAACAACTCAACTACGACGCTTTGGTTAAGGCCATAGAAATGCGCTTCGGAGATGGCCATATGCAGCAAGTATACAGAGTCCAACTGCGCAGCAGAGTCCAGAAGAGAGGAGAAACACTTCAGCAGTTGCAGGCCGACATTGAACGGTTGGCGCATTTATCTTATCCTAATGCCGGAGAAGACCTTACCAACGAGATAGCTGTAGAGGCATTTACCCAATCGATTGAAGATAGGCAGTTGCAAATGGCTGTAAGAATGTCTGGAAAACGAACCCTCCCTGAGGCCCTAGCATTTGCCCTGACCTGACGATGAAAGCTGCCGGCCAAGCATTTCAAAGAATCCACCGCATGAGAGAAGTGACAGCCGTGGAATGCTCATGCCAACGAGCAGACGTCGTGGAGCGGAAAAGTGTGCGTGGAGGACAAGTCCGTTACTGGAACTGCAACAAAATAGCAGATCTGCAGCGTCAGTGCTGGGCTACACTTAAAGAACGCAGTTGTTCACAATGCGCTGCTGGGAGGCGTAACAAAGAAGCATGTAGCAGGGAAAATATTGTAATATTTCGGCTAGGGTTCGAAATGATAAAACGTTATTCTGTTTCAAAACACTCTATTTATTATTATTTAAATACAACTTTCAATCAATTCACAAACAATTTCACTTCTATTTCACAATTCAAATCTCTTATCTTTCACTTAGTAAGACTTAGGTCCTTTTCCATCGCTTTCCAAAAATCAACTTATCGTCCGCAGTTTCTCATCCTGTATTTATACCACATTTGACGGGTTCTAGTTCTTTCTGGTAACTTCTGGTTTGAAACTGGGGTAATAACTGAACTCTCCAACGTGGAGAGTTTGTATGATCCTAAAACTATGCAACACTGGATAATTGATTTAATCACATATATACCACAATATCTATACTGCAAGCAGCGCATCATCAAGTCAACAGGCGGGAATAAGTGTAAGGACCAACTTCGAGGGGCAGAAGTCGGTTTCTGGAATCGACGCCCCCAAGATCAAAATCCAAGACTCCCAAACAAAACGAAGTAAGAAGAGTTTTTCAGTGGAAGCCCACTTGCCAGAATAAATGCGTAGCCACCATTGACACCGGTGCCACCGCTTCCATTATAAGAAGGGACATCGCTCCTGATTCATGGCTACACAATACCAGGAGCAACTGTCTGGAAACAGTAACAGGAGCAACGCGAAGGTGTATGGAGAGGTTCTTCTTGCGATCAATCTGGCAGGACTAACATTCACCCACGTATTCCTAGTGGCCGATATACGCGACGAGTGCATCATTGGACTTGACTTTATGAAGGCGTTTAATGTAGTATTGTACATGTACTTAAGTACAGGAACGTTGAGATTCCGATGGTGTACGGGAATGAGAATGCAGCATGCCTTAGGACAGTATTCAGTAACGACTACGACATACAGCACCGTAAGGGCACTCTAATGCGGATGCTCTGTCCCGGCGATCTTGCAAATCTGATTGCAAACATTGCGCACGACAAGAAGAAAAAGATGCGGTATCCACTCAACGACTAAGAGCTGAGCCCACTGACGGTTGGAATGAAAGTGAAATGCGAAACGCCCAAAAAGAGGATCCGGGTATCGAGCCAATACTCGCTTAGAAAGAACACGAAGAAAAACCAGATTGGCAGGAAATATCCAATAAAAGTCCCGAACTAAAGGCATACTGCGCACAGTGGGACTCGCTTCATGTTCAAATGGTGTTTTGAGGCGAAGGTGGGAAAGCTTGGATGGAAAGACGTTTGTGATGCAGCTCGTTGTGCCAAGGTCGAGAGTCAGTGACGTGCTAAGGGAACTGCACGATGGAGTATCCGGAGGCCACTTCGGAGTGAATAAGACGTTAGAAAAGGTGCGAGAACGTTTTAATTGGGTGCATGCCAAGGACGATGTAGAAAATTGGTGCAGAAAGTGTGTCACCTGCGCCGCCAGTAAAGGCCCGAGGGTCAAAACTCACGGCAGAATGCAGCAATACAACGTTGGAGCGCCCTTCGAGAGAATAGCAGTTGACATCGCAGGACTGGTTCCCGAAACCGGAAAGGGAAATCGCTACATTCTTGTTGTTATGGATTACTTCAGTAAGTGGCCTGAGGCTTTTGCTATCCCTAACCAAGAAGCCAAAACCGTGGTTGAGCAGATCGTTTACAACTGGGTGAGTAGATTCGGCGTACCGATGGAATTGCACTCGGATCAAGGGCGTAACTTCGAGTCTAAGATTTTCCAAGGGGTGTGCGAGCTACTGGGGATTAAAAAGACGAGAACAACACCGCTCCACCCACAATCGGACGGGATGGTAGAACGCTTCAACAGAACCTTGAATGAACACCTATCAAAGGTCGTTGGCGACAAGCAATGCGATTGGGATAGGCAAATTCCAATGTTTCTATTAGCCTATCTGAGTGCAGTACACAACACCACAGGTCACACTCCACCGGAAATCCTTTTCGGTCGAATAGTCCGGTTACCTAGTGAATTGATGTTTGGATCACCGCCGTCAGAAGAGAACAGAAATGAAGACGACTATGTCGCAGACCTTAGACAGATTATTAGGGACGTGCTCCAAAGAACCAGGGATAAGATCAAGATAGCCAGTGACCGCATGAAGACGAACATGATGTCAAGGCGACCACAACGGGATTCCAGGAAGGAGATCTAGTGTGACTATATAACCCTCATAGACGGAAAGGCGTATTACCCAAATTATAGCAAGACTGGGAAGGACCATATAAAGTCGTAAAACACATCAACGATTTTGTCTATCGCATTCAACGAGGAAGAGGCAAGATGAAAGTGGTTCATGTGGATCGAATACATCGCTATATTGGGCAGAATGTCGAAGAGTTTGTCCGGGACGAACAAGTTTAAGAGGGGGATATTGTGGTATATATGTGATTAAATCAATTATCCAATGTTGCATAACTTTAGGATCATACAAACTCTCCATGTTGGAGAGTTCAGTTATTACTCCAGTTTCAAACCAGAAGTTACCAGAAAGAACTAGAACCCGACAAATGTGGTATAAATACAGGATGAGAAACTGCGGACGATAAGTTGATTTTTGGAAAGCGATGGAAAAGGACCTAAGTCTTACTAAGTGAAAGATAAGAGATTTGAATTGTGAAATAGAAGTGAAATTGTTTGTGAATTGATTGAAAGTTGTATTTAAATAATAATAAATAGAGTGTTTTGAAACAGAATAACGTTTTATCATTTCGAACCCTAGCCGAAATATTACAATATGATCAATACAGCTTTGTGTGCTGTCAGTTATACGAGTTGGCTCATTGATAAGTGACTTTAAGCCATACAAGTAAAAGCAAATATTTGTCAGAATCATTAGTTTCCTTAAAGATATTAATGTTTATGTCCTAAAACAATCAAATTATTTGACTTTATGCTTAGCAGAAGCACATTTAATACTTCTATGAAAGCATTTAAACTTAATCCTTTTTCATGCAAGTAATTTTGACAACATCTGCACTAATCAAGTTATATTTTACTCTACCACATTTGTATATTTCTTTTACATAAACTGCTAATCCACCAGCACAATAAGAATTGTTACAATTATCTATTAACTCATAACCTGGAATTTCGTAATTGGTTTTTTCCCCGTCGTACAACCAGATCTCAGTCAAAATTATAAAATCAGCTAACAAATTTAACGAATCGATATGAGCAACAAAAGAACTATAGTTTTTTCTCAAGCTACGAATGTTTTGGTGTATAAATACAGTAGGGTTAATGATTTGATTACTTTTTGCATCTACCGAAGGGTCATAGTTCATGTTAAACACAATAATAAATTATATCAATAAATTATTTATATCTTCCAAACACCTAACTTTAATAGCATCATCCCCTTCTTTTTTACCCAAAAATATAATATTATTCCTAACCAATATGTAGTCATACTTCATTTCCTGTTTTACTTTTTTTGCTGCATTAAATATTTCTCGTACATGAGGTGTCAAACTATCATTGATATACGAGTAGATGCGTTTGTTGTCATAGCTCTAACCAAAAAATTTTGCAGTGAGCGTATGTTTGCTTTTCGCTCTCATTATGCATTCCTTCGTCTGCCGGCGGGTCAATTTAATGACAAGAATGTTGGTGCTGTTGCTGTCTTTTTCTTCTCTTGGTCTCGATGCACTGGTATCACCGTTCGTTGAAATTCCTCATTTTGCTTTAATTTTTTTTTATGTAGCAATGATCAATGTCTTTTTCGCACATTTGTACACCAAGTCCATCACGAACGAGATCCACTGCCACTTGCGTTGCACTTGAAGGGCTCACACAAGGTACATTTACGATCTCAATGACATTGGAAATATTCGACTGCTCTGAAAGATGTAGTTTTTCCTGTAAAACACTGACTTTAGTTGGATATTTTCTGACTGTAGTTCGGATAAACGAGATAAGAAGTGTAGGTTAACATTTTTTAAGTCTACAATTTCACTATGTATTCGTTTTAAGTCAATTGATTCGTTTTCATGCATTTGTGATTCAATGGGGGAATTTTGTGCTGTTAGAGAGCATCTAAGTAATGACGTGCACTTTGAGCGTCTCCAAGATTTTTTGTTCTTTTTCATAAAATCAACATCATCGGGTAAAATATTAACACAGCTCCCGTGAAAACAAATTTTACAGTCACAACACTCTATTCTATCACTACTTCTATCCGCTTCTTTCATGCAAACACAATACATGATTACTTGTTTGTTTTATTTGGATTAAAGGTTTTTTTTTCACTATAATTACTCTCGATACGTGTGTACTCCACAACACTTCGCGAGATTGAAAGGATTAAATGGCAAGCTGAACTTAAAGCAAGAACAAATTTAGAGGAGATTGTTGGAAGCTTGCAAAAGCAGATAGCAAACCTAGAAATAAAAGTGTCCCCTATTGGACACTGCTGTCCAACGAAAATAGAATACCTCACAGATGAAGTAGACCTTACACTAGAAGTAGAAGCATCTCCAAAGAAAAACAAAAAGCCCACAAAAAAACCCAAGGCAGAAGAAAGCCCAGAAACATCTGTACGAAATCATGAAAGTGTGGCAAAATAAGCGAATTCACAGGCTAATACAAATAATAAAAGGCTTGAAGAGAATATTACTAGAAGAAAAAGACAGTCATTACCACCACCAATAATAATCTTTGGAGTAGACAAATTTGATGAGACAAAGAAAATAATCAACGAAAAAACAAAAAACACGTGCAAGCTCAGATCCTATACCAACAATAATTGGAAAATAACTGTTGATGACAGTTATACTTATAGAGAAATCACTGATGAGCTTTCAAAAACAAATTTGCAATGGCACTCATACGAAAATAAGGCAACTACACCATTAGAATTACTCGCAAGGTGTCTTCACTTCTCGTGTGATGAACATGATATTGTTGAAGACTGGACTTATAGAAAATTTAAGATCTTAGAAGGTTTACGCTATTAAATCGATATTGTTGTTAAGATTGAACCACTTCGAAGAAATCCAAAGTCAATACCATAATGCCAACGATGTCAACCCTTTGGGCATACGCAAAGCTACTGCAAAAGAGGCGTTGCATGTGTCAAATATAAAGGAAAATATCCATCAGATAGCTGTCCACTAAAGAACGACGAGAAAGCGAAATGTACTCGTATCAACTGTCATTGAAACCAGTCAGCTAGTTACAGAGGTTATTTAAAGACTGGACAAACAAGATAAAGTTATAAAACTACTAAGTAAAAAAGTAACTACAGGGAAAAAGCTGCAAAGGGGTTTGAGAAATCTCGTTCTAATCGGAAACTCTGGATTTAGTTACAATTTTGATGTCTTTGCAAGGGAGCAAAGTAATGTCATTTCAAACGGTATTCCAGATTTGGCTGATAGTGTGCATATTGTGACACGATTAGTTTTAATGGTTCCAAGGCATAAAATCTTACCTTACCAAATCGGATCTTCTTCCTTTAGGTACAGTGAGACTGAATAGAATTCCCAACATTGAAGTTTTGACAGAAAATGAAAGAATGAAGAATGGACGAGGAAACATGGTTGACGGGTGTCGACCTTTTGGACATCGGATGTCGGCACCAACACGGGCCCATCGCGATCCCTGTGGTAACAGATGAATTTAACTTTAAGTGGCGAAAACCTTAACAATCTCCCTGGTAAAACATCCAATTTCTCTACAAAAGCCAAGAAGGCCTTTGAAATTCGTGTCGCCTTTTTTCTCTTAGTTTTCGAAAACGTATTTCCCTAAGAATTTCCTTCGGCTATGCGATGTTGCCTCACATTCACAGTGTGTCCTCAACCGTTTGTAGATCACCGCAGAATCTACAAATGTCTGATTTTGTCAATTTGAGTCGTTTTGCGTGATTCAGCAGGAGACAGTGTCCTGTCAGGATTCCTATTAGCATCCCAAGCTTATCCCTGTTCAGCTTAAAAAGTTTTTTAGATCTGTTATCATTGAGAAGTGGCCATAGAGCCTTGGATACCCTATGTCCTTCCAGATTAGACCACCTTATTTTGGCAGCCTTTACTGTTTTCTCCTCTATAGTGCCCCTTGCTGTGTAGAGGGGTGGTTTGGCAGCAGTAACCTCAATATTGTCCTCTTCTTGCAAGCTCCTCCGTTTGTTTATTTCCTTCTACACCGCAGTGTTCTGGCACCCAGTACAGTCTTACCCGGTTCTGGATGCATAATGCTTTGAGCATTGTGTGACAGCCCCTGACTGTACCAGAGTTGGTATTGGTTGATTCCATTGCCGTAATAGAGGCCTGGCTGTCGATGTAGATAGCGATATCTCTACCGGATACCTCATCTGCATCAACTCAGCCACCCTGAGGATAGGCAGAACATCTGATTGGAAGACACTACTAGTGTCCTGTAGCCTTATGGACACTCTTAGTTCTGGGTCTTCCGGAACCTGTTCCTTCCTCTGTATTCCAGGCAACTGTAAAACCTGGGATTTCTTTTGCCTGATTACTGCATTTTCTTTCTTACGGGAATGGATTTCATCCGTTAAAATAGGATTGCCTGGCGGCAGCTCCCCTTGGATTGTGCCGTGTCCGAAGCTACTGCTTTTGAAATGACCCAGATTAGTGAGTCGCAAGCAAGTGCCAGTAAGTTTTTTTTATCTGTAAGTCAAGCGGTGTTAAGTGCAGAAAGGTGCCCAATTCTGCAGTAGGGGTGGTATAAGCCGTTCTTTGAACCACCGCTAATTTTCAGTCGATCGTTTTCTTATTTGTTGCTTTCCAACATACAAGTGCGCCATATGTCAGTATGGGTCTCAACATCACCGTATGTAGCCAATACACCATAGCAGGGCTTAGGCCCCAAATTTTTGCTACAGTTCTTTTGCATATAAAAGGAGTATTATATGCCTTTTGATTCGTTCCGCTACGTTGAGATTCCAATTCAGATGTTGTCCAGAATCACGCCCAGATACTTCGCACCATCCAAAGAGACAGATCCGCTCCGTAGAGTTTTGGGAGTGTGAATTGCAGTATCTTGTACAATATTTCTGGTAAAAAGAACCAGTTCCGTTTTAGAGGGGTTGACATTGAGACCACAGCTGCGGGCCCAAGTACTGATCGCTCCACAATCTCACTTAAAACATTTAAGCATTTTCCCTGAACTACTATGACCGCGTCATCTGCGTTTGCCGTGATACATATTCCCATTGAATTAAGCTTTTTAAGGATGTCATTGATGACCAGCACTTACTAGAGTGGAGATATGACTCTCCCTTAAGGGGTTCCCCTGGTCACTGACATTCTAGCAGAGCTTTGTCCAATGGAACAGTTTATTACCCTACTTACAAGCATGTTGCAAGCCCAATTTGTTGTCCCTTGTTCTATATTTGCATCTACTGGAGCACCTTTAATGGCGCTGAACTTCATGTAATTGTTTATATGGTTTAAAGGGCTGAATTGCCCACCGTATTTTTTCCTTGTTTATAATAACACCTATTTCCTTTTCGGAGAGAGAGATTAATGTTCTCGTTGTGCCGTGGCAAGCCTGAGTCAGCTGATAGTGTGGATCCAGGGATATGGGTTTCTACCAACATTACCAGGAATTCTTGGCTGCTTTCAGCATACGTTCCGTCGTTTTTTCTGAGAAAGCTAGGGCGCATGCTTCTTTTGAAAGCATATTGCGCAGCATCGAAGCTTCGTCTGTTGTCACAATAGATTCACAGTACCTCTGCCATGACGTAGGTAAGTAAGTCGGCCTTTTGGATGCAATGCTCGGTCTGTGTCGAATTGATATAAGAACAAAAAAGTGGTATCTTAGAATTTGTTTTCATTTTTTGGATTTGTGGATCTTGTGGCGGCGGAAGAGTAACGTATATATACCTTGTTTTTAACAAGAGTGGAAAGAGTCTCAAAAGGGATGTCCTGCTTCATTTTCAGGGACTTCGAAACGCCAAAATACAAATTTAATCTTCGACTTCAGTTCCCATAACGGGTCTAACGAAGAAAACAGTGGTGCGGTGTCATGAATTTACGCTAAGTTTCGTTTACTTGGATTGAACTGACCACATTTCGGAAGGGAGAAAACAAAACAGAAATGCCAAAATGATTTCCATAAAGGTCTTTCATTATGTGCAAGAAATGCTGTCAATCTGTGCCTGAACAAGGACCGAGATTGCTTTGCTGCATTCCACTTATAAATTTTGTTAAAATATTTACCGTTTATCAAGTTCTTTTTAATACAATAGTTTAAAAAAAAAACTATTTCTTTTGGTAAGACGAAATGCCATTTTTCGAAATTTAATTTTTTTTATTTGAAATTGCTAACTGCCGACCTAAATGCACAGGTGAGCTTAAGGTAAATGTATGAAATTTCCCATTTTATGTTAATAACATTTTCATGGCCATAATGGAATTTTCCTCAGGCAAAAACTCAAAAACATAGGGGAATTTAGTATTGAAATTTGACAGCTTGGACAAAGAAAATAAAATAAAAACATTGCGATGGCAAAAGAACGTTTGACAGGACATAAGCAAGCTTTTCGACCGGTTTTGCCATATTGTTAAACGCATTAAAGTTTATAATGGTTGGGTCTTACGACCTAGTATGCAGCGAAACGAAAATCGTAATCTTTATGCTTTCTGTTCAGCAGCGAAATAATGATTTCGAGTAAGTGTATAATCGTATTGGATTACTAGGCAGTAGTGCACATTTTTTCACATTTAATTGAGTGGTTCAAAGATAAAGAGAACATAGCCGTGTTATAATTTTTTTATAAAATATTACTCTTATATTTTGATTTTGTAAAATATAAAATTCAAAAATTAATTTATTTTAACCCTTTCAAGACTGAATTGAAGTGGGGGGACTTAAAAAATATTTATTTTACCGATAAACCGATTTCAACCCCCCTTCGTATCCTAGGTCGTCCTTACCGAAATGTCGCTTGTATGCAACATTGAGCCAGAATAGTATATTTTCATAAAATATATATGCGCAATAGCTGAACTAAAATTTCATTTATCCTTAATTTTTGGATAATTTATGTACTTTGAAGTGTGAAACACATTTTCTAAGATTGTCAGCCCTTTTTCTTAGACTCAACTTCTTAAATTGCCTTTTATTTTTTTATTGAAACTTATGTATGGTACAAATAATTTTTTTAGAGGATTTGAACAAAGGTAGACGTCACTCTTGTAAAATTTGGAACGAGGATATCCAGCCTAGCACAATCTGTACCGCCTTTTGACCCCAATTGAATTCAATGTTCGATTTTTTCTTATCTTATCGCTTTATGAAGATCCTGACCATAACTCTATTTAGGTGTTGGAGCTGATGACTCGGATAGAGCTAGACATGCTGGAGCTGGAGATGCTGGTGTTGTAGACTTTGGTGACCAATCACATGAGTCAAAATTATATATAAACTGTGCTGGACAACTTCTTTTTTGTGAAGGAATGTCATTATTACATCGAAACAGTTCATTGAAGGTATCAAAATATCATAATTGAAAATTTATTAGAGGCATGTGTCTGTTCTTATCTTTGGAGCAAATCAAGTCTCTAAGGTATAGTAGTCAACTATTTACCATTGCCATATTCATATTGGAACGATGATTGATTTTATATACATACATCCGGTAGTAAGTCGAGTTATCATAAATTAACTACACGATTTAGGAAGTAATCGCAAATTTAAAAATCGCTGCCCTGAAAAATGAAACATAATGAGTTATCAACTTCTTCATGGTTAGCATGGATATGATAGTTCCAATAGCATGTCCGACAGATCAATGCCGCCCATATTCTTATTGTAGCACTCGCCAAAGCGGGGCGTGTAACTTGTATTTTTTTTCTCCTTTCGGCATCAGCGAGTGCATTCAGTCCCCAATATAATTTGATATCAATTGGACACTTTGTTGTCATACCAGCGACAGGCAATTGAATTTTGCGAGGTTTCCACTTTTAAATTAAAACATCGTCGACCATCTTTAGCAAGGTCCTTTTCATTTTTCAGGACACAATTTTTAAGGCAGTTGGAGAGAATCGTTTCGACTGCGAGAATAGCTTTTTTGTAAAGCAATCATAAAGCTAACGGATGTGAACTAGTTATTAAAAAATATTTTGAAGTTTTTCGGGAACATGTGAAGCCAAATAAAGGACAATATCTGAAGATAGTCCAGGTACAAAGGAATCACAAGTTCCTTCACCAATATAAAGACAGAAACGATTTCAGATTAGATACGCCAGCCCTTGAAAACATTTTAAAGCCCCACTTACGTGGCTTTTTTGGAAGATATTGCTTCAAACTGTGTTGACCTGCAGAATAAAGGGTTTTATTTGGTAATAAATATTAAAATATATTGTTAACAACACAGCCTTACACGGAATATATTTTTCGTTAACGCTTTGATACTCCTCTTGCTCCAATTGATTGCATATTTTTTTTGATTTTCGACAGCAACGGACGGATTTTATATAACTTGTCATAATTATCCACACCCTTCTGGGGCTATTTACAGTTGTCATTTGAATTAAAAATTTGATTTCTCAAATCTATTTCGACTCATTGAATCGGCGACTGCACACAGTCTAAATTTTGATGACCATGCTATTTGCCACACAGGTATTTTAACTGCACCCAAGTACAGTGAAACGCCAATAAAATGTTTGATTTCTATTACATCAGTTTCAATACAAATTTTCTGCAAAATTAAGTCGACGAAGTACATAAAATGATGTTGGTTTTCTTGTTGCTGAACCATTGATGAACCTCTCCTATGAGTTGTTTGCTGATTTGCCTGTTGTTGCTTAAGTGAAAGTTGTGCTTCATAATTAGTTCCTTTTTTTTCATAAATAAAAATGTTGCTTAAGGTTAATTTTGAGAGAGTGAATTATGAATTGGGTGATCAGGAGGGAATCATGCAACAAATATTTTCATTTATTTATTAACCTTGTTTTGTTTTTGTACTATAAAATATATTTAATAGGTTGTATGTATTTCTTGAAAAAATTAATAAAAAAATTAAATACATAAACAATTAAATTAAGGGACGTAGAGTTTGATTTACTGATACCGCGTTGTCCATCTCGGCCTGCACTTCTTTTGGAGCGAATAAAAAGACGTCCGATCTTTCTGGACGGACTTCAAGGAATATAATTTATTTTGACAAAAAGGATAAGGATACAAAAATAACGAAAGGTAAGGAAAAAGATACTTAACAAAGGGAAACCCGTTGTTGCGGAGCACAAATGCAAACCCCGGGTGAAATGAACAACGCGCAACTAGCGTGTATGCAATAGTTTATTTCTGTAACGAAATTAATTACAATTTGGAATAAAATAAATGTATATTACCTTGGTTGCTACTCCGAGGTGGCGTGGCCCGCTTGGCTCCGAACAAAGAAAAGAAGGAAGCAATACGGCCAACCACTCGAAATGTCAACCTTAGTAGGAAACTACTTTGACTTCAAGAGGGCGGAGAAGACGCTTAAACAGTTTAAAGGTTATATTACAATAATGTGCTCGATACAATTTATACCACCCGTGTTGCCACTTTATGATATATATTTTTATTGTGTGACAACACTCCCTCTCAACGCGGGTTGAGTTTATATATTACAAATGCCTAGACCCTTAGTATATTTTCGATGCGATGGTCCAAAAAGGCTTTTAGTCAAAGTGTCAGCAATCATTTCGGCTGATGGAATGTAGTCCACGTCTATTTGGTGTTCTTGATAAACTTCTCGTACATAATGGTGTCGTATGTCGATATGTTTAGATCTGGCGTGGAAAATTGGATTCTTCATCAGCTTCTGCGCTCCCTGGTTGTCGCAGAATAACATTGTTGGTGGTGCATCAGTTTTCATTACGCCGATTTCTTGTAACTTCCGAAGGTAGACTGCTTCTTTGGCTTGACAATGCCATCGACTTCTGCTTCTTTGAGCTCCATGTCACAGCAGCATCTTCAAGTTTAAAGACAAGTCCTGTTTAGGAAATTCTGTCGTCAACGTTACCGCCCCAATCAGCATCCACATAATCAATCAGCTCCAGAGTTCTTGAATACAAGTCCATAATTTATAGTACCTTTAAGGTAACGAAGCACGCGCTTGGCCGCCTTTCAATGCTCCATTCCTGGGTCACTATTATATTGACTTAATGAGCCTACTGCATGTGCTATGTCCGGACGAGTTGATACAGCTAGGTATATTAAAGATCCAATTAACGAAGTATATGGAATTTTATTCATTTCAGTTCGCTCTTCTTCAGTCTTGGGTCGCATTTCTATAGTCAATTTCGAGTTTCCATCGACTGGTGTTGCTACATCTTTTGCATTTGCCATGCCATACTCTACGAGGATGTCTTGTATGTGCTTCTTCTGGCTCATTGTAAATATTCCTTGAGACAAATTTTGATTAAATTCAATGCCCAAACAGTAATGCAACTTACCCAAATCTTTCATTTTAAATTGCTGCGATAGTCTCTGCTTTAATGTTGAAAATGCATTTCTGTTGTTTGTAGCAATTATTATGTCGTCAACGTATATCACAACAACCATAAAGACATCATCTTTCTTCATAATGTACATGCACTTTTCAGTATTAATTGGCCGAAGACCAGCTTCTATCAATTCATGCTCTAGTTTCACAAACCATTTTCTTCCGGATTGCTTTAAGCCATAAATGGCTTTCTTTAAGGAATACACATGTTCTTTCTTTCTACCTTGCACGAATTTGTCAGCTTGTTCTATGTAAATATCTTCTTCATCCAAATCACCATTGATGTATGCCATTTCGACGTCGAGTTGAAAAAGTTCAAGTTTGTATTCTGCTGAAAGTGCCATAAGTATACGTATAGAACTCTCTTTTGCGACTGGTGCAAATGTTTCATAAAAGTCAATACCGTGTTTTTGTGAGCACCCTTTAGCAACCAATCGTGCTTTCCGCTTCTCAACACTACCATCTGCATTGTATTTTGTTCGCAACACCCAGCGACACCCGATGACTTTTATGATTTGGACGTTTGACCAATTTCCATGCATTAACCTTTTGTAATGCTTAAAATTCGAATTTCATTGCAACCATCCATTCATCAGCATACAGTCCCGTCATGGCTTCCTCGACACTTGGATTTGGAATAGCATATGCAAGATTTGCTTCGGGTTTGATATCTTCCTCCTGCTTTTCACATAAAATCATATTAAATAGTTTACGTGGCCTTCCCTTTTTGCCTGTTCGGATGATCTTCGGTCATCCAGGTCCACGCTTATGTGATATTAATGGAGTATCTCCCTCTGAATCGGCTTTTGGTTCCACTTTTGCATCATCGTCTTCAAACTTTGGTTGGTCCAGTGCTTCGTTATCTTCTTTCCGCTCAAGGGTAATATTTCTTTGACAAACAGGAATTAAATTAGTAAAAGGAACTTGGATTTCTATAAAATCATTTGGCTTTTGTTCAACCTCTGCTTTTCCTGAATCTTCAAAAAATCTTACATCCCGATTTATTACTATTCTTTTGGTCACTGGATCCCATAAACGGTATGCTTTGGAACTCGTCGAATAGCCTGTAAAGATGCATTCTGTAGCTCTAGGTTCAAATTTGCCTTTTCCTGGAGTTTTATTAAGAGCAAATGCTTTGCATCCGAAAGTTCTTAAATTTGATACATGTGGTTTGTATCCATGCCAGGCTTCAAAAGGTGTTATACCATTCAATGATTTTGATGGGGATCGATTTCTGATGTACGCAGCCGTTGCAATTGCTTTGCCCCAGAAGCTCTTTGGCAGATTTGCTTGTAGCATCATACATCGAGCCATCTTCACTAAAGTCCTGTTCATTCTTTCGGCTGTTCCATTTTGCTGAGTATGAGCAACAGTATTTTCCCTCCTTATACCAGCATCTGAAATTGAATTTTTAAATTCAACCCCACAATATTCCAAACCATTATCTGTTCGTAGAGTCTTTATTTTCTTATTAACTTGGTTTTCTGACAAGGCTTTATACTTTAGAAAAGCAACCTTAATATCACTTTTTGCTCTCAGGAAGTACACTTCTACATACCTTGATTTGTCGTCAATAAATGTGCCGAACGATTTGTAACCTCCCATTGAATTTATTGGCATAGGACCACACACATCTGAATAGATGATTTCCAGCAAGTGGCTTGCTCTTTTGGCTTTATTCTTTGGAAACGGTATTGCACATTGTTTACCTCGTGCACATATTTCACATAGCAGCATCTGTCCCAACGGTTTTATATCGATACCAGTTACAATCTTATTCGAAATTATTTTCTTAAGATCTCTCTCTTTCAGATGACTGTACCGTTTATGCCATTCAATTAAACTGCTCGTTTTGTCACTTGCTGACGCTGCAACTTCCATATTTGAAGCTATGAAATGAAGATTACTTCTTCTTAGACCCTTTACTACAGTTCGTTCTTCATGCGTTACCACTGCTTCATTATTATTAAATGTTATCTTATATCCATGAGATGTTATTTTCGAAATGGATAACAGATTTGATTTTAACTCCGGGACTTAAAGAACATTTTGCAGCATAATTGTTTTAGTGGATGTTCCACTGTTTATAATTAAAGGAACTGTGCCTTTGCCAACAATTTGCGTTACATGATCAACAGCAAGTCTTACACTTTGATCAGACACTTTTGAAAAAGTAATAAATTGCTCTTTCTCTTTGCACATATGAGATGTTGCCCCACTATCAGCACGCCAATCATTTAACGAACTTCGATTAGCGGTTAATGCAATTTTATTTGACACTCTTTCAATGTATCCGATATCCGTGCTTGCAAATGCGTCCTCTTCAACTGCTGAATTACTTTGTTTTGGCATTTTATTTTTTGACTTTGCCCAACAATCAGATGCTTTATGTCCCATTTTGTGGGAAAAATTACATTTAAACGGTTTATACTTTGCATTTAAACTAGAACTGTACATACCTGTTGTATTCGTCTCTTTCATCCTTTGTTCATAATAACGGTTGTTTCTTGAAAATGATTTCGCAGCGAATGCTTCCTGGAAATGCTGTTTTGTCTGGGATTCCTTTTCTTTTCTTGCGCCGAATTCCTCCAAGAGTTTGATTTTTAAAGTTTCCGGTGCAGATAAGTAATCTCTTGGTTCGATGGCACTCCTAAAATTCTCGTAACTCTCCGGAATGCTATATAAAAGGAGAATTGCAAGTAGATCCTCTGCGACTCCTATTTCCATCCCCGATAATTTGTCCACCGTTCCGAAGAAATTGTTTAAATGATCCATCATGCTTTCCCCTTCTTTCATTTTTGTGAATAATAACTGCTTTAAAAGCGTAGCCTTACGCGCAAGTCTTCTTGATTGGTATGCCTCTTCTAATTTTGCCCATACATGATTCGATGTTGCGCAGTGCTTGATGTGACATAGCTCAGAAAGTGACATTGCCAGGATGATGTCAGCTCTCGCTTTCTGATCTGCTACTTCCCATGCGTTGATCTCCGCTTGATTAATGACGACTACTCCATCAACAATCTCAGCGGGCTTGGCGAATGATCCAATGACGTATACCCAACTGTCGTTTTTGATTAAAATCGCTGCCATCTGCAATTTCCACGTATCGAAGTTTTCTTTATTGAGTTTTTCAATGTGAAAAACTTGTCCAGACATGTTGTCTTATTTTAAAACTTTATACGCACTTATTTAAAACTTGATTATCTATTACACCGTTATGACGCCTGGGCCCATAACCTGTTGGAGCGAATAAAAAGACGTCCGATCTTTCTGGATGAACTTCAAGGAATATAATTTATTTTGAAAAAAAGGATAAGGATACAAAAATAACGAAAGATAAGGAAAAAGATATTTAACAAAGGGAAACCCGTGTTGCCACTTTATGGTATATATTTTTATTTTGTGACAACAACTTTAGGATCACTTACAGTGTTATTTTTATCGTCTCTTAAATCTTTACAGTTTCCGTCTTCGAATATGTGAATTGAAGTTGTATAATACTTCGTAAGACATTGCGACGACATATATAAGGCTACGACATCTTTTTTTCAGTAACGTCAATTTTGTGAAATATACAATAGTAAAAGAATTGTTTACAACAAAAAGGATAATTTGACCGTTTATGTAAACAAATTTACGTTCGTTGCACAAGTGTTCTCCTAATATTTCATGTTCTATGATACTTCACACATTTTATCCTTGTTAACGTATTTTATACTATCAAATATGTATCTTTATTAAAACAATTCTATGTTCTTAGTAAAAATTTAAAGAAAATTATTCAATTACGTCGTATGTGAAATATAGAAATGCCATGTCGATTTGCAGGCAAATTGCGGTTGCATATGTTGGGTTTGACTAAAAATTTCAGTGCCTGGAATCTGGAACGCGCCCAATAATATCCTGCATTGTGTTTTCAATTAAATTTTCTTAAGTGTCAAGTGTATTAGTATCCTCTCCATTTCTCCATCATTTTCATCTCCGGAATCATCCCAATCAAATAAGCAAATTTATTCAATTTCTAATTGGGTTAGACCTTTAGGCCGTATATCTAGCAGATCAGTAGTATTTTAAAATTTTGAATGCCACTTTTTTCTTTTAAAAAATCCAGCGACAAAACTCAACAATTTTCGTTACAAATTTGATTCTCATCTATTAACTTACCACATTAAAACCAATAAAAGCACTTTGTGTAAATTTAAAGAATATATTATGTAAAAACAAATTAAATCTACAATCACTTTTTCATCAAATTTTCCGGAATGTGTTGTCTTAGCGAAAAAAACTAGTAATTCACAATATCTAATGGCACTTTGTCTATACTGGAATGCACAAAAAAGAACAGCCGATTAGACGAAAAAAACAACGCAATAGTTGTTTGGTCATATGAAGACAATGTTGCCTGAAAAAGTTAAATTTTTTTAACTAAAATCTTGGTTAAAGTATGTCGAAGGTCAATTTGATCAGTCCAAAGAGAGAGAACTATTATGACACTTCACAATAGGTGTGTCTTTTTGACATCGGTATCAGCGCTTATTTTCACTGGCGATGGCGCGATAGTCAGCTCATTGGACTATCACGCAGAGAGTCTGGGTTCGATTCCTGGCTGGGTCAACAACAATTTTTCAAATCGCCATCACCCTTTCGACGGCCAATGGCAAACTCCCAAAAGTAAAATTGACTACGAAAAAGCAGGACTCGGATACCAACAATACTGCCAGACCTATTTTTGCATGATAGCAAAGTCTTGTATGGAAACGTTAAAACATATGTCACTTTTGGGAAAACTATATGCAAGTTCCGCCATATAAGCTTTATGTTAATACGAGGGCGGGTCAATAAGTCCGTGACTTTTTGAATTTCTGACCTCTTTACTGAAACAGCAACACTGCTCCTGTCAACAGGCATCTGTCAGTTGACTCCTGTCAAAATTTAAACTTGCTGCGTCAGTTAGTTTGTGTTTGACAGCTATTTTTATCAGACTACTCACTAATTTTAGGAGAAAATGGAAAAAAGTGAATTTCGTGTGCTTATTAAGCATTATTTCTTGCGAAAAAAAACCATTACCGAGACCAAGGCTAAGCTTGATAAATACTATGGGGACTCTGCACCATCGATTTCAATGGTAAAAAAGTGGTTTACTGAATTTCGTTGTGGCCGTACAAGCACTGAAGATGCCGAACGTCCTGGACGCCCAGTTGAGGTCTCTACACCCGAAACAATCGAAAAAATTCACGATATGGTGTTGGCCGACCGAAGATTGAAAGTGCGAGAGATTGTGGAAGCCGTAGGGATCTCGCATGGCTCAGTGGTTTCAATTTTGAATGATCACTTGGGCATGAGAAAGCTTTCCGCAAGATGGGTGCCGCGTGTGCTCACAGTCGACCACAAACACATGTGCAGTTGCCATGGCAAAAATCCATGAATTGGGCTATGAATTGCTCCCTCATCCACCCTATTCTCCAGATTTGGCTCCGAGCGACTACTTCTTGTTCCCAAACCTGAAGAAATGGCTTGGTGGAAAAAGATTTGACTCCAATGATGAAGTCATCTCGCAAACAAAGGCCTATTTTGAGGACCTCGACAAATCATTTTTTTTGGAAGGGATAAAAAAATTGGAGAAGCGTTGGACAAAGTGTATAGAGCTCAAGGGAGACTACGTTGAAAAATAAAATTATTTTTTTATCAAAAAATCTGTGTTTTAATCCAAAAATCACGGACTTATTGACCCGCCCTCGTAGATTAATAATTCAAAAAGCTGTTCACCCAAAATGATTTTACCATGGATTTGTGTCTTTTTCTTGCGAGGTGAATTAGAGAAAGCTTGTGCGTGGGAACAAATTGCTGTAAAAAAATTAAATTCGGTTCGAAAATTTGTAAAAGTAATTGTAGTGTTAAATTTGTAAAAGTAATTGTAGTGTTAAAATGTCGACATCAAATATGTAAGTTTAGAAATAGTTGGTTGTGAAGTGTTTAGAAATTTTGGTTTGAACAGGATCGTGCTTTAAAAAATGTAAACAAAGCACTTGTGGAACATAAAGAAATTGTTGTTTTTTTTTTTCTTTCAATATTTATTGAAAAGTGTATAATAGAAAGTTTTGTTTTTTTTATATAATTAAACAAGATAATATCCGAGACAGTAAAATGCGACTGAAAATTTCCATAGATTGGTCCTACTTTTTCCCTAATTTTTTTAAAGCAGGCAATTTCTGAAGACTTTACAAGCACCTATTTCACAACTTACAAATTCAAAATTCAAATTTGAAATTCCATTGGAATTCTTAAAAAATGAATATCGACAAAAGACCAATGGAAAATGCCATTTGGTTGAGTTAAGCCTCATATGTTATCTGTCAGCATAAAGTAAAATGGCGTCGTCTGATTTGGGTGTGTAACGATTTCTGCTCGGTGGAATAGTTAAGAGGAAAAATAGTTTTTTTTTTTTTTTTTTGTCTTAATAAAACTCATTTAAACGAACTTGTGCGAAGTACGATTATTTAATAATCAGTCATTTATTTTTCCTATCACTATTTAACCAATTGCTATTTATTTATTTTGTTAGTTTTTTCTGCTGCAATGTTATTAATTTTTTTTGTGAAAAGTGTGATTTGTTCCTGTATTCAGCGCAATTCATTTATTATTAATACGAAACAAAATTTAATATAAAATCGTACTTTCATAAAGTGCGTGTGATTTGGAAAACGTAAATTTTCTTATCCTCCAAAGTAGTATACTCATTTTCTGCAAGAACTTAAAAATGTACATACAGGGTGTTAACATCTATTTAATTAAATTATCAAATTGAAAAAAACGAAAATCGGTAGTGAGTAATAACTGCAATAAATTAACCTGCACAGCTTTAACAAACTAATAAGGAAATTACGTGCCAAAAAAGAGCAAAAATACATTTAAAAAGGGCGTGTATTTTATCTGCTTCGACATTTATCTATCAGGTATTTTGAAGTTCAGAACAGTACATATTTTGTGGTTTTTCTCTTATTAGACTTAATTTAAAATTGTCGGTAATTATCGAATTTTTACTCAAAAACAATAATGATAACACGATTATAAGAGAAAATCGAGGCAAATGAATTTCAATCATGAACAGTGTGAGGACATAACTTTTAACTAGGTCACAAATAATCAAAAGTGTAGGATAAGCAAACAGTTGTTTTTATATACTTTTATTTTAGGTACATTCATATGTAAACAGTAAAATCTCAGTTGTTATTGATATCAATAAAATGAGAAATAGATGGGAAACAAAGAGAAGTATTCCTTGTCGAATGGAAAAATCAGACAAACCACTCAGCGAAACAATATGTTAAAAAGAAATTAATTAAATAAGTATAATTTTCAACAAATTAATTAAGGGGTAGTTCCTCTGCTACGATATAATTGCCATTGCCAGGCTAAATCTTTTATGATGGGAGATGATTGGGGTGGGAAAGGTTTCCCAATGCAACACACAGTGCATATATTAAAAATATATGATACCTACGTATTTAACAAAAATCGTTTTAAGTGTCCAAGGAAAAGATACGAAGATGAAAAAAGGTTGATTATAGAATTACCTGCAATTGGATTCATTGCCTCGTTGGTTTAGTCTGCCCACTGCTTGCTATTCCCGTGAACATCAGTGCTACATCACACCGGTAAATCTCGAGAAGTAGTTCCGAACACAATTCACCTGACGCTTTAAATAATTTAGAAATCATTCTTCCCTCTGTACACGAAATAAATAGATAGATAAAGTTTTTTTTTAGATATGTTTGTTATTTTTACAAATTTATTACATTATTATCTTTTTAAATTTAACAGTTATGTTTACAGAAAATAGTACTGCTCGTTTGAATTTAATAATGTTTGTTTCAGTTTTTACCCTGTTTGAAAGTTCATTGAAGATTTGTATTCCTCTGTAATTAACATGTTTTGTATATTTAATTATAAATTTTGATTGCCATTGGAGTGGATAGTTTCTTTCTTACACCTAAATGCTTTATTTCCTTGACACATTCAAATCCGTCTATTTGATTTATTGCATTATTTTCAGGTAACAACATTATTTTCGTTTTTTCTACATTTAGCTTAAGTTTATTCATGTTTATATAAGTTTTAATGTTCCGCATTTCTTCACATAGTTCATTCATTCATTCATTAGTGTTTTATTTCTTAAAATATAATACAATATTTCATAAAGTTTAGTCTAAGTACATAATTCAGGAATAATATGAGACATTTTTTTTATCTGATATACCCTAAGTATTAAAATAATAATTATAATAAGTATTAAAAATTTAGTTAAATGTAATATGTTGTTGTTGTCAATATACAAAAGTCCATCAGCAGCAAATAATTTAAGTTAGATAGATAGATAAATAGATAGTTTTGTTAGTTAGAAATAACTTTAAGCATTTGGACAATTAACAAATTTGAAGTTTTTTAAAGCAAAAAAGTTAAAAATTACGTTTCTTAAATCGTGTCTTAAAAATTTACAAATTTTCCTTTTAAACCCTAGTTATCTTGTTTCATTTATTATATTAATAGGCAAGTTGTTAAAAAATATTATCCCTCGATAAAAAATTGATTGCTGTGTACTTGTCAATCTGCATCTGGATGTTCTTATGTTTTCGTTACTTCTCAAGTTATACGGCCGGGCATCAGAAACTTGTACTACTCTATTAGTCATATGTTCGGGTAACAATCTGTTCTTCATTCTAAATATGAATACCATTGCATTGTATGTCAATCTTTGTCTGACATTCATCCATTTTAAACATTCAACCATATGCATACTTGAAGTATAAATGCCAAGCTCTAGAGTTGTCCGCATCGCCATGTTTTGTAGTTTTTGGAGTCGATTTTTAGTTTCCTGGTTGCACATGCACAAAATTATTGTGCTCTCTCTCTTCGCGGACACCTCTCATAAGCGGAAACCTCTGATAACCGGACAGATTTCAAAGAACGGAAAAAAAATAGATGGTTTTTCATAGTATTAAGTCTCTCGCAAGCGGACTCTCTTATAACCGGACGCGGACACCAAATTTCATAACTGCATTACAATTTCGCTCTCTCCAAAATGGGCAAAATACAACTTTTTTTGTCTGTCTTATTTTATTTGTTTCACGCTTTTCAAGAAGCAAAGAAAGGAAACCAAGAAATAACTGTAAAGCAGCCCATACACATGAATAAAGTTTTGACACATGTTGCAGTTTCAAGCAATGTTTTTCGTGTAGGTATGGTCAGGTTTTAAAGTTGTTTCATGTGTATGGGCCGCTTAGCACGCACGCATTGATTATCTGAAAAGAGTAACAGTTTTTAATCCCGTTGCATTGTATGAATGCTGAAAATGTGTCTATGTGTAACTTGAATCCCAAAGCGAAAAAATTAGTGATTTATAAGAATTCAGGTTAAGAGCATCAAAATGGGAAAAGTAAAGCACTTATTGACAATTAAAAAAAGGTGCAAGTTAATCAAACCCATACCAAATTCAAACTCAAAATTCGGTAAAACACAAGCGTCGTAAAAAAGAAAATATTTTAACAAAGTGGCAATCGAATGTCAATGAAAATGAAAAAAAAACGTTTGTTTTTTAAACTGAAGGTTTCAATGTTGTTACGAGTAGACTGTGTTATGATTGGTTTGTGAAAGCTCGAAGCAAAAATATTCCTCTCACTTCACACTTATAAGGTCCAAAGCTAAAGAAATTTATTTATTTTTTTTTTACTTTTTTGGAGAAGCCAGAAATATGAATTAAAAATTTATTTAAATATAAAAAAAAAAGCATATGAATAATGTGTTTTTAATTTAAAACTTCCTAATTTTATTCATTTTTTCATAAGCGGAAAAATTTCTCAGAACCGTCGGTGTTCGTTTATGAGAGAGTACACTGTATTTAGATTAATTGGGCTATTTATGCGAAACTTCATACACTTAATCTTGTTTACATTTAGCCTTAGCTAACCACAAATATATAATAACGTATCATCGGCGAACAAAATAACTTTATAATACATTAAGTACATTTTCATATCATTTATATATAACCAAAAAATTATTACTCCCAATACTGATCCTTGAGGTACTCCTAAATCAGATTTCACTGCAGAAGAGAGATGGTCATTAACTTTCGTCCGTTGTGCTCTCCCCGTTAAATAAGACTTGAACCATTTTTTTCCTCCCCCGTCACATCATATATCTTAAGCTTTGCTATGCTAGAAGTATTGATCGGTCTATTGTCTCCGGGGTGGCCGTGGTGTAGTGGTACTAGCCATCGCTTCTCACTCGGAGGGTCAAGGTTGAATCCTACTCATGACAAGTTTTTCATTTGTGTAATTGGAACTCAGTCAGAAAAATCTGCGTGTAAAGGCATAACACTGGCATGTAGATTTGGCTTTTGTAGAGTTTCAAGCACAAAACAACCGTTAAAATTGATAACCTGAATCATTCCGAGTGACGAAAAACTCTACATCCTGTCCAGGAAAACCGCTATAACCAAGTTTCCGTCGCAATTTAGTGCAGTTTCACATGAATGTCCGTTTCTAAACCCAGACTGCTCTTTAATAAGTATTTTATTTTTTTCTAAATAGTTCGTCAACTGGTCAGCAAAAACAAAATTGGACCCAGGAACCCAGGATAGATCACTGAGGCACTCCTAATTCTGTTTCAATAAGTTCAAATAAATCATCGTTAAATTAAACTATTTGCCTACGTTCAGCCAGATATGATTTAAACCCTGTATGTATATAACTTTTTTAATAGTATATTCTAGTCTACGGTTTTGAAAGGGAAGAAACATGGCTACTATTTTCTCATTTGCATGGCATTTCTCTTTTCAATCTGTTATAACGAGGTTTGGGGCGGATTCACACGAATATTTTTGCCTAAATCTTGATTGCTCTTCCGTAAGTATGTTGTTTTAATCAGTGTATTTTTCGAGTTGCATTTGTACTACTTTTTAATTTTTTCCAAGCAAATTTACTGGTCTAAAATATTCGCTTCTATTTGAACCAACCCAACCCAAATTTTTGAAAAAACACCATTTGATAGTGAATAGGTAATAATATTTAAGATGTCTTATTTCTTGTTCATATAATTAGAATCACTTGTCTGGCATTATTTCTAAAAATTTTAATAGATCTTCAATAGAATCCATAGTCTTAAACTTGAAAATGTTTTCACAGTTCTCTACATATTTCACTTATGGTCATTTATTTCTCTAACACTTCTAAAAAAATATTCATTTAATCAATTTGCAATTGATTTGTCATCTTTGGTATATTTTTATCAATTTCTATAAAGCTTTTTTCATTTTTAGCATTCCCTAAAACCAGTGTTTTCACGCACTCCACATTGATTTTTAATCATTTCCTGAGTTTAATTTATTTTGTATGTATTCGAATTCTGTGTTATTTAATTTTTTTTTGTATTAATTTCTTATTTTCTTATAACCTTTCTAGTCGGTATTTTTTCCAGCCAACAAAAATTTTAAATAACTGATCCTTTTTGATTTTTGCCTTCGGAGTTCATCATTAAACCATTTTTGTTTATCACCATTTACAGTCTGTACCACCACTAAAGGATTAATTATATTTATTATTTTATTTTCGAATATATTACTCATATGTTCGTCACCCAGAATTGAGCTACCCATTCTATTTATCGCAATTCTCCTTATGTTATGCTGCAAGGTGAAAACTATTATAGTTTAGAATTTTATCAGTTTTTGGTCCACAACACTTATTTTGTTGTTTTATTTTCAATAAAATCGTTTCGTGATCACTGATTTTAATGCGATTTTGAACATTTGCTTCACATTTTTTTTATATCTGTAAACCCATAATCTAATAGCGACCTGGTAATAGGAGTTATCCTTGTTGGCTCTTCAATCAATAGTTTGCAAGGTCTTCCACAAAATAAGTACCCAAGTTCTCTTTTATAAATATGTACTACCTTCAAGCCAGTCTATGAAGTTTGTTGCCTTACTTTAAAACATAATTTTTATTATCAATAACCACGCTAACCAATTTGAACACTTTTAATTATAGAAGGATGTTCGTAACAGTCTCTTAAATATATGATCATTCCTCCAGTGTGCGAAGTTGTAGTTTTGCATATAATTGTATGATAATTGTTAACACTTATTTCATTATTATCTATTTTAGTTCCAACATGAGGCAACACAATCATATCAAATGTGTGTGCACATATATTACTTTTTTAATTTCTTAAAATTCCTAAATGGCAACGATTAGTATAAGGCCTCGTAGAAGTAGCATCTTCCGACAGGTGCTGGTTCTTTACATGACGACACAGCCACAACATCTTGCAGCTCTGCTAATAAGTCCTACTTCACGCCTCCCCGTGGCGCCATCTGGGAATCTCACTAGAGGTTGCGAAGTGAAGAGGGAAAATGGCGAGTTTCCTGCGCCATTAACCAGGATTAGTATCGGAAAAACAAAACAAGACCTTATCCGGGCTACTCCAACATATTTGGAGCTCAGGCCGGAAAGGATTTCCAGGACTTAGTCAGGGTCTTGGAACAGAGATGCTGGCGGACGAGCCCTATAAGGGCCAACGGCAGCGCTCACATCCCGGAATGGGTTACTGGCTTCGGTGTAACCGACCCCTCGTCCTAGGGGCACTCAAAATGGAACTGGTCCTCCAGGTTGGGGGTTGTGCCGCCGGGGTAACTGCCGGGCCATTTAAAAAAAAAAATTAAGTTACGAAGCATCAACAAGCCTCGGATATGGACGGATCTACTGTTGACAACCCACGCAAACGATTTAAGGACAATGAGCATTGGATGTGCACGTGGAATGTTATGTCCCTTAATAGACCACGTGCAGCCGAGCAACTAGCGGAGGCCCTAGACTGCTGCAAAGCAGACATAACCGCCATTCAAGAAATGCGAAGGGATGGGCCGGACAAAAAAGAAGATGAAAAGCTACGATATCTACTACGGCAATTGCTATCGACGGCAAAAGCAGCGCTTATTTGGACGCGGATTTGTTGTCGGAGGCAGACTAAGACAAGAAGTGTTCAGCTTCCGGCATGTGAGCGAGCGCCTCGTAGCAATCCGCATCAAGGCTAAATTCGCCAACATTAGCCTTATATGCGCGCATGCCCCCACAGAGGAGAAAGAAAGAAGAGAGGGTATCTTTGGTGGAACAATCGGAAAATATAGCCTGCAGAACACCACCTCCGATAACAGATTCAGGCTAACCGACTTTGCGGCAGCGCGAAATATTGTCGTGGCTAGCACGCGGTTCCCACATCTCGATATACACAAGGGAACTTGGAGAACTCCTGATCAATCCACAGTCAACCAGGTAAAAATAACATGCCACGGAAACAAACCCCGAACCAAAGCCTGTAGAGATGAACAAGGGAACATCGTAGTTCCGCCCAACCGACCTGGATGAAGTGAGGATATCTATATCGAAGCTTAAGTCTAACAAAGCTGCTGGAGCGGATGGCCTGACTGCCGAGCTCTTCAAAGCGGCAGGCGATGACTTGGTAAGGAGCATACACCAACTCATCTGTAAAATATGGTCGGACGAAAGTATGCCAGATGAATTAAACTTCAGCATTGTTTGTCCGATTCTCATAAAAGGAGACCCTTTAAACTGCGCCAACTAGAGAGGCATCAGTCACCTTAACATCGCATATAAGATCTTATCCGCCGTATTGTGTGAACGCCTGAAACCGTTCGTCAACAACCTGATAGGTCCATGTCAGTGTGGCTTCAGGCCAGGAAAGTCCACCATCGAACAAATATTCACACTACGGCAGATCTTGGAGAAGACCCATGAGCTTCAGATCGATACACACCACCTATTCATCGATTTTAAGGCCGCGTATGACAGCATCTATAGAGGCGAGCTACACAGAGCAACGTCTAGTTTCGGCATCCCTGCCAAACTCGTCCGTCTGTGCAGGATGACGATGGAGAATGAACGCTGCTCCATGAAGGTTGGTAAAGATCTCACCGAGACCTTTGATGTCCAGAAAGGATTTAGACAAACCGATGCGCTGTCATGCGATTTCTTCAACATCCTACTTGAAAGAATAGTGCAAAATTCACGAGCAAACACTATCTTTCTAAAGTCCGTCCAACTACTCGCATACGCCGACGATATTGACATAATCGGGAGAAAGCAGCGTGATGTCAGTGGAGCTTTCGGGAGTATTGAGACGGAAGCGGCGAAAATGGGTTTAGCTGTCAATGAGGGCAAGACCAAGTATATGCTGTCAAGCAAAAAGGACAACCAACACCGACGTCTCAGACAGAACGTCACCCTCGACAGATATAACTTCGAGGTAGTTAAGGACTTTGTCTACCTAGGCTCCGCTATAAATACAGACAACGACACCAGCGCTGAGATCAAGCGAAGAATAACTCTTGCCAACCGCTGTTTCTTTGGGTTAAGAAGGCAATTGAGTAGCAAAGCCCTCTCTCGGAAAACAAAAGTCACCCTTTATGAGACCTTAATAATCCCGGTCCTGCTCTATGGCGCAGAGGCATGGACATTATCAAAAATGGATGAGGGTGTTCTTGGTTGCTTTGAGAGAAAAATTCTTCGGGCGATCTTCGGTCCCGTCTGCATTGACGGTGAGTGGAGGAGGAGATACAACGACGAACTGTACCGACTGTACAGCGACATGGACCTAGCCAGAAGAGTGAAGATCCAAAGACTGAGATGGCTGGGTCATGGAGAGCGTATGGATACCAACGCTCCGGTCCGAGAAGTCTTCGAATCCACTCCCGAGGGACAGCGCAGTAGAGGAAGGCCAGGACTCAGGTGGCGCACGCAAGTGGAAGAGGACCTCAGCCAACTTAGCTGGCTGGAAACTGGAGGCAGCTAGCCAGGGATCGAGCTGACTGGAGAAGCTTGTTGACTGAGGCCCAGGTCCACCCCGGACTGTAGCGCCACTTAAATTTATTAAGTAAGTAATTCCTTAAAATTTGTGTAATATGGTTTTGTATGAAGGTAGATCTTAAGCAAAGCTATATGAACAGTGATTTATCAATTTATTTTCAGATTGAATTGATTTATCTTAGATTAAGGTATAAACTTATGTCAGAAGTGTTTTGATACTTACAATATCCTTCTTTTTTAAGTTATATATGTATAAACTTAGTTAAATCTGCAAATTTGTAAATTAGAATCTTGTACATGTTATGTCAATAGTAAAGTGTATTTTCTATGTATGAGCCACCCCTTTTAGTTTATGAAATACTATCTTGCTCTATGGCGTTGTCCCTATGGGTTGCTTCGGAGCCAAAGACTTGTTAGATAGCTATAGATAGCTTCTTCTTCTTCTTCTTATCCTTTTATTAACCCTTTCCTCGTTATACGAACTTATGCGTAACAAGTTTCCCATTTTTACTGCATCGCTGCTGCTCCGCTTATGGGGTTGGCTAATGTCGCAGACCGCAGAACGCGTCTACATAATGCTCGGTCCTGGATCGCTTCAGTGGTTAGCCCCAGGCGTTGTTGCGCATTTGCCATCTGAGAAATCCAGGACCGATTTCGGACCTCGTTTTCTTACAGTTGGAGTGATTGTAGTTGATAGTGCCTTTTCAACCGGATTTTCCGCAGATCTTTTTTGAACGTGGCAATACCAGCTTATTCTATTCGCCTCAAGCTGTTCGGTTACCTAATTCTTTATATGTAGACCCCTTATATAAACATGTGCTCAATTTAGAGGAAAGAGTGTTTCCGAAAGGTTCTCTTATATTAAGCAAAATAAGATATGCGAAAATTGTCATAATCATGAAACTAAAGACAAATAATATAGTACTTAAAAATGCGCTTTATGTGATCGACAACATCACTCCTTGCTACATTTTCCAAAAGCTATCAAACAAAGCGATTCAAAGGACTTTCAAAATATATCGACCCATATATCAGTATCCGAAAATTCAGAGGAAATCAAACCTACACGTCAACGTTCAGTAGGATGCACATTACTTGCAACTGCAATTGTAAAAGCCAGAACTATTCATAACACATTTAAGTTTTTAAGAGTCTTAGTAGAACCTGGATCTCAAGCCACGTTTATAACAGAACGTGCAGTGCAATTGTTAGGCTGCCCTAAATAAAAGGCAGATGTAATGATTTCTGGCATGGCTAACTGCAAAGCTGGAACCTGCAAGAGCAAAGTAATGCTTGAATTAACTTCAAGATACCCTTCCGAACACTCAGTCTGAAGAATTCTTAAAAATCGGTAATATAAACCATTTCTTAAACAAAAACTACATTTTAGCGGATCCAACGTTTGATGTACCAGGCCAAATAGATCTCTTAATTGGAGCTGACACATTTCCGGAAATAATTTAAGGAGTAAATAAAACAAAGGAAGGCATACTCCCTAAAAACACACAATTTTGATGGATTTTATCTGGAAAAATAGAACTAAGAACTAAAACTACAAACAAAAACCTTTTGTCAATGATAACACTTAAAGACATAGACAAAGAACTAAAACGGTTTTGGGGCCAAGATGTTAACCTTTTAACCCTTTCCTCGTTATACGAATTTATGCGTAACGAGTTTCCCATTTTTACTGCATCGCTGCTGCTCCGCTTATGGGGTTGGCTAATGTCGCAGACCGCAGAACGCGTCTACATAATGCTCGGTCCTGGATCGCTTCAGTGGTTAGCCCCAGGCGTTGTTGCGCATTTGCCATCTGAGAAATCCAGGAATTCTTTTTCCGACCTCGTTTTCTTACAGTTGGAGTGACCGTAGTTGATAGTGCCTTTTCAACCGGATTTTCCGCAGATCTTCTTTGAACGTGGCAATACCAGCTTATTCTATTCGCCTCAAGCTGTTCGGTTACGGTTATAGCTAGGTTTGCTATTTCGATAATTTCATTACATTATTCTCTTATTTTGCAGTTCTTAAATTTAATAATCTTGTTTGAAAAAAGAAATAATGCTGGTCGTTAGAAGTGAATAATGTTTGGTTCAGTTTTTACATTACTAGGTGGGGTGAAAAGTAACCTCCTTGACCGCCAGAATGCAAAAAAGGTTATGGTGCCTTGAAGTCTGTTCATATTTAGGCAGACATGCCAAATTTCTTTAGTTTTGTTTTGACAGCTGATTGTTGTTGACGTGTTTGGCATCATGTTGAGTATGGACAAAAACGATTTTCGTTCTTTCATAAAACATTATTTTTTGAGAGGCAAAACGGCGAAGGAAACAAAAGAAAAGTTGGATAAATATTATGGGGCTAATGCTCCGTCAGATTACACCGTCAAATATTGGTTTCGAGAGTTTCGTGGTGGCCGCAACTCCACTACCGATCAAGTCCGCAGCGGCAGGCCCTCCGATGCGGTTACAGAGGACAATGTCAAAAAAATTCATGAAATGGTGTTGGCTGACCGGAGAGTGAAGGTGCGCGAGCTAGCAGATACCACAAAGATTAGTACTGAGCGCACACGCCATATTTTGGACAATATTCTACTTATGAAAAAGTTATCCTGCCGCCGGGTGCCGCGCATGCTCACTCCTGACCAAAAACACGAACGCAAGAGCACTTCGAAAGAGTGTTTGGACTTGCTGATGCGGAATCGGGCGGACTTTTAGCATCGATTGGTAACTGTTGATGAAACCTGAATCCACTATTACACACCAGAGAACAGAATGAGTGTCCGGCAATGGACTGAAGCCGGCACGAGCGCTTCGAAGCGGCCGAGGGAGGCTCAATGGGTTGGAAAGGTTATGGCGTCGGTTTTCTGGGTTTGTCATGGCATACTCTTCGTGGACTACGTCGAAAAAGGAAAAACCATCAACAGCGAGTATTACTGTGCATTATTGGAGCGATTGAAGGCCGAAATCGCTGCAAAACGGCCTCATGAAGCGAAAAAGAATTTGTTTTTGCAAGACAATGCGCCGGCGCATAAGATCATCGCAACCACGGCTAAAATCAATGACTTACGGCTCCAATTGCTGTCGCATCCACCGTATTTGCCCGATTTGGCTCCCTCGGACTATTATCTCTTCCCAAACCTCAAAGATCATCAATAAAAAATTCAGCTCACGCGAGGAAATCATCGACGCCACCTTCCGGAAAATTACTAACTCGTATATAACTGGACAGCATTTTGGTTTTAATTTTTAATATAATTACAAATATATCGTGGTATTCGCTCTACATATCCCAACCATCAAAGACCACTGATGCGCAGTGTCTGACTAGGTCGATGTTGTTGTATAGTTTTTCTTTAAGTCTTCTTCTCCAAAGCTCGTCAACACAAACGGGACCGAATGTTTTTAAAGGTATTTTTCTCTCGAAAATATTGACAGCTTTCGATCGAGCCCATACTACAACATTAAGAAGAACTGTGATGATCATCACTGCTCAGTAGAGCCATCTTCATCTTCATTGGGGGCACTTTTTTGACCGAACTTAGAGTCACTTTTGTTTTCTTCGAGCTCTGCAAGGATTTTAAAGCAGATTGATCTGTAATCTGAGCAGTTTATCGGTTTAGTCTTTTTTGGAAGTGGGACAAATGTTGACTTTAGCCATTGCTATGCTATAGCACTAAAAAGCTTCACTAAAATCTCACATAGAACATCGTCGGTGCCCTCGGTGTCGGTGGTCGCTTTGTTTGTTTGTGTTTTTTTATTTTTTTTCTTTCATTATCACAGGGTTTTCGAGTTCATTGTAGGGTTCTAGTTAAGTATTTTCATCCTAGAAAAGTTATTCGATGTATGCCTGTGGGATCTTTTCTCCCCAATGAAAAAACTATTGCCAATACTTCAGATATGTTTATTTAAGTATTTTAGAAAAGGGTTTAAAATAAAGTCAGGGATGATCAAAGTATATGTAAGTACTCTCTCCACGACCACGGCCATGTCCACGTTGATACTTCTCTGCTAAGGGACTGGTTGCAACCTACCACACTTATTCATCCGACTATTCATCTGCCCCAGATGAATCTGTACCCTCCCTTGCCTGGTTGTCCGATGCGTCTTCATTTTTAAATCCATCATCGTATTTTTTAAACGTGTCGTCGTCCACCCACGGCTTCAACGTATCAGCACTGGTACTAGTTACTTTTGGCCCTTCGTGCTCTCCCACCTTCTGCACTTAGTAGCGTCCAAAACTTTTAACCGCTGTAACTCGATAGGGTCAAAAAAATGTTCGGCGGATATTCAACCCAGTACCAAACTGCTCTCGCTCGATGGCCGCTAGATTACCCACAGAATACTTGGTAACTGGTTTCCGTTTTTTATTGAATTGTATCGAATTTTCGGCTTGAATTTAAGATATCGCCAACTTTGCTTGATTTCGCTATTCCATCCAGCAGAACTTCGTGAAACCATCTTTGAAGGCCAATATGTAGCGATAGCCTTTCTTGGTATCCTGCATCGGTCCTAAATGGTCCACGTGATAAGTTGACAGCGGGATATCAGCCTTCGGAATTGGATGTAGCAAACCCTCTGCTTTATCAATTAAAAAGTCTTTTGACAATATCTCTTTCATTTTTTTGCTTATAAGGACCGATCGATAATGGCGTTTAAACGATTGTCGTCTCTCATACACAAGACTGCTGAGTTGCGGCTCAAGGCATGTACATGTCTCATGCCAGTACCTGCTCGGTGTTCCACCCAGAAGTCAAACTCCTCAAGCAGTAAAGACCACATATAATTAATATTATAATTATTATTATTAATTCTTTTTTTTCTTTGTGTGGTCTACCTAAGCCAAGGTCCTTCTTTTCATGGTAGCTTCAAATGCCTTGCAGTCGGATACAATTTTGAATTTTTGCCCGATTAAATAGATCTGGAACTTTTTAACTGCCTCTATTATTGCCAACACCTCTAGTTCGTAACTAAAAAAAAAAAAACACTGTGGCGCTGGCAGCCCGGTATGGGCCATGGCCTAGCTTCTTGACACTCATTTGTGTTGCTCATGTTTTCATTTTTGCCACATCTGAGCGGGGCCTACGGTTTATCGCCGAGTCCGAACGGCACTCCTTAGAAGCTTTTTCGTAGGCAATTTTACTTTCGAGAGTTTGCCATTGCCCGCCGAAAGAGGATGGCGATTTGAAAAATTGGTGGTGACCCAGCCAGGAATCGAACCCAGACTGTCTGCGTGATAGTCCAATGAGCTAACTATCGTGCCATCGCCATCGTTCGTAACTACGAGGGCGGGTCAATAAGTCCGTGACTTTTTGAATTTCTGACCTCTTTACTGAAACAGAAACACTGCTCCTGTCAACAGGCATCTGTCAGTTGACTCCTGTCAAAATTTAAACTTGCTGCGTCAGTTAGTTTGTGTTTGACAGCTATTTTTATCAGACTACTCACTAATTTGAGGAGAAAATGGAAAAAAGTGAATTTCGTGTGCTTATTAAGCATTATTTCTTGCGAAAAAAAACCATTACCGAGACCAAGGCTAAGCTTGATAAATACTATGGGGACTCTGCACCATCGATTTCAATGGTAAAAAAGTGGTTTACTGAATTTCGTTGTGGCCGTACAAGCACTGAAGATGCCGAACGTCCTGGACGCCCAGTTGAGGTCTCTACACCCGAAACAATCGAAAAAATTCACGATATGGTGTTGGCCGACCGAAGATTGAAAGTGCGAGAGATTGTGGAAGCCGTAGGGATCTCGCATGGCTCAGTGGTTTCAATTTTGAATGATCACTTGGGCATGAGAAAGCTTTCCGCAAGATGGGTGCCGCGTTTGCTCACAGTCGACCACAAACGCATGTGCAGTTGCCATGGCAAAAATCCATGAATTGGGCTATGAATTGCTCCCTCATCCACCCTATTCTCCAGATTTGGCTCCGAGCGACTACTTCTTGTTCCCAAACCTGAAGAAATGGCTTGGTGGAAAAAGATTTGACTCCAATGATGAAGTCATCTCGCAAACAAAGGCCTATTTTGAGGACCTCGACAAATCATTTTTTTTGGAGGGGATAAAAAAATTGGAGAAGCGTTGGACAAAGTGTATAGAGCTCAAGGGAGACTACGTTGAAAAATAAAATTATTTTTTTATCAAAAAATCTGTGTTTTAATCCAAAAGTCAGGGACTTATTGACCCGCCCTCGTACAATAGTTTTTTTCAGCGTTCGTCGTACTTCTACTCATGTAGAAAACGGGATGTAAGGCGTTGTCTTCGTCGTCGCGTTGCAGCAAGATGGCACCAGACCCCACTCTGCTGGCGTCGGTATGAAGTTCGGTGGAACTACCGTACTTGAAGATCTTTAAAACTGGTTTCATCGCGAGTGCGGTTTTCAGGTCGTTTATTGCTGCCAGTTCATTTTGGGAAAATTTACATCGTCCCCCCTTTTTGACCAACTCCGCAAAGCCACGCTCGAAGCGAAAGGTACGGAATATATTTTCGAAAATAGCCAGCCAGGCCCAAGAAACTTTGCAGCTGCTTTATTGTGGTCGGGATTGGAAACTCTCCACAGCTTTAATCTTTGAATTCGATGGTGAAACCTTACCCATTGAGATGTGATGACCTAGTTAGTCGATTTCCTATTGTAGAAAATGGCCTTGTCCCATCTGATCTGCGGTCCGTTCGTTGCGGCTACTTCAAGCGTCGTCTTCAAATATTTCAGCGCTTCTTCTATTGAGCGTGCTATGATGTTCTTTTGCTCGGCATTGCAGGAGCCCTGTCGGTAGTCGGTCCAGTGACCGTATTACCGCCCGGTAATAAAGGAGTAACGGCCTGTGGTTTTGTTTTTCCTGTTTGGTTATCTATAATGGTCCCACGATTAGCGGAGAAATAAGGTCCATCTCTACAAAGATCCGCTGTATACAGATAAGGCTAGCTTATTCGGAGGTCGCCAGGTATCCGGATACTCCGTTAACGACTGAGCTATTTAGGTGCTTGGGCCTCAGCCAGGCTGATCATCGGCACGGGTCGTATAACACCTTGATCCGGCCGAGGGGTGATGGGACTGGTGAGGAAGGAGGAGAAGAGAGCCCTTCTGGAGAATGTATGGAGAATTATTGACCTTACTCAGCCTTTACAACTCGACAAGTTCGATGCTCGGGTAAAGGATTACAGAGAATAAGAGGAGATAAAAAATTTATTAAAAAAAAAATAAAAATTAGTAAACATTTTAAGAACAATTTATTTTATTTGAAAGATTTGATAAGCAAGTTTTGGTAATTTTGTATTTATAGAAATATTACATTTTTTAAAAACATTAAGTTAGATTGGCTCTAAAACATTTTATAAATTGTTGAGTTTGCTTTTCAAAATGTATACAATCTTTACTCTGTATCCCTTCGAAAGTAACAGTGTTTTAGCTACTTAGAAATCAAAACCAGAGGTGTCTCATTTCAACGGCCTATAACTTGAGGGGGGCGAAAAGTGAACCCCTCCTCCTCACTGCCATACTGTTTTTGTTCGCCTGAACTTTAGAAATCTCCATTTATCGCATTCTTCTACTTAACTGAGACACCCCGTGTAAAGATACGGTAATATTTAAAATGAACAAAAAACTATTTTTTTTTTGTCGGTGTAATTGAAGTTACTTCAATAACAGTTCGCTGCAATTTCGTGGAGCGCTCGAGCCCAAAAAAAGTTCCACAGTCGAGGAGAGCGCATACTGAAAAATCCATTGTTAATGCAATGATACATTGCGTCAAAAGATTCAGGTTCTTTATTCTTTATTCATCTACCGAGGTTAACTCTAACAGATTTCTGATAAAATAGTTTAAAATTACATTAACATATTAATATGTAATGGTATTGTTAAATACAATCAATATATTTTAGGACCTAAAAATATTTAATAAGGACGTAGTTTCGATCTATCATCACATAAACCTATTTCAGTACAAACGGAATTGAAAATTCTTATACATTTAGTCATTGCTTCAGAAAGTTCTTAATTATGAAAATATCTAAAAAAAAAAAAAAAAAAAAAACACTGTGGCGCTGGCAGCCCGGTATGGGCCATGGCCTAGCTTCTTGACACTCATTTGTGTTGCTCATGTTGTCATTTTTGTCACATCTTAGCGGGGCCTACGGTTTATCGCCGAGTCCGAACGGCACTCCTTAGAAGCTCTTTCGTAGGCAATTTTACTTTCGGGAGTTTGCCATTGCCCGCCGAAAGGGTGATGGCGATTTGAAAAATTGGTGGTGACCCAGCCTGGAATCGAACCCAGACTCTCTGCGTGATAGTCCGATGAGCTAACTATCACGCCATCGCCAAAAAAATGAAAATATCTAGGGTTTATTAAAAAATTTCTTCTTCGAAGAATACTTTCTAAAGCATACAATTTAAACTTAAAAAGAAGCTGCAGAGAAAATAAATTTGTTTATTGAGAACAGTAAAAGATGATTAGGCATACAATACACGGTGCACAAAACGATCGATCCTATTTCCCTTATATACGAGTATGGACTATTAATCAAGGAAAAGTGTGGGTAACATCGAGAATATAATGATGCCACTACCTGACAAAATATGTCAGTAAAGTAAAGTCATCAATTGGGCAACGACAATTTTAACCAAGATTTGTTTTCAAATATAATACCTTTTACAAGCAAATATTAATAAAAAAAAACGATGTGAAACCGCCAATTTCGCACACGCTTTCGACCGAACAGCGATTATTATCAAATTCCCGTCTGCTTAGGAGAGGAACTTCATACTAACCTCGGTCTCCAGATATCGACAAAACAACAAAAAACAAATCAATTTACCCGACGTTGGATTATACGCGCACTAAAATATCCGTCTGCGCGAGTGTCTTTTGAAATTAAACAACAATTTACTTCATTGTGCTCTTCAACTTATAAAGCAAAAACAACTCTCATCAGTTTTTACGATGCGCGGACGTGTGTTTGCCAAACGTCAACCCATTGAAGAAGCTGTGGAAATTGAAAACATCGCTAAACTGCATAGCATTGCTAATACCTAGAAATAATATTTATTTATATATTTTTTTCCTTTCTTTTCTGTTATTTTTCTATTTTATTGTTTCTTTTTGTAAGTATATAAATTCGTAAATTGTATTTAAATTCGTTTAATGATCTCCACTTATCATTGTGTTTTTTGTTCTAATAAATCTTCGAAAAATCTGATGGAAGGTGTTACTTTTGAGCCAAAACCTGCTGTGCTTCCTGTCGCTTACCTAAGGCCCTTTCCATTATTTTTAATAGTATCTGCTAGATATGTGGCCTACCAATATTGAATTCCAGCGATGGTCACACTGAAATCTGTCGCTCAATGATAAATGTTGTGTGTAACAGGATGAATTACATGTGTGTCATTTAAACGCCCAAAGTCTGTTTCCAAAGCTTGATGAGCTAAGTGACTTGCTTATAGGATCCAAGATTGATATTGTCTACATTGCAGAATCGTGGTTTAAGGATGGTATAGGGGACGTGGGGTACAACATTGATGGATGCAGGCTTTTTCGAGGCGATGGGATAGGTAAATCAGGTGGAGGTGCTGCCATATATGCAAAAATTGGTTTGAGATTCCCACCGATATTAAAATCTCCCGCCGGTAGTTAAATTGACTCTGTGTTAGTCGAGCCCATAACTACCACAGACAAACTTCTCATTGGATCTATTTATAGACCTTACAAATATATTAATCCATCTCCGATTTTTTCTGTTTTGGAATCCATCTCAATTTACTACCAAAAAGTTTAAGCAGGACTTTTTTTAAGATGTTTTTTTTTGTGAATAATCCCAATAACGCTCTTTTGTATGACCAGTTGTCCGTACATGCATTTTCTAGACATGACCTGCTATTTCTGATCTTCGATTTTGAATTTAAGTATACAGTCACAACCTTCCAATTCAGAGATCTCGGTATATCGATTGAGATCTTATGTATTTTATGTTTTCCCCTAACGACCTTTGAATTTAAATAAAAATATGTGTTCCCTCTTTAGTAAACATGTTCCTCTTAAAACCAAACAAAGCCGTTTTGACCAATGCCTTGATTTACACCTGAAATTCAGATCCATGAGCCCAATCGTTTCTACGCCAGTTGAAAAAGTTACAATTTGGAAATACACCTGCAACTATATCGTTCTACCTATGGTATGAACAGTCACGTTGTTGGTAAAATTAAAATTGCGAAAAAGAATTTTTTTAGGAACTGAATTAACCAATTAAAAACCGGTCGCCAACTCTGGGAAAACATCCGGGAAATTGGACTACGCGGAAAAGTTAAAAATATTGATTAAGATTTGGACCTGAATTCCATTTCATTCTTGACATTAATGTTGATCCTATAAATCCACTTGATTTGAACTTTCATGACCATGCTTTTGAATTTTCCTGCATAGAGGATACTGAAATGGTTGCTTGAAAAAAAACAATTGACAAAGATCAACAGCGTTTTTCCTTTTTTATTTCGGGATGCATCCAATCTAACCCTCTCCTCAAAAAAGAATGTCAAAGAAAACGAAGACCATTCAGCCGTCTACTACCAACTGATCGGCTGGATAGACGCGTACAACGCCTAAAATTTTGTACTGAGATCGACCTCGATCGAAAGCTTTCTCTTCAATATCCACAACACACCCACTCAACGGATCATCCTCATTCCGGATCCAGGGCTTTAATCTCGCGGCCTCTAGAGTACCATTGTGTGGTAGTTGTGTTATTTGGCAGGTATCGATATCACGGAGAATATAACGGTCATTTGGAAGCACCCGATGAATCACATACGGGCCTCTATATTTAGATATTAGCTTTTTATTTTAACCCGCCATAGTATCAACATTGCGAATAACAACGTCTTCACCTTCCCTATATTTACGCGGTTAGACGCTCCGTTAGCATATTGGACTTCGTTTATGTTTTGAGAACGTTTAATAGCATCCGAAGCGTCCGAACGAACGGCTTCGACGTCCCGATCGCGGTACGATGTTCGTTTCTCGCCAGGTATTCAGTCAGTTCGTCAGTCTCAAAGCCCTGTTGTCTGATTCCAAACAAAAGCATACTGGGCGATTGCTTGGTTGAGCTATGTACAGAATTATTAATTGCCTATTCTACTTTGGTCAGTAACCGTGACCAGTCAGCTCGCTGGACGGGTTCGGTTAGTTTGCCAAGCATTCTTCCAAGAACACGATTTACCCTCTCAACTTGACAGTTTGCTTGTGGGGTAGCTACATGGAAGATGTTGTTTTCGGCGAGGTATTTGGAAAAATCGTTGGAGGTGAAAGAGGTACAACGGTCAGCGATTATCCGTTGAGGTCGGTTGTAATAGACGAAATGTTTTTTCAAAGCTGCACATACTTCTTTTGTGCTAGTCGTATTAACCGGGTAGAGTTTAAGAAATTTGGTAAATGCATCGATTACAACTAATATATGCTTTCTTTTATTTAAGATGTTCGGAAGCTGTTCAAAATGATCCATGTGGATGGTATCAAACGGATAGGGTTCTTTCGGAATACTATGCCAAGTGCGTTCGTTAACGTGATGGGACGGGTTATGTATTATACGAGGGCGGGTCAATAAGTCCGTGACTTTTTGAATTTCTGACCTCTTTACTGAAACAGCAACACTGCTCCTGTCAACAGGCATCTGTCAGTTGACTCCTGTCAAAATTTAAACTTGCTGCGTCAGTTAGTTTGTGTTTGACAGCTATTTTTATCAGACTACTCACTAATTTGAGGAGAAAATGGAAAAAAGTGAATTTCGTGTGCTTATTAAGCATTATTTCTTGCGAAAAAAAAACCATTACCGAGACCAAGGCTAAGCTTGATTAATCCTATGGGGACTCTGCACCATCGATTTCAATGGTAAAAAAGTGGTTTACTGAATTTTGTTGTGGCCGTACAAGCACTGAAGATGCCGAACGTCCTGGACGCCCAATTGAGGTCTCTACACCCGAAACTATCGAAAAAATTCACGATATGGTGTTGGCCGACCGAAGATTGAAAGTGCGAGAGATTGTGGAAGCCGTAGGGATCTCGCATGGCTCAGTGGTTTCAATTTTGAATGATCACTTGGGCATGAGAAAGCTTTCCGCAAGATGGGTGCCGCGTTTGCTCACAGTCGACCACAAACGTAATCGTGTAACAACTTCACAGGAAGGTTTGGCGTTGTTTAATCGCAATATGAAGGAGTTTTTGCGCCGTTTTGTAACCGTGGACGAAACATGGATCTATCACAACACACCAGAGAACAAACAACAGTCAAAACAGTGGGTTTCTAAGGGTGAATCGGCGCCAAAGAAGGCCAAGGTGTGTTTGTCAGCCAATAAAGTTATGGCGACTGTTTTTTGGGATGCACGCGGGATAATCCACATTGACTACCTTCAAAAGGGAAGAACAATCAATGGGGAATATTATGCCAACTTATTGGACCGATTCAATGACGATTTGAAAAAAAAAACGACCTCATTTGGCCAAGAAAAAAGTTCTTTTCCACCAAGACAATGCAAGGGTGCACACATGTGCAGTTGCCATGGCAAAAATCCATGAATTGGGCTATGAATTGCTCCCTCATCCACCCTATTCTCTAGATTTGGCTCCGAGCGACTACTTCTTGTTCCCAAACCTGAAGAAATGGCTTGGTGGAAAAAGATTTGACTCCAATGATGAAGTCATCTCGCAAACAAAGGCCTATTTTGAGGACCTCGACAAATCATTTTTTTTTGGAAGGGATAAAAAAATTGGAGAAGCGTTGGACAAAGTGTATAGAGCTCAAGGGAGACTACGTTGAAAAATAAAATTATTTTTTTATCAAAAAATCTGTGTTTTAATCCAAAAGTCAGGGACTTATTGACCCGCCCTCGTAAATTAAAATCTGTTTTCTTAAATTAAACCCAGTTTAAATTAGCTTTCATTAAAACGAGCTTTTCAAAAATTGTGTCGGAAAAGGCTTGTCTTCGAGGAGTGTTAACAAGCCCTGCGAACGAGTAGAGGAGTATTCATTTTAATGAATAACCTCTTCATCAAAGAATATTTGTTCAACATTTCTAGTTGAGTTTGGCTGTCGCTAATATATGCTGCAAATTGGCTTTCAACTTGACCTGAGTATGTGCTGCTTGTTGTTGCCAACGGACTAAATAGATCCTTCGGATCTGGAGTTATTACCGAGGCTGGAGGTGTAAAATTAAGACATAAAAACTCTTAGAATGTATTTGTACGCCATGAACTAACCTCTTATATCAAAGTCGAAAAATGAATCTGCTTCCTTAGAATCGTCTTCAATGAGCTCTAAGGTATCACCTTCGGATTCAGCAAGTTCAGTGGCATATCTAACCACCTGCCTATTTATGTCTTCATTGGTGCAGAGTTCCCGCTCATGGTTGAGGGAGCTCACCCACTTCTTTTTAATAGAAGGACACAAAATAGCAGCCACAATCGCGTCATTTGATTCAGGCTCAATAAGAAAGAACGGTCGAAATCGTTCCATTCAACTTTCTTCCAATTGTATGGCTACACCCTTTAAATACTTTAACCTTTCAGACAAAGTAATTTTAAACAATTCAGTCTTCAAGGTTACTAGAGCTGGTAAAAAATAGCCATAAATAAGGTTTTTTTAGGACTAGAATATTCTTCGAGATATTGAATATCATTATGCGACAATTTTGGGACAGATAAGTTGGTGCATAAGTCTGTCAGATTTTCTTTATGAAGCAAAATTCTCGTCATAGCATCATATAACGAATTCCATCTCGTAACAACGGGAACAACCAACCGTGAACCTAAAGTGGTTTGAATTAACTCTGAAGACTTTGCCCACCTACTTTTCTTTCAGAGATTGTTACATTTTTCGATAGCCTTTGTAAAGAATTGATTTATTTACATAAAATGTTAATTAAATGATTTAACTTAAAAATAAATATGGGTAAAAGGAAAAGCATCTGCAAGAAGAAGGATCTAGAACAAGCGGGATCTGTAATTGGTTTTAGATCGCAGGGAAATAGTTGTACCCAACAAGTACAAATACATGGATGATTTATATAGGATTTTCGATCAATCTAAATCTTTATCTTTAAATTTAAATAAAATAAACCGTAAGTAAGATATCATAAAAATTTTAATTTTTTCAGAAGATCCATATATACATATGTCATTTTGTATGCCTGAGTGACGGGTTTTCCGGATGTCGGTCATCCGGATGACCAATAACATTGAATATAATGGTTATCAGGATAGTGGTTGTTTAAGGTTTATTGTCGTAGATCTGCGATTTAAGAAAGCCCCAAAAGAAGAAGTCTAATGGGATTAAATCGCACGATTTGTGTGGCAAATTCACACTACCTCCGTTTGAGACGTTAGACGTTTCATTGACACTTAAGTAATGTTTGTGAATTGAATTCACTAACCATGAGCGCTCGTGTACACATTGAGACCTCATAGTAACGTTTGTGAACGTTCAGTCTTGAACGCTAACACCATTTTTGCTGCTTCCGTCCCAATACTTGAAAAACCGCCACTGACATCACACTGCTTACTCCCGATTATATCAATATCGTCGGCATATGCGAGTAAATGGGCGGGCTTTTGAAAGATTGTGCCTCTATTATTTCAAGTATAATGTTGAAGAAATCGCATGGCAGCGCATCGCCTTGTTTAAATCCTCTTTTGACATCAAAGATCTCGGTGAGATCTTTACCGACTTTGATGGAGCAGCGTGCATTCTCCATCGTTATGCTGCAAAGACGGACGAGTTGGTAGAAATGCCAAAACTAGACATTGCTCTGTATAGCTCGTCTCTATAGATGCTGTCATACGCGGCCTTAAACAACAAGGTTACTTAGCATTGTACGTTCTTAACGAAATGGAACTGCACGTTATCCGACTAACCCGACTCCATTATTGGTTTTTGTCGATGCGCCGCAAAGTTCAGAGCTACTTCAGAATTGTATCCGATGTACGAGGGCGGGTCAATAAGTCTGTGACTTTTGGATTAAAACACAGATTTTTTGATAAAAAAATAATTTTATTTTTCAACGTAGTCTCCCTTGAGCTCTATACACTTTGTCCAACGCTTCTCCAATTTTTTTTATCCCTTCCAAAAAAAATGATTTGTCGAGGTCCTCAAAATAGGCCTTTGTTTGCGAGATGACTTCATCATTGGAGTCAAATCTTTTTCCACCAAGCCATTTCTTCAGGTTTGGGAACAAGAAGTAGTCGCTCGGAGCCAAATCTAGAGAATAGGGTGGATGAGGGAGCAATTCATAGCCCAATTCATGGATTTTTGCCATGGCAACTGCACATGTGTGCACCCTTGCATTGTCTTGGTGGAAAAGAACTTTTTTCTTGGCCAAATGAGGTCGTTTTTTTTTCAAATCGTCATTGAATCGGTCCAATAAGTTGGCATAATATTCCCCATTGATTGTTCTTCCCTTTTGAAGGTAGTCAATGTGGATTATCCCGCGTGCATCCCAAAAAACAGTCGCCATAACTTTATTGGCTGACAAACACACCTTGGCCTTCTTTGGCGCCGATTCATCCTTAGAAACCCACTGTTTTGACTGTTGTTTGTTCTCTGGTGTGTTGTGATGGATCCATGTTTCGTCCACGGTTACAAAACGGCGCAAAAACTCCTCCATATTGCGATTAAACAACGCCAAACCTTCCTGTGAAGTTGTTACACGATTGAGTTTGTGGTCGACTGTGAGCAAACGCGGCACCCATCTTGCGGAAAGCTTTCTCATGCCCAAGTGATCATTCAAAATTGAAACCACTGAGCCATGCGAGATCCCTACGGCTTCCACAATCTCTCGCACTTTCAATCTTCGGTCGGCCAACACCATATCGTGAATTTTTTCGATTGTTTCGGGTGTAGAGACCTCAACTGGGCGTCCAGGACGTTCGGCATCTTCAGTGCTTGTACGGCCACAACGAAATTCAGTAAACCACTTTTTTACCATTGAAATCGATGGTGCAGAGTCCCCATAGTATTAATCAAGCTTAGCCTTGGTCTCGGTAATGGTTTTTTTTCGCAAGAAATAATGCTTAATAAGCACACGAAATTTGCTTTTTTCCATTTTCTCCTCAAATTAGTGAGTAGTCTGATAAAAATAGCTGTCAAACACAAACTAACTGACGCAGCAAGTTTAAATTTTGACAGGAGTCAACTGACAGATGCCTGTTGACAGGAGCAGTGTTGCTGTTTCAGTAAAGAGGTCAGAAATTCAAAAAGTCGCGGACTTATTGACCCGCCCTCGTATTTCAGGCGTGAGTTCTGCGAGTTCTGAATCTGGTCTCACGCTTGAAACATGAACTATAAACTAATTGTGTCTATGACAAAATTCTAGCTTTAGAAAATTCTTACATGACATACGTTCTGAATCTGGTCTCCCGCTTGAAACATGAACTATAAACTAATTGTGTGTATGACAAAATTGTAGCTTGAGAAAATTATTACATAACATACTCCCCCCTTTAGAGGGTTCTTAACTCTCTAATTTTAAACTTAGTTGTTTTCATTGACATTTATGCGATCAGAACATTAACATTTTCTACATTTTACATTTTAAGCTACATAGGTTCTTAAACTAAGGTTCCACTTCGAAACGTGAAACTCTGCGTATAGGTGCTGGTGTTGGTCTCTTATGACGAAACCAATATATAATGCCCATCCCAATCATGCCAGCAGCTAAAAGCCATGTCAACCCATAGTAATGATAGTCATGCGCGCTCAAAGACGGGGATATCGGAAACGCATTTGTTTGGTTCATAACCTCTTTAATTCTAGTATTGAGATCATCAAGCTGTTTCTTATCAATGTCATAAGCCTCGGGTGGCATTGAAGTCGTAGAAGTGGTTTTTCCATTTCTTTTAAATATCCAGTTGCTGATGTTTGCGCTCGGAATGAATGATTTGTTGATGGAATAGTTGTACTCGTGCTGACCGTTGAGAATCGTATATGGCAGTTTGAGTGTACATGACTTGCGGAATTCCAGCAGACCATTGCCCTGAATGTGTATTCTTGTAGTCCTACCTTCGCAAATAAGATGACCTGTTACGCCAGATGCTACCGAAAAAATCCATCCATTAGATTTGCTGAGAGCTATCCATTGATCTTGTAAATTAACTTCATTAACTTGACATCGAGATAAAGCGTCTTTAACATGATTCAGAAGATCCATTTCACAGCCGTTCATCTTATTAAGCTGCGTATTAGTTGGACGGAGCTGATTACATAGATAATTTGTAGGTGATATTAACTTGCATGATGCCAACTCAATCGCTGTTAGTGGGAAAAACTTATCTCTGGTCATCGAAACTGCAAGATATGGAGTCGATATGTCGACCAAATACCTTAAATTTTCATGCAGTATAGGAACCTTGACCAAATTAAAGAGTTGAAATTCTTCAGCATTTATTATGGGTAGCCGCATCTCGAAAACGATTGAGTTGTTCAAATTACGGCCTTTGATTGAAGCCATTCTGTACATATCTACTATAAATCCCTTTGGCAATCGTAGTTTTGGAGCAAGTGAATTACCAATCAGCTGCAACTGTTCACTAAATTGACTTGGTATCAACAACTTTGGATTTATTTTAGCATGATTCAAATCTAACAAAACGTCCAATAACACTTCCTGAGTCCGTTCAAAATTTGTAATAATCAATATTAAATATGAAGTAAGGGCTGCCAACTCATGTTGTTGCTCGAACAGCGTTTGCTTTGATTGAATTCCATCAATCGATAAATAATGATGAAGAGCCTTAAATTGTTGTTGGATTTCAAAGGCGTCTCTTTTCAAAATTTTGACCGTAGAGTCTGAGATGGAATTCTACCTTTTTAAAAGATATTCTACATGGCGTTCATTTTCTTTGACTAACGCTATTTGTTCTTCGATTCGATTAGCATCTTCCTGATCCAAAATTCCAAACAAACTATGTGCTAGTGTTCCAACGATGTCAAACGGAGATTTTGCCGCTCTTATTTTTTCATAATTTGATCCTTGGGAACTATGCAGCAGCTCATCGTTGCGCTCTATCACCGTGACTCGATGTTGAAGGCTATCTGTTGTGGGGGTGCAATAAGCTTTGTTAGCCATATCTTCTGTGCATATTCCATCTAGCAGCTTAAGATATGATTTTATTTCGTTAAATTCAAACCAATATGCTGTTAAATTGTAATAAATATAAATTTTCCAGAATGCATATATTATTTTTACTTCCCCAATGTCTTCAAAGTAAATACCAATGCCGTTGTCTAATTTTGTCACTGAAACTTGTTCATTTGTCTGTGCCAGACATAACGGTAATACTAAGAAAACGCACAATATTGAGGAAAGCACGCTCTTTAAGTTAAATTTTTTCCAACCAGAATTTTTTTCTTTACTCGCACTGGTTTCATTTGATTTTGGTTTTGTATCGTGATAAACATTTTCATCAATCGAGTCCTCTATTGGCAATGGGCAAAGATTGTGTATGGCTCTTTGGTATGTTCCATTTTCTATTTTAACAGTGGCCACTCGGATTAGATTGTCGTTTCCCATAATAACTTCGGTTACTCGGCCTAGTTTCCATCGCATAGGTGGAGCATTCACTTCTTTTATTACAACCATTGTCCCAGGTCTTAGAATATTGTGTTCCGTTTTCCACTTCATCCTTTGTTACAACAGATGCAAATATTCTTTTGACCAGCGTCTCCAGAAGTGTTGCTGTATGTGTTGTATTTGTCGAAATTTATCCAGGCGGTTTAATTTAGTGTCTGTAACATCTGGTTCAGGCAACGCTGTCAGCGATGTGTCTATTAAAAAGTGCCCAGGGGTGAGAGCTGCCAAATCATTCGAATCTATCGAAATAGGAGTCAGAGGTCTTGAATTTAATACAGCCTCCACTTGAATGACTATTGTTGAAAGCTGTTCGTATGTTAACGAAGCTTCCCCAAGATAGCGAATAGGTAGCGTTTCTGCCGATTTGACAGCAGCTTCCCAAAGTCCTCCAAAATGCGGTGATCGAGGTGGAATGAATTTCCAAATAATTCCATCCTGCAAACATGTGTCCTCGATTGTAGATTGCACGCGTTCCGAATGAAAAGCCCTTCTAAACTCTGCGAGTTCGTTCTTAGCGCCAACAAAGTTAGTTGCACTGTCGCAAAATATGATTTGACAAACACCTCGTCTGCTGACAAATCTCTTAAACGCATTTATAAAGGCTTCGGTTTTGATGGTGTTTTACCTCTTACTTTGTGATGCGTTCTAATGGGATCACAAAAATCAACTCCTGAGTGATAAAAAGGTCGTGATGGATTGACTCTCTCTGTTGGTAGATTTCCCATCAGTTGATTAATCGTTGTTGGTTTCGATCTGAAACATTTAACACATTTAGAAATAACATGTCTAGCCATCCTGCCTATGCTCAAAATCCAGTATTGTTGCCTTGAAATGGCTATTAATGCTCTGTGTGATGCGTGCAAATGATTTTCATGTAGCTGAATCAGTAGCAACTTGGATACAAGACTGTTTTTTGGTAGAAGTATCTGGTGCTTGGCATCTGGTAATGAATGCGAGTGTTCTAATCTGCTTCCGACTCTTATTAAGTTGATTTTCTCATCGAAATACGGATCTAACGACGATATACTTGATCGTTTATTGACCATTCAAAATTTCTTCAGTAGCTCATACTCATTGGGAAATGGTGTCCTCTGTACTTGAATCAAAAGCAGACGATTTCCTTGATATTATTCTTCAACTGTTAGACGACCAAAACTTCTTAATTCTCTATGTTTCCTGCAATTGCTATAAAATCGGTAACAAAACAAACGATGTAGTGTTAAAGGAATTTTTGTGATTAAGCTTTTCTACTGGATCTGGGATAATTGAAGTTGTTAGAACTGATTTGATTTTACGATATCCGGGAATAACTTCAGGGATTGTATATTCAGTTTTTGTCCAAAATATTTAATCGGTTTCGAGGAACTTGGGTCCCTTGAACCAAAACGTTGATTTAATAAGAAAGAGTGGATCCTCTCGATATCAGCTGGATTGTGTTCTCCTTTTATGTAACTCCATTGCTGAATATCTGTACATGCTTGGATTTTGGCTACTCTATTAGTAACATATTTCTCCCAAGTATACGATGGTGATCCTATCCAAGCCAATACCACCGTAGAGTCTGTGTAGTAATATATGTTATCAATTTGATGATTTAAGGCTTGACATAACTTTTTCACCAACTCTACCATCAAAACAGCTCCTTGTAATCTAGCCTAGCTATACTTATTGTCTTAAGGGGCCCCACTCTTGACTTCGAGCAAAGTAGTTGGGAGTGGATTTTGCCGTCCTTGTGAATAGATCTGATATACACACACGATCCATATGCGCTAAAACTGCTATCCGAAAATGCATGTAATTCAATTACCTTTGCAGAGGGTGTAAAAACATAATACATCTTGTGATGATTCCCAGATTAGTCCCAAAGTCTTAACTACCTCTGACTGATAAAAGGTAAATAGGTTCTACTTGTGCTCTTCTGGAACTTCTTTTAAGATCATTGCATCATTTGCACAAAACTTCCGCAATTCAAAGTTACCCATTTGAAGCACTTGTTTATTTTCATTTAGTAACTCACGAGCGTCAGCTATTGTTTCTGCACCTGTTAGACAGTCATCTTATTATGTTGGTCAAATAAAATTTCTGCTCCTATGAGCATGTCGATCGGTTCATTCTTATGGAAATTCGTGTCTGCCAGTTCCACTTCTGGGGGTATACTTAAAGTTGTAGCATCAAGCTCTATATTTGATTGATAATCAGTTATTTTTGGCAAAATTACTGCATCAATAGAAGCGGATATACTGTGCTTGACTGTCTTCGGAACCAATTCCACTAATTGGAATATTTAATCTCGATCTTTTTGCTCCAATTTGTTGAGCAAATGTTTTTGTTACGAAGTGCAACTGTGATCCTGAATCTAGTAACACCCGACATGTAATTCTAGTGCCGTACGAGGAAATGACATTGACAACAGCTGTTGCTAAATATATATGCTTATTTTTATATGTGTGACCTATTGCAGCATTGGGTACTGTACTAGCTTTTTTAATACTTAATAAATCATTGTAATTAAGGTTAGACTTACTAGACTGAGCCAATGGCGGTAAGTTGTTGCTGTGCGCTGGCGGGGTTGCCTCTGCATTCCGATTTGGTTTGACTTGCTTTTTACTCTGCTTCAGTGTAGACTTTTCTTGAGGTTGCAAAAGCGTATTATGCTTTTGATCGCATTTTTGACATCCTCTGGACTGGCATGACCGGGAGAAGTGGCCGACCTTCAAACAGTTTCTGCAGATCTTCAGGTTCCGTACAGCTTGCTCTCGTGCTACATCTGAAAAGGAAAGAAATTTATTGCAATTTAAAATTCTATGGGTTTTTGAATTGCACAAAATGCAATTCTGATACTCTTGATTGCTTGCTGCTACTCCCACTGATGATTTCAATTTGCTCTCCTTACTGTTGATCGCCTCTAGGGTCTGGAACCTGGCCTCCACGAACTTGAAAAATTCATCCATGCTTGGACTGCTTCTTGGATCCGTAAATGATTGTTCAAACAATGTCCTGCTTTCTCTGTCCGATTTCTGCAGCATCAAATGGACAAGCAAAGGGTCCCAACCATGAGTATCGAAGCCAAGGTTTTCTATCGCCTGCAAAACTTCCTTTGTTGTGTCATGCAGCTTCCTTAGACTGTTTCCCGTCCCTGTCGTGCTTGATTGTGTAAGGATTCTTGTGAGTTGTGCTGTCAACAACAACCTCCTGTTATCATAACGATCAACAAGGGTTTTCCACGCTACCTCATAGTTTACGTCGGTTGGTTGAAAATGCTTGATTAAGTTATGAGCCTCTCCTGTTACGTTGGCTCTCAAAAAGTATAGCTTTTGTGCAGGAGCAATAGGATTATCATGAATGAGTTGTTTGAACAAGTCGTAAAATTGTCTCCAATTTAAGTAATCCCCATCAAATTTTGGAAGCTCTATTTTTGGCAACTTCATTGCGGTGTTGATAGTTGCTGCTCCTGTTTGTGGAACCATTGCATACATTTGCAATAGAGCCCTTTCCACGCACTCCTGCATCTCAAAGTAACTTTCTATGTCTTGAGTTGTTACATCGTCCTCCATTCTATGATACAGTGTTGTTATTTCATCCCAATTCTGCTGCACTGTTTTTAGCTTTATCTGGCAGAATTGCTGGTAAAACTGTTGATTTGTTTGAGACTGGTACTTACGAGTACCTATAGATTTTTTCAAAATTTCTACCAGTAAATAAAATCTATCTTTCACATTCATTGCCATAGGCTTTCTCAGGCTCGTCTTTGGCTCGCACTCAGATGTTACTTTAGGTATTGCCCCTTTCTTCGTATTTATCTCTACGCCTGGCTCAAATTTTTTGGGGACTTGTTCCTTCTAGAGCCCGCTATCTGCTGTTAAATCTTCCAATCGGCCCATGACGTCATTGCGCATTCGTTATGCAATCTTTCGAATGGTTTCGAAGTAGTCCTTTTTAAAATATGCATGTTCTAATTGTTGAGAAAAACCATCTCGAATTATGTTGTCGATGTTATCAAATTGATCCCAGTTTTTTGTCAATTCTTCCATTCTATCTTCGAGGTATTTGCGAGTTTTTCTTACCTCGCCGTCCTTGTTGTAATTGCGAACCATTCTCAAAATTTGTTCTCCAACAAGTTCCTGTTGATCGGCGAAGTACTCCAAAGTCTCTTTTTGGTTAGTGCTTTCGAGCTGCGACATTATTTATTTAAAAATCGTACACTGAATTTTATTGAACAAAAAAAACTTTTTAGTTTGTTGATTGAATTTCACTTATTTGTTCACTATAAATATAACAAGTTATCAATAACTGTCCTGTCACGGTCGCCAAAATTATGTTAACTTTATAGTGACACAAATAAAAAATATACCACTTTTAAATTTGTTTAATTTAATTTAATTAATTTAATTTGTTTAATTTGTTGACAATGAACGACTTCGTCAGTTAGTGGTTCTGTTGGAACTGAACTACTTTAAAACTAATAATTTAATATGGTACATATTTCAGTAGTGAGATCAGACGCAAGCAAATTGAAATGCGATTACCATGTACTGCGAGTTCTGAATCTGGTCTCACGCTTGAAACATGAACTATAAACTAATTGTGCGTATGACAAAATTGTAGCTTGAGAAAATTATTACATAACAATATTTAATACGGGTATATTTTGCATTAACAAGAATGAGAAAATGTTAATACCATACAATTCAATTTTCGATATCATAAAATCAAAAAGGGACAGGGATAAAGAAGACAAAAGAAAGTGAAAGGGCAATAAAAAAGTTAGATTAAGGAAAACGAAGGTTTTAAACAAACAAACACAGCAGAAATAAGGAAAAGTAAACTAAGCGTTTACATAGTGTTGACCAAAACTAAAGTTCGCAATGATCCTGGTTTGGAAAAACCTAAAGAAAATTCAACAAGCGAATGATAGTTTTTATTTTATCCAAATATATGTCTCCCATATACATGTATAGTATGTATTTAATTGTTTTAAAAATAGCAAAATAGAGCAAAACTCATTAAGAAGAAAATATGTGGACAAAACTAGAGCATACACTACTAGGAACAACTTGCTGCGTTTAGTTTTTTTTTCGTTTTTTCCAATGTACAATAATTTTATCATTTTATTTTTTCTTGAGCAAAATCTTAGTAATGGGAAAAACAAGTCCTAGCGTGTTATCGACGTTAGAGATTGAACGATAATTTCGCTCGCTATAGATATTCCATCTTAAAAAAGTTCTGTTTTACATAACGTCGAGTCAATTACATTTATTATTACATTTATTGCCAATAAATTTCCTACAAGTCATGGCGGTTTCTCGCATAATATCTCGATTCCGCGTTGTGGAAAATATCCAAACGTTCCATAGTGCCGTTCGATTCCACAGACCAAAGAATCGATCGCCCAAAATACCACAATTTAGACTCCTTGCTTTAAAAGACTAAAATTGCCTGCAATATCAACTAACTCTATGCCTAAAAGATATGCCTCAGTAATTTGATGTCAGGTCTACGCTTCAACATGTTGGTATTCATTTTTTATTTATTTATTTATATATTTTTTTTTAATTTTTGAATTCGAAAATATGTTTCGGTTTTGTCCACATTTTTTTTAATTAGTTTTGCTTTATATTGTTATTTTATAAATAATTTAAGTGAGTGGTGGATTGAAGACTAATATACTACCTTGATCAGAAAGTTCCGGGAATAGCCACCGTGTGGCGCTCCCATTGTTCCGATTTGAGTTCTGTTTTTTTTTTTGTTAAGTTGGTACATTTGTAAAAGTTACGTGGTATTTTGATTAGAAAAAAATAAAAATTAGAAAATTATCATGAACTTAGGCTTTTTTTTTAGTTATTTCCAAAGCGAGATCATTTCGTGATTTAAATCTCGCCAACACTGTAAATGCAAAACAAACACAGAAAAAGAGAAGTGGTGTAATATTGGAGTAAGTACGTAAAAGCTTTTAAATTAAAGCGATGTCAACTGTGCAAAGGAGCAGTGTCAAGCAGATCATCGCAGCTTTAGAAAACTTTTTCCAGTAGAAATGCGAATTTATATTCTAAAACTCTAATTCAAGTTGCTATTGGTATATAATGAACAAAGAATTTTTATCTTGAAGGTTACTGAACCTGCGTACGAATTAAGATGGGACTGGGTTATTGCTGTTGTTGCGATTTCTGGTATGAAAAATATCTCCAAGGTGAGGTGCTTGCAATTATTCAAGTGACACAGAAGGATCATTTTTAAATTTTTCATCGGGAAGTACAGTAGCACCCATGAATATAGCATCTTCAGCAACTGACTGTTCGGGTGTAAAATTGTGTTTATACGTTTTTCGACTTTGCTCAGACGAGCTCAGACAAATTGGAGACATTCGCACTGAGTTTTTAAAATTGTTTCATTTATGAATCATGATAGCTAATCAGTGTGTTATGGTCAAGAGTATTTTCTATAGAGCCATGAATAATATCTTTTTTGTTCCACGATTGAATGGAATTAATGTGGAAGAGATGTGGTTCCAGCAGGATGGCGCTACGTGCAAACGAAACAATCAACTAATTGGAAAAACATTCTGAGAACCTCCAAATTGGCCTCCAAGATCTTGTGATTTTATGCCGTATTGGAAGCCAATATTATTCATGTTATTGAGAACATACGGCCACAAATGCTTAAAAAATTGTTCGAAAACTTGGTGTCTCAAATGAGATTAACCAGATCCAGCCATGGTGAGCATATGCCCGAAGTTGTGTTTAAAAATTAATTCCATAATGTATTCTTTCTATCGAACACAAATAAATGACTGTTTATTGAAATTCAATTAGTTTTGTTCAAATTCCACATTAGTACAAGCTATAATAACACACTTAATAAATAAAGTCAAAGTTATGTTGAAATGGTTTCGGGCATATGTTTGGTTTATTAAACAACAATTTAATGCAAAGTATTGATTTTCTGAGTTTTAACACAAACACGAATCTATGTATATGTTTTTATACAAATATAATTTTTATTTTTCAGATACTTATGACCTTCACTGGGATAAGGATACTAGCAGGATAGGTTTAAGGGTGTAATATTTTTAAGTCTACTCAAACTTAAAGCGAGTTTGTTTATAACAATTAAAGCCAAATAGCTCAACGAGTATACAGCAGTTAAGCGAGTTTAACAAGCAATATGTCAGGAGCCGAAATAGGAACTGCAGCAGTAAGCGGTGGTGGTCGTATGACACATTCGTTAAGTACTCCATCCGGAGTTGATGGCACAACATCGACTCCACGACACCGTGGCGGAAAAAAATTAGCTGTGAGAATACAAATGCTAGATGATACCATCACCATGTTTCAAGTTCAGGTAAGATTCGTCTGTATTTTTATTAATTATGATTTTAAATATAAAACAGATTTTTTTTGTATGAGAGCTATTTCTTTAAAAATAAATAAGTTTGTTTTATTTTTAGGTCTTCCAACACTGTTTTTTTTTTTATTAGTCGACGGAAGTTAACACAAAGCTTTATAAAATTGAAGATAAAGATTGTACAAGAGTAAGGGGTTGGTTTTAATAAAACGCGTTGAATCTAATTTTAATATTTTAATAATGCAAATGCTATATTAAAATTAATATAATAATATTACATTCAGAATAAAGTAAAGTTACTATTATGACCAATATGATACGCGAAGAAAAAAGGAGCAAGGGTCAATTCAACCGGTTGATATAAGTAATACAGACATAGTAATTAAAATAAAAGTGCGAGAGAGATAGTCAATCATTGGAAGAATCGAATTTTTTTGTTGGTGGGTAGGTGTGAAAATCTTCATAGACACTATGAACCTGTTGCTCATAGTAGTGTGAGATTCTTACTCACTAAAAACACGCCTCCCTTCTTATCGACTACAACTAACTTACCTTATCAAGTAGTTTCCGTTTCAAATAACGTTCGCGTGGGGCAGGTAGCTTTCCAGCAAAAACAACTGCTAATACCGCTATTATATGCGGATAATCCTTATCGCGCCAGATCGAATGGTCTCATTTTTTGTAATCGACGCACTATGTTTGTCTCGTCCAGAATTTGGAGTATTTTATTATTACGAGGGCGGGTCAATAAGTCCGTGACTTTTTGAATTTCTGACCTCTTTACTGAAACAGCAACACTGCTCCTGTCAACAGGCATCTGTCAGTTGACTCCTGTCAAAATTTAAACTTGCTGCGTCAGTTAGTTTGTGTTTGACAGCTAGTTTTATCAGACTACTCACTAATTTGAGGAGAAAATGGAAAAAAGTGAATTTCGTGTGCTTATTAAGCATTATTTCTTGCGAAAAAAAACTATTACCGAGACCAAGGCTAAGCTTGATAAATACTATGGGGACTCTGCACCATCGATTTCAATGGTAAAAAAGTGGTTTACTGAATTTCGTTGTGGCCGTACAAGCACTGAAGATGCCGAACGTCCTGGACGCCCAGTTGAGGTCTCTACAGCCGAAACAATCGAAAAAATTCACGATATGGTGTTGGCCGACCGAAGATTGAAAGTGCGAGAGATTGTGGAAGCCGTAGGGATCTCGCATGGCTCAGTGGTTTCAATTTTGAATGATCACTTGGGCATGAGAAAGCTTTCCGCAAGATGGGTGCCGCGTTTGCTCACAGTCGACCACAAACGCAATCGTGTAACAACTTCACAGGAAGGTTTGGCGTTGTTTAATCGCAATATTGAGGAGTTTTTGCGCCGTTTTGTAACCGTGGACGAAACATGGATCCATCACAACACACCAGAGAACAAACAACAGTCAAAACAGTGGGTTTCTAAGGGTGAATCGGCGCCAAAGAAGGCCAAGGTGGGTTTGTCAGCCAATAAAGTTATGGCGACTGTTTTTTTGGATGCACGCGGGATAATCCACATTGACTACCTTCAAAAGGGAAGAACAATCAATGGGGACTATTATGCCAACTTATTGGACCGATTCAATGACGATTTGAAAAAAGAACGACCTCATTTGGCCAAGAAAAAAGTTCTTTTCCACCAAGACAATGCAAGGGTGCACACATGTGCAGTTGCCATGGCAGAAATCCATGAATTGGGCTATGAATTGCTCCCTCATCCACCCTATTCTCCAGATTTGGCTCCGAGCGACTACTTCTTGTTCCCAAACCTGAAGAAATGGCTTGGTGGAAAAAGATTTGACTCCAATGATGAAGTCATCTCGCAAACAAAGGCCTATTTTGAGGACCTCGACAAATCATTTTTTTTTGGAAGGGATAAAAAATTGGAGAAGCGTTGGACAAAGTGTATAGAGCTCAAGGGAGACTACGTTGAAAAATAAAATTATTTTTTTATCAAAAAATCTGTGTTTTAATCCAAAAGTCACGGACCCGACCATGAAGACGAATACGGAGTTTGCGAGCAAAGTTCATTATTTCGTCCTCGACGGTAACTATTCCTAAGTCTCTGTGGATATCACTGTTTCTGATATACCATGGGGCGTTCACTATTTGTCTTAGAACTTTGTTTTGATAGCTTTGGAGAATATTTCGGTTGCTTGGTTTAGTACAGCCCCAAAGTTGTATACCGTACGTCCAAACAGGTTTAAGCACTTGCTTATAGATGAGCAGTTTGTTATGTATGCTTAACTTGGAATGTTTTCCTAGTAGTAGTACATTTGTCTGAATTTATTTTCAAGTTACTCACGTTTCTTCTTAACATGCGGCTTCCATTTTTTAGTTTTACATCTAGTGTCATTCCTAGATACTTTGTTTCATTTGCATATGGTATTTGTACCGAGCTAATGAAAATGGGAAGGTTGTTTGTTTTCCGGTAAGTAAAATTAACATGAGTAGATTTGGTCTCATTGAGAACAATTCGCCATATCTTTGTCCATTCGTAGATTTTATCCAAAGCCGTTTGTAGCTTTCTAGTAGCTAACTCGACAGAAGTATCTGTAGCTAGTATTGCCGTGTCGTCCGTGAACGTGGCTACTGTGGTACCTGATTCTTCCGAGTATAGAGTAAAACCAATATCGGTCTAAGTACACTTCCTTGCGGAACTCCAGCAGCTATCGCTTTTAATTCCGAGTATTCGGTGCCATGTTTAACACGAAAAATTCTGTTTTCCAGGTACGATTTCAGAATCGTATGCAGCTCTCTCGGAAGAACCTGGCTTAGCTTAAAATTTAAGCCTTCGTGCCATATCCTATCGAAGGCCTGAGACACGTCAAGAAACACGCTAGAACATACCATTCTCAATTTCATTCGTAATTCTAAAAACCTGGTCAATTGTGGAGTGCTTAGTTCTAAAACCGAATTGATGTTCAGGAATTAGACGTCTCTCTTCAATAATCGGGTGCAAGCGCTTCAATAGGAGTTTTTTCAAATATTTTAGATATTATCGGCAGAAGCCATATGGGTCTGTATGACTCTTTTTCATTAAGAGATTTGCCTGGTTTCGGGACCATTATAACTTCGGCAACTTTCCATTGGCTTGGAACGTTTAATAGTCTTAGCGCGGCATTTATAAGTTGGAGCAGTTTGATCAGGGCTTTCTTTGGCAGCTCCTTGAGAATTTGAGCAGTTATTAAATCATAACCAGGGGCTTTGTTATTTTTCAATTTTTTAATTGCTTGGTTAAGTTCTCGTAGCGACACTGTCTTTATTCTAAAATTGTCCGTTGCCGTAATTATATAATTAGAACCTCCTGTTAACGCCTGTCCATCAAAAGGCTTAAACGTTTCTTCTAGGTGCTCGGCAAATAGATCCGCCTTCTCTTTATCTCCTTTTGCCCATTCGCCATTATTTTTCCTTATGGGAGGAAATTGCATTTGAGGCTTTTTGATTCCCTTCATTGCTTTCCAGAGGGAGTAATTTGAACTTCTTTCGGCAGTCAGACCTTCGAGATATGTAAAGATATTCCGATTTTTGTAATCTCGTATTGCTTCTTTCAATTTGTTGCATAAGTGGTTTAAGTATGTTTAATGTTGGGGAGCACGGGATTGTTGTCATCTTTTTCGCGCTCTCCTCTTTTCTCTTACCAGTTCTATTATTTCCGGCGGATATTTTATTTCACTACTTACTTACTCTTTTCTTGTTGGAGTTGGAGTGTTGTTCCAGGCAGCGTTTTGCAGGACTTTGATGAATCTGTCGACTTCGTCTTCTATTTCGTTTTGTGTTTTTAGCGACACGTTTAGAACAATATGTTCATTGCAGTAGTTTCTAAAACCGTCCCAGTTAGTCTTGTTATTAGGTAATCTAGGTGCCACTTCTTTCTGAATTAAGAGTATGCTTAGTGTTGAAATGACTGGTGAGTGATCTGAGGAGAGATCATAACTTTCCTCGATGTTTGTAGAAATTTTGGCTGCTCCCTTTGTGACAAAGAAGTTTACAAGATCGGAGGTCTTTGTTATATCCGAAGGCCAATATGTTGGTTTTCCTGTCGAGAAAAAGTCAATTTTACATTGCATACCGGCTTCATAGAGTTGTCTGCCTTTCGTTGTATTACATCTTCAGCCCCAGAAGGTATGTTTCGAATTAAAGTCACCACCAATTATAAAATTCGGTCCGAGTGAATCAAAGATACCTTTGAAGTCATTCTTTTCTAGCTTGCATCGCGGAGGACAATAAATGGTTGCAATGTTGTAGTGCAGGTGGTTATATTTTACGCGAACCGATCGTGAATGCATCGCATTCAATCTTCATATTTATAGAGTGCTCAATACAATCTTTAATGAACAATGAGGATCCGCCTCTGGCATGATAAGCACAGTATCCCTTTAGTTCCACATGTCAAGCAAATGTCAATATTGGCTTTTTGTAAGAACACTTCCAGTTCGTCGAGTTTTTTAATAAGGCCGTTTGCGTTCCACGTCAATATTTTAAGCACTTGTTTCATATTCATGCTTGAAATCGAGTTTTACGTACGAGGGCGGGTCAATAAGTCCGTGACTTTTGGATTAAAACACAGATTTTTTGATAAAAAAATAATTTTATTTTTCAACGTAGTCTCCCTTGAGCTCTGTACACTTTGTCCAACGCTTCTCCAATTTTTTTATCCCTTCCAAAAAAAATGATTTGTCGAGGTCCTCAAAATAGGCCTTTGTTTGCGAGATGACTTCATCATTGGAGTCAAATCTTTTTCCACCAAGCCATTTCTTCAGGTTTGGGAACAAGAAGTAGTCGCTCGGAGCCAAATCAGGAGAATAGGGTGGATGAGGGAGCAATTCATAACCCAATTCATGGATTTTTGCCATGGCAACTGCACATGCGTTTGTGGTCGACTGTGAGCAAACGCGGCACCCATCTTGCGGAAAGCTTTCTCATGCCCAAGTGATCATTCAAAATTGAAACCACTGAGCCATGCGAGATCCCTACGGCTTCCACAATCTCTCGCACTTTCAATCTTCGGTCGGCCAACACCATATCGTGAATTTTTTCGATTGTTTCGGGTGTAGAGACCTCAACTGGGCGTCCGGGACGTTCGGCATCTTCAGTGCTTGTACGGCCACAACGAAATTCAGTAAACCACTTTTTACCATTGAAATCGATGGTGCAGAGTCCCCATAGTATTTATCAAGCTTAGCCTTGGTCTCGGTAATGGTTTTTTTTTCGCAAGAAATAATGCTTAATAAGCACACGAAATTCACTTTTTTCCATTTTCTCCTCAAATTAGTGAGTAGTCTGATAAAAATAGCTGTCAAACACAAACTAACTGACGCAGCAAGTTTAAATTTTGACAGGAATCAACTGACAGATGCCTGTTGACAGGAGCAGTGTTGCTGTTTCAGTAAAGAGGTCAGAAATTCAAAAAGTCACGGACTTATTGACCCGCCCTCGTATTTCTTTTTCGAGATTGCTCAATTTTTCAACTAAAAATTTATTTGTTCTGCTTTGCTCCTCAAGAGTCGTGAGAATTAGGGAGAAAACATGAGCCACTGGATCTGGCGTAATACCGCTTTTTTTATTTCCTTGCGACGCAGCTTGTGCATACGTTAGTGCGTCAATCGGTGGCGACTTTTCCTTTGCGATCTTTTTTTTGTATATCCTTCGACTTTACCACGACGGATTTTCTTTCTTTCACTGCCTGTTCTTTAGCAATATTAGGTTTATTTGTAGTTGCGTTTGGGTTTGGACGTAAGGTTTTTTTAAACGTATCGCGCCTTTTTTGGAGTTCTTTCGCCACTTCACATCCGCGATAGTTTGCTGGATGCTTTCCTTGGCAATTTATGCAAGACGGTGGAAGTTCTTTATTTAAGTTGCACTCTTCTGATAGATGTTTACCGGCACATTTTACGCAACGTGATTCTTTTTGGCAGTAAGTCTGCGTATGATTGAAGCCTTGGCAACGCTTACATTGCGGGATCAATCTTGTGTTCTTTCGCACAGGTTCGATTTTGACTACGATATTTAGAATAGTTTTCACAGTCACCGTCTGACATCCGAGCCGATAACACCGTTCTTTCTCATAGTGTTCTCTCTCGGTATTTTTTTTTCCAGTGACGTTATATCTCTCCGGTCATAGTACCCATTTAAATATATTATCCCCCTCCTCCCCCTTAACGTAGCCCCCTTTCTATCCATTAGTGAAACAAAAAAAAGTAATACATCACTCAATACATCATCAAATACATACATCAAATGTAATTCTTACAAAATCTCAAAAAATTGCAGACCTTTTCCTCACAAAAAAAACATTATCCAACATCTGCCCGATCTCGGTTACCCTCCATACCAACCTTAATTCATCCAAAGGCACAGTATCTGATTAATGTTCCTGAAACCGAAATCATTCAGGAAATGAAACCGCAAGGAGTGATCGATGTGTTCAAATTTAAAAAGTTTGTGGACGGCAATCAACGCCCCACTGGTCTTATCCTTCTCACCTTCGATTTTTTCCGCCCACCAAATACAGTGAATATTGGATGGTATAATGCAAGAGTTGAAGAATATTTTCCAAACCAGATGCGTTGCCGCAACTGCCAACTGTTGGGACACACCACCAAGAGATGCAAGGGGAATGCTTCTTGTGAAATGCACCCTCCCACCTCACTCACCCGACAAGTGCACACGCACTTCATGCGCAAATTGTTCAGAAAAACACCCATCGTCCTCCAAAATGTGTAAAAGCTACTTGCAAGCAAAAGAAACCTTAAAAATTAAAACAATCAAAAAATGTAGTATGGCAGAAGCCAAGCAAATATATAGGAAAAATAACCCAATTCCCATTCTTTCTGAAACATACTCTGCAGTGGCAAAAATTGCTACACAACTAGGGCCGGCTGTACCAAGCCGTAACAATATTGGTAACAATGATACCCTCTCGCTACTACACGTAGTGATGTGACCTTATACTTACATTTAAGCGTATCTTTGAGAAAGCAATGCAACTTGCTATAGTCTGAAACCCCAATAACGTTGATTGGAGGTGGAAGACGTAATTTTGTTGGGAGTTGCTTTTTTTGTGACTCCTGGCTCTTATCTGAAACGACTTCAGGTGAAGAACCAGCTTTACGTTTCTTAGACGGTCTTTTCTTTAGGGTCCAATTTGTTCCGCGCGTAAGCTCTTCTTCGTCCGTATGGTATTCGCGACTAGTTGAGCGGAGTGGACTGCTTTCTTGGGCTTCGTTTATATGCTTTGTTTTCAGAGTCTTGTTTTCCTCTCGGAGTATGTCTACTTCGTTTTTAAGCTCTTAAAAAAGTAGCTCCATTTGCTTAAGCTTCGACGGAGTGTGTTGTTTTCGTCGTCCAAGCTTTTATTTGTCATTGAGTCCGTTTTTTCGCGCGTAGGCGCTTCGAGCGGACTTCTTTTCCCCAAGAAATTGGATCTTGGTGGTGGAGATCGTGATACCCTTGAACTTTCAGAGAAGGGATCAAACGACTGCGGTAAATTCATTGAATTTACTGCGTTATTTGCGTTGTTTGTATTATTTGTTTTATTTGTTTTGTTTTTTTCTAGGTTCATATTTAGATCTCACGAGTATGGGGGAAGGGAGGTCCACCGCAATAGAGTCCTTTGTAATGCGGTAAGGCTACGTTACAACCAGATGACGCCAGGTATCCGGAGGGCTCCGTTCGCGATGCTCTATTGATTTTACATCCCGAGCACCATTCAGGCCTTGGCACGGGGCGCATAACACCTTGCCTTGAGGATAGGATACTTATTTGAGTGGCGGCGCCTCTCACGGATCTGGGAATCCGGCCCAGATGGATTTTAGTCGCCTCTTACGACAGGCATTCCTACCGCGGGTATATTCTAACCCCTACCCGCAGAATGGAATGACAGCTAAGTAATTATATAAGTGTTGCCAATAGAATCTTGAACATCCTGCCCGGCTGGACGGGTAAGTTCAGGACTATCCAACAGCTTACACAGCTGCTTAACTGGTCTGGGACATTCGCCATGAGAATGTTTGACCGTGACAACTCTGATGAGACCATCTTCGCCTGGATGTAGTTGGGTGACTCGACCAATGCGCCTTAGTTGTCGCCAATAGCTGAGTCGTTGTGTTGGTAATTCCAGTACTGGTACATCTGGAACAACAATAATCAATCGACCAATGAGGAAATCTGCTGCGTGCCATGCTGTCGTCGATATCATCGTGTAAGGCCATTAACGGACGGGAATTTAAGCAAGCCTTAACGTGCACGAGTTGGGTGTGTAGCTGGTCGTAGTAGATTGATTGGTTCTCGATAACTCGAAGTAGATGCGGTTTTGCAGATTTAACGGCCGCTTCCCAAAGGCCGCCATGATGAGGTGCACCAGGGGGGATGAAGTGCCATTGTGTTCCCTTGTTAGCCAAATGTTGCATCGTGTAGGTATTATGCCATTCCTTCAAGTCTTGTTGTAAGAGCCGATTAGCGCCAACGAATGCAGTCCCGTTATCGCTGCACAGATGGTAGAATGGGACTCGGCGATTTACAAAGCGAGTGTATACCAGGTGGGGTAAAAAGTAACCTCCTTGGGAATGAAAAAAAAAAATTTTAAATGTGTTTTAATTTTATTCAATATTATCCCTTTTTTAGCTTGATACACTTTTTCCAGCGATTTTCCAACTTCTTGATCCCGTCCGAAAAGTAATTTTCCGGGAGGTCTGCAAAATACTCCTCCGTGGCGTCGATGATTTCCTCGCGTGACCTGAATTTTTTTATTGATGAGCCATCTTTTGAGGTTTGGGAAGAGATAATAGTCCGAGGGAGCGAAATCGGGTAAATACGGTCAAGTCATTAATTTCAGCCCTGGTTGCGATGCTCTTATGCGATGCCAAACACGTCAACAACAATCAGCTGTCAAAACAAAGCTAAAGACAGTATCGCACTGAAGTTTGGCATGTCTGCCTAAATAAAAACGGACTTCAAGGTACCATAACCTTTTTTGCAGTAGTAGCGCATTCTGGCGGTCAAGGAGGTTACTTTTCACCCCACCTAGTACATTGATGAAAGCCTCAGCTGATAGGTCTTCTGCCAATTCAATGTGAACTGCCGTTGAAGCCATGCAAACGAAGATGGCAACGTACGTCTACTTCACGGTACGGACAGTTTTTGAGCCAATGCGGTTATTGAATGGACCGCAATAATCTGGGCCAGCAGTTGAGAACGGTGACGATGCCAAAACTAGATAACGAGGTAATGTAGCCATTCGCTGTTTAGCCATTTTGTGTTGATGCCTTCTGCAAAACGTACAGATGTCATATGTGTTTAACGTAGGTGCCTGCCGTGAAGGCTTAAGCCTACGGTGCGTCTTCGCACAAGATATCAAAACAAAGCGTTGATCAGCGCCCTTCGGGTGATAAAGATACCACCACCAGTACCAGATTTGAAGTCATGTGTAAGGCACGAACTTCCCCTTTGGTGAAGGGTCGAGGCCTATCTAACACCTCAGCCATTCTGTGGATCATGGCATCCGGTTGCAGTGCAACTCCACATCGAGTAGACCAATAATTCCGTAGCAATCAAACAGATGAGCACATGTCGTAGCAGGCTACGACTTACGCTCAACCATGAGATGTCCAAGCACCATTTGTTCTTCTCTCCCCGCGACTTTGGGTGTAAACCACAGCCACCACGATACTCCCACAAGGGGGCCAACTCCTAGGTCAGGCTGGAAACAATAGTTCCAGGGGCCCCTGACCTCCCGTGGTACCAGAATATAGCTTCCGGTCGAGCTTCGCAACCTTGCGGTCACTTCCAGTTGGGCACCTCACTGCCCAGGACTGGCAGCCTTTACCTCAATTATCCTACTCAATCAACCCGCTAGCTCTCTACTGCGTCTTCTGAGAAATACTTCCCTTGCAAAGCTACAGGTTCTTTCGAACCATACGGTGTCAGTTAGAATTCCACTGACATCGTAGGTCTCACCATTGAAGGTGATGCCCATAGCATGCAAGTCCCTAACCTCCGAATAATTTGGGCACTCACAAAGAACGTGCAGCCAGTCTTCATGGGAAGCTCCATATGAGCAATTTGCCGAGCCGCTAAGCCCCCTTTTATGCAAAAATGCATTAAGGGAGCCATGCCCGGTCAACAAAAAGCCCAGGCTGAGGTTAAAGTTCCGTTCAGGAAACCTCTGCATGGTCAGCACATCCCTAAGAAAGCTGTAAGTGACCCTGCCATTATCGCTAGCGTCCCATCTAGATTGCCATCTAGATATCACGCATGCGTTAAGCAAGGCTTTACGCTCCCTCCGGGATAGGCCTTCCACTTCCCTCTGGGAGACCCAATCTTGCTCGTTTAGCGGGAGACCTTTTCTGATCTTGAAGGCAATACCACGACGTATCGCCTCCAGATCGAGAGGTGGCACTCCAACCAAGACCTGCATTGCCTCTGTGGAGACAGTACGGCACACAGGTAGGCAACCAATCAATGCCACTCTTTGGCACGCCAAAATCTGACGGCAGCAATGATCATTCGCTACCGCATCGTACCACACCGACGCTCCATAAGTTGCACAGGCAACTAGAAGACCGTCGTATATGACACGAACGGAACGCCTGTTCAGCCCCCAGTCAGATCGCAGAATGCGCCTCACCTGGCCTACAGCACACAACATGCGTTTCCGCATTTGCTTGAAATGAGGCATGAATTTCATGCGCTCACCCACTGTTATGCCCAAGTACTTGACCTCAGCCACACACTTAATGCTAACGGCATTCATGCGGATCAAAGGGTTCCGACGTCTCGTTTTCAATTTGCCCTTCAGCAACATTGAAACAGTCTTCTCCGTTGAGACCTTGACGCCAACGCTTTCTCCCCATGCAGAGACTATTGAAAGAGCTCTTACTCCTACTTGTTCCGCAAGAGCCCTGGACGGACCCTCCAGGATAAGGAGCAGGTCGTCTGCATAAGCGCAGCAACCACAGAGCTCATTCAAACGCCACAGAAGCGGATCCATCATCAGGTTCCAAATAAATGGACCGCAGATGGACCCCTGGGGGCAGCCCTTCTCCACGTCAACGCAAACGCTGTCATGTGCATTGACCACACTCGCTCTTCTACCAGAAAAATAGCTTCCCCAAAGCCCAATTTCCTGGCAGCCCAATTCTCTCAACCTGGTGAGTATACTCTGCCAGTTCAAGTTGTCAAAGGCACCTTTAAAGTCAATAAAGATGCCAATAACAACACTGGCTCTGCTGCTCTGGACTCTGTCTTCGAGGAAAGACCAAGCATCCTCTACACACTTGCCTTTTGTAAAGCCGAATTGGAATGGGGACATTGGTTCCGTCATACTTTCCGAAATCCTTTCCACCATAACCCTTTCCAGCACTTTTCCAAGTACCGGAAGAAGGCTGATGCCCCGATATGATCCAGGATCAGACCTAATCTTATCGGGGGACTTCAGAAGCACAACCACCCTTGCCTCCCTCCAATCCTGAGGGAAGTAGCCACAGGCAATGCATTTGCTATAAAGGCAAAGCAGGTATTCAGGAATAGCTTTCCAGATGGCTTTCGCCATCTCTCCAGTAATTCCATCTGCTCCAGGAGACCTCCTGGAACGAAGAAGTGAAACACCCTGCTCAACCTCTTCAGCCCTTAATTCCGGAGGGACCGGAGGCTCCTCAATAAAAGGGTCCTCAACGCGCTCCTCTCTTGGAAAGAACTGACCAAGCAGTGCAGTCAGGCATTCTCTCCATGTGGTTAAAACGCTATTACCCACACGGATGCCTTCAATGTCAGCAGTCTTCTTGACACTCCTGCAAATTTTATACAATTTGCCCCAGGGATCGTCCCTATTTCCAGACACAAAGTTCCGCCAGTGAGCTTCTTTTGTGCTGACTATGAGTCGTTTGTACTCTGCGAGACCTCGCCGAAAGGCAATGCCCAATTGAGCCAGGTTCTCAGCGTTGGCCGCACGAGCCCTTTGGAATCGCTTCCTTAGGTTTCGAACTAACCTTCGCTTTTCAGTCAATAGACGGGTCCACCAATTTACCCTCTTTTGATTGGCCCTGCGGCTCCTCTCAAAGAGTTCATCGTCAACCCGCCATACACATTCGTTGATGTGTCCGATTTGCCGATCGATGTCCAAGCTGCCGTACACCTGAGGTGATACCGAAGTTACCTCCGCAAGTACACGAGCACCATAGACATTCCAGTCAGCGCCTGCACACACCATCTCCTTTCGGGAACCGTGTCTCTACCAATTGCTATTTGAGTGAATTCAAACTGGATCCAGTTGTGATCACTCATCCCTGCACTAACCCGCCACCTAAAACTAAACGCCCTACAAGCTGCCTCATTGGCAAAAGTAACATCAATGTCACTCTTGCCACCGTTGACCGCATGAAAAGTATATGTCTCGCTCGGTTCGTTGATGACCTGGACATTGCGTGCAACAATCCAGTCACCAAGGAGCCCCCCCCCGCGCCTGGTTCCGGGTACCAGTCGTAGTTCTGGATACCTTACTGAACCACAGAGGGGAGGTCGCATTGGCGTCAACCCCGATTACGAGGGGTTCTGTGCCGGCTAGCAAAAACAAACCATCCATATACTGTCTGTATGGGTCAATTTCCTCACTGTACTTGCAGTAGACGCTTGCAAGAAAGATCCTGCCAAACGTCCCTTCAATACTGACGCAAACTCCCCGTTCGCTAGAGGAAACAGGCACGCAAACTAGATCCACATCCCTTACAATAATTGCGGCCTTACCTCTGGTATCAAGGAATACCCGCATTCCTGCAGGTAAGCCTCTAACACATCCATTGGAAGTATAGGGCTCTTGTACCAGGGCAATACCACAGTCCTGCCTAACCATTTGAACTCCTAAATCGACCCCTACAGAAAAAGCACCCTGACAATTTTGTTGAACAATCCTCATATTAATTACGAGAATTGGCCCTAGCTAGCGCAGCTTCATGCATGGGGCAATCAGCCGACCCCATGAGATGCACAGCTGGCCGCCCTCTGGACTTGCAGTTTCTACACTGCATGGCCTCCTTGCACGCAACGGCCCTATGACCCTCCTGCCCACAACGACGGCAGAGGTCAGCTTTGAACGGGCAAAACGTACATGAATGAATACATTGTTTAGCAAGGGTACGTACGTGAAGTATCCAGTATTTTTTTTCGGATGGTTTGCAGCATGAGTTGTAAACCGCCATGGAGTGTTTTATGATGAGCCTCTACTACAATGAGCCATGCCAAGACGCTTTCCTTTGGAAGGATGATTGGATGTCGACGATGTTCATCCAGCCTCGAATTATGCAGTCTGCCAGCTGCTCGCATAATGCTCTTCTTCGCAGCTTGACCATTGCAGCTGTTTCATTTTCTGTTAACGAAACGTTATCAATGTCAACTCGCTCATTGGTAAGTTGCCGGCCTTGCCACCAGAGCTGATGTTTGATGAGTTCGTCAACACTAATGTCTCTACTTGCACAATCTGCTGGGTTAGAACGTAACCGTTGTTGGGTGCATCCCGAGCCATCGAGGTATTCGTATCCCTTCCAGTGGATGTAAGTCCTTACGAAATTTTAGCCATTCATCACGCAACTGCCTCGGTAATGGTGCATCCCATGCCAAACCAGCCTTCCAAAGCCGCTGAATGAACATCTTACCGACGGTAATGACAGGGGCCAGCATACCAGTCGGATCATAGAGCGTAACAATGTCACTAACCATTTGACATTTCGTTGGAGACAACGAACCAGCTCCCAAGTTTACCTTGTAGAACAACTCGTCAGCCTGAGTGTCCCAATGCAATCCAAGGACAGTCGTCTCCGCCATTTGCAAGTTGATGTCATTTGTGTCAGGTGAGGTTGTGAGCTGATCCAAAGTATATTCGTCATTTGATCGCCATTTACACAGATGGAACTGTCCCTGCTTCAGTACGTAGTTAACATCCTCGGCCAGCCTGATAGCATGTTTCGCTGACAAGAAAATTATCCACATAGAAGCTCCGCAGCATATTTTGTTTGGCCTCTGCTGCCCGGCTGTCACTTGGTTGTTTGCTGCAGTTATCCAGGGCACACTGATGCATCGCACGAATGGCTAAGAAGGGTCCACTTGCTGTTCCATAGGTGACAGTGTTCAGCTGATATGTGCGCAGCTGATCGGTAGGAGATTCTCGCCATGGAGTTTGTGCCACGTCTGTGTCGTTCGTCGATACCTACCGACCGAAACATCTTTTGCACATCTGCAGATAGAGCAATTGCGAAACATTGAAATCGTAAGATGATATTTACCCATAGTTCCTGCAGCAGAGGGCCAGCCATTTGAGTATCGTTAAGAGACATGCCAGTTGATGTCTGCGCTGAGGCATTAAATACCACTCGAAATTTTGAGACCACTGCATGATGTGGTATGTAGTAGGACTGTGATGGACCGCCAGGTTTATCCAAGATAGGCCGCGTATGTCCAAGGTCCACATATTACCACATGAAAGCCACATATTTGTCCTGTAAGCCAGGGTTCGAAGCCAATTTTCGTTCCAGTTGGTAGAATTTCCTCGACAGGCGACAGTCTTGAATGGAATCTGAACGATGTAACGGCCATCTGATTCTCGAGTGTGAGTAGCCATGAATAATTTCTCACAGAGATCAGCTTCCACGGAGGTAGTTGATGTTTCTTCCGAGTCCTCAGAATCAAAGAGTTTGCGTAGGAGGTTGTCAAGTCGATGCTCAGCCTGGCCTGTGCGAACAGTCATTAAGATTGCTCTGGATGCATCACTGGAGTTAACTGTTGCGGGACCGAATACTACCCAGCCTAATTTGGTTGATTGGCCAAATGGTTCTCCAACACTGCCCCTTTACAATACCTTGTTGGGTTATATGACCCCATACATCGGCACCAAGCAATGCATCAATTCGTCCTGTTTTGTCGAAAGTAGGGTCTGCCAGCTCCAGGTTACGTAAATGTTGCCAACAATCATCCGCAATATTAGCCGCAGGTGTAGGCGAGGTGATGGACTCGATCAGGTGCACATCTAGCTTGATGTCAAACGACGGATCTACATTCGAGTACAGTATGTTTGATAACATCGTACACGACAAAAATTAAAGAAGAACTTATAATAATAAAAAAAAAATCAATTGTACTTGTTTATTTTGTTTATTTACTTGAATGCTTTTCAATTAATATGTTGTCCACTCTCCTCCATCAATAATTGCTTGGAGTCTTCGAGGCATGCTTTCTACAAATCTTATAGCATAATCTTGAGACAAAGATCTCCATAAAACTCGTATTTTTCGTGATAATTGTTTGACCGTCGAGATCTTCTTTCCCTGGAGCTTTAGCTTCATGAATGCCCAGACATTTTCAATGGGATTTACATCCGGCGACTGTGATGGCCAATCTAAAACATCGACGTACTTTTTTTGTTTCCACGCACTGCACAAACGACTGCGATGTTTCGGGTCATTATCTTCTTGCAGTAACCAATTCTCATTCCTTTTTTTAAATCACCTTTGGGCAGATGGTAATAAAGCCTTCTTATAAATTTTGACCAAGTTGGGTGCGTTTAAGTTATTTGTAAACATGAACAAATTGTCAAATCCTTGTTTTGAGAAGCATCCCCAAACGTGCGCCTTTGCCGGGTGTTTTGACGGTCCGCTGGATTAATTTATTGGATTGTGTACAGGAGATAGGAGACCATGCCCAAAAAGAAGCTTCACCCGAAAAAATAACGTTGGCTCCTTGAGTCGTTGGCCCAACTGAGTCGTTTTTCTACGTGTTTTTTTTTACATTTATTTCCCTTTGATTGACATTATCTTTTTAAAGGTCGCAATTAATTAAACAATAAAATTATAAAAGTAAAAAGTGTTCCATTACAAAAATATAAAAAAAAAAATGATTTTGAAAAAAAAATTTGGTTTGCTGGCAAAAAGGCATTGTAAATTATCGGTAACTCGTGTTACAAATTTGGACGGTGTGTTTTTAGCAGGTTATTCCATTGAAAATTTCTGCGACATTCAGCATGGTTCATTAAAAGTTCAATAACAGAATTTTCAAAAAATATGTTATTAACTAGACTTTATGAAAAAATTTACATATCTAAAATTTTTTTGAAAATAATGCAAAATTAGGGTGGTAACTCGCGTTACATAAAAAATGTAACTCGCATTACTTCCGGTAAAAAAAAAAAACTATTAAATTCGTGACATATTTTTTTTTTTTATTTAAGTTTAAATACAACAATTGTTAGATCAATCTTTTTTTTAACACAGCTACGGGAATATCGTCTTCACTGTCCGTTTCCGACCCATATGTTTGTTTGCGACAGCTTTGATTTTCTTGTGTGCCTGTATTTAATTCTTCTGATGTTTGAGCCGTTTGTAGTGTATTGTTTACCCAAGACATTATATGACATTTGGATATCCCAATTATCGGTGGTGCTTCGAAAAAAAGTGAATCCAAATTCTTTTCCTTGGTCATGTCTTCGATGTCCTTGGGTAACATATAATTATTTTTACTGAAGAATCCCTTGCTGCATCAGCAAATTGTTCAGCATTAACGACAACGGTTTGCTTTGTAATACTTTATTTCTAACAAATCTCTTAATTGGACCGCCTATTCCATCGAACGGGCTTTTTCCATGTGACGTTGCGAAATAGTTCCATCCTATATGCTTCTTGTTTCTTTTTTCCAGCATTTTTAAGCTCTGAGCAATAAATTTATTTTTAAATTGGGAGCTCGGACCATCAGACCATATGTTCACCTGGTTTACACTCTGTGGTAGCGCTTTAAAGATTCTATCAATGTATATAACACTCCTTTTTTTGTCATGGTGTAAATCATCAGAGACAATGACGATTGAGTGTTGCTCTTTATTAAACCACAAAGGAACTGTGAACAGAGATATCTGTGGGTGTATCCAATGAAAACTTTGAATTTCATCTTGAGCTATGCATGTGAAATTTTCCGAAAAGTCCACCTGCATTAAAGCAATGGCAGGATCATTTTTATTTGACGATATAGCAAGCTTATCCTGGTGGTATGAGTTGGCTTGGCATCTCTTGAAGTACGTGTGTTCAAAAAAATTTGGAGACATACCCAAAACATGTCTCATTAGGTCAGAAATATTTCCAGTTTCCTGAATTTTGCTTATCTTTCCGTCAACGGTTTTCCACACATACCATGTTACTTCCGGAGGTAAGTTATCGCACTTTTCAACCCATTCATCCAGTTTATTTTCCAATTTTTCTTTGCAGAGCTCACAAGCATTCAACCAACATTGTTTGCTTGGCTTGTCACAAATCACTGTACTTATGAAATCGTGATTATATTTCGGACTTCCAATTGCACTATGGAGTGAATTAAATGCTAAGCTATAATTTTCATGATATTTGCAAAGGCAAACGTTAGGAGGAAGTTTATTCGATAGTAAGACGTGTTTCGGCCTCAATTCTGCAAATTTACTTTTTCCAACAATCACATCATGTTCTTTAACAGAGAGTGCATGAGTTTCAGATAGTGATGAGTATAGATGCCGAACTTGGACCTTTTCCTTTTTCTTATTTTCAAGGCGAATGTTGATGAAATCTTTGAGACCAGGAGATTGTCGGCTTATATCGTCACGTTGATAAAACTCTTCAATTTGTTTTCTTATTTCCTCATTTAGAGCTGATGTTTGTTTCTTTTCGATTGACTTAAAGCAACAGGCTTCTGCAGTATCACTGGATCAAGCAGTTTTTTTTAGTACTAACCTCTTTTTAATGGGACATTTTGGCACAGCTTTTCGAGCCCCTGCTGTGGCCTTTCCTAATGATTGTGGTGTTATTAAGGGTTCATTGTTCGAGTCATCTTGGGGAAGTGTCTTCTTCAGTCTAAATCTCGCTACTCGTTCTTTTTTTTCCTTCTTTGGTCAGTGATTAACTCCTGTTTTTATGAACTGAAAGACCTTCAGTTTCCAATTTTTTCTTCAATCTACTTTTTCTGCACGCCTCTTGATGTTTTTTCTTGTATTCTTCGTATTTTCCTTCGCTTTGTAATTTTTCTCTCCTTCGTTTAATTTTTTCAGCGGCTGTTAAAGGCATTTTACCTTAAAAAAAATGAAACTAGGAAAAAATCGTTAAATAAATTATGGTTACAAACAAATTAACTCGTGTTTTACAACTGTTACCGGTAACTCGCGTTACAAAATAAAAATGAAATTTTCAACGAAAGTAAAGTTGATAACAAAAAGAATTATTTGTTTTTTGAAACAACACAGCACCCGAAAACAAAAATATAAAAATCAAGCGAGTTGGACCAAATAATTTCAAAATACAGGAAAAATAAGCATTCATTGGTAACTCGCGTTACAAAAATTACGTTAAATTACTTGCACTATTTTACACAATAAACGTTATTCGAATAGCGATTTTAATGTAAAACTAAAAAAATTATCTGGTTTAAAACGAGAATACAAATTTTACTTACCGATTTGAACAAAATAAACACTGAAATTCTGATACTTTAAAATACCTTTGTGTCAATACTTGGTGATGTCTGCACTTGTTATTGTGCATCATAAAAAAAAAGGGTTGTATATATGCCATACATATTTGAAAGCAATTAGCAACTTTGCCATATTTAATTAATTGCTTGACATAATTAAACGCATTGGAAATTCCCTTTTTTTTCTTGCTTCATGTCCACTTTTCATGGAATTACCCAGTAGTGGTTTCTTTATTGTGCTTCGAAATTTTACATTATTGGCTAGTAAACGTCTTCGTATCGTATCACAACGCACATTTAGACCCCTTTTACGTAAAATCCCTTGTCCTCCACGTAACGATAGAAGAGGATTTTTTTCAAACACGTGCTGCTTTTTTGTTGTTTTTGGCGTAGACTTGGGAATAACGGTGCACCCACTTGCTAACAAATGCTTTTGACTTTTTCATGTGTTTAGCAGCTGCTCCGTGTGACATTTTCGGTCCTTTTGGATGCGTGCACAAGAATACTGCTTCATAACGTGATGCAAACGCGACACTCATTTTAAAATACTTCCGTCTCTGACAAAAATTGAACACTCTTTAAATTTTTTTATTCAAAGCATCTTAGCAAAAGTATTTTTTTATCTGCTAATGAAAATACCACTTCCAAACCGGTTTTCATAAACGAGTATTGCCGTATACGATCTTACCAAACGGACTGTATGTGTCATTACAAAGCTGGCGACGCCTTCTACCCGAGGTCACCCTTATCCCTGCGATGAGACAAGCCATTGAAAAATCGTGAAGTCATAAAACTAACCTGTGAGCCTGGATCGCAAATAATCTGCACTGTTGCCTTTCGCCAAAGCCATCAGTAATTTGTCCATACGCCGTTGAAAAAAGAACCAAACTGTCACTGTCAACGTCTTGACGGGTTCTGCCATGTAGTTTCGAGGTGCCTGGGGCGATGTAGAAGCCTGCGTAAGTGCTGTTGACGTCGATGCCACTGCAGTCTTCGCCTCTGTGCCTGATGGTGAACTTCGACAAAGAAGGGTGTGATGCCTCCCGTTGCATTGACGACAATTGGTAGATCCACAAGCCTTCAAGCAGTTGAAGCATAAATTTGATGATTTTAGCCTCTGGAAAAGTTCAGCCACGGGTAATGTCAACAATTTAGGACATCTACTAATGCGGTGAGTTCTTTCGTTGCAAAATTCACAGTTGCCAGGAGCAGTCGCAGCCAAATTTGTCTTAAGCAAGCGGAGTGTACGATTCTGAGCGGTTATGTCCTTCTTCACCCCAAGTTGATTGTTGTTTTTGTTGTCTACCGCATTCCATCGAAGTACATCTGATGTAAATGTATGAGCGCGTCTCTCCACAAAGACCAGTAGTTCTTCGAGTTTCGGTATGTCATTCGAGATTCTACTCATTCCCCAAGCCTGTTTCGTAGCTGCTGGAAGCTTCGATGTCACAATAGGTACAGCCAATGTATCCCAACCAGACATCTGCATGGATACATTCACGCAGTGAATGCACAACTTGATTCATGGATACTTCTCATTACTCATTGGGACCTGTGAATGAGTCTGAGTGAGTACGGGTATAAAAGTAGTGTTGTGCGTAGTTGTGCTGCCGACCGTCGAAATTCATACTCATTCACACTCACGGATGGGCTAACTCACATTTACACTACTCACAAGGGTTGAATATGCGTGAATGCTTGTGCACGTATACCTGATTATTGAAAAAAGACCTAAAATGCACAACAGAATCCCAAAATCGTCTGCGTAATAACTCGAGTAACTCGAATGATTCGAATGCATTTCCCACCCTTATACAGCATTCACAGGTACCCAAAATAAAGAATGCTATGGGTAGTGAGTTATGATGAGTGTGAATCATATGGTGTTTGAGTCCTGTGAGTTATGAGACCTCGTTGCATCCATACCCACAAGCATTCATAATTCTCTTCACTCAATGAGTGAGGAATCACTGTGTGTGAATTGAATGAGTATGGGTAGTTAATTTCTATGGGTGTCTCATTGGTAACTTTTATGACATTCATGCAGATCTCTAATCCCAACTTTCCACAGGTAGTCAAGGCACGGAAAGACTCCCTAACTGTGTCAACTATGTAGAGAAGTGTAGTCGAAGATTCAATTGTTTGCAGTTTGAGGCCAATAAATCTCGACACATGAATTTCTGCCAACTGTTTCGGACTGTCGTAATGGCCTTTTAACGCCTTCCAAACCGCTTCGTATCCACCGGTATACATTTCTCCCACCAGTGCCACTGCATCACCCTGAACGGCTTCACGCGATTTCCCCAGTTTGTACGCCTCAGGATACTCTTGCGTATGCACTAGCGTCTCGAATGCATCCTTAAAAGCCAGCCAATTTTGTGAAGTGCCATCAAACTTTGGAACTGACAATGGATCTAGCTTTAAATCTATTGTAGTTGAACGACATGAAGCTGCATACTGGATATCTCTTGCCGAAGGCCAAGCCAGATACCAGTTACCAGTCTTCCTTGGTAACCTTCGCAGCGATCCGCTTGATTGAGGTACTTGCCGTTACACGCATATTCAAGTCTGCCATTGTTTCCACAGGATCACCGTAGTATAACGTTGAATTTGCAAGGGATTCGAATTCACTTACGATTGTTGTATCAAAATTCTGCAGCTCGTCCGACATTCACTGAATATGTGCACTATTTTAGTTCGTTCACTGCCAAAACGCACGAATGCTACGCCAACTTTATTGTTTTTTGTATGTCTGTATGTAGCCAAATTCAAAGTATTCCGTGTGAGTTGCTATTACCTCACAGGGGGCACCAAAAAATGTGCAAGAGTTAGGGATTGGTTTAAATAAAACACGTTGAATCTAATTTTAATATTTTAATAATGCAAATGCCAGCTTGTACATTCAGAACAAAGTAAAGTTACTATTATGACCAAAAAGATAAATATTTGAATGCAAAATAAACCAAAATAAGCATCATGTCAGCAAAATAATATTTTCATTGCATCAAGGTGTACTTATAGTCGTAATTAAGAATTTTAAATTTTCTGATAAGTTCGTCATCACTTGTGTAACGAATATTTTGTCTTTGCCTTTTTCGTACTCCTTTCAATGTACTCTTAGAAGGAAAGTGATAAGAAAAGTGAAAATAAAAGTACAATTTGTATATTTATTATCAAAAAAACCGCAATGGTTTTCAAGAAATAGTATGCTCAATAGTATGCGTTTTCAAAATCAATATTTGTATACCTAGTGGCAAATTACCGCACAAGTTGTTGAGTGAGCAGATTCCATCCGTGATCGAATAGCTTTGGGGCACACGACAGCTTCATGGAGACTTAAAAAAAAAAAACAGTCCTACTATGGCAAATTCAAAATAAGTTGTTACTTACTTACTTACCTTAGGTGGCGCTACAGTCCGGGGTGGACCTAGGCCTCAGCCAACAAGCTTATCCAGCCAGCTCGATCCCTGGCTAGCTGCCTCCAGTTTCGCACGCTAAGTTGGCTGAGGTCCTCTTCCACTTGCGTGCGCCACCTGAGTCCTGGCCTTCCTCTACTGCGCTGTCCCTCGGGGGCGGATTCGAAGACTTTTCGGACCGGAGCATTGGTGTCCATGCGCTCTACATGACCCAGCCATCTCAGTCTTTGGATCTTCACTCTTCTGGCTAGGTCCATGTCGCTGTACAGTCCATACAGTTCGTAGTTGTTTCTCCTCCTCCACTCACCGTCAATGCAGACGGGACCGAAGATCGCCCGAAGAATTTTTCTCTCGAAGCAACCAAGAACACCCTCATCCATTTTTGAAATTGTCCATGCCTCTGCGCCATAGAGCAGGACCGGGATTATTAAAGTCTTATAAAGGGTGACTTTTGTTGTCCGAGAGAGGGCTTTGCTAGTCAATTGCCTTCTTAACCCAAAGAAACAGCGGTTGGCAAGAGTTATTCTTCGCTTGTCCTCAGCGCTGGTGTCGTTGTCTGTATTTATAGCGGAGCCTAGGTAGACAAAGTCCTTAACTACCTCAAAGTTATATCTGTCGAGGGTGACGTTCTGTCCGAGACGTCGGTGTTGGTTGTCCTTTTTGCTTGACAGCATATACTTGGTCTTGCCCTCATTGACCGCTAAACTCACTTTCGCCGCTTCCGTCGCAATACTCGCGAAAGCGCCACTGACATCACCCTGCGTTCTCCCGATTATGTCAATATCGTCGGCGTATGCGAGTAATTGGACGGACTTTTGAAAGATAGTGCCTGTTGTGTTTGCTCGTGAGTTTTGCACTATTCTTTCAAGTACGATGTTGAAAAAATCGCATGACAGCGCATCGCCTTGTCTAAATCCTTTCTGGACATCAAAGGTCTCGGTGAGATCTTTACCGATCTTGATGGAGCAGCGTGCATTCTCCATCGTCATCCTGTACAGACGGACGAGTTTGGCAGGGATGCCAAAACTAGACATTGCTCTATATAGCTCGTCTCTATAGATGCTGTCATACGCGGCGTTAAAATCAATGAATAGGTGGTGTGTATCGATCTGAAGCTCATGGGTCTTCTCCAAGATCTGCCGTAGTGTGAATATTTGGTCGATGGTGGACTTTCCTGACCTGAAGCCACACTGACATGGACCTATCAGGTTGTTGACGAACGGTTTCAGGCGTTCACACAATACGGCAGATAAGATCTTATATGCGATGTTAAGGAGACTGATGCCTCTGTAGTTGGCGCAGTTCAGAGGGTCTCCTTTCTTGAGAATTGGACAAACAATGCTGAGGTTCCATTCATCTGGCATACTTTCGTCCGACCATATTTTACAGATGAGTTGGTGTATGCTCCTTACCAAGTCATCGCCTGCCGCTTTGAAGAGCTCGGCAGTCAGGCCATCCGCTCCAGCAGCTTTGTTGGACTTAAGCTTCGATATGGCTATCTTCACTTCATCCAGGTCGGTTGGACGGAATTGTTGGTCATCATCGTCCAGGTTGAAAGGTTGATTCTGCTTGACAGCGGTATTTGGTCCGTCATCGCCGTTATACAGTCTGCAGAAATGATCTTTCAAAATCCTCAGCATCGACTGCGATTCTACTACGATGTTCCCTTGTTCATCTCTACAATCTTCGGTTCGGGGTTTGTTTCCGCGGCATGTTATTTTTACCTTTTGGTAAAACTTCCGAACCTCATTCCTGGAGTAGCATCTCTTAATTTCCTCGATCGCGCGCTTCTCATGCTCTTTCTTCTTCCTCCTGAGAAGCCGGTGCTCGTCTCTCCTCTTCCGCTCATAGAGCTCATGATTAGCTCTGGTATTTTTCTGCAGTGCCGCATTGCGTGCTTTTTGCTTAGCTGCATGTGCTTGCCGGCATTCATCATCGAACCAGGGGTTTCGTTGTGGTGGACGAGTGAAACCCAGCACATCAGAGGCGGCATGTCTGATGGCGTTTTGCCAGTGTTTCCAATGGTCTTCGATGCTTGATGCTGGCGGCATTGGACGTCTTAAGAGATTAAGAGACACTCGATCGGAAAAGGACTTGGTGATCTCTTGCGATTGTAGCCGTCTGACGTCGAATTTTCTCACAGCTTGTTTGTCTTGTCGTAGTTTGGGATATTCGCAACCGTACCTTGGCTACAACAAGGTAATGGTCCGAGTCGATGTTGGCTATTCGGAGCGTACGGACATCCATAATGCTGGAGGAGTGTCTTGCGTCGATCGCAATGTGATCAATCTGGTTGACTGTTGATTGATCAGGAGTTCTCCAAGTCCCCTTGTGTATGTCGAGATGTGGGAACCGCGTGCTAGCCACGACAATGTTTCGCCCCGCCGCAAAGTCGATTAGCCTGAATCCGTTATCGGAGGTGGTGTTGTGTAGGCTATATTTTCCGATTGTTCCACCAAAGATACCCTCTCTTCCTAGCTTTGCATTAAAATCACCGAGGACAATTTTAATGTCATAGCTAGGGCATTGCTCGTAGGTCTTGTTAAGGAGCTCGTAGAAGGCATCCTTGGTGTCGTCATCTTTCTCCTCTGTGGGGGCATGCGCGCATATGAGGCTAATGTTGGCGAATTTAGCCTTGATGCGGATTGCTACGCGGCGCTCGCTCACATGCCGGAAGCTGAGGAGTTCTTGTCTTAGTCTGCCTCCGACAACAAATCCGCATCCAAATAAGCGCTGCTTTTGCCGTCGATAGCAATTGCCGTAGTAGATGTCGCAGTTTTTCATCTTCTTTTTGTCCGGCCCATCCCATCGCATTTCTTGGATGGCGGTTATGTCTGCTTTGCAGCAGTCTAGGGCCTCCGCTAGTTGCTCGGCTGCACGTGGTCCATTAAGGGATCTAATATTCCACGTGCATATCCGAAGCTCATTTTCCTTAAATCGTTTGCGTGGGTTGTCAACAGTAGATCCGTCCATATCCGAGGCTTGTTGATGCTTCGTAACTTAATTTTTTTTTTTAAATGGCCCGGCAGTTACCCCGGCGGCACAACCCCCAACCTGGAGGACCAGTTCCATTTTGAGTGCCCCTAGGACGAGGGGTCGGTTACACCGAAGCCAGTAACCCGTTCCGGGATGTGAGCGCTGCCGTTGGCCCTTATAGGGCTCGTCCGCCAGCATCTCTGTTCCAAGACCCTGACTAAGTCCTGGAAATCCTTTCCGGCCTGAGCTCCAAATATGTTGGAGTAGCCCGGATAAGGTCTTGTTTTGTTTTTCCGATACTAATCCTGGTTAATGGCGCAGGAAACTCGCCATTTGCCCTCTTCACTTCGCAACCTCTAGTGAGATTCCCAGATGGCGCCACGGGGAGGCGTGGAGTAGGACTTATTAGCAGAGCTGCAAGATGTTCGGCTGCAGAGGCTTATTCTCGTCATTTAAGGAACCAGCACCTGCCGGAAGATGCTACTTCTACGAGGCCTTATACTAATCGTTGCCAAATAAGTTGTTACTCTGCCAATATTTTGAAATTGATTTATTTTATCAAATTTTTACTAAAACAATAGTAAAATATCAATAGGTATGTATAAAATTTGCAAAACTATTGTGTATGGTTACATTTTTGTATGGATAGCTTTGTTTGTTTCTTTCTACGCCTAATCCGTTTTAACGTGAGCTTGGTAGCTCTCGTACGTGAATGACATACGAATGAGATAATGCCAAATTAAAATAACTTGTGCGGGAATAGCAAATGTTTATTTTTTAGTCACCAGTAGCCCGATCACGTGTGCGGTAATGCCCCTGGTCATCAAAGGTTATCTTCATTTTAAATGTATTTTTATTAGATTCAAACCATTAATTCTAACATGATATATACCTCCGTTATTAGGATACGAGGGCGGGTCAATAAGTCCGTGACTTTTGGATTAAAACACAGATTTTTTGATAAAAAAATAATTTTATTTTTCAACGTAGTCTCCTTTGAGCTCTATACACTTTGTCCAACGCTTCTCCAATTTTTTTATCCCTTCCAAAAAAAATGATTTGTCGAGGTCCTCAAAATAGGCCTTTGTTTGCGAGATGACTTCATCATTGGAGTCAAATCTTTTTCCACCAAGCCATTTCTTCAGGTTTGGGAACAAGAAGTAGTCGCTCGGAGCCAAATCTAGAGAATAGGGTGGATGAGGGAGCAATTCATAGCCCAATTCATGGATTATTGCCATGGCAACTGCACATGTGTGCACCCTTGCATTGTCTTGGTGGAAAAGAACTTTTTTCTTGGCCAAATGAGGTCGTTTTTTTTCAAATCGTCATTGAATCGGTCCAAAAAGTTGGCATAATATTCCCCATTGATTGTTCTTCCCTTTTGAAGGTAGTCAATGTGGATTATCCCGCGTGCATCCCAAAAAACAGTCGCCATAACTTTATTGGCTGACAAACCCACCTTGGCCTTCTTTGGCGCCGATTCACCCTTAGAAACCCACTGTTTTGACTGTTGTTTGTTCTCTGGTGTGTTGTGATAGATCCATGTTTCGTCCACGGTTACAAAACGGCGCAAAAACTCCTTCATATTGCGATTAAACAACGCCAAACCTTCCTGTGAAGTTGTTACACGATTGCGTTTGTGGTCGACTGTGAGCAAACGCGGCACCCATCTTGCGGAAAGCTTTCTCATGCCCAAGTGATCATTCAAAATTGAAACCACTGAGCCATGCGAGATCCCTACGGCTTCCACAATCTCTCGCACTTTCAATCTTCGGTCGGCCAACACCATATCGTGAATTTTTTCGATAGTTTCGGGTGTAGAGACCTCAATTGGGCGTCCAGGACGTTCGGCATCTTCAGTGCTTGTACGGCCACAACAAAATTCAGTAAACCACTTTTTTACCATTGAAATCGATGGTGCAGAGTCCCCATAGGATTAATCAAGCTTAGCCTTGGTCTCGGTAATGGTTTTTTTTTCGCAAGAAATAATGCTTAATAAGCACACGAAATTCACTTTTTTCCATTTTCTCCTCAAATTAGTGAGTAGTCTGATAAAAATAGCTGTCAAACACAAACTAACTGACGCAGCAAGTTTAAATTTTGACAGGAGTCAACTGACAGATGCCTGTTGACAAGAGCAGTGTTGCTGTTTCAGTAAAGAGGTCAGAAATTCAAAAAGTCACGGACTTATTGACCCGCCCTCGTATAATACATAACCCGTCCCATCACGTTAACGAACGCACTTGGCATAGTATTCCGAAAGAACCCTATCCGTTTGATACCATCCACATGGATCATTTTGAACAGCTTCCGAACATCTTAAATAAAAGAAAGCATATATTAGTTGTAATCGATGCATTTACCAAATTTCTTAAACTCTACCCGGTTAATACGACTAGCACAAAAGAAGTATGTGCAGCTTTGAAAAAACATTTCGTCTATTACAACCGACCTCAACGGATAATCGCTGACCGTTGTACCTCTTTCACCTCCAACGATTTTTCCAAATACCTCGCCGAAAACAACATCTTCCATGTAGCTACCCCACAAGCAAACTGTCAAGTTGAGAGGGTAAATCGTGTTCTTGGAAGAATGCTTGGCAAACTAACCGAACCCGTCCAGCGAGCTGACTGGTCACGGTTACTGACCAAAGTAGAATAGGCAATTAATAATTCTGTACATAGCTCAACCAAGCAATCGCCCAGTATGCTTTTGTTTGGAATCAGACAACAGGGCTTTGAGACTGACGAACTGACTGAATACCTGGCGAGAAACGAACATCGTACCGAACATGGATTTTTGCCATGGCAACTGCACAACTTTTTTTCTTGGCCAAATGAGGTCGTTTTTTTTCTCAAATCGTCATTGAATCGGTCCAATAAGTTGGCATAATATTCCCCATTGATTGTTATTCCCTTTTGAAGGTAGTCAATGTGGATTATCCCGCGTGCATCCCAAAAAACAGTCGCCATAACTCTATTGGCTGATAAACCCACCTTGGCCTTCTTTGGCGCCGATTCACCCTTAGAAACCCACTGTTTTGACTGTTGTTTGTTCTCTGGTGTGTTGTGATGGATCCATGTTTCGTCCACGGTTACAAAACGGCGCAAAAACTCCTCAATATTGCGATTAAACAACGCCAAACCTTCCTGTGAAGTTGTTACACGATTGCGTTTGTGGTCGACTGTGAACAGCGGCACCCATCTTGCGGAAAGCTTTCTCATGCCCAAGTGATCATTCAAAATTGAAACCACTGAGCCATGCGAGATCCCTACGGCTTCCACAATCTCTCGCACTTTCAATCTTCGGTCGGCCAACACCATATCGTGAATTTTTTCGATTGTTTCGGGTGTAGAGACCTCAACTGGGCGTCCAGGACGTTCGGCATCTTCAGTGCTTGTACGGCCACAACGAAATTCAGTAAACCACTTTTTTACCATTGAAATCGATGGTGCAGAGTCCCCATAGTATTTATCAAGCTTAGCCTTGGTCTCGGTAATGGTTTTTTTTCGCAAGAAATAATGCTTAATAAGCACACGAAATTCACTTTTTTCCATTTTCTCCTCAAATTAGTGAGTAGTCTAATAAAAATAACTGTCAAACACAAACTAACTGACGCAGCAAGTTTAAATTTTGACAGGAGTCAACAGACAGATGCCTGTTGACAGGAGCAGTGTTGCTGTTTCAGTAAAGAGGTCAGAAATTCAAAAAGTCACGGACTTATTGACCCGCCCTCGTATTATTGATTGTTTGGAAAAGCTCGGGCCAAATAGAAAAGCTAATGAAAAGGATAATTTTTTATATTTTTTGAAAAGACTTGCATAATAAAAGCTTACCTTTACTTGTTAGAGCCGGGTTCGTTGTAGCTTGGCCACACCTTTTTAGATTTAGCGAGTCATAACGGGTTAACTGTACTATCGCAGAAGAAGAGGAAACGGAAGATCTTACGAAAGCCGAACCATCGGAAATCTAGGGCTTAATGGTTATTTTGTTCAAATAAATACTTTAAGCACGATTTAAGTTGTCGATCTGTTAACAATTAAAATCACGCCATTCAATTCATACAACAAAGTGCTATGAACAATTTTCGAAGCTTTTAAAATTTCATGCTGAAAATGCAAATATTTTATAATTAGTACAGAACTGTACAGTATTTTATAATTAATACATATTAACCCGGTTGAAAGTGTAGCGGATACAAGTTAATTAACTAATTTTGAGCATGACACTTTCCAAATTCTTTGTGTATGCGTCGGGTATAGTTAAATCACATATTAAATATAGTAAATGTATAATATAATTAACGAGTTCCGCATGTCCAAAAAGAAACAATAATGGAGTAGAACATTACGCGTCTATGCCCGGTCATAGTGCTTTCGCTTGCACTCAGTCACAATGACTTAGTATGTAACGACCGACAGATAGCGAGATGTGACTTCTGTTGTTATTGTTTCTTTAATATAATGGTTAAGAAATTCAAAGTGGATATAGCAATAGACTACCGCCCAAACCTCTCAGAAGCCTAGTTACATGTGCTATTATCCTTTTCTCATCACAATGTGATGATTTACGTGGGTTCTAAAATCACGACTTTCACTTCATCCGCTTAGTCTTCCATGTTCGTAAAACAAGTTAACCCAGCTTGTAAGTGAGCCTGTGCGAATACTTGTCTTGACTGCACACTACTTATTTTATTTATTTAATTTATTTATTTAATAATAAATTAATCTCTGTACAATATTAGGTTCTAATCGACTTTTGATTTGTACAGGTTTCATAGTATAATATCAAATTTAATTATAAATAACAATGAATACATATATATAGTTTAAGATGTTATAGAAATGGAAAAATAAATTAAAAATAGAAAAAGTTATAGAAAATATAAAATAATAAAAATTTAAATAACATTGATGAAAAATCACCACCACACGTATCAATGAACATTGCCAATATTTTTACGTAAATTCTGTTTAGTCGTTTCATATGTGTCTACGAAAGTGGATAATAATTTGTAATAATAAAATATTATAAAATGAAAAAAAATCGAAATGGATAAAAAAAAGTGGTTGCTGAAAAGGAAATTTCATGGATATTGTTCGTTGTTGAAATAATTGTCTAATTTTGATGAGGGCTATAGAATGGATAAAAATGTATTCATTGAATGGCTGGGGCTGGTTACACCCCTGATTAAAAAAAAAAATGCTGTGATGAGGGAGTGTATCAAACCATCTGAGCGATTGTCATCACCTCTACGTTTTTAGCTACGGGAATTTTTATCAATTTCTAATAGTTTTTCCCGCAATTTCTCACACGACTTTAGGTTTAAATCTTTATTCTTATATTACGATGATTTTACTTTCCACAAACACGCAAAATTCCCATGTACATTGTCGAAAATCAGACATCTTCGCTCTACGATTACTATTTAGCAAATGTAGACATTGACAAGCAAAATTGATGCACCCTACACATCATCAATCTAGTGACAATGAAAACTGACCATTGATCGTGTGTAGGGCGCTTTAGATAGATAGATAGATAGATAGATAGATAAGGGCTTAAAATAAAAAAGTTTATTTAAAAAACCAAAAAACCCGACTGATTGTACAATCAGTTAGGTACCTAGATACGTCAGATCTTATGTTAGCAATATAATAGAGCTTAAGGTGCACTAATTTGTTGGCGCCAAATATTCAAATTGCCTTTAAAAAAAAAGGCAATTCGTCTAAAAATTGTGAGCTTCCCTTTTCTTTCCATTTGTATTCACCACACCCATAATCGATCCCACCCCAAATCAATCCCATACATCATACCAAATGGATTCGATGTGCAGCCTTCAAATCGTCTAGACTCCCTCTGAGAAATTCAAATACAATTCATAACGTATTAAATGGGCTATTTTAATTATTAATTGTTCGTAGGAACATTTTCACACTATCAGCGTTCAATTAGAGCGACACAAGAAAAATTTTATTAGTACTGTAATATTTAAAGATTTTATTATGAATGTGTCTTGTTTACATTTTTTTAGTTCGTTTTTACAGTCAGTCGGGTTTTTTGGTTTGTGAAATGAACTGTTTTTTAATATTTTTTATTGTTTTAAAACAAATCAGTTCAATTTAATTTTTATGATAAACGAATTCATCTGTCTTTTATAATTTGAATAGGCAAAAGCAGTAGGAAGAGTACTCTTTGATCAGGTTTGTCGTCAACTAAATCTTTTAGAAGCTGATTATTTTGGCTTAGAGTACCAAGAGCTCTCAACTCATACTAAGTACTGGTTGGATCTCGAAAAGCCCCTTAACCGCCAAGTTGGCTTATCATTGATAGATCCATTACTTCGTTTTTGCATTAAATTCTACACACCTGATCCTGCTCAGCTAGAAGAAGAATACACAAGGTAATTTAAAAAAGAAGGCATTCGATTTTTGTGTATAATAATTTTGTTTCCTAGATATCTTTTCTGTTTGCAAATTAAACGAGACTTAGCAACTGGTTGTTTACAATGCAACGATAATACAGCAGCTTTGATGGCAAGCTATATTGTGCAAGCATCATGTGGAGATTTTGTTCTTGAAGATTATCCGGATCACACATACTTATCTTCACATCGCTTTGTGCCTCACCAGGATGCTGTTATGCAAAGGAAAATAATGGAAAATCATAAAAAGCATATGTAAGGTCCCTATTATTAAAAAATTGAAATGTTTTTAGAAATAAAATAACGTGTTCGTTTTGCATATTTTTTTCTTCGAATATATTCAAAGCGGGCAATCCCCTGCCGAAGCAGATCTAAATTTGTTAGAAACGGCCAGACGTTGTGAATTGTATGGGATGAAAATGCATCCAGCAAAAGACGTTGAAGGTGTTCCATTAAATCTATCAGTAGCCCACATGGGTATAGCTGTTTTTCAGGGCATTACTCGCATAAACACGTTTTCTTGGGCGAAAATAAGAAAAATTTCCTTTAAGCGAAAACGTTTCCTCGTTAAGCTACACCCTGAGGGATACGTAAGTTTTTCAAATACAAGAAAGCATGTAGTTTTTTTTTTATAACTGTTACAAAAATATAACATTATAATATAATACAATATATAAAAATTTGCAGGGTTATTATAAAGACACTGTGGAATTTTTTTTTGATGGTCGAAACGAGTGCAAAAATTTTTGGAAGAAATGTGTTGAAAATCATGGATTTTTCCGTTGTGCTTCTGTTCGTAACCCTCCTAGACGAAAAGCTAGAGTTTTGTCTAGAGGAAGTTCGTTTCGGTATGTATAAAAGTAATAAAATAAACAATTTGCTAAAGTAAGCTAAAGAACTGACGGATGTTAAAGTATATTGACTAAGATTTCAATATAAAAAGATATTTTATTATCATCATTATTATTATTAAAATTATTATTATTATTATTATCATTACTATTATAAAAATTATTATTATTATTATTATAATTGTGATTACTATAATTATAATTATTATTACTATAATTATAATTATTATTACTATAATTATTATTATTACTGTTGGAGTCGAAAATGAACAAAACAACTTTTTTCCAGCGACGTTATAAAAGGTTTATTTCAGTTTGTTTTATAAAGAAAAAAATAAGAAAGTACCATTTAATTACAATGAAAAACCGACCGTTTTAAAATTAATTCCTCGTCCCCGCTGAGGTTATCTTTTCGACTGACTTTGTCAAGGATATCGAATGTTATTTCCCCGCTACAAACGGCACTGTCTGCAACATCACGCGATTTAATACAGGGTGACTAAGTCCAAATTAACCAATAAATTATATTCTTCAATTAAATCTATAACGGCGGTAACATTCTCCCCCTCGTAAGCAAGCTATGGATCAGCGAGCTTACCCTTTTCCTCTTTACCGACGTCTAGGACAGCAATCTTACTTGCGGGTCGCATCAGCATGCCATTCTGAGTTCTTACAGTCGCTCTACGAACCTGACCGTCTTTTGCAGTTATCGTGCTCTCGATGATACCTTAAGGCCAAGTATTCCGAGGCAAATTCTCGTCCACAATAACAACAACACTACCCGGAACTATTGGAGGTTGTTTACCAAACCATTTACTTCGTCGAACAAGAATTGGTGTGTACTCTTTCACCCATCTGTGCCAAAATCGATTCACAAAGACCTGGGTTTGATGCCAACGTTGTCGGAGATCTGCATTAATTTCACATATAGGCTTGTACCCAGTCGCTGAGCCCAGTAGGAGATGGTTTGGTGTGATGGCTTCGTCGTCGCAGGTTTCCAGTGAAACAAACGTAAGTGGACGAGAGTTTATGATGAATTCTACTTCCCATAAAGCGCATCTCAGGCTTTCGTCGTTAAAGTTCATTGGATTCATGTTCAGAATTATGTTTTTGATGGATCGCACGAGCCTTTCCCAGGTCCCTCCTATGTGAGGTGCTGCTGGAGGATTAAACTTCCACTTCAGCAACCACAGAATAGTTGATGTTTTTGCATTCATCGCGAAGGATCTTTTCTGTTGCTCTGCTCTGGTGCCGTTGTTGTCGGTGTAAATTTCTCTGGGCATTCCACGACGTGAAACAAAATTGCGTATAGCCATGACGCACGAGCTGGTATCAAGACTATGAGCCACCTCTATGTGAACCGCTCGGACAGTGAGGCAGGTGAATATAACACCCCCTTTTTTTTTCACGTCTTCGTCCGAAGTAGAAACGTACTATCAAATTGTTGTTTTGATGCTGAGCTCTACTTCGCACTCTTAGAACACCCGAAGTATCTAAGTAAACATTCAAGGACACCAATTTTGAGTTATTTTTAATGTTCTTACCGCGTTCCAAGCTTGTTATTTCTGGGCTATATTCGCTCATCTGCGCAGATTTAAAGAGCAGCGTTTTCGAATCCTGGAGCATTTCAAACTTCAACTGTTGTGGGTTTGGTGTCTTCCTGATAACTGATTCTAGCCTTTCGATGAAAAGCAGAAACGTAGCTAAAGCACGGTAGAGTCGTCTCCAATCAGAGAGATGTATTGAAAATTTATCATCGTTTCGATTTGTACAGTCTCTTGCATAAGAAGAAAATTACGCCTTACTTCTATTCCGTCAGCATTCCCAAGATCATCACATGTTGGCCACTCTTCTGCTTTGTCAACTAATTACTTTCGTCCGGCGAACCATGATTCGGCATCCAACTTGGAAGAGACCTTGGTAGCTAGATCTGCTGGGTTTAATTTAGAAGACACCCACTTCCATTCTTTTACATTTGAATGCTCCAATTTCTCCCCGATGACGAATTGTTGAAACTTTTTTGGGTCCATTCGAAGCCACTTCAGCACTGTTTTGGAGTCCGACCACCAAACTCTTGAACTAATAGGTAAACGACGTATAGTTTGTACCTTAATCGCAAGTCTCATTCCTAGCACGGCTGCCTGCAACTCAAGTCTTGGGATTGAGATTGGCTTGAGAGGAGTTACTTTTGACTTGAAGGCCACCAGGGTAACGCAGACTTCATCTCCACACTGTATGCGCAAGTAGCACACAGCGGCGTAAGCATCTTCGCCATCATCCACGATGGTATGAATTTGAATTTGATCGGCTTTGGTCAACAGATGACTGTAGCATCGGGGAATTTCGATTGATTTTATTAGTGGTATAAGAGATTTCCATTGAAGCCATTTGACAAAGAGACTTTCGGGAAGTTCGTCGTCCCAATCAATACCACAACGCCATACTTCTTGTAAAAGAATCTTCAATCCAATGGTGAAACAGGCGATGAGTCCCAGAGGATCGAATATCGACATGAGTACTTGCAGGGTCTCTCGTTTTGTTGGTTTAACGAATCGATTTAACAGATCACGTTTTAACCGAGCAAATCTGAAAATATACTTATTTGTATATTTTTTGTATATATGTATTGGGATCCCAATACATACTGAGGATTTTTTCAGGCGACCCTAGGGCCTTATGGGCTTGTACGGCAGAGCTGCTTCTATTAAGTTGATCGACGACCCATGTTGAGTTCGAAGCCCAGTTACGTACAACGCACCCAGATGCCGAATGAACAGTCTTTACGTCAAATGCCAAACTTAGAGCGTCCTCCACGAAATCCACACTATCGATGAAGTCGTCCACGTAGTGGTATCTTTTGACTGTTTCCACTGCTCGAGGGTACTGCTTTTCAAGCTGGTCTGCATTATTGTTGCGGATGTAGTGTGCAATGCATGGAGCGCAATTAATTCCAAATGTCAAGGCACTCATGACGTAAGCACTTGGCTGGTGGGGTAAATCGTCCTTGTCCCACCACAAGAATCGCTGCACATGCATGTCTTCTTCCCTCACTTTGATTTGGTGGAACATCTCAGCGATGTCGCCACAAATGGCAACCTTACCAATTCTGAAAGCCAACAGGATCTCAACTAGCGACGTCAGAAGATCTGGTCCACAGAGCATAAAATCGTTCAGCGAAAGACCATCAGATTTCGCTGCAGCGTCCCAAACGAGTCGAGCCCTATTCGGCTTATTGGGATTTACAGTAACAAAGATTGGTAAATACCAAACTCGCTTATGGGTTACAGATATTTTATTCGAAGTTAGCTTTCTTGCGCAGCCCTTTACTAAAAGATTGTCTATTTCAGCTTGCATTTTGTCTCTCAGCGTTGCTTCGCGTTTGAATTTCTTTCCGAGACACATTAAACAATTATAGGTGATCTTGTAGCTTTCAGGCATTGTTTGATTATCCCATCGCCAGAGTAATCCAATTTCGCAACGTCCCGTTAGCGGCTTCCATGTAGATCGCAATATCTCCAGTGCCCTCTTGTCTTCGTTTGAGCATACGGTAGTCGATGACGATTCTAACGCAAAATATGTTTTGACCGCTTTATGAAGGTCTTCGAAGCTTCGTTCGCAATCACACGCATGAACATTAAGCCGGGAAACTGTTTGGTGATAAGGCACATACCCTTGCAAAGCCCAACCTATACGAGTTTTTGTGGCGATTAGTTGGTTCCATGATCCAAACTTTAAGAGGCACGGCGAGCTTCCAGTTATCTGCTCCTATGAGAATTGTTGGTTTGGCGTTTTTATAAGATGGAATGGGCAAGCCGGCCAAGTATCGGTATGCTTGCGAAATCCTTTTCATGTCCAATGACTGTACAGGGAGTGAACGATTTTTCACTGTGCGAACACCACGCAACGTGTGTTTGGCTTTGTTCTCCGATCTCGAGATGACAAGTGAAGTTCGCATCGATGTATCTTCTAAACGTGTTGTATCGCCCGTCCAGCGCAGACATAACGGTTCGTCAACACCAGCAAGACCAAGAGCGTCGAAAATTTGTCTTTCCATCAGTGTCACTGACGAACCCTCATCTAGAAAGGCAAATGTGTCTATAAATTTTTACTTAGAATGAATGCGAATAGGAACAATACGAAAATATGGTTTCTCCCCCTCGTCTACATCACTGTGAGTATTTACTTCATTCGAATTATTGATGATGTTAAATTCGCCAACTTGGATTTGTTCTTGATGTACTTGTGTGACTGGGTTATGAAGCAATGGATGGTGCTTCGCTTTACAATTTTGAATCCCACATTCCCTCTTGGTGTAACATCTCCTACGGTGTGGACTGAGGCACTGGCGACACTACTTATTGGCTTTTACCGTCTCCCATTTTTGCTTATAAGACAGTTTTCCAAACGCAGCACATCGAGTGATTTTGTGATTGGTTCCGTTGCAGATGATGCAAACCGTTTTATTATCTGAAAGATGAACTTCAGTGTGGGTGTTCATTATGCCGCTTCTCTTATATGAGTAAGACACAGGTGACACTACTTGACTACCGGCCTCAGCGATATGATTCAACCATTCACTAAAGGTTTTTATTATCGGTGTTTGTTCTTCTTTCGGGTGCATCGCCCAATTCGGCTTGTACTGACTCGGAAGCTTGTCAACAAATTCCTTGACTAGCATCGGATTATTCAAATGTGCTGTCATTTGGCATGCTTCCATCGTAGAACATATATTGCTTACAGATAACGCAAATTCAATTATGTTCTCTAGTTTGTCCTAAGGGGGTGGCATCTTCCTTACTTTGTCTATCATGGACTCGATTATGTGTTCCGGTCGTCCGAAATACATTTTAAGCGTTCGTAGTATCTCTGGAACCAAAATCGGCAAAAAAAGTTTATTTCGAACTATTTTACGTGCCTTACCTTTTAAGCTGGATTGCAGTCGGACTAAATTTTCTGCATCGCTGTATCCAGCTAATTCAGTGCTGTTGTTAAAGCTCGGCCACACTTCTGGGTCATCATGAAACGTCGTTAGCTCTTTGGGAATCACTTGCCTTGCTGCCAATTGCGTAGGAGATGGTCCAGGAATCGACGTACAAATTTCAGGCGGACTGAGGTGGAAGTTATTGGGTGCAAACGAGTTAGAAAGAATGTTGTATTTCTTTTCCAGATAACGCTGATGTAGCATTTTTTCCTCTTCAAGCATTTCCATTTGTAATTCCTTTTGCTTTTGTGAAACGTCAAACGCAGATGCCACTTGTTGATGTACAAGTTGTGTTGTTGCGGAGTTAATTGTCAATCGCGGAAATTCATGTTGCGGTGACGATGTTTCAGGAGAATGTTGCAAGTTGGGAATTTGCGATGTTTTGGGAAATGCACTTGGAAACTTCTGGGGGATATTTTGAGTGTATCGATTTGCACACCAAGTAGTCATTGTATTTGTGTACATAGTAAATAACGCTTTGGTTTGATTTATCGAATATTCCGTTATGTGCTGGATTTGAAATGAGGTTGCAGCTGTAACGACTGCAGCTGAGCGATGGCTGAAGTTTGGCTTATTTGAATTGCCCACAATCGATGACTTCGTCTCTGCTGTAGGATATTGTTGCCTCACCTGCCCTCCTTTCGTCGTAATGGGATGACTTATTGTTTCCAGCACATTTTTTGTCGTTTGTGAGGAAGCTGATGGTGATGATGATGCTTGTGGGTGAGATGTTAATTCCGACATGTGGCCAATGGTTAACGGTTCGGTCGAAGCAGCTGCAGCGCTGATAGTGGTTCTAATCGTGGATTCATACAGAATTCGCAGCTCTAGCTTACATCAGCTACACCACTGTTTACCCCGACACATTCGTAATGACCCCACTTATTGCAAGAGTCACACTGCACCATGCGATCTGTTTCTCACTCGCTGCACATTAAACAAATCGGAGACGAACTTACTTGAGTGCTCCTCTTTTTTGGAGTCATTTTTACGCGACGCACGACACGATTTAACGATTAACGAAATTATTGCCGAACAAGTTTAATGATTTAAATTAATTTTAAAGATTTGTTGGAGTCGAAAATGAACAAAACAACTTTTTTCCAGCGACGTTATAAAAGGTTTATTTCAGTTTGTTTTATAAAGAAAAAAATAAGAAAGTACAATTTCATAACAATAAAAAAACCGACCGTTTTAAAATTAATTGCTCGTTCCCGCTGAGGTTATCTTTTCGACTGAATTTGTCGAGGCCGTTATCGAATGTTGTTTCCCCGCTACAAACGGCACTGTCGGCAACATCACGCGATTTAATACAGGGTGACTAAGTCCAAACGAACCAATAAATTATATTCTTCAATTAAATCTATTACGGCGGTAACAATTACTATAGTTATAATTATTTTTATAATTATAATTATTCATATAATTATTATTATTCTTATAATTATTATTATTCTTAAAATTATTATTATTTTAATTATAATTATCCTTATAATTATTATTATTTTAATTATTTTTATGGTCATTATTGTTATTATTATAATTTGTACCACTATTATCATTTTTAATTGAACTTCCTACTGGGGCTTTTGTTAACTATATTAAGCCCTACAGCAAAATACCTAAATCAAATGGCAGTATTGAAATATTTATGAAAAATTGAATATGCCATTCCATTCTTAGTTCTGTATTAAAGATGTGCATGAATGCAAAAAAAGTTACCCATGAGACAACAAAAACAACAAACTCTACTCATTTAATTCACACACAATGAGGAACAAATCTATATGAGTGAAGAGAATTATGAATACATATGAAAATGAATGCAAAGAGTCCGGTTAACTCACAGCATTCATACAACCCATGATTCGGACTCATCATAACTCACTACTCATAGCATTTTTTATTTTGTTTATGTGTTAATGCTGTACTGGAAAACGATGGTACAAATGAAACATGCAACAGGGGTGGAAAGCCCTTTCAAATTACACGAATTAATCGAGATATTGCGCAGACGACTTGGGATACGGCCCTATTGCATGTTGGATTCTGTTGTGCGCTTTGGTTTTTTTGTTAATGTGTATGTGAGTTAACCCAATCATGAGGCAAATGAGTATGAATTTCGGCGGTCGACAACACAACTTTAATATCCGCATTCATTCAAACTCATTCGCAGGTCAAATTGTAAAAAGAGTAATGATAAGTATCCTTGAATTAAGTTGTGTGTTCATTGCGCGAGTGTATCCAGGCAGATGTCTGCTCTGTATATAGTATTCTATTAGTTGTTCCTTAAGGAACCATACGTACAAATGATCTGAATCTAGGCAGAGACATTAGTAGAAACTGCATGATTTTAAATTAAAATGGAAAATCATTAGTAATAGGGATATGGGGATCACCAATACTTTGACACCAGCACCAAGATAAGTTAGATTTTTTTTTGAGTGGCGTTATTTTGTTAGAGTCATTTGTTTTATTGGACTGTTAAACTATATCTCCATAAACTGAATGCATAACGTCACTGAATAGTTTTGCAAAGGCTTCCTGGTGAAACCACCAAGCTATCACAGGTAATTTCACCTTCAAAAAAGGCTTTTCAATTGCAAAATTTTCCACTTACCTGAGCGCACATGTTTTGTGTTCTAATATTGGGTATATAACTTAATTCGTGCGGTTTTTTCGTTGATTTGGCTGGTTGGCCGGGTTTCACATATGATTTTTTGCGCTTGGGGTTGTCGTAATGGATTCATTTTTCATCACCAGCAACAATCCGATGCAAAAATGATTTCCTTTTGTGGCGTTTCAGCAACATTTCGGACATGCAAAATCGCGTTTCGACGTCTCTCGGCTTGAGTTCATGTGGAGCCCAATTTCCTTGCTTCTGAATATATCCAGCTGTTTTTAAACGTTTTCAAATGGCTGCTTGAGTGACACCCAAAGATTCTGCAAACTTTTTCAGGCACAAAGTTCGACATATTTGAGTGAAAAAAAATTATTGTTGTTTACGCTTCAACTGAATGACATATACTGAAATGCATATAATGACAGTAGCTTTCCAACGCATGTTCCAATGGAATAATACAAGTTACGCCATCTCTTAGCAAACCGCACGAATTAAGTTGTAGACCCAATACAAACAAACGAAGTTTGCTTACACGCGTATGTACTTTTAAAAAACTCGTTGAATTCATTTACTCCAGTTCCCAGGTTACAACGTGTAGAAAATGTCCTATAATGCTATTGTTTTACCGATCTGAATTGTACGATCAGACATTCGTCCAACACAATTATAATTATATAATATAGCATTGTTCTAGGACGTTGTCTTTTTGTTTACTACTGCACGAGTAACTGGACAAGAGTGAGTTTCGATGCTTTGTAAATCAATTGGGATATTAAACATTGTGCTGGCGGTTAGACCAACGGGAAGTAGAGGAGTATATTCTTTTATTTTCTCACCTTAACCTTGCACGTCAGTGAATTTAATAATGTTGTTATTTACAATGTTGGCTAATGCATCGTCGTTATAAGGCGTTTCACACCAAACTCACGTTAAACTCTCGGATGGTCAACAGATTGCTTTGGATAAGGTATACCACACTGCTTCATAGTATTCCTACCGATTCTAATAGCTACACCCTAAGCGAGCAGAGCCAACTATTTATGATACCTACGTTGTCTCTATGAGTGCACCTATAAGCTGGAAAGAAAATCCCCAAACTTCAAAGTTTTCAAAGCCCACATATACCAGCATAACAACAAACAAATTACGTCGGCTTACACGTTATTTTTATTTTATTTATCATTACATTTATTCAAACATAATAAATTGATTTATTTTTCACGAACATTTTGAACTTTTTGAAAATAACTTAATGGAAATAGAATTAAAATGAAAATGAGATACAACTGAAATGATACGAAATAAGAACATAAATATAAGTAAAGAAACTAACTACTTAAGTCGCCAACACGGACTGGCTAGCGCAGCGTTTTAATAGCTAAACCCATTCAAAATGAAATGTAAATTTTCCAAAACATACTACCCCAGGCAAAGTAGAACACGATGTTGTTACGAATCTTGCACTGAGAGAATTTCAGTATGTCCATACCAATGCCGGATCCAACGGAAGGTATCGGTTTTCTTATCCACAAGAAACACAGCAAAAACATGGAGAATATTAAAACCATATCAAGCCGAGTATCATTCTTTATAATCATGCTGAACTCTAGATACAAATTAATTAAAAATAATACAAGTATACACACCAATTAAGGACTATGAAGACGAGGAAGTAGAAAGGTTCTACGAACACATCGAATTGGCCAAGAACGAAAACAAATACTACTTCACAATAATCACAGGAGATTTTAGTGACAAGGTAGGCAAACCAGAAGATGAAGCAGAGAGAGCGTTAGGGAAGTTTGGATTAGAAGGTAGAAACGGGGGCAAATGCTGATTGACTTTCTTCACCACAACAATCTATACCAAATGAACAGTTTTTTTTTTAAGAAAATACAAAACAGAAGATGGACTTGGCTACACCTCAATGGATACACAAAAAATGAGATATACTTAATTATTACAGACCGAAAACAAATAATAACAGATGTGACAGTACTGAACAGATTCGGAATAGGAAGCGATCACCGAATAGTCAGAGCCACAGTCAAACTAAACTTGAAGAACGAACGTTGTAAGATGGTGAGCAAGAAAAAGCTTACGAAATGGAGTAGCCCGGACGACCCCCCTATGTTCAAAGAATCTCTAAGCTAAACAATCAACATAGAATACATAAATGAGACAATCACAGAAGCAATAAACCTAGCACCAGAAAAACACCGCGAAAACATAAACAAGGCGAATCGCAACGAGTAAGAAAGGAAGACTAAACAAGGTAATATCAAAGGAAATACGTAAAGAGATAAGAAAATACAAATACGAGCAAATACAACAAACTCTGGAAGAAAACAAACACATGAAAGTATTAAGGAAAACCCTAGCGGAAGGAAGAAACGAGATAAAAAAGCTCAAAAATGAAAATGGAGAGGTGACAAGAAATAAAAACGAGATACTGTCGATAATCGAAAGATTATACACAAATTTATATGCAACACCAGCATTATGTAGTAAAGAAGAAAGAAGACACCTTCTTGTAAATGTCGATACCAACCAAGTGGAGAAATTCATGCATATATCTAATACATGAGAAAGGAAACATCACAAACCAAGATAACTATCGACCGATAAGCCTTCTATCGCACCTCTATAAGCTACTGACAAAAATACTAACAAATCGAGTAGAACAAAAACTAGACTTCTACTAACCGCGAGAGCAGGCAGGTTTCAGAACCGGTTTCAGTACGATCACCTACACACATTAAAAACACTTATAGAAAAACGATAGAATACAATCGACCTCTAGTACTGACATTCGTAGACTTCCAAAAAGCTTTCGACACAGTAGAAATACATTGCATCATGGAGGCGCTAAAACACTAAAGAGTAGATGGAAGATACATACTTTTTCAGGATATATACGACACGGCTACAGGATGCGTTGAACTACACGGAAAAAACCGGCAAATATCGAATAGCGAGGGACATAAGGCAAGGAGACAGCATATCACCGAAACTCTTCACGGCCGTTCTAGAATACGCTTTTAAACAACTACATTGGGACAATAAAGGAATTAATATAGATTAAGAATATCTAAATCACCTGCGATGCCCGAATAATGATAGAAGAACTCAAATCAGTTTCAAGAAATGTCGGCCTAAGCATAAACTTTGACAAAACAAAATTTATGACTTAATCTCGAGTGGAAACCTTAAGAACGAAGACGGAGCTGAAATAGAAAAAGTCTTCGCATACAAGTACTTGGGACACAAGATACGAATCTCGAGAGATAACCAAACCCGCGAAATCGTACGCCAAATTGGACTTGGATGGGCAGCATTTGGATAACAAAAGCAGATATTCAAAAGTAATATCCCCACACATCTAAAAAATAAAGTATACGACCAATGCCTATTACCGGTGATAACTTACGGGGCAGAAACTGTAACCCTAACGAGACACGCTATTGGCAAGCTGCAGGTAGCACAGAGAGCGATGGAGAGGGCAATGCTAAACATTACAAAGTACGCAACGAAGAGATATGCAGGAGAACAAGAGTGTTGGATATAACAACACGTATAACAACGGCAAAGTGGAGAGAGATGGGCTGGACACATAGCTCGTGTTACAGATAGCAGATGGACAAAGAGAATGCAGGAATGGAAACCAAGAGGAGATTTAAGAAACAGAGGAAGACCACCATCACGGTGGAGCGATGACATCAGAAGAGTAACTGGGAGCTGGGTCTATGCAGCGCAGAACCGAAACGTATGGAAAAGCTTAAAAGAGGCCTACGTTCAACTTTGGACATGACAGGCTTTTTGATGATGATGATGAATGAATTAATTCAGTAATCCAAGTATTTGTCATCGTTAGTTATAACTGTTTTACATCTTTCTTGCAATTGATGGGTGCCGGCCCTATACCACTAATGGTATTTTTGGGCCAATCATTCATCAAGCCAATTTTTCACTTACTTCATAAGAATGAAAGTGCTGTTTGGAAAATCAGTGCTGCATCGATCGAAACAAGTACAATCCACCTATACGGCGGGTGGGTCAAGACTTCACAATTACTGTTTGGCAAATAGTTTTTTATTTGGTACGCAAGATATAAACATTCTGGTCGTTCTTGCTTTAATACATGCATGTTTCAATGCCTCCATTGACAATCGATGACTAAAAAAAAAAAATTAAGGTACTAAAACTCCCGGCAAATGTGGCCTATCCATCACAAAAGTCGACATTTTCAAGGCGACAAAAAAAGTTGTTTATACAATCACAAACTAAGACATACTGGATTTTATTGACAGATATTTCCCCTACAAAATACCATACCATGTGTAGTAGTTAAGCCATATGTTAGTTAAATTCACCTATTATTTAACCAGAAGGAGAGAAAGAAGAATACCCTCTATTCCAATGTACGAGTACATATAACATTCTTAAATTATAAAAAAAACTTTATTCTTCGGTAGCAACAAGTTTATAATCCGCCCGTGAATGAATGTCGCCACAATACATTCCTTGAAAAATAATGCGATTGTGAGTATAATTTTATTTTGTGTGATTCTTTTAGAGGAATTTTTTCAAGTGGGTATTTCATGAAAGATCACGCATGAGCCGTATCACACTGATATGGTATTTTTTTGTAGTTTTATTTGAAATATCATCATGAAAAAACCTATTCTGGGACAGCGTATACAAAATATTCAACTGTATTACAAAAATTTGTGTTCTACAACGAATATGTTGCGTGTGCTTGAATCAACTTATGATCCACATAATCGGCATTCCGAAAGCACAATTCGCTATATCATCGAGAAATTTGAAACACTATTTTTATTTTTAGATAAAACGACCAAATAGACTACATCTAGCACGTAGCAAAATGTGCGATTTGACAAAACCGATAATCAATAATAATAAAACTGAGATGTTAAATCCAAGAGAATGACTAAAACAATGGGATGTATTTCCATGTTGAAAAACATCGTTCTCGACAGAATTGTGCGAAACTCGCAAGTCAACTCCAAAGGCAATATCTCTTAAGAGTCTGCTCAGTTCAAACCTTCAACCGGAGCACGGCTATGAATGCTCATAAGTAAACCCTTACGTCAACTTTCGGACGAACTCTGAAATGTCCTGAATCTTTTCTAAGCCGAACAACTGGCTCTTTATTTTCTAGTCTTATAACCAGCAACCATTAAAAACACTCAATAACACTGTTCAACAAAACCTTGTAACAAGAAAGGTGCTTACTAATTTTAAATTATTTACCTATCCTTATTCGAACACCATATTTATTTTGATTTGATCAGGTCTCGCGACATTACTTTTAAATCTCAGCGAAGAAATTTGACGCCATTAGTAACTGAGTTATATGAACAGTATTTTGGCTTTGCCATCGGACAACAAGATAAAACGTGGGTTCCACACTTTTATTATATAACATGTGTGGTTCTTCTTACTGGATGGGCGAAAAGATCTGGATCTATGCCTTTTGCAATTCCTATGATTTGGACGGACCACTCACCTGATTATTATTTTTGTCTTATTGATACAATAGGTGTTACAATTAAAACAAAAAGGAATGGGATTTATTACAAAGCCGAGCTGACCTCCGACGAGTGCACGCGCAATATCAGTGCACCCGTAAAATTGCGAGTGCGCAAATAGTGAAATAGTGTGATTGATTACAAATAAAAAACACTTAATCTGTGCAAAAAAAATCAATCGGTGCGAAGAAAAACCATCAGTGCCGTTTAGTGGGAAAAAAAAAACAAAAATATATATATAGTGCTTGCCTCCATCTCCTGCCCCCTGGTCTAAAGGCTGTTGCTTGCACTCGGTCATTGCTTTTGCTGTATACTGTTATACGGCAAAGACAATGATTTAGTGTATGTAACAACCGATGGATGGCAGGTTGTGAATAGCAATTTTGTTAGTGCCCTGTTGCATATTGTTGTAACGGCTTAACACCTACAACAATTTGATTCGGCAAACCAATAACAAAATTTCAACTTCGCAGCCTTGCTAGTATCGTCGGTGTTGGGTTTTTTTTCCTTGCAATGGCTCGAGAATTTAGAGTGGACATAGCTAATATTTGTCGGCTAAAAAGTAATCCCTTTTCTGCGTACGTTCACGTCTGTAAATACAGGCCAGCTGTTTTGGCACTAAGTGAAACACAGGTAGACCCCCGCCCACACCTCTCAGATCGCACTGATCTGAAGCTACCTGGCTACGAACTAGTGCCATTATTCTTTTCTCACCGCGGTCTCGCCATCTACATGCGTAGTGATGTAGCTTAGCAAACTCCGCAACAATGTAGTTCCAATCCCGAATTCAATTTAATGTGGTAAAGATTCCATCGCCGTAAGCAAGTTAGATATCCAGTACTGCTTTATTTACAGAAGCCTCAAACTGGTAAATGAGCCCACGCGAATTCCAGACGTTGATAGTCATACCGCCAACACACTGGACTTGTTTCTAACCTCTCACCCTGATAAGTACATGGTTGATGAGCTCTCACCTCTGATTTCGTCGGACCATTGTGTCATATCAGCTAAATTCTCGTACATTGACCACACAGTTAGAGAAAAAATTCCTAAAAGAACAGAAGGCAATACGAGAAAGCCAATTGGAGCGAACTTAACACCTTCTTTAGGAAATTTAACTGGTCGTTATGTTTCCTCTATAACGAAGTGGATGCCACTGCTGATATGATCACAGACACTTTTCTCTCTGGAATGAGATCCTTTATCCCTCACCGGATAAAGAATATCAGACCAAAGGAAAAGCCGTGGTACGACTCGAGCTGTAAAGAGGCTGGCAGGTTGAGAGAAATGTTTTTTTAGGTCCTATAAGACCAACCCGACGGGGGAAAACCGGAAAAATTCAAACGAGCAAGGAATGACTGCAACGCCTTTCTTAAGCTTCTGAAATTTGTATACGACTGAGGAAAAAAATACTACAGTGTTCCAAAGGTAGTAAAAATTGTTGATCGTTCGTCCGAAACATTAGAAATTCTGCCTCATCCTATAGAATCCTAACGCTCATTTACAATGACATTCCAGCTTTCAGCACTTTGGACAAAGTCAATCTGCCTGCTACACACTTTGCAGCCAGCTCAACGTTTCCAGAGAGTGTTTTGTATCTGCCTACACTTGAGTGCGTCAAATCCACAATGGGACGAATCCACTTTGGCACTCCTGTAGTAGCAAGAGTACTTAAATTTTTTAACATTCACAAATCCGCTGGTCCAGATGGTATATCTCCCCTTCTTCTGAAGAGGTATTCTTCAACGCTTCTCCATCAATCTTACTCATTAGGACTCTTTCCGAGCAGATGGAAAAAAGCATTTGTCCAGCGCGTCCCTAAAAAAGGCGAATCTTCTCTCTCCTCTTACAGACCCATTGCACTACGTCCCTTCTTTCCAAGGTCAGGGAAACGCTGATAAATCGTCAGCTCATGAAATATCTCGAAACACGAAAACTTCTTAATGACCGGCAGTACGGTTTTCGTAGCAAAAGGTCCATTGGTGATTTGATGGCATGTCTCACCGAGAAGTGGAACCAAGATAGTGCACTTGATATTTCCAAGGCATTTGACAGAGTTTGACATTAGGCTCTTTTGTCGAAAATGCGTGCATTTGGCATCGACGACTCTCTTCTTCAATGGATTAGAAATTACCTTTCGGAACGTTCAATTCTACTTGTCTTGGATGATTTCAAGTCTGATATTAAAAAAACAAATGCTGATGTGCTCCAGGGCTCTGTTCTGTCTCCGACACTCTTTTTAATTTTTATCAATGATTTCTTGTCTGCTACTTCTAATTTAATATATAGTATTCCTTAGCTGACGACAGTACTCTTTGCTTCTCATATTCGTTTCCGTTTCTTCGGCTGTAGAACGGGACCCGCAGCATATGTTAAGCTCATTAAATTCCGATATAAACAGCATAACCAATTGGGGAACTATCAACAGTGTGGAATACTGTCTGCTGTCCCTAAAGTGAAGTTCAAATACACAGCCATTATCCATGAGTGGCACTTGCATCGTCGAAACCGAAAAACTTTCCATTCTTGGTGTGTTTGTCAATGACAACCTACGATGGAATGACCACATTTTCGAAGTCGCCAAAAATGCAGCGTAATGTCTAGGTTTCTTTAAGCGATGTAAGAAATTTTTCACCCCCCGTGATCTGGATTCAATATATAGGTACAAGGCTCCGCCCAAAACTGGAGTACAATGCTCGCATCGCATGCTCCTAAGACTTCTTTCCACCTATTAGATAGGATTCAAAACCCTGCGTTAAAACTTATATGTGATGCCAATATTACACAGTCGATTGACAACCCCGACCACCGACGTAATGTCTTCTGCCTCAACTTGTTCTATCGCTATTTTCATCACCAGTGCTCCAAAGAAATTGCCTGTAGCATTCCGCCCCTTCAAACCTCCAACCTTAATACCCGTCTCGCTATGAATGCTCATCAGTACACCCTTAAGCCCACATTCGGACGTACCCTAAAATATCGTGTTTCTTTCCTAAACCGAACAACTCGCTTATGGAATCCCTGCCGAGCTCTTAATTCCTAGCCATTACAATATTCAGACATTTAAGACCAACGTACAGTGTGTTTAATAACATCGTACACGACAAAAAATAAAGAAGAACTTATAATAATAATAATAAATCAATTGTACTGGTTTATTTTGGTTATTTACTTGAATGCTTTTCAATTAATATGTTGTCCACTCTCCTCCATTATCAATAATTGCTTGGAGTCTTTGAGGCATGTTTTCTACTAATCTTATAGCATAATCTTGAGACAAAGATCTCCATAAAATTCGTATTTTTCGTGATAATTTTTTGACCGTCGAGATCTTCTTTCCTTGGAGCTTTAGCTTCATAAATGCCCAAACATTTTCAATGGGATTTAAATCCGGCGACTGTGATGGCCAATCTAAAACATCGACGTCATTTTCTTGTTTCCACGCACTGCACAAACGACTGCGATGTTTCGGGTCATTATCTTCTTGCAGTAACCAATTCTCATTCCCTTTTTTAAACCACCTTTGGGCAGATGGTAATAAAGCCTTCTTATAAATGTTGACCATGTTGGTTGCGTTTAAGTTATTTGTAAACATGAACAAATTGCCAAATCCTTGTTTTGAGAAGCATCCCCAAACGTGCGCCTTTGCCGTGTGTTTGACGGTCCGCTGGATTAATTTATTGGATTGTGTACACCAGGTATGAGTGATAAGAGACCATGCCCAAAAAGAAGCTTCACCCGAAAAAATAACGTTGTTCCAATCTCTGTCCAAATTGTCCTTGGCCCAACTGAGTCGTTTTTCTACATGTTTTTTGACAGTAGTGGTTTCTCTATTGTGCTTCGAAATTTTACATTATTGGCTAGTAAACTTTTTCGTATCGTATCACAACACACATTTAGACCCATTTTACGTAAAATCGCTTGTCCTCTACGTAACGATAGAAGAGGATTTTTTTCAAACACGCGTAGAATCATTTTGTCCTGCTTTTTTGTTGTTTTGGGCGTAGACCTACGATCCGGCAAATCATCCACATTTTTAACTTGGGAATAACGGTGCACCCACTTGCTAACAAATCCTTTGACTTTTTCATGTATTCATGTATTTCATGCTGCTCCGTATGACATTTTCGGTCCTTTTGGATGCGTGCACAAGAATACTGCTTCATAACGTGATGCAAACGCGACACTCATATTAAAATACTTCCGTCTCTGACAAAAATTGAACACTTTAAATTTTTTTATTCAAAGCATCTTAGCAGAAGTATTTTTTTATCTGCTAATGCAAATGCCACTTCCAAACCGGTTTTCATAAACGAGTTTTGCCGTATACGATCTTATCAAACGGACTGTACATCGGTACCTATCTTTTCTGCCTCCCTAAATTTCCTTCGCCCGCGTTATGTGCAAACATTTTAAGGGTACACGCCAATTATAAAAGAAAAACTGGAAAGTTAGTGGATATTTGAATTTTATTGCCCTGATTTTAGGATTACAACTATGGTATACAAATACTGTTGTTTTATTTGTGAGTGGGATAGCAGAGACCGGAGAAATCATTATGTTCGGAAAAACTGGCCGAGAGGGAACCTCTTACTCCAGGACAAAAAAGTATTAAAAATCCTCCATAAGTTCAGCCTGAAAATATATTTTAACTACCTTAACACATTAAACTTAGGCTCATGAAAAACACATTAAACTTAGGCTCATGAAAAACTTTGTGAAAGCTATGGATAGGAGTGGAGATGGCTTTTTATATCTGAAAGAAAAAAATCCTAAGCTGAGTGATGCAAAAATTAAAGAAGGCATTTTTGTTAGTCCTCAAATACGGCAATAGATGAGGATGGAATATTTAAAGAAAAGCTTAGTGATTTGGAAAAATCAGCTTGGGGATCTTTCATGAAAGTGACTGTAAAAGTATTGTCGCGGAGGTGTTGTTAACTTATAAGGTTTTGGGATGTAATATGTTGTTGAAAATACATTTTCTACATTCACATTGAGATTTCTTTCCGAAAAATTTGTTCGCGCCGTCAGCGATAAACACGGTGAAAAATTCCACTAGGATATTTCTACGATAGAAAAACGATATCAGGGCAAATGGAGTCCACATATACTGGCCGATTACTGTTGGGCAGTTAAGTTACATTGGCATTAATATTGCAATATAACGAAAAAACTTACATTTTCTAAAATATAATAAAATCAAATTACAAAAAAAACTATTCGTATTTGGAACATTCTAATGTCGTTTCTATTATCCTTATCCTTGTTCTAAACATAACAAAAGCTTTCATGTCACATACAAAAAGTGATTTTTTTTGGCCAGTGTAATCGATTTGGATTCGACCGATTCGGGACATCGTAGATTCCACTTGGCGAATTTGTATAACGACTTTTAATAGCATATATGTAGATAGCATTACATATTTTCGACTTTAAATGCTGTTTGGCAGATTTGCGGGTGGATAAATGTAATTTTGAGTCGGGAGGAAAAAGATAAACGACTGGTTTTTGTTGTGTTTTTTTAATTTTTCTTGTGTATGTTTTTTTTAATTGAAAGTGTTTCTTCTGTTTTTTTTAATTCAAGGTGTTTCTTGTTTTTTTTTTTAATATTTTTTTTTTTTTAAGGTGCTTAAGTATTTAAGGAGTTTATTTTTGATCAATTAAATAAAATAAGGTAACTTTTTTCTATATAAATTGTCCTAAAATTAACCAACAAAACGTTTTTTGAGAATTTGTAAGAGGATGTATCAATGAAATTCGTTGAAATTTGCCTTTTACTTGTTGAAGCATGTCACCAAATAATGATTCTTTAGTCACCCTGTCGTGGCTAGCACGCGGTTCCCACATCTCGACATACACAAGGGGACTTGGAGAACTCCGGATCAATCAACAGTCAACCAGATTGATCACATTGCGATCGACGCAAGACACTCCTCCAGTATTATGGATGTCCGTACGCTCCGAGGAGCCAACATCGACTCGGACCATTACCTTGTTGTAGCCAAGGTACGGTTGCGGATATCCCAAACTTCGCCAAGACAAACTAATGCTGTGGGAAAATTCGACGTCAGACGGCTACAATCGCAACAGATCGCCAAGTCCTTTTCCGATCGAGTGTCTCTTAATCTCTTAAGAGGTCCAATGCCGCCAGCATCAAGCATCGAAGACCACTGGAAACACTGCCAAAACGCCATCAGAGATGCCGTTTCTGATGTGCTGGGTTTCACCCGTCCACCACAACGAAACCCCTGGTTCGATGACGAATGCCGGCAAGCACATGCAGCTAAGCAAAAAGTACGCAATGCGGCACTGCAAAAAAAAGACCAGAGCTGCTCATGAGCTCTATGAGCGGAAGAGGAGAGACGAACACCGGCTTCTCAGGAGGGAGAAGAAAGAGCATGAGAAGCGCGCGATCGAGGAAGTTGAGAGACGCTGAGATGAACAAGGGAAAATCATAGTAGAATCGCAGTCGATGCTGAGGATTTGGAAAGACCATTTCTGCAGACTGTTTAACGGCGATGACGGACTAAATACCGCTGTCAGGCAGAATCAACCTATCAACTTGGACGATGATGACCAACAATTCCGTCCACCCGACCTGGATGAAGTGAAGATAGCTATATCGAAGCTTAAGTCCAACAAAGGTGCTGAAGCGGATGGCCTGGTAATGACTTGGTAAGGAGCATACACCAACTCATCTGTAAAATATGATCGAACGAAAGTATGCCCGATGAATGCATTGTTTGTCCGATTCTCAAGAAAGGAGACCCTCTGAACTGCGCCAAACTACAGAGGCATCAGTTTCCTTAACATCGCATATAAGATCTTATCTGCCGTATTCTGTGAACGCCTGAAGCAGTTCGTCAACAACCTGATAGGTCCATATCAGTGTGGCTTCAGGCCAGGAAAGTCCACCATCGACCAGATATTCACACTACGGCAGATCTTGGAGAAGACAAATGAGCTTCAAATCGATACCCACCACCTATTCATCGATTTTAAGGCCGCGTATGACAGCATCTATAGAGAGGAGCTATACAGAGCAATGTCTAGTTTTGGCATCCCTGCCAAACTCGTCCGTCTGTGCAGGATGACGATGGAGAATGCACGTTGCTCCATCAAGGTCGGTAAAGATCTCACCGAGACCTTTGATGTCCAGAGAGGATTTAGACAAGGCGCTGTCATGCGATCTTTTCAACATCATACTTTAAAGAATAGTCCAAAACTCACGAGCAAACACAAGAGGCACTATCTTTCAAAAGTCCGTCCAACTACTCGCATATGCCGACGATATTGACATAATCGGGAGAAAGCAGCGTGACGTCAGTGGAGCTTTCGGGAGTATTGAGACGGAAGCGGCGAAATTTGCCGTAGTGTGAAGCCACACTAATATGGACGTATCAGGTTGTCGGCGAACGGCTTCAGGCGTTCAGCGTTCACACAACACGCCGGATAAGATCTTGTATACGATGTTAAGGAGACTAATGCCTCTCTAGTTGGCGCAGTTCAGAGGGCCTCCTTTTTTAAGAATCGGACAAACAATGCCGAGGTTCTATTCATCGGGCATACCAGATGAGTTGGTGTATGCTCCTTACCAAGTCATCGCCTGCCGCTTTAGCTATGTTCACCATATCCAGGTCGGGTGGACGGAATTGTTGGTCATCATCGTCCAATGTGAAAGGTTGATTCTGCCTAATAGTTGTATTTGGTTCGCCATCGCCGTTATACAGTCTACAGAAATGGAGTTTCCAAATCCTCAGCATCAACTGAGATTCTACTACGATGTTCCCTTGTTCATCTCTACAGGCTTCGGTTCGGGGTTTGTTTCCGTGGAATGTTATTTTTAACTTTTGGTAAAACTTCCGAACCTTATTCCTGGAGTAGCATCTCTCAATTTCCTTGATCGCGCGCTTCTCATACTCATTCTTTTTCCTCCTGAGAAGCCGGTGTTCGTGTCTTCTCTTCTGCTCATAGAGCTCGTGAGCAGCTCCGGTCCTTTTTTGCGGTGCCGCATTGCGTGCTTTTTGTTTAGCTGCATGTGCCTGCCGGCATTCGTCATCGAACCAGGGGTTTCGTTGTGTTGGACGAGTGAAACCCAGCACATCAGAAGCGGCATCTCTGATGGCATTTGGCAGTGTTTCCAATGTTCTTCGATGCTTGATGCTGGCGGTATTGGACCTCTTAAGCGATTAAGAGACTCTCGATTGGAAATGGACTTGGCGATCTCTTGTCGTCTGACGTCGAATTTTCACACAGCATTAGTTTTTCTTGGAGTAGTTTGGGATACCCGCAACCGTACCTTGGCTAAAACAAGGTAATGGTCCGAGTCGATGTTGGCTCCTCGGAACGTACGGACATCCATAATACTGGAGGAGTGTTTTGCGTCGATCGCAATGTGATCAATCTGGTTGACTGTTGATTGATCAGGAGTTCTCCAAGTCCCCTTGTGTATGTTGAGATCTGGGAACGACAATGTTTCGCCCCAACGCAAAATCGATCTTTGGTGCCATCATCTTTCTCCTCTGTGGGGGCATGCGCGCATATAAGGCTAATGTTGGCGAATTTAGCCTTGATGCGGATTGCTACGAAGCGCTCGCTCACATGACGGAAGCTCAGGACTTCTTGTCTTAGTCTGCCTCCGATGCGGATGCATCCAAATAAGCGCTGCTTTTGCCGGCGATAGCAATCACTGTAGTAGATGTCGCAGATTTTCATTCTCATATGGTCCGGCCCATCCCATCGCATTTCTTGGATAGCGGTTATGTCTGCTTTGCAGCAGTCTAGGGCCTCCGCTAGTTGGCGGCTGCACGTGGTCTATTAAAGGACCTACCATTCCACGTGCATATCCGAAGCTAATTGTCCTTTAATCATTTGCGTGGGTTGTCAATAGTAGATCCGTCCATATCCGAGGCTTGTTGATGCTTCGTAACTTGATTTTATGTTAAATGCCCGGGCAGTTAGCAAGGCGGCACAACCCCCAACCTTGAGGACCAGTTCCATTTTTAATTCCCGTAGGACGAAGGGTCGGTTACATCGAAGCCAGTAACTCGTTCCGTGATGTGAGCGCTGCCGTTGGCCCATATAGGGCTCGTTCGCCACCATCTCTTTTCTAAGACCCTGACTAAGTCTTGGAAATCCTTACCGGCCTGAGCTCCAAATGTATCGGAGTAGCCCGGATAAGGGTAATCCTGATTTATGGCGTATGAAACTCGCCATTTGTCCCCTTCACTTCGCAATCTCCAGTGAAATTCCCAGATGGCGCCACGGGGAGGCGTGAAGTAGGGCTTTTAGCATTGCTGCAAGATGTTTGGCTGCAGAGGCTCATTCTCGTTATTTAAAGAACCAGCACCTGTCGGAAGATGCTGCTTCTACGAGGCCTATTACTAATCGTAGCCATTTCTACTGCCTTATCACCCTAATATTCTTTGCTGCATTGAACAGCTGACGTGTTTGGAAAGTCACGCTATCGTTTATATATATGTCTGTACCATTATTTTCATGATCTCTTCATTTTAACATTGACGTGTCAACTTTGCAACAGCAATGTTGCTCAAGAGATTAGTTGATGAGGCGCGGTCACCAGAATCGTGTCTTCTTATTTTCTTTATGCCGCTAGAGTCAATGTCTCTCATCTATTTAGACCCCGAAACCTTCGCGACAAGTATGTATTTAAAAAATACTTTTCGAAGCAATTCAAGAAAAATTGTAAATAAATTGCATTGAGAAACTTGAGCACAACGAAGCTGTAATTGAATTTAAACATTTTGAAAAAAAAAGGAATTTAGGATAGTCGGAAAATAAATTTATTGGTAAACTTGAAAAATAAATGGAATTCAAAAATTTTCGAAACGACAAATTTTAAATTCGAAAATTTTAAGAACATACGAAATTCAAAATTCTAAAAAAAGACTTAAAATCATTATAATTTGAACTGTTTTAAAATTCTATGATTTAGAAAAAATCTAAAAATTTATCAATTCGACGAAAATTTATGAAAAAACTAGCATCTTAAAATTTTGGATAACAATTCGAAATATAAAAGTTTGAAAAAAAATCGGAATACGAAATTTTGTAAAAAAATATTGTAATAAATTCGAAGTTGAACAATTTCAGAAACAATTTTTAAATTTCGAAAAAAAACTTCTAATAAAAATTTTAACTCAAAAATTTTAAAATTCAAGAATTTTGGAAATTTTTTTGAAAAATAAATTGCGGAAGGTGTCTAAATGGAATCCAAATAGAAGAACTTGATTGCTCAAATTAACCGGGAAAGTTTCATGTAATAGTGATGCGTTGTATGAAATGAAAAGGTTATGTTAACATTAATAAAATGAACTTAAATTCATTGTCACACGTAAGATATACTTAGATCGAAATTCTTGATTATAAATACTATTGATATCGTTTTGTGAATAAAACTTAAGAAAATAAATAATAGAAAGTTCAACGATCAATTACAATTAATAAATTTTAAATAAAATTACAGTAAAACTTAAGTTATTAACAAAATAACTCAATTTACAGTAAAATAGCGGTAGGTGCTTGACATTAAATGCTACAATTATTCCATTGGTAACTAGAAAAGTAGAGTTACTATGAAATTGTAGTAAATTGCACCCCACGAATATTAATATACATTTTTAACCCTTGTGTCAACACACTCATACCCTGGTATGTTTTAGCAATTTAAAGTGAAATATTTTTATTAATTCGAACTACAATCGCAACGAGCTTCTGAGAAACATAGCAAATATGAAAAATCCATAAGGATTTCCAGGGCTAGTCAGGGTTCTGGAATAGAGATGGTGGCGGATGAGCCCTCTCATGGGCCAACGGCAGCTCTCACATCCCCGAAGCGGGCTACTGACACTCCCTTTGTCCTTGGGGAATAACTAAGCAACCCTCCCCCCCCCCATCCCCCACCCCCTGGCTGGAAGTTGTGCGTAAGGCTAACAACAATTCCTATGTTATGAAACAAACAAAAGCCGCGAAAAAGGACAGATTTACCATCTGGCCCTAACCCGGTATAAATGATCCCTTTCAGTTGATGCGATGTGTCAGCATCACATGCCTACCACATTTGTATGCCATATTTTGAGGGTGTGGACGGTATGTACTGAGTAAATAGAGTGCGTCTATGAAACGGAAATAATTGTTCATCTCCAGGTACATACGCAGGTTTGCTTTGTGCATCAACCAAAGGGGTTTGATGGGTGTTGCTTTATCTATCTCGAGCAATTTAGTACGCATATTTCCATTACCAAACCGAATAAATCTTCTAATGGCCCAAAAGCGGTGAAGTCCCATAGTAGCGCGATACAGTGGGTGAATAATAAAATATTTTCCTAAAGGTTTCTTGTATGCAAAAAGTAGAATTCCAATTTAAGCATCTTATTCTTCTTCTGTGATTGCTATACACGCGGTGGAGTAACTGGAAAATCGGTGTTCCATTCCTTGTAAGACTGCGTTGTCGGACGATTGGTTTTCCGTAATATGAAATAGCACATTTTCACTGTAATAATCAATTTCAAAATATGTATACTTTATGGTCATTGGTTTTGTGGAGTTAGTTGGAAGGGACTTTAATATTTAATGCTGTTGTTGACTACGTGGGTGGGGGGGTGCATGATAACAATCAGTTTCTGAATGAATACGTCTAGCACTTTCAGCAGCTACCTTTTCTGCAAACTTTTTTGTTTCGGGGAATCGTCTTCTTCTGCTTCAATCGCAGTCTTCCAATCAATCTTCCTCGAAGAATCTTCTATATCTAATATTTAATCTCCTTTTTATGATCATTAATATTTCTGCATTACTTATCCTTAGATATAGAATTTTTTATCTATTTTGGTGTGTTGAGTTTTATTTAGAAAACTACGATAAAAGACATAATGTTTCATTTATATATGTATATAGACTTGCTTTATTGATGATTAGTAAAGATGCCAGTTGAAGATTTTATAGTACGCACCATTCTCAGAGTTCCCTGCTAACATTCTTCTTCTTCTTCTTATCCTTTTATTAACCGTTTCCTCGTTATACGAACTTATGCGTAACGAGTTTCCCATTTTTACTGCATCGCTGCTGCTCCGCTTATGGGGTTGGCTAATGTCGCAGACCGCAGAACGCGTCTACATAATGCTCGGTCCTGGATCGCTTCAGTGGTTAAGCCCAGGCGTTGTTGCGCATTTGCCAACTGAGAAATCCAGGAATTCTTTTTCCGACCTCGTTTTCTTACGGTTGGAGTGACCGTAGTTGATAGTGCCTTTTTAACCGGATTTTCCGCAGATCTTCTTTGAACGTGGCAATACCAGCTTATTCTATTCGCCTCAAGCTGTTCGGTTACCGAATTCTTTATATGTAGACTTCCTCTTATACGCGTAGATCTAATGCAATCGCGTTTAGTGACTCCACTAGACATCCTTAACATTTTCATTTCCGCTGCCGTCATTTTGCCCAGCACTGTGAGCCATATATAAGAGCTGGTCTAACAACCGTGGTGTAGAGTTTCCCTTTGATTTAAGTGGAAATTTTCGGTCGCAAAAGATTCCCGAATTTTCATGCCATTTCATCCATCCCACACTCACTCTGTAATTTACGTCGTCGTTACATTTCGCTTCCATGTTAACGATTGATCCTAAGTACTCATAGATAGTGCTTTTCGGAAGAACTATTCCGTCTAACATTATATCCGGAACAGGTCGCAACGGATGCGCAAATGGTCACGTCAAATGCTCCGTCTTTGAACGACTTATTTTAAACCCGTTTCTCTCTAGCGCATTTTTCCATGAATCTAAGGCGTTCTGTAAATCTTCGACATTATCGCTAAGTATAACTGCGTCGTCAGCGAAGAGAATTGGCATTACATTTATTCACGCATCTATCTTCGAAGTTTAAGCAATTCTTCAGTAGATCCCTAAGTTTGAAAATGTACCAGTTTAATGTTGAATAATCAGAAAACAATCTATTGATTATAAGTCAACACACGCCAAAGCAGGCGTAACAAAAGATATGTTTTTCAGTCGATGTGCTTCATGACTGGTTGTCGAAAATACATGACTGCGTGCGACCAATACACACTGAATGCAACAAATATGTTTCAAACCAGTGTCGAATTTCAAACATTTGTTTATTGCGCAACACACCGCTTACGAAAAAACAAAAAAGACAAGACGAAAGAGAAAACATATCTCGTTGCCGATAGCTGGAGAGATGTTTTTTAGAAACAAAATTTCGTTTGTTTTATTTGTGCTTTTTGCATTGGCGTTTATTTATTTGAGAGTTTTTGTTAAGAATAAGTGACGAACTCAGTTTTGTTTTTTCTTAACACACACCAAACGAAACAGGTAAGTGAAATGATTTGTTTTGTAACATTGTATTTCGGTTGATGCATATTGAAATAAAAAACGTTTTTCTGACTATGAAAAATAAAACGGATCAGATACGGTGGGTTTTCAGCCTTATCCCCGTTATTGTTTTCACGAAGCAAGGCTTTATGTCATCACTAGTTGCGTTCACATATATTCCCTTCATCATTAGCTTAACTGTAGCGCTCAGAGAATTATGTTTGTCTACATTCGAAATTTCCAAAATGTCAATGCACTTGCGTAACAAATTTGATGCAATATATTGATGATTCATTGTAAGTTGGTGACCTTATTTGAGAACAAATGGTCTTTAATCAGCATCAAAGCAATGCGGTTCATCCAGTGTGATAGAATTGTTGCTTTCTTTGGTTCAGATTACTTGTGGTGGTACGAGTAAGTTGCTATTCTGAGTAGCCGACTGATTTCTTGTTGGTTGCACCCGTGGTGGTGTGTTCTCTCGTTACTTACAAACTGCTTTTTGTTGAATTCAATGCGGTGAGAGCAAAGAATTTGTTCTGCTAGAACTGCATTAGGCACAGGTGTGCTAATTTTTTTTTCATGAAAGCTGCATGTAGGCAAACACCATGTTATTAAAAGATTATTTAACATGTTGCGCATTCTATTTTATGAACACCGTGTTCCACTTTTTTATTCCACACACAGGGCATTGCGCAAAGATAGCCCTTAACTCTTAATAATGAAATGCCTAACTAAATTTTGTACGCAGAAGATGCTCAAAAACGTGAAACCAGATCCAAGACATTTAGTCTTAAAGCACTCAAAGCTTGAAAAATTAAATGGATAAACAACCTTATGTTCGATTAGTAAATGAGTATTGCACCCGTTGATACTTAAGGATTTAGTGCAGTGTACTTGTAACCATAGACGAGTACTCAAAAACTTAGTGAACACTGCATTGAGTACACTAAGTACTCTGCGTATTCATTGCATTATGAATGTGATTGAACGAGAAAAGCTTCTCTAACATGGCATCATAGAAATTGAGAATAATTGAGAAAAAAGGTTTATTAGATGTAGAAAAGAATGAAACAAAATAAACTTTGCTTGCTTTCTATTTTTTGTTTACAAAATGGATTTATTCACCAAAATTTTGTTTCCGAAAGTAGCTAACGAAAACGTTACATTTAAAATTCTCAATTAAAAGTTGTTAAAATGTTTCATCGAAAGATTTTACAATATTAACATACTATAACTTAAATTAATAATAATAATCCGTAGCATATTAATAATCGCGTCAGTTTCTTTCTTTTTATATCTTAATGTTCATACCCAACCTTACCGACGTTGTTTCACACTCGAGGTACCAATGGGTACTCGGGTACTCTGGGTGCGACCAGAGTGAAAGCTTATGTTTCGTAGTTTATTTTTCTATTAAAAAAAAAAAAATTGGTAGATCTAATTTATAATTTGATTGCATTTGAGCTAAAGATCGACGATCCAGTAGCTCAAACGTAAATTCGTACTCGTATGTTATTTTAAGGTGGGTACCCGGGTATGAACATGAGGGATATTTAAGTAAACAATATAATTACTGTTTTTCATCGGTATACACCGTGGTGGTAGCACATTTTCTCGTAAATTTTGTAAATTGTATACAAACTTAATCTCTTATCTTTATGTAAACGAAATTTGTGGCTTGGTTTAGCACTGGACAATTGGAGAAAATAAATCCGTTACAATAACAAGGTTTTTTATATAATTATGAGGTTTATAGAGAAAAGTTCTGAAATATCACTGCTTAGGCTCGGTCAAGTTAAACTTATTGAAATATATTGTTGCATTTGAACTCATAAGGTGAGGCTGTATTGGACTAAAAAATATAAATTTTCATCAAAACAATACATGGGAAAACGACCGCATTGTACAACAGATAAAAGAAGTTCGATTATTGAAATGAAATCTCAAGGAAAAACTGTTTGAGAAACAGCTGAACTAAAAGATTGTTCTAGAAAGACGAAAATTAAATGAAAACCATCTTAGAAGCTGCATGGCACCAAAGAAACCATTTGTTTTGGGAAAAAAATTGAAGTACTTAAGTGGGTTTGCTAAGGACTAAGGACAAAAAAACTATGATTTTCTGGAAAAATCTGCTCTGGAGTGATGAGTCGAAATTTTGTAGATTTGTGTTGGAGGGAAAAAAAATGTTTTGGGCCCTTCGAATCAGCAACACAACCCCAAATATACCATCAAAACAATTAAACATGGAGGCGGGAACGTAATGGTTTGGGGCCAATTTTTAAAATAAGTACGAAAATGGACCAGCATCATAGAAGACCACATGATTCCTAGCACTGGTGTTGATTTGCCTTTAACATGGTATTTTAGGCACGATAACGATCCCAAGCACTCTTCACTATTGGTAAAGTCGTACCTAGAATGTAATTATGTGTGTAACGATTCTTTTATCGTCTGTTGGCCAGATCACGGTTCTTGTACCGTGACTGACAGGAGTATTGCTAGTGGAACACTAGAACACCCACACACTAAGAAGACTATGATTGGCGCAGCCCTTCACGCAGACTCACGTGAAGAAAAAATAAGTCTTTAGTAGCTGAGTAACAAGCATAGTAATTTTATTCGAAATTAAACTGGGTATTTATACAAAAAATATTGCTTATTCTACATAAATGACAAAATGCACAATGGAAACATGATATCTTATTGGCTACAAATGTGGAAAAATTTATGTTCAAGGTTACTAATTGCTGACAAAGGAATTTATTTCAAATATTGAACTTAGTTACAGTCTGGCTAACAAGTCATTATTGAATACCTTAAAACTACAGTGAGTGTCACAAGTTGAATATCATTTAATTATTAAAAACATTTGCTTAAAAGTAAACATCCTGCCCCGCGCTGATGATCCATGGGTTCATCAGAGTTATGTGTTAAACGTTGGTCATGACACTGACGGGTTGCCTTATTCTGGGTACTGGTATTGGTATTGACATGGTAGCCGTCTTTCTGCAACTACTCGGACGATGTTTCCAGAATATATACATGACAACTGTGGCTGCTAGGAATAGTCCACAAGAACTCGTGATGGTATGTCGGATGTTATGATTTTGAAGCTGGTTAGGAAGCTCTATTTGTTGGGCTTTAATTTGTTCACGAAGCTCCTGAAGTTCCATGATTTGAGTGCTGATATTGATCGCCTTATGACGAAGTGCTGCCAGGTGTGTCACATTGGGTAGGGTTATAGCTTGAAAAAATCTGGTTTCTAATAGCCGGATACTGCTTGTGTATATATGATGAGCTTGCGATCTTAGATAATCTTGCTTTACAACACAGGTTGGCTGAAGTTTCAATAAGCCAGTTCCGCTAATTGTGAGATGCTATGGTTGATTGTCACATACTATGTTCAAAAGTGTTTCGTTGACTACGGCGTAGATCCATTGGTTTGTGTTTGGAATTTTCGACCAGACTGGACTCGTTTCAACTACCCCTAATTGGCATGTTGATAGCGACGGTCTATTATTAAGTAGATTGACTTCACACGAGCTGATGGTTGATCCCCGCCGATAGATTGGATGGGTTTGAGTGCATAGATACCTTTCATTTTTTATAATGGTGCGTGCATGATGAAATGTCGTCTTCGGATAACGGATAATAACGGAATCGGGATGATCTTATACATTGCGAATTCTTCGCGTTCGATCAGTGGTAAAATGATTTTGAATATGACATGGTTGGTCGTGATTCGCCCTTCTACTGACATACAGTTGTATAGTCCCAGCATGTCGTTTAGCTCAACAGGAAAATGAAGTTCTGGTGGAAGGTGATTTTTAATTTTGATAGCTTCTTCCCTCAATTGGTGTGGTGAAATCAGTAAATAATTGGTTCTTCCATGATGAGTGTCTGCGAGCACGGTGAAAATAGATGTTTGCGTCCGCTGAATATTGGTAATAAGCAATGTGGTGTAGATAGACCATGATGCAAATAGCTGCTGAACCTTTATCTGATATTCGTATTCGGTAATGTTATGCACACGATTGATTATTAGATCTAATTGTTTTACAAGTTGGTTATGCTGTTGGTTCATGGCTGCTTGGTTTTTTGTCATTATATTTACAGTGGAATCCAATATTGACGTGTGATTTTTTAATAATGCGAGCAGATGGTTTTCATTGACGTACACCTTGTCAATATCAGCGGACATTTGCTCAGCGTATCGAGAATCAAGCACTCCAAAGAGTATATTCGCAATGTTGCCAACAGAGTCCACAGCTCCTCTTTGATTTAGATTGAAGTTGAGTCCCAAGCAATTCGTTTTGATCTGTTAGCTGTTTATTGATGTACTGAACTTCTTGAACAACTTGAGCGCATATGCTTTTTGACGTGATTTGGTTGCAAATATGCCGCATTATAGTGGTACTGTTTCTTAAGGCTTGAAACTCTTTTCGGTATGGGTCAAGATTGTAATAGCTGACTAAATTCCATTGGTTAGTGACTAAGTTTACTGTTCCTTGATTAAAGAAGTGTATTCCTGGAGTTGACCCAAATTTCGTGATTTCCACATTATTACTTCCTCTCACGATTGGGACCAGTAAGTATACCAGAAGCATAGTTAGCAATGGTGAACTCAACTTACGGACCTTCTTATGGGATGATTCAATTATTTTATCTGAAGGTCCGTCGGAATTTTTCGATTGATTCTCTCGTTTGCGATGTTGAGCGGTTACCGATGGCTGGTTCTGAATCAGATCGTTTGCTGCTGTTGATTCTTTCTCTATAGCAACTTCATCCTTGACAAGTGGAGCCAGTTTGTGTATTGGTCGCTTTATAACTCCCGATTTTGTACGAACATCTGCTACTCTGATGTGACCGTCAGCCCCGGGATATGCCTTAAGAATTCTGCCAAGTGGCCACTTCATGATCGGAACATTGTCTTCTTTGATGATGACCACTGTGCCGATTTCAACGTTTGTCGATGAAGTCTTCCATTTATTCCTGTGCTGTAGATCGTTTAGGTACCCCTGCGACCAGCGTTTCCAGAATTCTTCTTTGATGTGGGATACTAACTTCCATCTGTTACTAAGACATCCTCGGAGTGGTTCCGCATGAGGATCAGCTAAAGCCCGTAGCGGTTCCCCTATAAGAAAATGACCTGGAGTTAACGCAGTCAGGTCATTCGGATCGATGGACATAGCGGTTAATGGCCATAATTCCTCATATGTTAACGAAGCTGATGCGATTTTTTGCTGGAGCAAATGCTTTGCCGATTTAACTGCCGCTTCCCACAGACCTCCGAAATGAGGAGCTCTTGGGGGAATAAAATGGAGCTACAAGTGGTTGATATCTGGTCATAAGCCTGGGCTGAGTATATGATTGATTGTAGTTCAGTCAATTGATTCCTTGCGCCGATGAAGTTGGTGGCATTATCACAATAAAGATTTTTACAGTGCCCTCGGCGACCAATAAACCTCTTTAGTGCACCAATAAACGCGTCTGTGGATAAGTCGCTCACAACTTCAATGTGTACGGCCTTCGTACTGAAACAGCAGAATATTGAAAGATAACTATTTTGTGGACGACTTTCTCTCGATCGGTAATGAATCCAGATTGGGCCACAGAAATCTATCCCGCAATTGATGAACGGACGTGCTGGTTGCACTCTGTGTGGTGGTAAGTTACCCATCATCTGAGAGTACATCTTAGGCTAAGCCTTGATGCAGTGTGTGCATTGCTGGACGATTGATCGTGCTATATTCTTTCCCTTGATTGGCCAGAATCGTTGTCTAGTTATAGCTTATAAAGCTTGAGGTTCAACGTGCAAATTTTCGGTGTGTATGTCCGTCATCAACATTTTTGCATAGGGGTGGGCATAAGGTAACAATATTGGATGCTTTGCGTCATATGATAAATTGGCTGCTTGTAATCTGCCTCCCACACGTAACAGTCCTCCTTCATCCAGAAATACGGCAAGTCCAAGTAATGCGCTTTTTTTGTCCAGTTCCTGATATTTCTTAAGACGATTGATATCCGTATTGAATTTACCTTCTTGAACATATTTAAGTATAGTTTGAAGAGCATTGTCCAATTCTGTTACTGTCATTGGCCATGAATGACGAGAACGTTGCCGGTTTCTGCCACAATGTGATTGGTATGACCCACTTTTAATTAAATCAACAAATCTTAAGCAGTAAGCTATTATACGCTGAAGTTTACGAAAAGAATTTGAATGGTTAATTCCTTCAATAAAGCTCAACGGTTTGGGGTTCGCAATTAATAATGATGCCTTTTTTTTCTCAATGTCGGTTGAATGTGGAGGTTTGAATGGTGGCCATATGGATTCCTTGTAATGTAAGAAGGTGGGCCCGTAGAATCATAAATTGTGATTCCGTAACTTTTCTGGGCTAATTCCCCTTGACAATACATCTGCTGGATTCTCGGCTGATTTGACGTGTCTCCATTGTGTGCTGCAAGAAAGACGCTGAATTGCTGCTATCCTCCGACCAACGAATGTGAGAAATGATTCTGGACTTGAATTTATCCAGCTAAGTACAATTTGGGAATCTGTCCAAAAATGACAAATTGCTCCGTTAATTTTAAGATCTGAATGTACCCTGTTAGAAGTTCCGCGGCCAACAGGGCTGCGCATAACTCGATACGAGGTATTGTTAGCGAATTTATTCCAGATGATGTTTTGCTCACTGGTGCCACACGTGACTTGGAACACAATAATCGGACTATCACCCTTCCATCCTTAGTTGTCTATCGAAGGTATACCGCTGCGCCATAAGCCTTTTCTGATGCGTCCGCAAATGTATGAATTTGTACTGACACTGGTACGCATTGTGCCAAAACATGACGTTGAATTTGATTTTTGTCCAGATGTTGTAAACCTTCCCGATACTTGCTCCATCTTGTAGACATTTCCATTGGCAACGCCGCATCCCAATCATATTTCAGTTCCCATAGTTCTTGCAAGAATAATTTAGCAACGACTACTACCGGGGCCACAATTCCGAGAGGGTCGAAGATTTTTGCTATTTCGGACGCTATCAACCTTTTAGTGTATCTTCTTTGTGGTGCACAATTTGTCTTTATGGAGAATACATCTGATTTTGGTAGCCACGTTAAACCCAAGGTTTTAACAGATCTTTCCATGCTGCCTTCTTCAAGTGGGATCTCTTGGTCCTCTAAAGCGATACTCGTCAGTAACTGTTGATGATTGGAGCACCATTTTCTTAGCTTGAATCCTCCATCTTGAAGGATTGCTGTTAGTTGAGATTGAATTTCCTTTGCCATTGTCAAATTATCCGCCCCTGTCATAACATCGTCTACGTAGAAATCCCTACGTAACACCAAGGATCCGATGGGATATTTTATGGCATGATCCTGAGCCAATTTTTGCAGACATCTTATTGCTAAATACGGAGCTGGCTTTGTTCCCTAAGTAACCGTGTTGAGCTGGTAACATTTGATGGGTAGGTTTGAATCAGCTCTCCACCAAATTAAATGGTATCGCCTATCATCTTCCTTCAGGTTTATCTGGCGATACATTTTTTGAATGTCGGCCTTGATAACATATTTCGGTAACCTGAATCGTAGAAGATGGGTAAATAATTCGGCTTGTATTGTTGGCCCCGCGTACATGATGTCATTCAAGGAAATGTTGGATGATGATTTTGCTGATGCATCAAAAACTACACGTAGCTTTGTGCTACTACTGTCTGGCTTTATCACACAATGATGTGGTAAAAAGTAATGCGGTGTCGGAACGGAGTTGTAATCGACTTCCTTCATATGTCCCAGCTCAATATACTCGCTCATGAATTTGACGTATTGATTACATAAATCGAGATTTTTCATAAATTTCCGTTCTAATGCGTAGAACCTAGTTAACGCAATGTCCATAGTCGCACCTAACCTTTCTGGATCTTCTGCAAACGGTAATTTTACAACGAATCTTCCGGTCATATCTCGTTCAACGATAGAATTGAATAGTTCTTCGCATCGTTGTTCTGCCAATGTTTGGTTCGACTGAACTTCCGGTAGCTTTTCTACCTCCCAAAACCTTTCCATGGATTGCTCAAGAGACTCATCTTCCGTGTAGATGCACAACGTTGCGGCTGACAGAGATGTCGCGGGGTAGGATGTTCCACTAATCCTTCCAGTGACAATCCATCCAAGAACGGTGTTTTGCAGTAATGGCAGGCTCTCTCCTAACCTTATTTGCCCGATACTCAGAAGCTGGTGGTAGTATTCTGCTCCAATAAGTAAGTCAATTTGACTTGGCTTGTTGAATTGTGGATCTGTTAATTTGATGTTTTCTGGTATTCCCCATGTGGATACGTCAAACATTTGTGATGGTTGAGGACACACTATATGTGACATAATGATTGTCTCCATTCTTGTTGAGAAATGTGTTGCTTCAGAGGCTACCTTGATGTTGGCTCTACGATGTGAATTTCGCCTTGATTGTCCAATACCATTTACCATCGTTGGGTTATGTGCAGATGGAATTTCCAACTTGCGCATCATTCTTTCTGTTATTATATTCACCTGTGAGCCAGAATCAAGTATGGCCTTGCATTTAATGGTTTTGCCGTGATGATTTGTAAGGTTCACGATGGCAGTTGATAGAAAAACATACCCTTGACTTACACAGTTCCCTTGAGTTGCCAAGGAAGTTGACTGATCCTTTATCAGAACGTCAGATGCTGATGAAGAATTACTGGCTGTAAGTACATCATTTGATATAGGTCTTGTACTCTGCTCTAGGTGCAAAAGCGTGTTGTGCTTCTTGTTGCATTTTCTGCAACCTCCAGCGGAGCATTTGGATGCGAAGTGCCCCACCTTGAGACAGTTTATGCAGTTGTTTGCAGATCTTACTAAATTTAGTCGATCCCTTGGACTTAGTTTAAGAAACTGCTGGCAATTGAATAGCTGATGAGTGCCCTTGCAGGATATGCACATTACTTAGTTACTGTCAATGCCTTTGACAAGGGGTGTCGTTCACGTGGCTCTTTTGAGTGGATCTTGCCATTCTTCCCTCCTAATGCCTCTAATGACTGAAACCGGGTTTCCAGAAATAACATGAAGTTGTTTAATGTGGGCAATGATTTCGGCTCTTTCAAAGACTGTTTCCACAGGGTATGTGTGTTGCGGTCCAGCCTATGTAATAGTATGTGTAACAAAAATGGATCCCAGTTTGTTGTATCAACGTCAAGAGCTTGTAAACTTAGTAGACATTCCTGTGTTGTGTCGTGAAGTCCCTTAATCTGAAACGGACCTTCGGTTTGAATTATTGGCTGTGACATCAATTTATTAAGGAGAGACGTTACAAGTAGTCGCTTATTCTCATAACGATCTGTTATGATCTTCCACGCAGCACTGTAATTGCTGTCAGATGTTGTGAAATGACGTATGAGCTGCTCGGCCTCTCCTGTAAGGGTTGTCTTCAAATAAAACATTTTCTGGCACTGTGGAATTTGTTGCTTATGAATCAATTCCATAAAGAGATCCCGAAATTGACGCCATTCGAGATAATTGCCGTTGAATCTTGGCAAAGTAAATCTTGGCAAATTAAGATTTGAACTCGCTGCGGTTGTCAATGTAGCCGGCTGAGCCCTTAATTCGTCTTTTTTGCTGGTCAATTCGATTAAGCATTCTTGAGTCCGTTTCTCTAAATCTATGTATTCTGTCATATTGTACCCCAATGCTATGGGATCACCCTCCGATTCTCCTATCTGATAGTGAAGATCTTCTAACTGTAGCCAAACTTTTGTGTATGCTCTCTATCTTCAGTTCATAGAATGCCTTTGAGCGATCTGCGGTTGTAGCATCTAAGTTGGTAATCAGACGTTGAAGAGTGCAGGCAATCATTTTTTGTCTTCTGATTAACTTATGAATCTCTGATATAGACTCGGTCGTTGGTTGGGAGGTATTTCGGGTCTGCGGTGTGGGCTTCGCATTTGCAGTGTTGTCAGTGGTCGTCAATGAACCTCCTGCCTTGGTATCAGTGTCCTCTGTTTCTTCCAATTCCACATCTTCTATATCTTCAAGAATCCGCTTGATTTCCTTGTACAATAGTTCTACCTTCTTGAAAATCTCCCCTGCCATATAGGGAGTGTCATGTTTAACCACGTCTTTTATGGATTCATGGTTATCCTTGAATTGCTTCCAAATGACGCTAATTCGTTCTAGTCTCTCTTGTTGATAACGCCTCGTTTTTCTTGAAGCGCTATCCTTTGAGATATTTACCTTGAGCTTAGCTAGCTCATCTGCCAAGGCCTTTTGCCCAGCAACGATGACGGCAACTTCTATTTGGTCCATCTCGGCCCCTTGATGCCTCTTATTGTGTCCGAATGTTGTTCGGTGGCTATTATATAATTATTGACGATATTGCCAGTGTAAGCCCTGGCAAACGCTATGTTTTTTTATCAAATTTGTGATTGTATCACGTCGGGGTCACCAAAAATGTAACGATTCTTTTATCGTCTGTTGGCCAGATTACGGTTCTTGTACCGTGACTGGCAGGAGTATTGCTAGTGGAACACTAGAACACCCACACACTAAGAAGACTATGATTGGCTCAGCCCTTCACGCAGACTCACGTGAAGAAAAAATAAGTCTTTAGTAGCTAAACTGGGTATTTATACAAAAAATATTGCTTATTCTACATAAATGACAAAATGCACAATGGAAACATGATATCTTATTGACTACAAATGTGGCAAAATGTATGTTCAAGGTTACTAATTGCTGACAAAGGAATTTATTTCAAATATTGAACTTAGTTACAGTCTGGCTAACAAGTCATTATTGAATACCTTAAAACTACAGTGAGTGTCACAACTTGAATATCATTTAATTATTAAAAACATTTGCTTAAAAGTAAACAATGTGAACGTTATGAAATGCTCAGCTCAGTCTCCCGATAACAACCCACTTGAATTATTATTATAATTTTATTAAAGTGTAAATAAATTACAAAGTTAATAATTATTTAGGCTAGTAAGTAATTATTACTAGCCTACTTATTATACCTAGCTAGCGCCAGGGCTTTCAACTAGGTAGTTTAATTAGTAAGTAAGGAAAACGTAACGAGAATACCTGGTAAAATGTGTTGATTAAATAGAGCTTTCAAGATTTAGGGCGGCAATGATGTTAAAAACTTGAACAATATGATCAGAATTGACGTTGGTGAGGAGAAAGCTGAGGCTATGGTCTATTATGCTTTTACATGTTGAAAAAACTTTTTTGCAGGAAAGTAGGTAAGGCATATTGAGAATAGGTTTTTCTTCGCAAAGATAGCATAATGATGCAGCTGGTTTCTTGTTGAATAAATGTTTGTACGTGATGTATGAGTGGCTAAGTCGAGGTCTGATGTATATCTTTAGTTTTTTTTTTTAGAGAGACGATGTCAATCTGGGGCATATTGTGGTTTAAAAGTTTTTGTATGTGTGGTTGTGATTCGTCCAAGCGTTTTTTTTTTTTTTAATTTCCAGTTTTTGTTAGTTTTGTCCGGATGAGAAATAGACCCTTGGAGAGAACCAGGCCATTTTCGTCGACAACTAAAATGATGTGTGGTAGTCTGTCTTCGATGCGTCAGTAAAAAGTTGGTTCGGACCAAGGGTTTTGTAATTGTCTGCGATGTTAAGAAATAAAGCTCAGTATTTAACATGTAGTTTGCTCTAGCGGGGCTGACTGTGGCTTCTGAGATTTTGGGTAGAGACAAATTGAAAATTTGTGGCGCCACATTGAACATCCATTTGAAGGAAAGAATCCCAATAACTTGGGCGAAATATCAAAAGTGCTTGGTATGCAACAACAATTGAACGCTGCAGAAAATTTATGGAAAGTTTACCAATATGGTGTCAATCTTTAATATCAAGGTGGGGGGTAAGTTTTTAATACTTTTCTTTGAATGCACATGTCGAGAGCATTGTGTCAAAATTTCAAAGTTAATCGGAGCAAAACTGACGAAGATACAGCGTTTCAAGCGACCGGCCCTCATGCTCGATTTTTATACCTGCCTGGCAGCTGCGCGATGCGCGTACCTGGAAGCTGCTTCAAGTGCAGAAAGGAATGGGTACTCGTTTACGTGAACTAGTAAAAACAACTGTGGTCGATAGAAAACGGGAAAAAAAATTAAAAAGGAAAAGTCTCTGGAAAAGGTAAACTCACCGTATATTTTGGACTGGCCATCCGACCCAAACGTCATTTTTGAAGTTAGTGATTTAGTTTAAAATCTACTAACCGAACCTTTTGAAATTTGAAACAATATTTCTACACATAAATCAACAGGTTATCAGAGAGAGATTTTTTACCATTTTTTTTCCATTTTATAATAACAAATTCATCGAAAGTTTTTTGCGAAAATCGCGTTTTTCTCTTCAAAATGCTGCCAATTTCATGCTCTTGGATTTTTGGGGGTTATTGCCCTCTCTCTCCTTCTGGCTGGCCATTATTTATTTTTGTGTTGAACGTTTTTGTAACTTATTTAACTGTTATTCGGTTAAGGTATATGTTATAAGTATTTTGAATTGAATTTATTATGTAATCATTTGACTCCAATTTTGTTTTATTTGATTAAATGCTGTATTAAATACAATTTCTCATATTGTATTGCCTTGTTAGCAAGTACCGAAAAGGCATTTTTTGCGTTATCTCGGTTTTTGCGTTTTATAATAACTGTTTATATTTTTGCTCTTTTTTATTTAAAGGTATAGTGGAAAAACTCAAAAGCAGATTATAGAATTTGTGAGGGAAAACTATGTGAAACGTCAAAATTTTCAAAGGTATGTTATATTATCAAAAACTAAAATGTATAATGCTTTACTTCATTGAGTGGAAATAAACATAAGGAGTGGCTTTGTAAGCCAAACCTTTGTGATTCGTTTTTATGAAACACAAACTTATTAAAGTTGCTCATCTTATGAAATATTTCATCACTGAATGTCCCACTCACGCAATTTCGAAATTTTGAATTATTATATCATTTTCGAAAAAGTGTAGATTGGGAAAAAACATCATCCTTCTTATTTTTTATATTTTTTTTTGTTTTGCTTTTATTTTGTTTTGAACATTCGAAATTGATAATGGTATATGTTCAATTCCATTCTTCATACTTTTATACGTTTATATTTATTATTTATTACACATGTGAAATATTTGTCCAGCTTCAATATATGCATCGCAATGTTGGGTGAAGTGCGAGTAGTATAAAAGCCAAAGATCATTTTATATACCTTTATATACCTTGGCCATGAGCTTTTTCGAAATAGAGCGGCTTGTATAATGTAACTAAGATCTCTAAATTTAATGCACCCAACAAGAAACGTAGAAGCAATATAAAGGGTATGTTATTTGTTGGTTTGTTTTTGTATCATATGTTATTTTAACACTGACATCTCTAATGCGCCAACAATTTCGGTCAAAATAATTCATTAATTGTAGCTGGTTGTAAAGGAAACCCGTAACACTGATTTGCTGATTGGTAACCAAATTGCTGTTCTCGTCCTGTGCGCTCAACGAAGAATATTGCAACTGTTGCCGAATCGAAGACTTTTCGGACCGGAGCGTTGGCGTCCATCCGATCTACATGACCCAACAATCTCAGTCGTTGGATCTTCACTCTTCAGTCTAGGTCGATGTCGCTGTACAATCCATACAGTTCGTTTTTGTATCTCCTCCTCCACTCACCGTCAATGCAGACGGGACCTAAAATCACTCAAAGAATTTTCCTCTCAAATTAACCAAGATGCCTCTGCGCCATAGAGCAGGACTGGGATTATTGAGGTCTAATATAGGGTAAATTTTTCCTGGCGCTGGTGTCGTTGTCTGAATTTATAGCGGAGCCTAGGCAGACAAAGACCTTACCTGCCTCAAAGTTATACCTGTCGAAGGTGTCGTTCGATGTTGAGTGTCCTTTTTGCATGAAAGCTTATACTTGGTCTTGTATTCGATGAATGCTAAACCCATTTTTGCCGCTCCCGTCGCAATACTTACAAAAGCGCCACTGACTTTAAGCTGCTTTCTTCCGATTATGTCAATATCGTTGATGTATGCTGTTGAAAAAATCGCATGACAGCGCATCGTCTTGTCTAAATCCGCTTTTAACATCAAAGGTTTCGGTGAGATCTTTACAGACCTTGATGGAGCAGCATGCATTCTCTATCGTTATCCTGACGGGACAGACGAGTTTGGTGATGCAGGGATGAAGACTGATGCCTCAATCAGGAGTTTTTCAAGCCCCCTTGTAAATATCGGGATATGGGAACCACGTGCCAGCTACGCCAATGTTTCGCCCATGTAGGTCATGTGTATAATAATTTGTGTCGAATTTACTTTCTACACTTTCAACATACATAGTATGTAAGTAATTGATATACAAAGATATTCACATTTTACTGTTCAGAAAACATTAAGAAATATCTTAAAATGACGGTTTTTATATCATTTTGGTATTATGGTTAATTTATCTTTGGTAAATTTTTTATTTCGGTTTTACCGTCATATTAGTTATTTTCGTTATTGATTTTTCTGATATTATATACCTATAAAAGAGAAATGTCATAACAGAGTCAAAGTTTTTTACAACTTTTTCATGTATGTTCTAAATAACACAAATAATGTTGACAATGCGTCGACTCAACTTTACGTATTTCCAAAGTAAAATATCAAGAGGCGTCAAATCAACAGATCTTGGTCGCCAATTTATAGCCCCATTACGCAAAGTTCTGTGTTCATCAAATGTTTCCTTCAATAAGTTGATTGTTTCGTTTGCTGTAGCGCAATTCTGTTGAAACGACATCTATCCCACATTCATTCCATTCAAACGGGCAACGAAAAGATCATTAATCATGGTTCTATAGCGAATACTCTTGACCGTAACCTACTGATTATTATTTTTGATATGATCCGATGACTCCATCAGTTCACAGATCGCTCCAAATGCGGCAAGTTTGCTTATTGTCATACCCATTGAGCTAAAAATGAGCCTCACCGCTGAACACAATTTTTCGGTAAAACAGCGGAAACAATGGCAGTTGATTGTGTACATATGTATCGAAAGTTCGACGCAAACGATAGTCATTCGGCTTCAATTCCTGTACGAGCTGGATCTCTCAAGTCTTCAGGCTAAGATCTTTGGTTTAAAATCAACGGACAAAGACCAAGCTGTAGTGAAAGATGTCGAATCGATAAATTCAGATCTTTTTCAACATTCTTATAAACAGATGCAATATTGTCTTTAGTTCGTACTTTTCCTGTGTGTCTCGATGCGCCGGCAATAAAAATAAAATATTGTGTGAAAACGGTCAACAATAACGGTCTCAGATGGTCGATTATGACTGATAATATGGCACTAGTGCGCTTTAAGTTTGACACACAGAACCGTAATTTTGGAACCAAATTTCTGAAAATTGGTAACATTATTAAAGCGTGTATGTATGTCGTCACGGTTTGTAATCTGGCAAAAGATTTGACAGATATAAAAATCTGACGCAAGTACTGGGTTATTCAGCAATTTTGTTAAAAATATGATGCTCGTGTTATATTGTGTTGGCAAGAACGTTATGATTGTTTTTCTTTTGATATTTGATAGCTCATAATTGAGTCAGATTATCATATGACTATGTAAGGGATTGCAAGAGGTTAAAGGTATCACATACGACAATTAAAAATCACTTAAAACTTCTTGGAAGCGTAGCGAAATTTTGATTTCACATTTGTTATATTCACATCAAATGCACAGAATCCTTTTTTAAAACTAATCATCACTAAATGAAAAGCGGATCGTCTACAACAACATAAAACGAAAACGATAATCTTAGCGTGCTGAACCAAAAAAAACGACATCGAAAGCAAAACAACAAAAAAAAAAGTAATTTAACAATTATAAAGAATATTTTTTTCCAGAACACCTTTGAATTTGATGTTAAATTTTAACATGAAACCAAGAGCGAGCGGGCATTAAATCCTTCGCAAAACTTGGTAAAAATGTATCAGAAACATTCCGATTGATGCAACAAGTGTCCCATGATGATTGGAGTAAATAGTTGTTTTCGAGCGGTATAAACTTTTTTTTGGGCGGCAGAGAGACGCTGAAGGATGACACACACAAACGATCTAAAGAGTACGTGATTTTAATGCTGACGAGGCCCTAATCATTAACAAAGAGAATGTTGGAATTTTTCTTAACGATGGTTTGAGCACAAAGGTTTGTGCTAAGTTTCTTGCACACATTTAGTGATGACCAAAAATTGATGAAAATCTGGCTTTCCAGAGACCTCATTGCGGCTTCAAGAAATCATCCAAACTTTATGAAAACAATTGAATCAGTGAGTCGAGAACAGTACAAGCGCCAATATTCTTGTCTGAATATTTCCATTCAATATAGAGTTTTATGAAGTATTCAATCATGAATATACTGGAGAACAAGGATACTTCAAATCCCTCATACACATGATGCAGGAAAATAATATTAGTTTTCCTGTGAAATAGTTTTTTCTGTTTTTTTCAAAAGTCTTATTTTGTACATGTACTGTTCTTCCACTCACCGATTCAGTTGTTACAATTGAAACATGGTGTTTCCAATATGATCCAGAACCCGTGCGTCAAAGTGCGGAATGGAAGTCAAAGAATTCACCACAAATTAAAAAAACACAAAAAGTTCCTTTTAAAAAAAAGACAAAGCTCAACAAATTCTTCGTTAGCAAAGGAATTATCCACAAAGAATTCGTCCCAACTGGTGAAACAGTTACTGCCGCATAATATTTCGAAGCATTTGATGGCCAGAATATGTGCGTCTTTTTTGCGATCCAAAAAGTTTGTCTCTATTGCACAATAATGCACCGAGTCACACAGCACTCAATGTTCATAAGTTTTTGGCTCGAAATCAAGTGTGTGTGTTAAATCATCCGCCGTATTCACCTGTTTTGTTGCCGTGCGACTTCTCTTTGTTTACGAAATTGAAATTGAAATTGAAGGATAGTTTTTTGATGACATTCCGATCATTCAAGCAGCTTAGATACGGGCGCTGGTGGCAATTCCGAAAAATAAGTTAGGTAAGGTTAGGTTAGAGTGGCTGTTGTTTATAGCAACCCACTTAGGTCTGTTGGGCCATTGTGATGCCATGTGAATCTGTGATCCTTCTACTCAAATGAGTTAGAGCGGCCATTTAAATCACTATTTAATCGCTTTAACAAGTGTATTGAATCGGGACAAGAATATTTCGAAAAATAAACAGAAATCCTGTTTTAATTATGTTTTCTATGAAGGGAGATGAGAGAGATAATAAACTGAAATTTTTTTTGCAGAGGGTAGGTGAGACTAGGGATTGCAAACAATTTTTTTTAATCGATTAAATAATCAAATGATTAACTTCAAGGTAGAAAAAATAATTGCAATTAATGTAAAATAAAATTGATTAATCAATTAATTTCAATATTTTAAAATAATAATACTAAGCGCCCAGAAGTCAAACTCATTCTCTACCGATTCCACCGACGACTTGATGATTATGAAATGTATTAAATTTCAAAATGTTGTTTGCAATTAATTACTCAAGTAATAGTAAATAAAATAGAAGGAGTGTTTTGATGCAATTAAATCGTAAATTGAATGAAAATAATCGATTAATTTAATCAAATGATTAATCGTTGCCATCCCTAGGTGAGACATGAAAAGATGGGATTTTCTTCGCAAAAATGTTTGTGTGTGATTTATTACCTGGATGCCTTATCAGCTGCTTCGTTGTCTCTGATTCCGGTGTGTCCAGGAGTTCAAACGATGTTTAATGTTTTACTATTGGATATAATGTGATCAGGCATTGTGTTAAAAATTTCAGCTTAGAGATTTTTTTCGCAGCAGTAATTGTAGAAAAAAGTGTCAGAAAATACAGCAGTCTTACTTTTTAAGCATATTTTATGCTTTTGCCGTGAATATTGAAAAGACAAGCTTTATAGTGTAGACTTGTCAAGTTACAAAATAAAGTAGTTATTACTCCTCTATTGTTAATAGATTTTAAAAGGTTCGCGGTTAGTAATCGGTTTCTTTTGTGATTTTGAATAACGATGGGAATGCTCGAATTTTCGTACGGACGGTAGTGTCTTGCTAACCTTGCTATCTGAGTTATTTTCTGGTCCAACGTTTTCACGATATTGTTATCAACATGGATGACTCATCTATGTGGTGAATTTTGAATCATGCTTGTAGTTAGATAGCAGATTCTACCAGTCGACTGGGGAAGCCTTGCTTCGGTAAATAAAAACAGTGACAATAGTGATATCATTTCTTAATTTATAAACTTTGCTATTGTATTTAATACAAAGCTTCTGTTGAACAGGAAATATTTTATGAAGCCAAGTATTTTGGGGCCGATGTTTCACTTTAAACGTTTTTTTCACATGGCCTCCGATCCTGTATTAAAGTCTAAACTGAGAATGGTTTCAGACAATGTTGACTACATGAAATGTTCGAGGTGAAGAGTGCGTCTAGGGTAGATCTACATTTTTCAGACGCGACTTCCTCATCTTCTAAGTTTTTTCCAGCAAGGAGTGGGGTTGGTGAGATCTTTACTTTGTTTGGGTAAAGGGATGATTATCGAAACTTTCCAGAATTTGGAATTGTTCCACATTGTGCTAAAGATGTTATACAATGACAAAAGCTGGGTTTTACAAAAAAAAAAGAGGAAGGTTTGTTTTATTTATTATTATTAATATTTTTTTTTTTTATTAAATTTATTAAATTACAATAATACGAGGGCGGGTCAATAAGTCCTTGACTTTTGGATTAAAACACAGATTTTTTGATAAAAAAATAATTTTATTTTTCAACGTAGTCTCCCTTGAGCTCTATACACTTTGTCCAACGCTTCTCCAATTTTTTTTATCCCTTCCAAAAAAAATGATTTGTCGAGGTCCTCAAAATAGGCCTTTTTCCACCAAGCCATTTCTTCAGGTTTGGGAACAAGAAGTAGTCGCTCGGAGCCAAATCTGGAGAATAGGGTGGATGAGGGAGCAATTCATAGCCCAATTCATGGATTTTTGCCATGGCAACTGCACATGTGTGCACCCTTGCATTGTCTTGGTGGAAAAGAACTTTTTTCTTGACCAAATGAGGTCGTTTTTTTTTCAAATCGTCATTGAATCGGTCCAATAAGTTGGCATAATATTCCCCATTGATTGTTCTTCCCTTTTGAAGGTAGTCAATGTGGAATATCCCGCGTGCATCCCAAAAAACAGTCGCCATAACTTTATTGGCTGACAAACACACCTTGGCCTTCTTTGGCGCCGATTCACCCTTAGAAACCCACTGTTTTGACTGTTGTTTGTTCTCTGGTGTGTTGTGATGGATCCATGTTTCGTCCACGGTTACAAAACGGCGCAAAAACTCCTCCATATTGCGATTAAACAACGCCAAACCTTCCTGTGAAGTTGTTACACGATTGAGTTTGTGGTCGACTGTGAGCAAACGCGGCACCCATCTTGCGGAAAGCTTTCTCATGCCCAAGTGATCATTCAAAATTGAAACCACTGAGCCATGCGAGATCCCTACGGCTTCCACAATCTCTCGCACTTTCAATCTTCGGTCGGCCAACACCATATCGTGAATTTTTTCGATTGTTTCGGGTGTAGAGACCTCAACTGGGCGTCCAGGACGTTCGGCATCTTCAGTGCTTGTACGGCCACAACGAAATTCAGTAAACCACTTTTTTACCATTGAAATCGATGGTGCAGAGTCCCCATAGTATTAATCAAGCTTAGCCTTGGTCTCGGTAATGGTTTTTTTTCGCAAGAAATAATGCTTAATAAGCACACGAAATTCGCTTTTTTCCATTTTCTCCTCAAATTAGTGAGTAGTCTGATAAAAATAGCTGTCAAACACAAACTAACTGACGCAGCAAGTTTAAATTTTGACAGGAGTCAACTGACAGATGCCTGTTGACAGGAGCAGTGTTGCTGTTTCAGTAAAGAGGTCAGAAATTCAAAAAGTCACGGACTTATTGACCCGCCCTCGTAAACATAAACGAAAAGAGGAGGGTTTTTTTTAGCACTCCGTAGGGGATTCAATCGAAACCTTACGTATTACCTTGTATCATACATAAGTATGTAAACAGGAGAGGATCTCTGTACTGGATTCGATAATTAAGATGAGAAGGACTACGTTATCGCATTTGGTTGATTTTATAGAACCTAAGTATCATCAAACTATGGATAATATTATTTAGATATAATGGTTTAAGATCGAGTGGTATGTGGGTTTCTTGTAAGGAAAATATTAAAAGATTTATGTTCTTTATCAGTAACTGCAGTTCGCATAACTTTAAAGTAGCCATTAACGTTCGTTGTAGAAAAACCAAAATTACTTTCCTGCTAACTCAATAGACCTCCTCAGTTTTTCAGAATGACTTTATCTTAACAATTTTTTTGATATCGCCTGAGTTCAGAAAGCTGTTTAAGATGCACACTTCTTTCTCTTTTGTCTGATCTTCACTTATTGTTAAAATTTGCTCTGAAACATTGTTTTTCAATTTGGTTTTGCATAGTGTTTATAAACACACAGTCGTCCTTTATCTTAAGTGTTTGTCTTTGTATTCTTTCATTCGTGTCACAACATTAATCAACAAAATATAATAAAAAATTACGAGATTTTCCATAGAACTGAAACAGTTATGTTTTCCCTGAAAATCTTATAAAAACAAACCATAACTTAAATCTGTATTCAAAGCAGATGTCAAACTAGGAATTGAGAATTCGTATTGCCTTGCTGTTTCTCACCGTTTATATAAAACTATTTTTCGCATTTAGAAATTTATTTGTTAGATATAGTCGGCAGAACGCACAAGAAACTGAACTTAATGACTTGGCAGATATTAAAACCAATTAGCGGAGGAGCAACGAAAGCTATATTCGCAACACACCTTCTTATTTGTTGTTATTTACACTTTCCTGATTGCACATCGTTAGATGGATCGCGTATGAATCAGAGATTCGAACGTGTTCGAACAAGGGTTAAAATTAAAATGTACCGCATATTGTTTTTTGTTGTATGTTTTTTTTTTTCGTGAAAATAGATAATGTGAAGAGAGAAAGGATATCTAATTATATTATTACAATTGTATGACTCTTTAATAAAGTGCTAATTGAGAAGATTGCAAATACTTAATTTAGGGTTTTGGGAAGTGATTGCATTCGATGCATGTATGCATATAAGAGATCTGTATGAATGCGAAAAAAATTACCCATGAGACACCCATAGAAATTATCTACCCATACTCATTCAATTCACACACAGTGATTCCTCACTCAACGAGTGAAGAGAATTATGAATTCATGTGAGTATGGAGGTCTCATAACTCACAGGATTCATACAACCCATGATTCACACTCATCTTAACTCACTACCCATAGCATTCTTTTTTTTGGGTACGTGTGAATGCTGTATAAGGGTGGATAGCGCATTTAAATCATTCGAGTTAGTCGAGTTATTGCGCAGACGATTTTGAGATTCTGTTGTGCGTTTTGGTTTTTTTTTTCCATGAATTTACGTGAATTTTTGTGAATTTTCGCACAAGCATTCACGCTTATTCAACCCTTGTGAGTAGTGTGAATGTGAGTTAGCCCATCCATGAGTGTGAATGAGTATGCATTGCGACGGTCGACGCACAACACAACTTTTATACCCGTACTCACTCAGACTCATTCACAGGTCTCATTGTGCAATGAGTAATGAGAAGTATCCATGAATCAAGTTGTACATTCACTGCGTGAATGTATCCGTGCAGATGTCTGATGCAAATACATTTGAACGGTATATATACTGACTTTTTGCTTAGTATCATGGAAAATGTGCAATTGAGCAGACTTTTTGAAATAAACTATAAGGCAATATACGAGGGCGGGTCAATAAGTCCGTGACTTTTAGATTAAAACACAGATTTTTTGATAAAAAAATAATTTTATTTTTCAACGTAGTCTCCCTTGAGCTCTATACACTTTGTCCAACGCTTCTCCAATTTTTTTATCCCTTCCAAAAAAAATGATTTGTCGAGGTCCTCAAAATAGGCCTTTGTTTGCGAGATGACTTCATCATTGGAGTCAAATCTTTTTCCACCAAGCCATTTCTTCAGGTTTGGGAACAAGAAGTAGTCGCTCGGAGCCAAATCTGGAGAATAGGGTGGATGAGGGAGCAATTCATAGCCCAATTCATGGATTTTTGCAATGGCAACTGCACATGTGTTTGTGGTCGACTGTGAGCACACGCGGCACCCATCTTGCGGAAAGCTTTCTCATGCCCAAGTGATCATTCAAAATTGAAACCACTGAGCCATGCGAGATCCCTACGGCTTCCACAATCTCTCGCACTTTCAATCTTCGGTCGGCCAACACCATATCGTGAATTTTTTCGATTGTTTCGGGTGTAGAGACCTCAACTGGGCGTCCAAGACGTTCGGCATCTTCAGTGCTTGTACGGCCACAACGAAATTCAGTAAACCACTTTTTTACCATTGAAATCGATGGTGCAGAGTCCCCATAGTATTTATCAAGCTTAGCCTTGGTCTCGGTAATGGTTTTTTTTCGCAAGAAATAATGCTTAATAAGCACACGAAATTCACTTTTTTCCATTTTCTCCTCAAATTAGTGAGTAGTCTGATAAAAATAGCTGTCAAACACAAACTAACTGACGCAGCAAGTTTAAATTTTGATAGGAGTCAACTGACAGATGCCTGTTGACAGGAGCAGTGTTGCTGTTTCAGTAAAGAGGTCAGAAATTCAAAAAGTCACGGACTTATTGACCCGCCCTCGTATTTTCTATTTCAGTTAGGCGAAATACTATAAGCAAACTTTGGGAACTATTTGGCGAATTGAAAAATAAGAATAGTTACATAATCTCAAATGTTGTGACATATAGGGCGTGCAAAAAAGTTTAAACAAAAAAACTACTACTACTTATCTTGAGACATAGGACGAATTCGTAAACGCACAACTTGCAAAGCAATTTATCTGCAAAGCAAATGAAATCGAGCAGTTGAAACGTCAGAAGCATATATTTGCATTGCAAGTGCAACATTCCTTTGACATTTGCACAGATGCTCTTGCTTTTGCGTAAAAAAACTGAATCTACTACGTTTTAGAACTGTTTGCTTCCCAGTATTTTTTGTTGTGCGTTTGCGAATCTTCTGCTTTGCATATTTTGCGCAACATATGCGTTTACGAATTTGGCCATAAATGCTTTCACCGATTAAGTCCTAGTGATACAAATGAAATTAGTATAATAACAAGACACAAAAATATATATTTAATGCACCATTAAACTTTGCATAGAATGCACAAATTTGTAAAAGGGTGCTTACAAATCGGTGCTCTCAAGGTAAACGTGTCTATGACTGACATAGCCCAAACACTCCTTAAAATCCATTCAGTAATTCCCACGTGATGCTTGCACAAAGATCGTAACCTACATTTTCAATAGTGATCAAGATTTCTCTGCCAACAAAAATAGTTCCATTCGTAAACTATATCTATGCATATACTCGCAAACGAGTCGTCAAATGATTGCAAACGATCAAAATTTTGCCACTGCTTGCAAATATCATCATACCTAATTGTCAAAAAATTTGGCCTTTGTCAAATAAAAAAAAAAATAAAACTAAAGAAACTTTAATTCTGTATTTATTTCATAAGTCACTTCACTTTGGCGCTTTAACATCGAATGAATAATAATACAATTTCTGTCGAGAGTAACGGGTGGGGAGAGGGAGATAGGCAAAGGAATCAGGAAAGGGAGAAATTTAGATGAAGATGGGATGGCAATGAGGATTATGAGGATCCCGAGTAATTCTTGGATATGGTTTACATCTTCTTCATCGGTATCATAATTTTCGTCGATTTCCGGATATCACTGCTTGCTATTGTGTTGAATCTACGCTGCTTCAGTCTCATCCCATCAATATCTTCCACAACGTATCTATCGAATCGAAGAACTTCGGCTATCACGTATGGCCCTCTATACTTGGTCTCGAGTCTTCGAGATTCGCCCGTTCTCAGAATAGCACTTTCGATCAACACTAGATCTCCTTCTTCATACCTTGTGGCGTTCGATACTTAGCATTGAAACGAACTTTCCATTTTTCTCTTGCTTTCTCAATGTTTTGAATTGCTTCTTCTCGTCTCTCGCTGACTGGAGTTTTGTCAAAGTGTATGTCGTCATCATGAAGTGCAGTTGACAGCTTGTTACCACCTATGTCACGCAGTGGAAAATCATAAATTATTTCGATAGGCGAATACTTTCTTGTTGTGTTGATTCTCGTATTTATAGTCCATTGAAGTTCACTGAGTCCCAATCTTTCCAAGTCATTCGATGAAGTTCGTAAATAAGCCACAATACTCTGATTTACACGCTCGGCAAGCCCGTTCGCCCTTGGAGTTCTAACAGCTACCTTTATATGAGCCGCTCAGTGCACAAATCGATTTACTCTATAAAACAAAAAGTTTAGAAATGGGATGAAATAATGTAAATTGTTTTTTAAAATTCCCTTTATAATATACACAAAGATACATTGTAGAACACATATACATAAAAAAGGTTTACAGTTATCATTCAACGCTTACTAGTGCATTTGAATCGTGTTATTGAAACGATTTACATTAGAGTATGGAGTTAATCAAAATGACTTCCGAAATAAATTACTTATTATTCAATGGCCAAAAAAAATGTTGTCGTTTAGTGGAGTTAAGGAAAGTTATTATAAATATAAAAAGTTATGACTATCCCTTTGCTTTGACACTTAAATTTTAGAGAGAGAGCATCCATAATCACAAGGAGGTGTTCATTTCCTCAGCGACTTCTAACGAATGGCCCCAGATGGTCCATGTGTAATTACAAAAAACGGTGTCCGGGGAATGTCCATTCCATACAACTTGTATCCTTCCGTTTTGGTTCACGGCTTAAACAGCATTCGATACACGACTTGATAAATCCCTTCACGAAGTTACGAACCCTAGGAAACCAGAAATGTTGTGAAATTCTTTTTATGGTCCCATCAACACCAGGGTATCCAATGTCATCGTGACATAGTTTTACGATTCGACGGTAGAAAGTTGTTGGAACAATAACTCCATTGTCCGCTGGAGTGTTTCGACATTGTCCCTTATGGTCTTCTCACTCAGCTTCCGCAAGACTTCCTTCAATTTGTTTGAGGTAAGTTGATGGAGGGTGGGTGAATCCATCATTATTTTTGAATCTTGATCCTACTTCTGATTTCGTCAAGAAATTTGGCCTTTGTCAAATTAAAAAAAATAAAACTCAAGAAACTTTAATTCTGTATTTATTTCACAAGTCACTTCACGTTGGCGGTTTAACATTGAATGAATAATAGTATAATTTTTGTCGAGAGTAACGGCTGGGGAGATGGGATGAAGGATGGGATGAAGGATGGGATGGGATGGCAATAAGGATTATGAAAGGATAATTAATAGTGATGACACAATTTACTCAAACTCTTTTGTAAACAAACTCGCAAGCATCCATACTTACTTGAGCTCGTTCATTTTATGCTTTGATTCACGATTCACCAAACTCGTAAACAGAACCTATACTTGAATATGCAGTAGTGTGTGGACTCTGTTTGTTTGAGATCGCTTTTTTTGAACAAGTACTCAATGTTTGTAGGATCAGCTCGACTTGTTTTAATCTCATGTAGTGGATATGCTTAAGAGTATAATCTTACAGCAAAATTAGAAGAAGAGCTGCGTTTAAACAATGAAACAAACTGTGTCGTATAAGTAGCTTGACACAAAAGTTACAGTTTGGTAAAACTAGGGGATCCCGAAAAATGATATGAAAACTGCAATTAGAAAATCAACTGAAGGGTAGCAAAAATGTACGGAAAATTCTTAAATATAAGTACACGAAACGGATTTTAGTTCAAAGAAGATAAAAGATAAATCGACTTGTAACCTGTATAATCAAAAAGGCTTTGAAAACGTAAAAATGACAAACCACATGAATGTAATTAGCAGCGACCAAACGCAAAACATTTCGCCAAGTCTATTTTAAAATTTGTTGGCAGTTGGATTTACAGATAGCAAATCCCAACACCAAGGCAATATGATAAGTGGCATTCATTTTATTAATTACAATGAATCTTTCTGCAAGAGATGTTTACAAGATAAAATGGTTTAGCAACACATCTATTTTGGACAATGTAAATATTGATGCGAGTGGATTTTCATTAACGCGAGCCAATAGAGACGATTGTCATTATTGGCTTTAATTATTTTATGCTTATAGAGGTTTGGTATACCAGGTTCAACAGAGATGTGAAGTACTCAAACACTTAGAGAAGTTCCTGGCGCACTCCTTAAATGTATGGAACTCTCAATTAAAAAACGCTGCGATAGTACTATGGATTTCATAAACATGGTGATATTCTGCTGACAAAAGGATTTCATGCAGAATTGCAAGCTGTATGCAAATCTAGTTGTTTCCTCTTAGTTGGTTTACCTGCTCATCTTCCATATATTTTTGCGATTAATTCGCTTCCGAGTTTTTTCTTTGTTGCGCCGCAATCTTTTAATCTGTGAGGTCGTCTACGTGTGCTCCGCCGTTGCATTTCTCTGTTGTCGCACGTGTTCTAGTTACAGCTTTTTTCGTTGTTTTTTTTTTTTTGTAACCTACATAGGAGTAGTAAAACTCAAATGCATCGGCACGGTTCCGTCACGTTTCTTTATTTATGGAGATTGCCTTTTGTAATAATAACCTGCGTTCCCGTACTGCTCTAATATTTTTTTTTAAAATTGTTCTACAGGGTCAAGGTCCGTTTTCTTGTTCCGTAAATTTTTCAGAAAATTTAAATAAAACACGTTTATGATTTCGATTTCGATCTAATTTTTATTTCAATATATTGTATAGATCTTAAAATTATGAATAGAATATATAACATCATTTAAAGATCATACACGGTAATTTATGCAGGACTTGATTTCGACAAAATAATTTTCGATAACTTGTCGACACATCGGGCAATAACTCGGCCATTAATTGACGATTATTCAATTTCAAAGCGTCATGAATTGTGTGTAATGACACGATATTTTACTTAGCCCCACAAAAAGAAATCCAATGGTGACAAATCACACGATCTTGGTAACCAGTTCACATCTTGCAATAAATCCAAAACGGATCGTGTTGTTTGGCGCCGTCTTGTTGAAACCACATGTCTTTTACATCCATTTCTTTGATTTGAGGCAAAAAAAAAAAATCGATTAACATTTGGCTATAGTGATGAAATACTCACGTATGGGCCAATCACACCACCAGACCAAAGTGCCACCTTTCAGTCCCTTTTGGTGGATGTCTTTTGACAGCTAAATGTAGATTTTCACGTCCGCATCTGTGATAATTTTGTTTGTTAACGTATCCACTAAGTGAAAAATTATCCTTATTGCTGAAGAAAATGTTGTGTGAGAATTGGTCATCCAAATGCTGATTTTTAAGCACCCAATCGGCGTATGTTCTACGCATTCCGTGTTCAGCTGGCTTCAATTATTGAGTGAGTTGACACTTATAAGGGTGCAGATACAAATCCAAATGCAAAATACGCCATAATTGCTGTGAGACAACCCCTTGTTTTTCTTCCAGACTTTCAGTAACGACAGTTTTCACAATTTTAACTTGTTCAGCAATTGAAGACCTTTTATCTATTATATAGTATTTTGACATAAGTGATAATATTTAATGATCGATAAACATATGAATGTAAATACGCACATATTGTAAAATTTTTTTATATTAACACTAAAACTAATCATTTCGAATGTTCCATTAGTCAATTGTTTTTCTGTAATTTGTTGCAAAAACTGATGCGTACATTTAATGTTTATTTATTAATTTATCTAAATTTTATAATTTTTTTATTTATTATTTTTTATTTTTGTCTTATTTTTTTAATATTTTTATTTGGTTTTTATTATTATAATTTGATTTATTTTTTTTTATTTTTTCGTTTTCTATAAATAAAATTTCCCCATCCACCGTCTATTTTTAAAACATACATTCTTTTTAACTATTGTTTTTGATTTAATTTCACTTATCAAAATTGAGACTACTGTTTATTGTTGTGTAATAAAAAAAACAATCGAGAAAAGAGAAGAGGATATATAATTGGATTTTTTTTTTAAGTTAAAAAAAAAAATCAAAATCTAAGAGCATATATTGTTTTATTGTAATTGGATATTTAAAATTTCTTGTTCCATTCGCTAGAGCCTTATAATCCAAAAATATTAATTTTTTCTACACTCAAAAGATAGGGAGTGTTTTTTTATAATATATTAATTTCTGCATATTATATTTTTTTCTAACAAAATCCCATTTCTAGGGATACTATTTTTTGTAGACGTTGGTAATCATGTTTGTGAATATTTTTAATTTAAAATGAGGGTTATATATTAGAAGGAATTATACTATTATAAGGAAGAAATGTCACATATTTAACAGACCACAGATTCTTTCAGTTTTTTTCATATTAATAATGGAGCAAATTTTACCATTTCATACGTTTACGTGGTATATTATTCTAACGTACTTGTAAAAAATATATTTCATTAGCTGAAGAATTTTATTTTTTTTTTCAATTTAAATGATAACTTTGTATTTAAAAATTCGATAAAACCGGGAATTGTGTCACCTTTGTCTTTATACGTCAAGGACGTTGACGGCTTTTGTTTACTGTATCGAAATTTAAGAACCGAGAAAATTCAATGCTAAACTTCCTAGAACAAATCGAACTGGCCAATACGTGTCGTATCTAGATGGCTTCATCAGTTGTGCATAATAGAAGATATCGTCAATGACCTGAAAAATAAGCATTTAAAAATTGTTGAAGCCCTAAACGTAGAAAAGCGAGAGAAACAAAAATCAGAAGAGAATGAAATTACAGTGAAACTCAGCTGTCTTTTTTCATGCTTACATGCTAAATAATTTTCAACACGATTATTAAAATCCCTTAGTCAAACGCTGTGAAGGATTCAATCACGTATACGTTGTTTGAAATGCGTAGGAAGTCACCTTTTTAAAACCCGTTAAGCCGAAAAGCAGCAAACCTTTGATATGTAATAATTCCAAAGAAGAATACCCGTCTAATTATCGAGTTTGCGGAGTAGTCAGAAAAGGAGAGATAAATTCCTGATGTCGCAATATGAGCAATCACACCTGGCAAGTAGGTGAAAGCCCAAGTCTGGGAAATAAAAAAATATATTTAAAAGAAAACGTGATGCGAGCAAAACTATAAAGTCTAAGCCAGCGGCTACTGGGCAAATTAACATATCCCCAAGGCGCAAAATTACATAACGAAAGGACCGAAAACGTGGAAAGCAAAGTGAACTAAGTAAAATTATTTTCAAAAAGTAAACTAAGATAGAAGATAAATGCCAAAACAAACGAACTTAATCCAAGACATGAGTTTGCAACGTGTGCTCAAAATACTTACGTACATTTCTAAAAACAAGACGGATTAAAAATATTTTTACGAGAAAAGAATATTGACGTTTGCTTGATCTCTGAAACGCATATAAAACGCGGATTGTTTGCAGAAATAAGAGGCCTACGCTTATCATTCATCTAAAAAATCAAAAGGCGATTCCTACTTGTTCATTAAGGAGTCTATCAAATGTACTAATAACCTTAAAATTGAGCTCGAATCTGTGCAAGTAATCACGGTACGCGTACAAATTATACATTATTTACATATTACTGCCCATTGAGGCCTGCGCTTGAAAAGTGGTATTCGAAAATATATTTAAATCATTAGCCTCTAGTTTTATTACTAGCGGTGATTTTAATGTAAAACTCACCTGCGGCTTTAGATGCAACTCACAGAAAGGTGGAATGAAGCTGGTATGCTTAATTGAACTCATCGATTGAATCGATTTAATATCTAAAAACAAGCCTTGAAATTTCCTCTGATCTTTCTCAGTCACTCTGACAATGCGTGAAACTGTAATTAAAGAGAAAGAACCAGCAAACTAACTGGCAGAAATAATAATTATTTGAAGAAAAATTAAAACTGAACGTATCACTTAAGACACGCTATAAAATATAAGCCGAAATTGATCAGTGAGCTGAAATCGTCCAAGATAAGATGTCACTTGAAATAACAAACCCTATCAAAGGAAGAATAAACTATGGTCTAAATTTTTTATCTTTATCTCCGATAAAGAAAAATGGTAAGAAAAAAGAAAAGCCCGTAAGCCATGGCAACAGTGATGCTTCACAGCATAAAACATGTAACCTCTGAGAGAGTTATTAAAAACTTCAAAAACCGTGCTGAGACACGTACATATCTTGAAAGCAAAAAAGGGAAATCTAATTATTCGCTTTGAAATGCATAAAAAGGTACTTCATCAAAAATCTTTGAGAGGATAAATTGGAAATAGCACTTAAAAAACACAATGAACTTGAAAACAAGTATGGAGAAATATATAGTTAACTTGGTAAGCATTCCAAGCTGAATATCAAAAAGAAATCGCTCTTATATAAGCAATTAATAAAGCCAGAGTGGGCCTATGGTATACAACTTTGGATTTGTACAACGAAAACGAATTCCAATATTTTACAACCTTTTGAAAATAAAGTGCTAAGAAAAATTGCCCATGCACATAAGAAATGACGCCTTACACCTAGACCTCTGGGATAGTGTCATTTAACTTTGTTTCGACTTCTTCAAGTCGTAACAAAATTAGAAGTCGTTTCCAATTTAAATCGGTGTCATGTATCATCTTCGATCTACGCCAGCGCCATCTGACAGGCTAAGCTGCTTAGCAAGGAAAAAACAATTTTTACCCCAAAGTCCCAAGCTTTCTAAAGTGTTTTTCCTAGAAAAGTTAAAACAAAGACTTGCTAACAAGTCGATCGATTTAGGTTTCCGAAACAAAGTTACATGGCGCCGTTTTCAATAATTGTCGAACATTTCTGTTTTCTCGTTTTTATATTACGTTTGGCTGCCTTTGGCTCAGCGGCCAGCATTAAATCCAAAGGTTTACGATTGTAGTTGGTAGCTGGTGTATATTTGTTCATAACAAATTTTTTCGATGTGTAAATGCTTCAAAGGAAAGATCCCTAAATTCTTAAATAACTCTAACCTTTTGTTCAGTGATTGAATATACGCATAAGACGAAGTACGTATATGCTTTTGTTTTATAAGCAAAGTATAAATAGCATTAGATAAGGTAGAACCCAAACAAGAAATGCTGTACTGCAATTTAAAATGAAACACGCCATAGTAGACTAGATTGATAAAAAAAACAGTGGACAATTTATCGCTTATTTACGGTTAACGCACGTTGTCAGAGTGCGGAATCTTCCTGAAACAAGACAGCCGTGTGATCCTGTCTCATTACTTGTATAGTGGGAACCATTCCAATTTCTACAACTTCTTTGTAGTTTAAAGCATTTCTGGATTTAGGTACAATCCAAAGTTTCCGACTTATGATCCAACACATTCTTCCTTCAACCATTTTCCAGGTCGGCGTTGAACTCTAAAAATTACAGGTTGAATTTAGACCGATTTAATATGATGACCTTCTGCTAGTCATCTTAAATTTAATTCTGCCTTTCTATTGCCTATACCAAACGGCTTTTCTTTTTTTTGCCGTCCGGAAAGTCAACGAAACGGCTACGTTAAGGGGTCTTTTAACGGTTTTCACTGAGATATCTACACCGGTGTTTTCACAGTTTTTCTTGTTGACTTGTATTACAGTAATAAACCAGTTCCTCAACGCTATCCTCTTTATTGGTGATCGATTCAAAGAGTAGTCCATCTAAGGCACAATTTTCTTGGTATTGTTTTTTGGTTTTTAAACAAGGGTCCTATTTAAATTTTTTTAACTGTCTCCTGTTCCACGCGCATATCACAGTCAAAATACGATTTAAAAATAAGGACCACTTCGAAGTCGACTAAAATAATTACTAAGAATTGTTTTTTTAACCGGTGGTAAAAGCGTCTAATAAAAAAGAAAACGAAACATTTCAAAGTCTACCATGGTACTCGTAAATTTAAAAGAATAGTAAATAGAAATAAAAAACGATCAGTCAGGATACTTTTTGGGTATTGAAGGCGTTGAAAGAGAAAATTCGTCAGAAAGGAACAATTCGTAAATTTTACACGAAGATAATGCGCCACCCAAAAGAGCAACAATTGTGACTGAATTTAATACAGTTAATACCACCAATCGCCGTATTCACTTATCTGACTCCGCGTGATTTCTTTTTATTGCCATAACTAAAAGCGCCCCTTGGTACCCGTTTCATTTAAACCCTCGAGAAAAATCGAGATAGAGAATATTGAAATGAAGATAATAATTACAATAATTAATAAATATAAAATATGAATTTAATAATCGAAATTATATGTTTTGTTTGGAAACCTTAGCAATAGGATGTACATTATTTGTATAAAACCAAATTTTGTAACCAACTGTTTTGTATCTCCCAGTAACGATTTTCTTCTATGTTGTGCCCAATGTGCAAATAGCCTGAATTCTTTCAAAAAATTACCGAACTAAGTTATTTAAATGCCCCATGGAAGTTGGTTCTTAACCATCCTATATTGGTACACGTGTCATCTATTTTGACGTTAAGTTTGGGGCCCTCTGTCTACTACTTTTTTGTCAGTAGCCAAAGATATTAAATATTGAGCATAGAGTTGAAATTTTGTAATCGGAATTTCTCGATCGCATTGGAAATGTTAAAGAATAAGAGCATTTGAGTGGTACAATTTGAGGACCGTAAAGTTACTGAAAACTTACCTCACCCGAGACGCTTTGCAACCGCAGTTACTGAAGAAAACATCGACTTAGTGAAGAAAATGTCTCCCAAAAACTGTCACTTAAGTTCTCTAAAAATAAACCACAAAAACTATCCATCTCTCACGAATCAATTTGCCACATTTTAACCCAAAGAAACAGCGGTTGACAAGAGTTATTGTTCGCTTGATCTCAACGCTGGTTTCGTTGTCTGTATTCATAGCAGAGCCTAGGTAGACAAAGTCCTTAACTACCTCAAAGTTATATCTGTCGAGGGTGACGTTTTGCCCGAGACGTCGGTGTTGGTTGTCCTTTTTGCTTGACAGCATATATGTACTTGATCTTGCCCTCATTGACCGCTAAACCCATTTACGCTGCTTCCTTCTCAAAACTCGCGAAAGCGCCACTGACATCACACTGTTTTCTCCCTATTATGTCAATATCGTCGGCGTATGCTTATAGTTGGACGGACTTTTGAAAGATAGTGCCTCTTGTGTTTGCTCGTGAGTTTTGCACTATTCTTTCGAGTACGGTGTTGAAAAAATCGCATGACAGCGCATCGCCTTGTCTAAATCCTTTCTGGACATCAAAGGTCTCGGTGAGATCTTTACCGACCTTGATGGAGCAGCGTGCATTCTCCATCGTCATCCTGCACAGACGGACGAGTTTGGCAGGGATGCCAAAACTAGACATCGCTCTGTATAGCTCGTTTCTATAGATGCTGTGATACTCGGCCTTAAAATCGATGAATGGGTGTTGTGTATCGATCTGTAGCTCATTGGTCTTCTCCAAGATCTGCCGCAGTGTGAATATCTGGTCGATGGTGGACTTTCCTGGCCTGAAGCCACACTGGACCTATCAGGTTGTTGACGAACGGCTTCAGGCGTTCACACAATACGGCGGATAAGATCTGCCTCTGTAGTTGGCGCAGCTCAGAGGGTCTCCTTTCTTGAGAATCGGACAAACAATGCTGAGGTTCCATTCATCGGGCATACTTTCGTCCGACCATTTTTACAGATGAGTTGGTGTATGCTCCTTATCAAGTCAGCGCCTGCCGCTTTGAAGAGCTCGGCAGTCAGGCCATCCGCTCCAGCAGCTTTGTTGGGCTTAAGCTTCGATATAGCTATCTTCACTTCATTCAGGTCGGGTGGACGGAATTGTTGATCATCATCGTCCAAGTTGAAAGGTTGATTCTGCCTGACAGCGGTATTTGGTCCGTCATCGCCATTATACAGTCTGCAGAAATGGTCTTTCCAAATCCTCAGCATCGACTGCGATTCTACTATGATTTTCCCATGTTCATCTCTACAGGCTTCGGTTCGGGGTTTGTTTTCATGGCATGTTATTTTTAGGTTTTGGTAAAAATTCCGAACCTCATTCCTGGAGTAGCATCTCTCAATTTCCTCAATCGCGCGCTTCTCATGCTCTTTCTTCTTCCTCCTGAGAAGCCGGTGTTCGTCTCTCCTCTTCCGCTCATAGAGCTCATGAGCAGCTCAGGTCTTGTTTTTTGCAGTGCCGCATTGCGTGCTTTTTGCTTAGCTGCATGTGCTTGCCGGCATTCATCATCGAACCAGGGGTTTCGTTGTGGTGGACGAGTGAAACCCAGCACATCAGCATCTCTGATGGCATTTTGGCAGTGTTTCCAATGTTCTTCGATGCTTGATGCTGGCGGTATTGGACCTCTTAAGCGATTAAGAGACACTCGATCGGAAATGGACTTGGCGATCTCTTGCGATTGTAGCCGTCTGACGTCGAATTTTCTCACAGCATTAGTTTGTCTTGGCGTAGTTTGGGATATCCGCAACCGTACCTTGGCTAAAACAAGGTAATGGTCCGAGTTGATGTTGGCTCCTCGGAACGTACGGACATCCATAATACTAGAGGAGTGTCTTGCGTCGATCGCAATGTGATCAATCTGGTTGACTGTTGATTGATCAGGAGTTCTTCAAGTTCCCTTAAGTATGTTGAGATCTGGGAACCGCGTGCTAGCTACGACAATGATTAGCCTGAATAGGATAAATCGGATGTGGTGTTGTGCAGGCTATATTTTCCGATTGTTCCACCAAAGATACCCTCTCTTCCTAACTTTGCATTAAAATCACCGAGCACAATTTTAATGTCATAGCTAGGGCATAGCTCGCAGGTCTTGTTAAGGAGCTCATAGAAGGCATCCTTGGTGTCGTCATCTTTCTCCTCTGTGGGGGCATGCGCGCATATAAGGCTAATGTTGGCGAATTTAGCCTTGATGCGGATTGCTACGAGGCGCTCGCTCACATGCCGGAAGCTGAGGAGTTCTTGTCTTAGTCTGCCTCCGACAAAAAATCCATATCCAAATAAGCGCTGCTTTTGCCGTCGATAGCAATTGCCGTAGTAGATATCGCAGTTTTTCATCTTCTTTTTGTCCGCCCCATCCCATCGTATTTCCGTATCCAAATAAGCGCTGCTTTTGCCGTCGATAGCAATTGCCGTCGCAGTTTTTCATCTTATTTTTGTCCGGCCCTTCCCATCGCATTTCTTGAATGGCGGTTATGTTTGCTTTGCAGCAGTCCAGGGCCTCCGGGATCTAACATTCCACGTGCATATCCGAAGCTCATTGTCCTTAAATCGTTTGCGTGGGTTGCCAACAGTAGATCCGTCCATATCCGAGGCTTATTGATGCTTCGTAACTTCTTGTTTTTTTAAATGGCCGGACAGTTACCACAGTAGGCACAACCCCCAACCTGGAGGACCAGTTCCATTTTCAATGCCCCTAGGACGAGGGGTCGGTTACACGGAAGCCTGTAACCCGTTCGGGGATGTGAGCGCTGCCGTTGGCCCATATAGGGCTCGTCCCCCACCATCTCTTTTCCAAGACCCTGACTAAGTCCTGGAAATCCTTACCGGCCTGAGCTCCAAATATGTCGGAGAAGCCCGGATAAGGTCTTGTTTTGGTTTTCCGACACCAATCCTGATTTATGGCGCAGGAAACTCGCCATATGTCCCCTTCACTTCGCAATCTCTAGTGAGATTCCCAGATGGCGCCACGGGGAGGCGTGAAGTAGGGCTTATTAGCAGAGTTGCAAGATGTTCGGCTGCAGAGGCTCATTCTCGTTATTTAAAGAACCAGCACCTGTCGGAAGATGATACTTCTACTGTCTGTCTGTCTAGATCACTAATGTCAAATATGATGGACGTACAACGCCATTTGCAAAAATTATAACATCTTCCGATAGGATGATTAATTTTCTGCCACCTTGTATTACTAACCTTTATACCGGTTACTTAAAAAATTACCCTTCATGACCATTTTAACTTTTCAAAGGTTAGTGCAAAATCAAAATTGGTGAATGAGAATGCTCATGGTGCCTCAGAAACAAGCACAAGTTTCTGGAAATTGGCGAAATTCGTCGATTGTTTATGATCGAAATGTTACTGAAAATGAAAAGTTAAAGCGTCCATACTAAAGCATTAAAGCCCTCGAAGAAAATAAAAGTTAAGACATCACCCGGGAAATTCTTGGCAACTGGTTTTGTGAAAAAGAGGCGAAACCATAAACGCTTCCCCACGACAAAATACCGACTTACCGAAATTTTTAAAGGAGTTTAAAAAGTTAATTTTCTGATTTTGTGTAACATTGGATAGGAAACAATATTGAAAAAATAATTAGTTTAAATTGTTGTTAATTTGTTATAATGCTGAAGGTTAGAATATATTAGCTGTAACTCATATGTATGCGTATAACATTGTAACGAAGACTTGACCTGCTCTTTGCTGAGCCATATGCGAGTATCACTAAAACTAAATTCTACAACCGCTTGTATTGCCAATATATTGTATGAAACAATTTTGAAGGTTTATTGAACTGACGTTACAGAACTTCCTTACCAGTTGACCGGCCACCCACAATATTTATTTCGTTTCCAATATTTAATTTGTCATTTATAATTACAGCGAGTGATTTTATTGTATATATATTTTTTTTTTTTTTTTTATTAAGGTTAATTTTCGGGATAGCGACATGTAAGGGAGTAAAAATTGATTGGTCCGTTTTCTTGATCTAAAACAAATGCATTTACTTCAAAACAATATAAATAAACAGATTAATCAAATTATTGTCCATCGCTGGCTATTACATTTTCCCACCTCTCAAGCAATTTTCGAATTCCATCTCGAAAAAATGTCTCGTCTTTTGAGGATGCATCCGTCAAACATTAAAATATCGCACTAGAACGTTTTTAAATATTTTTTCACGGCTTTTGCGACATGAGGCAGAGCGTTATTATCAAAAAGAATTCCTCGTATTCTGGCTTAAACGAATCAATTTCAGTCTATACCGATCGCTCTTAGTGGAATCAACAGATTTTAGCAGCTCATAATATACTGACCCCACCAGATACACAACATGACCTACAAACCATAAATATTTGACTTTGGTGTTGAGGTTGAGGTCGATGGCAACGATTGACTGGGCTTAGCTTAGTATTTTTTCTTCTTGGGATTATCATAGAATATCAACTTCTCATCCTTACAAACCGATGCAAAAAATCTGCTCTTTTTTGCCTTTGAAGTAGCTGCTCGCAAGTGAAGAATCGCCTTTCAACGTCCCTCGGTTTTAGTACATAATGCACCCTATAGCCTTGCTTGTGAATCATTTCCATGAATTTTAATCGTACAGAAACGGCTGGTTCTATCACTCCCAATGATTCTGCAAGCTCCTCTCCGTTTGACTCCGATCTTCATAGAGTACTGCCTCCAACTAAAAAGCCCATCCTTGAAACCCGGAAACCATTTCCGACATGATTTATCAGTTGGAGCATTTTCACCGTAGCCTTCCACAAGCGTTTTATGCGCTTCAGCTGCACTTTTTAAAAACAGAAATTTCATCATTATCGGTATATTACCAGCGAACTACATGTGTTTCGGTGGTCTAAAAATTCAAGTACTAGGACTTGGAGGAGTATACACTCATCGGTTCAACGTAAATGCAACCGAATTTATTTCAAAGGATTTTTCTCATGAAACCACTAACGAATTTTATTTAATTTTTTCCTTTATTTAACGTACACTCGAATATTGGCACACTGCAAAATTCCGTCACTCTTATACCAATTTAACAGTTCTCTGGCTAAATTTTCTAAACTTCACAAAACACGACAACAAAGAAAACAAACGTATAAAATTTCTGTCTACTATCGCAGTGCGGTACTATATTCGTATGCATGTATTTCATCTATGGTAAAAGATATTGTAACAATACAACAGTGAGAGGACAAACTAGGACGTGACCCAATAGTGTATGAATTTTCGAGAATAATCGCAAAGCCCAGCTGCATCAATAGTGCAATGTTGAATTTTTTGTCATGAAAACGATATTTACTCTGTATGTATTAAATATGCATATATATATATATGTACGATATATATTTTAAATGCTATATTGTTTGTATTTTTGTTAAGAAAAAACAGGCGAAGGATTCACTATTTAAATAAAAAAAAAAGTATCAGTACTAGCATTAAGTAGTTTAGATTATTTGTTTTTCGTTAGGATATATTTTAAAAAAATATTACCATTCTTCTGTGTGTAATATGCTGACAAAGTACGTACGTATTTAATTACGTATCGTAGTTTAAGAAAATCTAAGTAGTCTAAGAATTATTTTGTAAGTAGTTTTAAGTTTTATGTAAACGAAATGTCCTTTCACTAAGTTTTTGCTAAAACAATTTATATTTTCTTAGTTCTAAGTATAATGTACATGAAATAAAAAATATATATATAAAAAAAAAACAGTTAGGTTACGTCGAAAGACATAGTTAAGTTTTATGTTTAGCTTAGAGCGCTCTTATAGGGCCAGTAAGTAAAAATAAGAAGAATTGAAGTAAATTAAGCTAGTTTTTAAGCGTTTTTTTGTTTAGCACTTAAGTATTAACAAATGAATTTAAATAAAAATGCATGGAAAAAAAAAAAAAAAAATATGCTGACAATACTTAGATTCTTCTGCATAAACACATATGTTACCATTTTAAATTAAAAAGGGAAAAAAATTATAATAATAATAATGAAAATAAATAAAAAAAACAGCATAGCACAACATTTTATTAAGAATAATAAGAGATATCCTCTTGTCTTTTCTTTTGGTGCAGGTCTCAGTCATTCCGTCAAGGACCACTGAATGCTAGTAGTCGAAGTCAATCGCATTCGTATGTGAATTCCAGCATTTCAGCCAATCCCCTCCTCCCAATTGACACTGGTTTGTATTTATTTTATTTTTTGTTTTGTAGTATTTTTTTTTTTTTACATATTAATACATATATATATATATTTGTATTTTTATGTGTTTCCTATTCCTTCAATTCTTACGACTCTGATTGTGTTTTAAATAAATATTATGTTTTCATGAACTTATATTTATTAATTTATTAACATTTCAGCGGACTGGGACTATCGCAATCGATGCACGGCCTCGATGATGCCTTTTCAGACGAAGAAGGGAGCGGATACATTGGATCACCGACAAGACAATCCTATCGACCCCAACCATTCTCAAGTAAGAAATGTGAATAATTTTAAATATGCATGCAGGTATATTATGGGGTATTTCAGTATATGTAGACCGTAAGAGTATTATCAAATTTCTTATTTGGAATTGATTTTGTTAGCTAAAAACGGTTCACAATCATTGAACAAGTTTTAAAAGTAGTCTGCAGCTTAAAGCAACGTTTTACGTTTTTTTATTTTATTTGGAAACATGTTGCAATATGAATCAAGTGTATGGATATGTTCTCACATATTGTACATACAATATTGCTTTTGGTGTAATGGTGACCTCCTATCCAATTAATCTTCAAATTCGTTGGCAACTAAAAAACCTCTTCGGACTTAGTGATAGAGCTGTAAAATATATCGATAGTTTTCTGTCAGAGGTATTAGAAAATTATTATTATTTCTAATGAAAGACGATCAGTAACAATCGCAAAAAGGATGCCAAGGATAATCCCAGATGGAACCGCTATTTTTTTGTGTTTTTTTAAATGAAATTCAATCTATATGTAAACATACCTCTGTTCACTTCTGTGCTAATAATGTTCAGCTATATTCTGCAAGACTTTCAAAATTTAAAGGAACTTGCGCTTATGTCAATGGCAACGTTAAACAAATACACAAGTGGTCTGATGCAAATGGCTTAAAATGAAACCCTTTTGTTCCTATCTCAAACAATTCGGCATAACCCTCTTACCAATGGATTACCGAGAGCAGAACTTGTAGAGTATGTTACTTGTCTCTGTTTTATATTAAATCGTAACTTGTTTAGTTACAACAACACCAAACACACCTTATGGATTCCTTCGCTGATTATCACTTTAGTATTACCACTGATTGGATATGCCTAGGTTGTATTGTATAGGGTCATCATCATCAATCATATTCGTCAAATAAAGAACATATTTTGTTACGTATTAACGCATATTATTTATCTTGCTAATAACGTAACCATCACGCCATTTCATTGTCGGTTAACATAGATAAATACCCATGTACTTAATCAATGAGTAATTAATGTCAGCTCACAGGCGTCACTCATATTTAATTTGTCCTCCAGTTAAGTTCCCGGGAATACTGAATAAAACTTATGTTTTACCATTAAACAGTCTACATTTCATTTTGTTCTGAGATAGAACATATCGCTACTTAAAGACTGTCATAACTCAAAAAATTCGATTTTGCAGGAAACGCGTTTAAAGTTTTCAATTGACTATTGGTACATATGAAATCAAATAACGCATATTCTCTTCTAACGGGGAGAATATGCAAGATATAAATATGAAATTTTTACACAATATGAAGCATGATAAAGCGAATAATTCTGCAGCATTAGCTCAAAATTCTCGTTTTTTGAGTTATGACAGTCTTCAAGTAAATGAGCGATATATGTTTAATTTAAAGTTTGTCATTTTACAGTATGGACTGTTTAACGATCGCTCAACGTCTATAGACTAGAAGTCAAGGTTTACTTAGCTAAAATCGTTTAAGATGCCACGTGAAATAACACTTACTATCAAAGGAAGAAAACAACAAACTACGTCGCCGAATATATATATATATATATATGGTAAGGCAAAAAAGAAAAGCCCGTGAGAAGTGGGAGATGGGAAATGCGTTCCACAGCATAAAACATTTTTGAATATACTGTGTTACCTGCTGAGAGAAACAATTAAAAACTTAAAAAAAAACCATGCTCCAGACACGTATCTTCAAAGCTTGACAGCAAAAAGGGAAATCAAATTATTAATTTGGAAAGCACTAAAAGACCAAAAGCATCTGCCTTACCAGTTAGAGAAAATAACTACGAACGGAGAGAGTGGATATCTTCACTTCCCATCTGAAACAGATCTTTATCTTTATGCGACGGTCACACATTCATTTATAATATCGGTGACTCGGTAAGAACTTAAGATAATTACACGATAATAAATGTAACGCTAATGGGACTTAGCACTGAAAAAAATAAATTAAAATCAGTGAAAGCCCCCGAACTAATAATCGGCGAAGATCCAAAAATGCTGCTCAGAAAAGCATCAACTAAGCATCAACGTCTTAACGTTATGTTAAAACACGTTCCAAGTCAGTGGAAAGTTGCTGAAGTCATAATGGTGCTAAAATCAGGGAAACCTCCGAATGGCGAAGAGTCTCATAGGCCGATTTCCGTTTTCCCAATAGAATAATTCTGAATGATGTCAAAACCTACAGCAATGTTCCAGCTACATTTACCGGTGCCACCGGTATATTACCAGTAGGTAAAACGATTGAAAAAACAACGGTTAAACGACAAAACTGTCTCGATATGAGACCAAATCTGTACATTGTATAAATCTGTATATGCATATTTTACATACAAAAAACCGATTCGTCTGCCTATACTCATAAACTTGGTTTGTATTTAATTTGCAAACGAGGCTTAATATCTTGACATTCGAAGCAAAGTTAAAATGGATGTAGCACGTAAAAAACGCAAGGAACTTGAAAACAAATACAGAGAACTGTATTGTTAATATTCCAAGCTGAGTATCAAAACAAAGTTGCTCTTATATAAGCAATTGTTATAACCAGTGTGGGCCTAAGGTATACAACTTTGCGGTTGTACCAAGAAAACTAATGCCAATATTTTACAAACTTTTGAAAATAAAGTGTTAAGGGAAATTGAAGCTTTTATTTTGAATATCATATGAATTGACATTTAGTTAAATATTAAAACATTTTGTTCACGTCGTCTAATTATAAAATTTAATTGAAATGACATTATTCATTTGGTTAAACAGAAGATAAGATAAATAAACAAATAAAACTTGTTCAGTCATTTATATATACATATATATATAAATATGTGTGTATATGCGTACATTAAATTATATGCTATTAAAGTGTTTTTACCTCTGTTAAAGGTCACAGCAGCCCAGGTGGAGATTTATCAGACCAAGAACTATGCACCGGAATCACCAACCTTAGAGGCGGAACAACTACCCCAATTGGCAGCGGATACGGACCAGCTGAATTCGAACCGATCTGTGTCTCCTCAGGGTCTACAATCATGGAATTCCCCCACACACAACAACAACAATACTCAAGACCAAGATCGGGCTCATGTGCTTCCAGGAGATCACAGTTTAGGTGAGTTTTATTCAGAATGAAAAAAACGCTTTGTTTTATTATTGTTATTATTTTATTTTGTATTGGTTTTTAGTGTTTTTAGCTTATTCATTTTGTTTTTAATTTTTAATTATGTAAAAATTTTAAAATATTTTTTTTGGATTATGAAATGTGTTAACATTTCATTTGGATTTTTGTACTTAAATAATTTTAAAAGCTAGAAATTGAAATTTAATATTTTATCATAATTTATATTATATACAGTATTGTACAAAACTTAAGCAACTATCTGAAATCGACACTTCAAAATAAGACTCTAACTTTCTACACCACCAAGTAAAAAGAACTGAATAAGAAATGAGGTATTTTAGAAAATGTTTTGAAGTAGACATCATTTTAAAAAACAATATTACTTCAAAATATAAAAAAAAAAGTTCAATTTGGATCTGCAAAACCTTTGCAACTTTTTTAATAATTGGTGCAATATCATCCCTTATTTTGAATTTTGGCTCAACGACGAGCCATAAAAGCAATTAGCTTCGAAATCGTTTCCTCGGACATATTTACGCAGTCTCTTTTTTAAGTATTGTACATATTCTAGAACCGATTTTTATTTGAATCAGTCTATAATTTCTTCAGTTTCGTAGAATCGGCCTACACCTTCTGAAGAAAAATATGTTCACATCCTTTAAGACGTCTTATTTGACATAATCTCATCAGAATTTTATAAATTAAACTTTGATTCATCGCTGAAAATAACTGTTTTCTATTTTCAGGCGTTCAGTGTTGATGTTGTCTTGCAAAATTTAGCCTAATATGAAACAAAGAGTTAAGTTTGAATTATGTTTAAGGAATTTATTTCTACAACCTGTTCTCCAAATGCATTTTTGTGAGTATTGGTTTTTTCAACGGAATATAATTTCGAAGATCATTCTCAACTGTGCTAGCATTAGTATTTAAATTTTGTAATTTTACAACTTCATTATAAGTTGTAAACGGTTGTTTCTTAATAACGCCACAAATGCTTCTGTCGGCTCAATTTGCTGTTCTACGCGGCTTACCATTTTCAACGACTTCCGTTGCATGATATTTTTTTATTGAACGTGAAAAAATGAATTTATTAATATACCTTTGTTTTTATCTAATCTTGCTTAAGACTGTTCGGACTTAAATTCTTCAATGATCTTGAGTTTAAAATAGGTGGAGTATCTTTGCCGCGATATTTTGAAATCGGATTAATTACGCGTCTAATAAGTCAATAGAAAACTGATCAAAGACAACGAGCGAAATTCAAAGACAATGAGTTTATAACATTTTACGTGTTACCTAAACGAAAAAGTACCTATAATTATTTTCAGCTAGTGCTATAGTATAGATTAAAAAAATTGTAATTGTATTACCTTTTTTTTAAATAAATAATAATAATAATAATATTTTCTTTTTACATTAGATTACAAAGTTGCTAATGTACTGCAAGCTGAATTTGACTGATTTTTTGGTTTTCGTAATTTTTTTTAGTTTTACTGTTTTTTTTTAAAAGTTGGGTATTTCAAAACATACTCTTAATTACTTCATTACATATTCATTTCTTTTTATTCGTTGGAGTAGAAAGTTAAAAAGATTTATACTGTGAAGTGTCGATTTCAGATAGAATTATCACAAACCAATGTTCTTACGCAATTTTTTTGTCACTTCGTATAATTTGAAGACTGTAAGGCTATAGTTGAACGACTCTACCGGGTGTTTTGATTTTTTTTTTAAGTTTAAGGTTATTCTTTGACATATTTTGAGAAACTATTATATATGTTTTTAGTGGTTTGAACATAAAATGTTCAGACTTTTCTCAATTTCATAAAACTCAAAACAAGTAAAACTTTAAAAAAAACTTATAATATACATTTCTAAAGACATTATTCCTTTGAATATATAAGTATTTATTTGGAGTAATATTGGAAAATCTTGGAGATACCATGTCTTATCCACGAGTTTGCGTATAATTCTCTAACTGCATGGCCATAATATAGTATGCAACTGGTATACAATAGACCTTCAATGAGACGTTGATTTTACTCTACTTCTTATATTGCAACTTATATCATATAAACAATTGTTCCCATGCAAAGAGTATGATAATTTTTAATATTGCAACTTAAATCATATAAATATTTTTTGTTATTTAAAGTAGATATATTTCCGAAAAAAACGAGTCACAAATCAAAATTTTGAATTTTCAAAAAAATTAAATTATTACAATTGGCATAAGTATTGGTTTAGGTAAAATGACGATTCTTATTCCAATTATAATCGTGTTACCCCATTATAATATTCGCGGGCGGGAATACACCACTCACATATATATTTTTTTTTTATATCTCAAAGAATCAGACCTTGAGATAATCGGCATCAGGAGCACCCTGTATAAGACCTACCAAAGAATAGTAATATCAAAAATTATTTCTTCTGTTTTTGGTTTTTTATTTTGTTATTTTTTTTTTTAAGTTTTAGATACAGTGTTTGATAACATCGTACACGACAAAAAATTAAGAAGAACTTATAATAATAAAAAAATATCAATTGTACTTGTTTATTTTGTTTATTTACTTGAATGTTTTTCAATTAATATGTTGTCCACTCTCCTCCATTATCAATAATTCCTTGGAGTCTTCGAGGCATGTTTTCTACTAATCTTATAGCATTATCTTGAGACAAAGATCTCCATATTTCCGTATTTTTCGTGATAATTGTTTGACCGTCGAGATCTTCTTTCCTTGGAGCTTTAGCTTCATGAATGCCCAAACATTTTCAATGGGATTTGCATCCGGCGACTGTGATGGCCAATCTAAAACATTGACGTCATTTTCTTGTTTCCACGCACTGCACAAACGACTGCGATGTTTCGGGTCATTATCTTCTTGCAGTAACCAATTCTCAATCCTTATTTTAAACCACCTTTGGGCAGATGGTAATAAAGCCTTCTTATAAATGTTGACCATGTTGGGTGCGTTTAAGTTATTTGTAAACATGAACAAATTGCCAAATCCTTGTTTTGAGAAGCATCCCCAAACGTGCGCCTTTGCCGGGTGTTTGACGGTCCGCTGGATTAATTTATTGGATTGTGTACACCAGGTATGAGTGATAAGAGACCATGCCCAAAAAGAAGCTTCATCCGAAAAAATGAGTCGTTTTTCTACGTGTTTTTTTGACAATAGTGGTTTCTTTATTGTGCTTCGAAATTTTACACTATTGGCTAGTAAACTTTTTCGTATCGTATCACAACACACATTTAGACCCATTTTACGTAAAATCGCTTGTCCTCCACGTAACGATAGAAGAGGATTTTTTTCAAACACGCGTAGAATCATTATGTCCTCCTTTTTTGTTGTTTTTGGCGTAGACCCACGATCCGGCAAATCATCCACATTTTTAACTTGGGAATAACGGTGCACCCACTTGCTAAGAAATGCTCTTGACTTTTTCATGTATTTAACAGCTGCTCCGTATGACATTTTCGGTCTTTTTGGATGCGTGCACAAGAATACTGCTTCATAACGTGATGCAAACGCGACACTCATTTTAAAATACTTCCGTCTCTGACAAAAATTGAACACTCTTTAAATTTTTTTATTCAAAGCATCTTAGCAGAAGTATTTTTTTATCGGCTAATGCAAATGCCACTTCCAAACCGGTTTTCATTAATGAGTTTTGCCGTATACGATCTTATAAAACGGACTGTATAAGCAAACGTTACAAATCTATGAGCGCAATGACTTAATTTGATATGAACGTTGAAGAATAATTAGTAGTGTAATGACATTGCATATTAAGACTTCATTCTTTTTTACTTTTTCTCAAACTTACTCTCTGTTCTGTGGTATAGACGAAGCGTAAAAAAATAGTTTCAGAGTGTAAGGCCTACCTTGGAGGGCAGCAGTTGGTTTTGTTTTTTACCAACCCCTGGCGACCTTTTTTTTAATTCTTTAAAAGAATAAGCCAACCGGTCTTTTTTTTGTTGAGTAAGCTTTCTTACAAATAAGTACTTCAAAACTAATTTTAAGAAGTACAATAACAAAAAAAATAGTATAGTATATATATATATATATAGTATACTTACTTAACAAGATCGTCTTTGTTTTTTTTTCTCCTCCACGCACACCTCTTAAAAAGTTACTCATTGGGACAGCGCACACTGGACTACTTTTACCCCAGGGTTAAACCGGGATAACTTTTACTTCAATCGCACACGGGATGAATATTTCGGGGTAAAATTGTGTATACATATTAACAGATTTTGTTTGTGGTGGTATTTCTGATGATTTTCTCACCCTTAAAATTGACGATTTATGTGTGTATAGGAGGGCGGGTCAATAAGTCCGTGACTTTTGGATTAAAACACAGATTTTTTGGTAAAAAAATAATTTTATTTTTCAACGTAGTCTCCCTTGAGCTCTATACACTTTGTCTAACGCTTCTCCAATTTTTTTATCCCTTCCAAAAAAAATGATTTGTCGAGGTCCTCAAAATAAGCCTTTGTTTGCGAGATGACTTCATCATTGGAGTCAAATCTTTTTCCACCAAGCCATTTCTTCAGGTTTGGGAACAAGAAGTAGTCGCTCGGAGCCAAATCTGGAGAATAGGGTGGATGAGGGAGCAATTCATAGCCCAATTCATGGATTTTTGCCATGGCAACTGCACATGTGTGCACCCTTGCATTGTCTTGGTGGAAAAGAACTTTTTTCTTGGCCAAATGAGGTCGTTTTTTTTTTCAAATCGTCATTGAATCGGTCCAATAAGTTGGCATAATATTTCCCATTGATTGTTCTTCCCTTTTGAAGGTAGTCAATGTGGATTATCCCGCGTGCATGCCAAAAAACAGTCGCCATAACTTTATTGGCTGACAAACCCACCTTGGCCTTCTTTGGCGCCGATTCACCCTTAGAAACCCACTGTTTTGACTGTTGTTTGTTCTCTGGTGTGTTGTGATGGATCCATGTTTTGTCCACGGTTACAAAACGGCGCAAAAACTCCTCCATATTGCGATTAAACAACGCCAAACCTTCCTGTGAAGTTGTTACACGATTGCGTTTGTGGTCGACTGTGAGCAAACGCGGCACCCATCTTGCGGAAAGCTTTCTCATGCCCAAGTGATCATTCAAAATTGAAACCACTGAGCCATGCGAGATCCCTACGGCTTCCACAATCTCTCGCACTTTCAATCTTCGGTCGGCCAACACCATATCGTGAATTTTTTCGATTGTTTCGGGTGTAGAGACCTCAACTGGGCGTCCAGGACGTTCGGCATCTTCAGTGCTTGTACGGCCACAACGAAATTCAGTAAACCACTTTTTTACCATTGAAATCGGTGGTGCATAGTCCCCATAGTATTTATCAAGCTTAGCCTTGGTCTCGGTAATGGTTTTTTTTCGCAAGAAATAATGCTTAATAAGCACACGAAATTCACTTTTTTCCATTTTCTCCTCAAATTAGTGAGTAGTCTGATAAAAATAGCTGTCAAACACAAACTAACTGACGCAGCAAGTTTAAATTTTGACAGGAGTCAACTGACAGATGCCTGTTGACAGGAGCAGTGTTGCTGTTTCAGTAAAGAGGTCAGAAATTCAAAAAGTCACGGACTTATTGACCCGCCCTCGTATGTTTTACTCCGATGTTCAACCGCTTCATCCCTGGTTCAAAGTTTTACCCCGTTTTCTCTTCGTACTTCATCTCCCTCTTCTATAAACCGGGGTAACCCTGGGGGTAATTAGTCCAGTGTGCGCTGGCCCTTTCTCTTTAAAGATGCATGCGTTTTTTAGGGGTAAGTTTTAATCAAATCTCCACTTGAGTACCAATTTATGAAGTTTCTGTGTATGTAGTTGAACTCCAAATTTATTCAACGTTTTGTCCTTGCTGATCAGTCAATGATTTTTTTTTTTTAATATGCAAACAACTTGTACTTGAATTTTTCTTGTTCGCTTAAGCAGAACTCTTGTTTTCTGTCCTTCGATTTTATTAAAAGTCTATGACATTACGCTATGAGGGAGTGAAAGGTTGAAATGCGCCACGATAAGAAATACTCGGACATACTTGTCCATTGTGTGTTTCTAGCTTTCTTTATGTCGATAGGCCGGACCTGTTTCTTAGATGCACCTATCGCCTCAATTAGATCCAGATGATAATGACTATTATGTATATGTCGCTTAAAAATTTATGCGGGAAGATGACGCATGTTGATTTAAAGCTTTTTATCTTCTTCAGAATTTGCCTAAACGGACTGTTAAGATGTATATGGGAATAACCTTCTTTATTTGTTTGTTTTTTAACTAAGCAAAAATTGAAGGTGTGAAAAAAAACTTTTATCAAAAAAAAATTTAAGATAAAAGTAAAAAGGTCGAAACTACATTTAAGAAGAAAAGCATACTCTTTTGTGTTTCGAGGTTCTGAAAATATTATAGGTAATTTTATATTTGTAAAACTGAAGTATTGGCATATGTTTCTATGCTTTAATGTAAAAAGTTACATGGAAATCTCGTGTTTTACATTAAAAAGGTTGCAGTGGTTCAGGTCAAACAGATTTCTCCCTTACACCATACGTATTTTTGCACGTAATCAAATTAATTATTCTTGCTTAAAGTTTTGTCTTTAAAACAATTAAGAATCCATCATACGAGTGCACTGGTATTTATATAATGCTTGAGCTACATAAAAATCATTATGGAAACATTCGGTTTTCATTTTTAATTCTAATTTTTTGTTTTTAGATAAAATAAACTATTGGGGTGCAATGAAATTTAATGTGTTCGCGTTCGTGTCTTTTTGGCCACCAGAATACAATTTTTTTTTCCAAAAGATGTGGAAATTTTTGTTCAATCTTTCATCTTTCCGAGATTTGACGCTACATTGCATATTATATAGTCGACGAACGGCGTTACTCTACCATTATTGTTTTAATTTTGTTTGATTAAGCTTTATAATTTGTTTTGTTGTTTTTGTTCTTATTACTTTTATTTTGTGGCATTGTTCGATTTGAATACCAATTGCTACCCCGACATTCATAACTTAAAATTTTATGTGTTTAGCCGTTCAAGTGTATATTTTTATAAACAATTTTGTTTAAATTTCTACATCTTAAGTGAAACTTTATTTTGGGAAATGGGATTTTACAATTCTTTAATTTGTGCATGAAAAAAGAAAGTTTTTAAAAATATTTCTGATTGTTTTCTTATTTAATTTTTTTTTTCGAGATGGTTTGAGTTTTTAGCACAATTTATGAGTTCTTTTTACAAAATGGATAAATATTTTTTTAATAACTGTCGCCATACATACAGGTCGGAGCCACTTGTCCCTCTTATACAACAGCAACAGCCCTCGTCGAGTCTCAGTGGGCTCGCAAGCTTGTGCCACTGTGCTTCTGCAGCAGCCTTTAACCAGCAACAGCAAGTTCACTCAATCGGAAGTTCTTTCGGTGGATCACAACAGCTCTGTGGAGTTCGAACTGGAGGAGGAGGAGATAGCCTTAGCAGAGGAGGTAGTGGATTCGGACTTGACAACCTCTACCAGCAATCGGGAGAGTACTGCCCATCTACTGGAGCAATCTCAAAACTCCACGCCAGTCCATTATAGCAGTACCAACTATTCGATGTCTAAGCAGTGTTTACTTAACAATAATAATTCTACGGAAACCGAAACAGATAATATTATTTACACTGATATAAACGATATATGTCATTATAAGTACCACAATGAATACTCAAGTAAAGAAGAATGTAAAATATCAAATGAAAACAATTTAAATCTCGTAAATGACCGAGATATATACGCAACAGTCAATCGAAAAACCAAGTCAAAATCGAAAGAAAAACATTTAAGTGATGAATTTATAGATGAATCTATTATTCAGTACACTTTGTCAAAGAGAAATCAATTTATCTATAATAGTTCCATTAAATTCCAGAATGATTTGGCAAATACTCCGTATACTCTTACAGATTGTGACAATCAATATCACAATAATTTAAATCAGCCGTCTGATTTATCTTCGGAATATTTTGGATCAGATCTGAATAGAAAATTAACAGATGAGAAAAAATTAACACAATCTGATAGATATTTAGGATCGGTTGAATGTCAAAGTTCACAATCTGAAATAGGTCGGAATACTTTGTCGTTACCGAGAAACTCTGAATTTTCTGGCGTGGGTTCTGTTGATTCCTATGACAGTCATTATGTAACACATCATTCATTGGCGAACCTTCGAACAGTAACTAACCCTAACTTTATGATGTATATGCATGGTGATAAGCTCGTGCAATCTATAGATGAAAGAGATTTTACAGTTTCTTCATCAGATAAATTGAAAAACTCTTCTGAAAAACTAGAATATGAATTATCAAGCATAAACTTGTACTCAGCCGCTCTGTACAAACCAACATATGAAGAAGAAAATATTTACGACCAAGTGGAAAAGGAAACATGGCTAAGAAGTAGTTCTTGCAAAGATCTCTATGGAGGGGAATTATATTTAGAACAGTTAAAAAGTAAACCTACAGCTTCGATTGAACAGGATATGTTAAGCTTTAACCGAATAGATTCACCGGTGACACGCTATGATGATTCCCATCATTCAATGTATATAACTAAGAATCATTCAATTGATGCTTGTCAATATTTCTGCGGCTTACCCGAATCTAAAGTCTATTCATCAAGTTATCCTGGAAGTACATACAGTACTTTTGAGCATCACAAGCGTGGCTATGGTCATCACCTAGACTTTACCGGGTCACAAGATGATATTTCACATGACAGTTACGAACTTTTAGAAAAATACGACACTGAATTTTTTGATAAGCACTTACAATCTGATGATAACGTTCGTTCTTGTTCCTTGGATTCAGGTAATTATATCCCCAGTGACGATGAAAGTATTTCGGAAATACAAAAGTACCGTTCTGCAATGGATGTTAAATGTAAATCTGCTGTTAACATCATGAATGAGATATGGGATTCAGATGATCCAAGATATCTTCCCCGTGAAAAGCTTTGTGTTAAATCTGACGGAAGTTTTTATAAAAAAGTAAAAGAGGCATTTGGGTCTAGAACTTCCAGTCAAGAAAGCCGTAGTGATATTTATGAAACAAAGGCCTTACATAGCTCTGACTCCAGCAAGAAATCTCGTGACAGCTTATACCACACCGACAGCAAAAAATCTCGCGAAACTTCTAAAAGCAAAACTTCTGTGGCCTCAAGTCAAGATTCGAAAGAATCGCTTATAGGTGATTGTTTGTCCCGAAATTACGAAATGCCCATGACTACTGGAAAAAAGGTAAAAAAGATTCATAAAAAAAATCAATATGAGAAGCATTCAAGTGTTGAATCGAAGAGTGATTATTATGACGCAGTTGAATCTTTTGATAGTGACGGATTTGATGGGCGACCAAAGGTCAAAAGTCATGACTGTTTACTATCAGATACACACGTTTTAAGCGTTGATAGTTCTTTTTATGATAGTAAAGATATTTATTCGACGTTTCCAACTAATAAAAGCCATAAGACATCAAAAGTTCATTCAATAAGTCTCCAAAACGTCGAAATTGAAAGAAATGCTAAATCATTCGGAAATAAATCACCTGAAGTTATTAATTCTGCTAAATACTGTGAAGAGAAGGAAGTACAAACTTGCGATTCCATTGACAAAACCTCAATTGTAAAAAATAATGACAAGCAGTTACATAAAATTGTTGCTTTCCGGAGAATGTCTGATAGTGATAACATTTTTAGTTTTGACCAGGATAAAATCGAATCTCTAACAAGTTGCAGTAATCAGTGGGATATTAAAGAAAAAGAAGTAAAAAACAAAAATAGTCCTGAATATCCACTTACTCCCGAATTGATTTCTGAATTTGAAAAACAAATTCATACTCCAACAGCAAAAAAAGTCACTCGAAAAGAGGAACTAATTGCTAAGACACACTTTGAAGAATATAATCCAAAAATGATGTTGGATTCTACAGTTCCATTGCCAAGTGTCCTAGTGCCATTAACATACAGTCATGCGATTGTAGAAAGGACCAAAAGTGACCCTAATTCTCTTGCTAATCGATCACGCTTAGGCAACAACTCACGACGACATGTATTAATGCATCAAAAGTCAATTGATTTAACTCCTGCTGATTCAAGCGATGAGGATTATTTTTATAAGCAAATACCTAGTGCGCCGCCAGTTTGCAAAACCTATGGAAACTTTGAAATTCCAAAAAGTTACGATGTCCCAGTAGTTGCGGTTGATATTCCTAAAACGGGATTCGAAATGCCAAAAAGTTTTTTCCGTGAGTACGATATTTGCGTTTCAAAAATTTTAAAAGAAGATATACCTTATGTTCTTCACAAACGTCATGTGATGAATGGGACAGCACCTTCTCCAAACGATAAAAAACATCAAAAACTAAAAAGTCCTAAATCACCAAAATCACCAAAGTCACCTAAATCTCCAAAATCCCCTAAGTCTGAGAGCAAATTAGCAATTTCTGGTGATATTTTGCCAGATATTTTAGATAGTCTTCTACCAGAACACAAAAAAGAATTTCTATTTACTCAAAATATAGATCTTTCAAAAATAGATCCAGTTACTTTGGAAGTAGACAAATCGATTCCTATAATTGAACTATCTAGCCCTAAGCGTGATATAACCAGGCAAATGGATACTAAACTTTTGGAAAAACTCAATAAAAAGCTAAGTCAAATTGAGAGCGATTCCGCAACAAGCTCCAAAACAGAAAGCATTCAGCATGAAAATCAAAAATCTAATTTAGAACAGAAAAAAATTGAGCTTATTCAGAGCTTGAAAAAAGAGCTCACGACGCCTAGAAAAACTACAGGTAAACAAAGAGTTATACCCAAAACAAGACCTGTTAACAAACCTAAGAAAGGCAAAACTCGTATTACATCATTTTCTTCTGATGATGAAAGCTTGGATTCTGATGATGTATTTGGCTCTGCTGAAGCTATTCCTTCCCGCCTAGAATTTTCTCCACCCCAGTCCAGAAAAGAAATCGAACCAATCCTTCGAATTGAACAAAGTAAGTTAATCTCAGCTGCTTGGGGCCGTGGTCAAACCATGAGCTCAACAGAAATCGAAGGATCGCCTCCTCAATGCAGGCGTCTTGCAGAGCTTGAGAGTCGATATCACACACAGAAACTTGATCCCCCTTATACAAACGCAACCGAGCTTCGTCGAATTTCAGAACGTTCGATCTCAATTCCTAGCTCTGAAGAAGAAAATCATGTATCTAACAAAAGAATCGATGAATGTACAGGAGATTATCAACGAAATGAAAACATCCCTTCTCCGATACTAGAGCATTCTGAATTTTTTCGAACTGAAGAAGAAACATATGTAACTTGTAATGAAGACAAAATTTCAGAAACTGATATCGACTATACACTTAAAAAAAATGAAAAAAGATTGTCACCAAGATCAGATTTAACGAAATCCAAAGTAAAATTAATGGAAGAGATTGTAGATTCATCTATTGTTAAAAGATCCAAAGGACATGCTCCAATTTTATTTGCTCATGCAAGACTTAATTTATCTGAAGGTTCTGCACTTGCATGCTTAGAAAGACAAAAAGCAACTTTGGAATCGCCTACAGTTGATAGAAGAGCAAAAAGTTTGGACACTCCGGTTATTTCGATGCATAAGCTTCCGCCCATGAATGCGTTTTCTTCAAAAGATGACACTGTTGGTTTTGAGGAAGAAGCAGAAATTCTCGAAGAAAAAACTCTTCAGCATGAAGACTCCTATGTAGATGAAGAAAATCCTGATAGTGTGCATTCATGTGCAGGATCAATTCCATCAGCAAAGGCAAGCCACACCCCATCAAATTATTACTCAATATTAGGTAATATTAACATTGACTTAGAAGAAAAATGTCTTTTAAACCAGCTACAATTTATTGAAAAAATAGCATTGCAAGGAGTAAAAATAAAAGACAAGAAGAAATCAAAAATGAAATTAAAAAGTGGAGATCACCTCATTTTAGACATACCAAAATATAAGTTTGATTGGTCACCTTACAGTTCTTGTAATAGCTCAAGAAAAACTTCACCAGGAGTTTCTCGCGCAAGTAGTATCGAAAGTACAGGCAAAGGAAAGTCAAAAATTCGTTCAAAAAGCCCAGACTCTTCAAAGCCAAAATCATATCGCGTAAGTATTGATAATTTAAAAAAGGAAAAGAAAACAATTCAAAAGGAGCGTCCCAAATCTATCGAACGTGAGAAAAAGTTAAGTAAAGATAGAAGTAGGTCACAAGAAGAAACCGAAGCAGACATAGCAAAACGTAAGGAACGACAACAAAAACTGTATGAATCTGCTATGAAACAGACAATCACAATGCTTAGTCCAGTGAAAGATCAACTTCCTTCATTTCCGGTGTCTGAAGATAAGATTTCTGTTAAAACAGAGGGAGATAAAATAATTATAGAAACAGATTTCAAGAGCAAAGTTGAGGATCATGTGTTGATAGCAAAGTCTCCGCGAAAACTTGATACTTCTTTGGTTAAATTCAGTCGAAGCTTTGATGAGAGTAGGGCGCAAGAAAAGCTTGAAAAAGCAAATCGTAGCTTTGAAGATCGCAACAAGTCATTTGAAGAATCCGAAAAATCAGATGTATCGAGTGACATTATTGTAAAATCGCCAAAAAAAATTGCTAAAAGTCTAGAAATTAAACAAAAAATTGAAGGAAGTGTCGTCCACAAGAAAATCGACGCAAAATCTATGAGTTTAGAAAAAAATCCAGATACTCATTATCTGGACATAGATATTAAGGCTAGGAGTCTAGATGACAATAAAGATAGATCTTTTAAATCTCTCCAGCATGAAAACAAGAGAGCAGTAGATGAAAGGCCTCCAGTAGGAAGAAGCGCTCTTGGTGACCGACGTATGTTCGCGCTTCAATATAACATAATTGAAGAAATCGATATGCAAGCAGTAATATCAGAGAGAAGGTCACTTGATTTATTAAAACGGCAGTCTCTTCCATCGGAGGATACTACCAAAGATAGCGATAATAGTCGTAAGCCATCTACTGGAGATAGCATTGACTCCTTCTTCTCTGTTGATGAAAGCCATTCTGAAAGTAGGCCACCACTTTATAATGACGGTTTTCCTCATAGAGTGCCAACAATAGAATGTGAAGAGCCTTCTATCGATGAAGAAGATGAAAATTCAAGTGAATGTCGCCATTTAAAAGTTTCGAGGTTTGATACTAATCGCTTGAGCTTAGATAGAAGTCGTAGCGATGAAACTGGATCCTGGATGACTGTAGAATGTGAAGAATATATTGGATCTGATACATCAGATAATGAACCTAGAACTTTGGAACCTGACAGAAATGTTTTTGAGACCCAGGCAACTTTGGATGACGCTGGAGATATGAATGCATTAGAGTCATTTTGTGTTACACCTGATTTAAATGTTACGTCTACCCCTCCAAATATATGCCCATTATTAGAAAAATCTGTAATCGAAGCTTTTGAAAAGCATATAGATATTTCTGAGCCTGGAACTCAGCAAAAAGGAAACTTGTTTAAACAAAATGAGAAGTCTAAAAGTTCTGATTCATGGACAAGTGGAGAAGGTGCATCTGTTAGTCCACAGAAAGAAGGAAAACATGATTGGAGTCTTTCAGTTAGTGTGAAAGAGAAAAATTCGCTTGACGAAGAGTCTAGTGTTAGTTGCTCAATAGCTCGGCCCTTAGGCATATCTCAAGATTTTGGAGACATCGAGCAAAAAAAATGCTTGGAACTTAAAGAGCAAATGCTAAAACTTAATATAGAGAGTAGTGATCGAAAAGATAATCTAGTTGCGAATGAATTTAAATCAGCTACTCCTAAAAAATCAACGACACCTACGCTAGAAAAACAAACTCCTATTGATTTGGGTTCTAGCACCGAAATATTCCAGGATGCTATAGAAGAAAAAATTTCTCAAATTTTATTGAGGGAAGATAGCGAGTCCAGTTCAAATGATTCAGTAAAGGTTCCAAAAATCATAAAATCAAATCGAGTTGGAGCTTCGATAAAATTAAATGTTATGACAGAAGAGAATGAAAATAAATTCGGTAAATCTGGGAGTGATCGCAGCTCACAGGAATCAAAATCAAGCTTTGACTCAAAGACATCAATGAGCGTGGAATCAAAAGGGTCTTTTGAAACCGAAAGCAGCTCTGGTTCTCTTGGGGCAGCTCAGCGACGAGGTGAACTTTTGCAAAGGGAGCAACAACCGACTTGGAAACCATTTCCAATTGAAAGTTCTGGAAGTTCTAGTGTTGAAGAACCATGGCAAAACATAGATCAAGAAACATTTGAGCGATTTGATAATTTAACTGTAATAAAAGACTCATCTGATAGTGATTTCAAGGAAGTATCACCAGAAGATCAAAAGGAGAGTGATACAAGTTTTCAAGACGAATTAAATGATTTTCCAACTACCTTTGGTTATCCAGCAATGACAAGTGCTTTAGGTGGTATTGGCGTTAACCCTACAGATATTATTGGATATAGTACTGGATTCACCATTGGAAGGACGCTTTCTCGAATTTCTGAAAGAAGTACTGCATCTGAGAAGTCCAGTATGGAAGATGATGTTAGTAAGGCATCTACGCACTCGGTCAGTATGCGTGATGAATCTGTTGGCTCAACCGATCATCAACCGAGTTTAAGTTCAGATTCACGTAGTAACACAAACATGGCTTATATATCGGATGCAGATAGAAGGACATCAGCCGAAATGCCAGAAATACCATGTGACTCAGCTACAGGTGATCGTTTGTCAAGTATATGTAGTGTAAATGAACCAAAATCCCCTACAGTTGTAACTGGTAGATTTTCTGTCACTCAAGTTGAAGAGGCGCCAATTGAAGAGTTTGATCGACATACACTATTGTGTCTTTCAAACGCAGGAAGTCAAGATTCCGAAGATTGGCCTCTACCAGAAATACCATACGATCATGTTCCCATCAAACCCGCAGAATTAATGTATTCCATTCCTGATTTAGACAAACCAGTACCGAAAACGTTTTGTTGGAAAGCTAGTATAACATTTCAGCCTCAAGAGTCACAAGATTGGCCGTCACCACCCTCTAGTACAATGGATACGCCTCATGTGGAAAACGTAGAGAGATATTATATGTCTGAAGCCCAAAGTGCGGATCAAGTTGTTGAATCATTTACGCCCACTGAAAATATAGGAAAAGAAGCAGCTGATGATTCGCATAGCGGCAAGCTATCACAACAAAATATTACATCTGTTCCTGGTCCAGCCACTGTTTTATCGTATGAAGATGAATTTTATTCCACATCGACTATAGTCGTAAATCAAAATGAATTATGTTCATCACATGTGCAAAGCAACACATCAACTTGTTTAAACTCAAATTTCAGTTCGGTGTCTTGTTTGTCATCTCCATTTAATGTATCGTGCTGTACAGTATCAAAATCTATTCACAATAATTTGCACAAAGATGCAAGCCCAGAACATATAATTATTTCTCAGCCAACTCGATCGCCACAAAACCGTAGTCCCATTTCTGAAGAAGAGCTTATCTCAAACGATGACGTGTTTATGCCTGGAACGATTAAGATCCAGTTATCTCCAGACAACAGCCGCACGACCGAATATGGTCGGAAATACTCTCGTGGTTCGAATAACTCAGACACATCAATCGATGATATCCTTTCTACATCAGGTCCAACATTTATTGATGACCAAACTGCAGTTAGAAAAAATTTCGATATGCGTTTAAGTACTAGTTCTTATAAAAAATGCAGCCATTCAAGTCATTCTGAAGAAGAAACTAGTTCAATTGGAACAGATATTGATGGTACAGTTCGTATGGGATTACAGCAAAAGAAGTGCACTCATAGCTCACATTCAGAAGATACGTCAATTGGCCTAAGCATTTCTGAATGGTCTACGGGAACTAATACTGTGCGTCAGTACGCAAACTTATCGGGATCCGACAGTTTGTCTGCAGTTTCAAACCATTCATGTGGGGCAAAAAGTGAGAAGTCAAATCATACCAAATCAAGCATAAGTTCAATTAATAAATCAACTGAAAGTTTAAATGAAAAGAGTGGTAGTTTTTCTAGCAGTAAAAATAAATTTTCTGGAGATAATGGATCTTCAGATGGACTACGCTACGATATCCTTTCAAATTCTGAGACAGATAAACTCTCTGAATCTGCAACAAAAAGTGATGACACAACTCTCACTTTGACAGAAATGGCGCAAACAATCACGGAATGGTCCACATCGAGTAGCCGTACTCTTGTCGGGGTTCCGACTGAGACGCAACAGATATCAGGTAACAAAATTCGGCTAGGAAGCTCAATTGATTATGTACCACTTAAACATCCACGTATAGTAAAGAAAATATCTCCTTCTGATGAACAAAGAACATCAATTCCTGCCATTCACAAGAAAAGCTCTTTGATCGGAAGCAATGATGATAAAAGCTTTGATGATGCTCAGGTAAATTTAAACGTCAATATACTACATCTTTCGAAAGAAGAACCAACAAAGGCACCTCCACCTCGCATTGTTGCAATGGAAGAAAAAGATCACAGCAAAGATGATGCTTCAAGAAAACGTCGTTCCTTAGAACTTATGTCAAAGTTATACCAAAGCCAAAATATATTATCTGAAAGAGATGCCTTTATAGAGCGTTTGTATGCTCCAAATGAAAAACTTACAGAGCGCTACCAAAGCCAAGAGTTCGTTCCATTATCGACAACAGTGCCGGTTCATGTGCCGCAATCAACAGCAAACCCATTTCCAGAAAAACCCCTGACAAAGCACCATAGTTATGATGACAAGACTTTATCGAAATCACAAATAAGAGAGTATAAAACTAACAAACTGCGCCAATCTCATTCATTTCATGAACACTTGTTGTCTACGAATCAAAGTTATTCCTGCATCGAGGAAGAATCTAATTCTAGAGAAAGCTCTACATCAGTTATTGCAACGAAAAACACATTAAATAATGCTGCATCGAGTACGGATAATTCTTCACCAATGTCACATCGAGCTGAAAAGTTGGCCAAATGTTCACCTTATTACTCAAGCAGTCTTAGCTCTGAGTCACCCCCTAATCAGATTATACAAAAACCACCTCGAAAAATTTCTTTAACACGATCAAATGTCATTAAAAGTCCGCCAAGTGGTAACGATACTGATAGCTCATTGGACTTACGAAAACAAGATCCGAAACTAAGAAACCGTGGTTATCGAAAAAAGCGCCCAATGCCAACCAAACGTATGCGTTCTGAACGTATTTTTACAGAACAAGAAAGCTCTGAATGTTCTGAAGATTATTTACCAGAAATCGAATCTTTCTCAGGATTATCCACGCTAGAAAAAAAACAGTTTTCCGAATTCGACGAAGAACAAGAGCAAGAAACAGATGCCTATAACGAATACCAGCCTTATCCAACTTATTCTTGTGGAAAGTTTGATGCATTTGATATATCTTCAGATAACGTAGATGAAATGGGTTTTCCCAAATATGATCGTTTACGTCATATAACTAATCCGATGTACCATCAAAATAATTTGGTCAACCCCCATTCAAAGACGCCAGAATCAAGTTTTCCTGTAAAACCCATTCGGCAAAAGAAGCGACAGTTAAGAAGAGAGGACTCTGTTAATCCGATAAGTGAATATTTTACATTCGAATCACACTTATATAATCAAGAAGAGAGTGGACCTGAATGTAAAGGAGGTTTATCCGATGAATTATGCAACTCCAGTGAAGAAAGTGCTACAGGTGTTCACCAAAACCTGGACTTAGAACTACCTTATCCTGACTTCCTATCCGACTACGAAAATGAATCGGGTGGCATGGAACAGAATGAATGTGTTTTTGACATTCGAGTTGATCCACCGCCAACATTTTCGAACGATTCTGACTAATTTGTCAAAGTTAATATGTGGATTTATATTTCAATAGTTTTAAATATTAAATATTAAGAATAAGCCAAAAAAACATTTGTTATTTCCTTTTGACGTTTTATTATTTAACGTTTGAACTACATTTATATTTCGTGGTCTTAATTATGATGAAAAAATTATTGCCTCATTTCCCAATATTTAACAGCTTACTCGGCACAAAGTATAATCTTAGTAAAAATAATAAATATCAATATTTCTATACGTGCTATGCTATGTATAATTATAAACTATTAAGAAAATGTATCACAAATAATCGATTTAGAATCTAGTTTTAACTATTTTTGATTATAAAAATTGTTAGAGATATAAAATTGCACTTACAGTAGACTTTTTAATAATACATACGTAAAAATATATAAAGTTATTCAGTTTCAATATACATTAAAGATTAAGCAACTAGAAAATCATAATATTAACGCAAACAAAAGATAAACACCTTTTATATTTAATTTAAGTTCTGCCATCCTTATTAAACAAAAAAGGAGTAAGCGCCAAAAGTCATAATTTGAATTAGAGGTATATTTGTTTGCCATGAATCAATGCTCTGTTATTGTGATTATTAAAACTTATTGTTTTCAACTGATAATTACTTAAATCAACAATTGAAATATTCAGGCCTTCATATTTGATACCAGAAGGCCAAGACATTAAATACAATATTAATGAAGTTGAATCATTCAAAATTAGTTTAGTACCGCAAAAGAAGTTAATTGCTTAAGTTGTTGTTACATGAGTTCGTTACATAAGTGATTGTAATGTTTGTGCATGTCCGATCTACGCTCGCATCAGTCCAGCATCGGCGTTGACGTGGTGGGGCTGGTACCGAAGATTTTTTTTTTTGCACTGAAGTGTGCTGTTATTTTTTCGACAGGCTAAGAAATTCCATTTAAAATAACTTACAAGTAGTACGTAAAGGGTGAAGCCAACAGCTAGTGTGGAAGTTTTCATTAAATTATGAACGGAGCACAACATTGCCGCTAGGTAATTGACATAGACCCTACCCTTCAAATAACCCCACAGGAAGAAGTCTAAAGGTGTTAAATCGCATGACCTTGGCGGCCAATTAACTTCTCCTCCAACCGAAATAATGTGATCATCAAATTTTGTTCGCAATAAATTGATTGATTGATGGCTTGCGTGGGCGGTATCACCATCCTGTTGAAACCAGAGATCATCCAGACCCAATTCATTCAATATTGTCAAAAAAATAACCGGTCAACATGTTGCAATAACGTTTTACATTCATGTCAACTGTTTCTGCAGCCTCATCTTCGAAAAAGTACGGGCCAATCATACCGCCAACCCATAATCCGAACCATACAGTGATTTTTTTTGGGTTGCATTGATTTTTTGTAAATCTCGTGAAACGATAATTTTGTTTATTTACGTTTATTCATCGGAACAGATCAAATTCGATGAACAATTTTCCTAACGATCCAACATCCAGTTAACAAATCGGTGACATCGTAGATGGTCCAAAGGCTTCAACTGTTGTAGAACTTGGATTCTATAGGCGTGCAAATGAAGATCCACTGGCACGCTATAAGTGCCATAAGTGAATACCAATTTGTTGACTTCGGGGACGAATCGAGGTCTGGTTTTGAACACTTTCGCTTGCAGTGGTGATATCTTAGCGTGTACGTGCTGGTCCGGAATGCTGCTATGGAGTTTGACCCGATACCAAACCATTTTCTCCAAAACGCTTCACCATTGCACCAATTCCGGGCCCAATAGGGCGATTATGTTATTCACGAATTTTACGAAATGTTACTTTTACATTGCCAATTTCGTTATAAGATTGTATAATTGAGTAACAAAAATGCGTTTTTGTGTAGCTAACGACTTCAGGCCAAAAGATTAGCCTTGAATTCAGTAAATGACAGTAATTGACAGCCAACATCCACACCATCTGTTTGCTCACCCTTTAATACAATAGACTGGTGCCTGAGTGCTCTGTTCCGATAGAAGAAAAAAAAATTATAATTTGGACTTATTTTTCTCTTTTCATTAATTTGTTTATGAAAATTGAAATTTGAAGAAAAATAAAAATAAAATTTAGTGGAAAAAAAATATATATACATACATATATGTAAAAAAACAATAGGTAGTATTTGAAAAACCAATCTCTCTATGTCACATATGTTATGTGTATTTTTGGGCATTTTTCATTTTTCAACGTTTAATTTGTATCTAATAGTTTTAAATTTCTTATAAACATATAAATTGATTCATACATATTTTGTATTAATCGTATTATCATAATGTGTTCTGCCGAATCATTTCAGCGTATTTTTTTACTTTATATTTTTATATTTATAAATATGCATATATGTATATGCTCAACATACATATTTTTGGTATGTATGTATATGTATAGAAGATATTTTGGATGATATGTTGAACATTTTAAGGGCACGGAACTTGACATATTTACGACACAAACACATTTTAAGCAATCTTGAAATTGTTAAAAATTAAAAAAAATATATATATGTATATATTAATTGCACATTTTTATTCTTTTCATCAAACCTTGTATCATATCAATTGTTCAAGCTGAAGTTTTTGCTCTGCATGCATGTCAGAACTCGTTTTTGAAAGGCTTTTCGCAGCTACCTCGTCAATCCAATGATGTTTTCATACACGCGATCTAACCACTATTTGACTGCATGACTGTAGGGATGCATTAGTGGGATGGATATTTGGTATCACGATAAAATGCTTGCATGTGCTCTGAACGTAAAATTCTTCAGATGTAAGACTTTCTTTGATAAAATATCTGTATTGTTGGTATTTGGATAGTTTCTGATGTAATGTAAAACGGCCTCGTAGCTGCAAACGCCTTCTGCTAAAGCAGGATTTGTCTTTCGACGATTTCCGTGTTGTTCCTGTATCCTTTAACTAATGTTCTAATAAATCTGCCATTTGGTCCAGTCATATCATACCATCGTATCAGGTATTCGAATCTCACTCATTGATCGTTACCGTTATTTTTATTTTAGAAAATCGCTAATCGAGGATACTGTGACTTAGACGTTAATATCTGGATTAAAAACTACAAAGTGGTTATGCAAATATTTTGGCAAATTATTCTAGCTCATTTTTTTCTTTCAAAAAAACTACTACTATTTTTTTGTCTTCCCGTACCGTAAAGTCAACCTCCGGAGGTGGTTTTTTTTCCTCTTCCATAGATCATAAATTACAAAAAAAATGTATTGAATTTACACTGCGCAATAAAAAAAATGTATTTCACGGAAAATATGACAGAGTAGCTGTCAACTACATAGTTAAATTTATATTGCTAAAAGAATATAATATGAACAAGTTGGGTTGTAGTAAGATAAAATGACCTGGATAGTATTTTGTAAATACAAGGTAGACGTTTCAGAAAATTAAAGTACTTACGAGTTTAGCGATACGCAATTTGTTACCAACACGCAAAAATTTAATTTAAAAATAAGTCAAAATAGGGCTGTGTAAGGCTATGCTTAAAACCTCCGCATCTCAGAGAAAATGCATTTCCGACCCCCTCCTCTAAGACATTGTTTTCCCAAAATGTGCCAGGGAACCTAGCCTTAAAATTTTCGGCACATTATCCAGAACACAAAGTACATTTTCATGATAAGCATAACATATGAGTGGCCGTGGCTCAAGTGGTTGTGTATTGACTTCCCAATTCTAGGGTTCGGTGTTCAATTCCAACCGCGACCGAAAGACACTCTTTTTTTTCAGGAAACCAAAATCATGTAAGATGATTAATAATATTAGTCTACCCATTAAATGTTGGATGCCACCCATGGAGCGAAATCACGACTGAGCCCAAAGATCTTTCTCTCTCTCTCTATCCCATTTTTCGAAAAACTTGACACATGCTCCGGCATTTTAAGAGTATTCATACCCTCTGAGTGTTAAGTTCTTTTTTGAAAAAAAAAAATATATTATATTATATATTATTATATGAAAGTAATTTTATTCAGATTATAATGAAAGAGTAATATTCTATATATGACAAAAAATTAATGCAACGAAACTTCAATATATGTACAAGTGTAAGGTGAAAAGTTCTCGGCCTGACATTGAATATTTTTCTACATAATATCCCTTTACTTCAACACACTTGGTTCAGCGTTTCTCTAACATCTGTATTCCTTCTGGAGTCTGGAAGGCTATGAAATTATATGCGATCGATTTCGATCTTCTGACGTGTAGTGGTGAACCCATGTCTCATCCATGGTGCCGCACAAGATCGGTCGGATCCCTATTAAGTGGGTTTAAAAATTGCTGCGAAAATCCTTTGCGAATTTGCTTTTGATCATCATTCAGCAAATGCGGCACTCATCTTGCGCAGAGCTTTCACATCCCTAAGTTTTTGTGCAAGATGTTTCGCACCCTTTCTTCCGATATACCCACAGCCTGAAATGTCTCACTCTTCACTCGCCTATCGCCCAACACCATATCATGCACTTCGGGTGTGTATGACTGCATCATATTCAAGTTTTTGCATTTTAACGAAAAACACGTAAGGAGAGATCAAATTGAAACTTTTCTTACGAGCTACTTACATGTGCATCCAGACAAAAACATATATTTTTGATAACTGGAACGCCATCTCAGCGTTAGACCGAAAACTTTTCACCTTGCTCTCGTATGTATTTAGCACATGTTCTAGACGAATTCTTCCAAAGAAGACGGGGTGCTTATTATCTTTTTCTTCTTCTTCTGCAAAAAACAACGGAACCTTGCATATTTTGAATTATATCAACATTTATTTATCAATGATCATATAAATTGATCTGATTTATTCGGGTAGTTTGGCGACCATTATGCTACATTCGCCGTTTTGATCTTCGCAAGACTCAATTGAATTTTAATTTATCAGATAAAGTAAAAACATAGTTTTTGCTTAAATAATTAATATGATCTTTGGAAACAGCGTGAAAATATTTTAATTTTATTATTAAAGCTTATCCTATAAACTTGCTTGTTTAATGTAAATTTATAACACGCCATTCGTAATGAGTTTTTTTTTTTCAATCACAATAATCACAAATGAACCTTTTGATGCTTTCTAATGTTCCAGTTTCATTTATTGCTTTCTCCTTATTGGAATGTAATAAGTGTTTGTTAGGGCTATTAATATAAAATAAAATATATAAAGCGTTTTAGTTTCGCTGCAGCCATTTTTTAAAATTTAGTTGATAATTTGTCATATTCTTATTGAAAATCGATACATTATAAACTAAGCTTATTTTGATGTCATGAAAAGTTTTTGCTGACAAAATTGTGTTGGCATCATCTTTTCTTATAATTGGTACAATACGCACAGCACATATATGTACATAATAATATGAATGAATATGTGAATATGCAAATTCATACCCGAGTGCTAAATTCAGATATACATATACAGTGAAGTCTCCTAAATGGGGCACTGCAAGGGACTAAGAAAATGCGAACTAATTGAAGATACCCTGATATGAGAGGACATCTAAATTGGGCAAAATAACATTCTGTGCCAATTATACATAGTCATGAAATAAAATGCTCTGAAGTGTTAACAGTCCATTATAAATTATTAAATAAGTACACACTGTTCAATTTTTAGATAATTGTTTATTACATAACATATGTATATACTGCATACATAAGTATATGTATTTATTGTACTTTTGTTTAAATCGCATATATTGTATATCATATACAGTCCGTTTGATAAGATCGTATACGGCAAAAATTAAAGAAGAACTTATAATAATAAAAGAAAATCAATTGTACTGGTTTATTTTGTTTATTTGCTTGAATGCTTTTCAATTAATATGTTATAATAAAATAATAATTATAATAAAATAACGTTGTTCCAATCTCTGTCCAAATTCTCCTTGGCCCAACTGAGTCGTTTTTCTACGTGTTTTTTTGACAGTAGTGGTTTCTTTATTGTGCTTCGAAATTTTACATTATTGGCTAGTAAACGTCTTCGTATCGTATCACAGCACACATCTAGACCCCTTTTACGTAAAATCTCTTGTCCTTCACGTAACGATAGTAGAGGATTTTTTTCAAACACGCTGTTAATCATTTTGTCCCACGATTCGGCAAATCATCCACATTTTTAACTTGGGAATAACGGTGCACTCACTTGCTAACAAATGCTTTTGACTTTTTTATATATTTAGCAGCTGCTCTGTATGACATTTTCAGTCTTTTTGGATGCATGCACAAGAATACTGCTTCATAACGTGATGCAAACGCGACACTCATTTTAAAGTACTTCCGTCTCTGACAAAAATTGAAAACTCTTTAAATTTTTTTATTCAAAGCATCTTAGCAGAAGTATTTTTTTATCAGCTAATGCAAATGCCACTTCCAAACCGGTTTTCATAAATGAGTTTTGCCGTATATTTTATTACTTATCAAATGGACTGTATATGCATATTGGAACTTATATTTTTTTTAAAAAAATCAGTAAGTTTCTTTTGCGTCTTCGTTTTAGATTGAGCCAGAAACGTTTCAGCATTTTTTCACTCTCCCTAAGCATTTCGTATAACTTGGGCAAATTGTTTTAAAAAGCATATGAAGCTATGCCATTCAAAGATTCAAGCGGCCGAGCAGAAGACACTGCAGGATATTCGTCGTCGGATTCAATTTCAATATCGGAGTCATCTTCACTTACTGGGTTTGCAATGGAAATGGTTTTCTCACTAACGTTATCCCAAGCTTTCATTAGCCACCGGCAACCGTCGAGTACTTTTATTTTTGAAGTCATGTCTGCTACATTTTCCGACTCATAAATTGTGGATATTAGATGATCCAACATAAGCTTTCTGTAGTGTACCATCGGATGAATATGAATCCAACTGGAAAATGTGTCCGTTCCAGCTAATGCGATGATTTGGATCTTTTTCGGGTTAAGAGTCTATAACTATTCAAAGATTGTTTGATTTTATCCTTCGATTTTATAATTCGCTAAGCTTGACTTACTAATTCCGAAAATTTTCGCAATTCTGTTACTGATTTTTGTTTTTTTTTCATAGAAATCAATGATTTCTAATTTTTTGAGTAGATTTGATTCGGCGTATCTTCTACTCATTTTCGAAATTCCTGGAAGAAAATCTGTGAGTCAAGCCGGTACAATTAATGAATTAACTTCACCTATCAGGTCAAAACTGAAACCAAATTAAAATATCCTGCGCAACTATTGCCTGTATTATAAACACAAGTAAAATGAATAAGTGCTTCGTGGCAACAACAGGACAAAAGCAAGCATTTTTCTACAAACGCATTTCCGACATTCCGGGGGATGTCTCATAACATGTTCATACGCAAATGTACACATCATGCACAATCAGCTTTGACACTTCGTTGCCACATGATCCAATTCAGAGGTGCCTGGTTTTCAGCGGTTCACTTATATGAAAAAACCAAATACATGAAGTGCTATTCATTTCGGAAGTGCCCCAATTACAGAGCGTCCCAATTAGGAGGTTTCACTGTGTGAACACAAAAAGCTTCCACAAAAATGTCTTATACTCGTAATAGGGTTAACCTCTTTTTTTTTCTAAAAAATAAAAAAAATCATTTTGTAAATTATTATAAATCATTTATTTGTGTATGTAAAATGGTTCTATGGTCATGATTTTTTGCAACTGAATGCAGATTTCTAATCTGTCTTAAAGAAAATAATTTGTTTCAAGAAACTATCGATGCATAGTCACATTCCATTTTTATTCGCTTACCCACACGTGTGAAAAAACAAATTGTTGTAGAAAAAAAATAAAAGGGTCACAAAACACATATACATATATGTACATAATATTTATTCTCCATTAAGTACTGAGTAAAAAAACAAAAAAACACAAATATGATATCACATTATTTAATGAAATAAACTAAAAAGTATTCATAAACCCACAATTTCAGACTTCAAAAAGTATTCGCTCAGCTGATGGTCATCGTTCTTTATCTTGAAAGTTTTTACAGGAAAAAAGCAAGAAATGCTTTTAAATCTTTTGTGGTTGCAGTAAACATAAACGCTCATCTCATTTCGTTTCAATATTTGCACCGGTATTGGTTTTGATTAAAAATGGGTCGAAAAGCGAAAGAAACATCAGTGGAAGTTCGAAAAAATACACTAAAGTAGATATGCGTGAAACCGGTGAACCAATCAGGTTTATCGGAAAATCGGTCATATTCAACAGCATTATACATAGATAGGTTCTCCGGTCCAGTGCTCCTCGATCTGGTCGCCCGTGTGTCTTAGCCGACAGGGAAAAGTGTGCTTTTTTTGAAAAGGTAAAGCAGAACCCAGAAATAAGTGTCAATTTGAATTTGAGTTCCATTGTGCGTTAACACTGTTAAAAATGTGCTGTTTGATGCTGGGTACCATGGTAGAGTTGCAAGGAAGAAACCCTACATTAGCAACACCAACAAGAAAAAGAGGCTTTTATTCGCAAAACAGTACAAAAATGAATTAAAAGAGTTTTGGAACGAGTTTATATTTACAGATGAAAGTATATAAAATATTTCAGATGGTCAGTGTATGACCTGCAGAAAAAAATACAGAAATGGAGGTAAAGTACCTTAAACCGATCTTTAGGCATGGCGGAGGTTCTGTTTTAGTTTGGAGTTGTATGAGTGCCAAAGGTGTTGGTAACTTGTACTTTATCGATGGTATAATAGACCATAAGCAATATATTAAGATCCGCAAGACACACCTCCAATCTAGTGCAAACAAATTGGTTCTTAATACCGACTATATTTTGAGCCAGGATAATGATCCCAAACATACAGCCTGGAACACTAAAATGTGGCTGTTTCATAAAACTCGGAAACGGATCTTTTTGATATAAGTAAGATTGAAAATATGTGGAATATTTTAGAAGGAAATATAAAAAAACATGAGATTAGCAATAAAGCTGATTTAAAAGCCGCTTTAACGACAGAATGGGACCTAATAACATCTGCCGTTGGGACCTTATAACACCTGCTGTTATCGATTCTAGTCGATTCTACTCCGATTAAATTAACACACATAATAAGAAACGGGGATGGCCCAATAAAATACTAGTTGACAAGTCGGAAATTGTGGGTTTATGAATACTTTTTAGTTTATTTCGTTAAATAATGTGATATCATGTTTGTGTTTTTTACTCAGTATTTTATGGAGAATAAATATATTTACATATATTACCATTCTGTTCCTTAGATATTGCTACAAAGTTTAAAAAGAACTTTAGCCCAGAGGTTGAATAAACCAATATATTGTAATTCAAGATGTGATTCTTGGAAATAGTTCCTACTTTTTCGGAGGATATTTAGAATTGTTCTATCTCTGGAAGATCCACCATTTAACAATATTTTTTCAGTGCTTGCTAACGTTCCTTTATCCTTTATCTCAACTAACGCCATGTTAGAAGAAGCAGAATCATTATGTTATCTCCTCCATGTTTCAAATTTTCTTCTTTCTATACGCTTTTAAAAGATTCAGTGTTTGGTAGACAGCAAACCAGTCTTTTACTCTTAGTCATAAGCATGTTTATTATTATGTGTTTTTTTTTTAAATTTCCAAATGAATGTGACACAATCTAGAAGTCCGAATGTGTCATTTTTTCGGCACTCTATAACTCGCAAACGAATAGTGGAAAGTAATTGAATTTTTTATTTTTTTAGATTTTAAAATCCGCCGATAACTTTTTAAGTTATTAAGTCCTTTAAAGTTATTAAGTCCTTTAAATTTGCACAATTTACTCTCCTTTAATTTTTTTCTGCACACTTTGCTGTTATGCAAAAACATCTGTGATTTGATTTACATTACAAAAATAAGATTTTAAGAGAGATTTCTACATAAAAAATAACTTTGGCTCTATTTTAACGGTTACAATTTTACGAATACATTCAGTCCATACAATTTTGTTTAGTTAATCAATCTGATGAATTCGACGGTTGATCAATTGTAGTTTTAAGTTTTTGGCCTTAAATTCGGTCAGTTGTAGGTACTGTTTTTGTAAAACAAAAAATCATCTCTTTCGGTACAAATCATGCAGCGATGCATCTCATGCCCTTCTTCTTCTTCTTCTTATCCTTTTATTAACCCTTTCCTCGTTATAGGAACTTATGCGTAACGAGTTTCCCATTGTTACTGCATCGCTACTGCTCCGCTTATGGGGTTGGTTGCATCTCATGCCCTCTCATGCCCAAAACGTCAATCAATCGAAGAAACGGACTCGTGGAAGGTATTAAAATCATGAGCTATTCCTCTTAAGCTGGAAAAGCGATCAAATACAATTTCTTTTCTTTTTTCAAAGTTTTCATCGGTTAAAAAAGCCCAAGGTGATTCAGCACGTCTTCATGTCGGCATGTCTTCTAAAATCTCTAGGGTTTTCTTGAATGAATTATACCACTCATAAGTACGTTTAATTGATATACATACCTGATTCTTCAAATTTCCTAATGTTTGCAGTACACGAAAATCAATTCTTACGGCAAATTATTGGTTCAATATTTTTAAGCCACGCATCACGGCTGCACTACTGAACTAGAACTCTTGTTTGGTATAGTATTTAAATACAGTTTTACTAACTGTACAATTTTGTTGGGGCTTGCAAACTTATCGGTATTTTTCGATATTCTGTATAGTATAAAATAACAATATTACATAATTATATGAAAAAAGTGTTAAGTATTGTAAAAATAGAACTCTAGTTCATATACTTCTTTTTTTTTCGCAAAGAACAACGACTGAGCTATTCTTTACAGATGTGAGCCTTTTTTATTTTTGTATTCGTAACAATACAATCATGAAAACGATAAAACTTTAATAACCGCTACTTTTTGATTTTGCTGCGATCAAACGCGAATACGTACGATTTGATTTTAGGAATACAAGAAATGAAAATATTTTAAGTTTATTATTTAGTTAAGAATACAAGTTGTGCATTTCATCACTTTAAGGGTTTTATTGGTTTTAGCTGCACGATTTAATTTTTTAATAAAATACATTGTTTTAAACATTATGTGCGAAATCTATGTCAGCAAAGTGCTCTCTTTAGAATTTCCTGCATCAGTCGGTACTGAACCATGTATTTTAAAGAATATATTTGTTTTGCTATTTTTTTTAAGGGGTTTGAAAGTGTGAATAAAAATATATATGTACATTGCATCAACCTCTAGTTTTATTTCGTTTTATGAAAACAAAAAACCCGCTGTTAGAAATATTTGATGATATTAGTATTATGTGAAAAAATTGCATTTTGTTTGTGTGTTTTTTGTCAGTTTTAATTAACAAACAGAAATATTCTCTGAACAAAAAAATTAATAATATATCGTTATTGGATGTATCACTAATGTTTTCATATAAAATCATTTGCATCTATAATAGTGAATGATTCATATATTATATGCAACATTAGTTGTTAACACATGGGCTGAAAAGTCCGTGCCGTTTTATAGTAAAACACAAAATTTTTGCAAAATTCAACTTCATTTATCAATATAGTTGCCTTCGAGGGCGATACACTGATTGAAACAATTTTTCAATCTTTCGATACCAGTTTTGTAGTACGATTTCGGTTTAGCCTCAAAATAGGCCTCTGTTTCGGCGATTACTTCTTCACCGGTCTTAAATCTCTTTCCGGCGAGCATTCTTTTGAAGTCTGCGAACAGGAAATAGTCGCTGGGGTCCAAATCTGGAGAGTACGGTGGGTGGGCAAGCAATTCGTAGCCGAATTCATTGAATTTTGCCATCGTTTCATCGACTTGTGACACGGTGCATTATCTTGATGAAACAGCACTTTTTTTTTTACTTCAAATGCGCCCGTTTTTCTGCGATTTCCTCGTTCAAACGCTCCAACAACGCAATGTAATATTCGCTGTTGATAGTCTGCCCCTTTTGGAGATAGTCGATGGAAATTATTCCATGTGCATAACAAAATACAGATGCCATAACCTTGCCAGCCGACTGTTGAGTTTTTGGTCGTTTTGGACAAGGTTCGTCGCCTGCTCGCCACTCAGTTGACTGCCGACTTGACTCTGGTGTGATGTGATGGAGCCAAGTTTCATCCATTGTCAGATACCGACGCGAAAATTCGGCTTTATTGCGGTTGAACAGCTTTAAACACTCCTCTGAATCATCAGCACGTTGTTGTTTTTGGTCGATTGTGAGCAGTGGGTGCCGACCTACTTTGAACAGAGCTTTCGCATGTCCAAATATTCGTGTATGATATATCCAACACGCTCTTTTGATCGACTTCACTTTACGGTCATTCGTAATCATTTTGTGGACTTTTTTAATGTTTTCATCTGAAACAGCCTCTTTTTGACGTCCACTGCGTGCATCATCTTCAGTGCTTGTATGACCACTTCTAAAATTTTCAATCCACTTGCGAATGGTTCGTTCGGCTGGTGCAGAGTCCGGGTAACACTTATCAAGCCATTTCTTTGCATCGGCTGCATTTTTTCCCATCAAAAAGCAATGGTAAATCAACAGCTTTGAATCCATTTTTTCACAATAACAAAAGTTGCTTCACTCACAACGCTATATCTCGAGAACTTATCGTCCGACAGCTGTCAAATTTATACACGTATCTTTTGAAGGTTGGTACTAACTGAAAATGGTATTGATTTAATTCAAATGGTGCCCTCTCTTAGAAACAGCACGGACTTATCAGCCCATGTGTTAAAATTTATTTTAATTTAAAAAAAGGTTTTTTGCCTTTGTTATGTACTTAAATCGGATATTAGTATATAAGCATGTTAGAATTATTCTTTTGTCAATGTGTGGCTAACTTGCTAACTTAACTAAGTCAAAAAGCGCTTCAAATACGCATTTATATGCGTTTAATATTTTAACGGTAGCCAAAGGAAAAATGTCAATGTACATAAATATACAAAATATGATTATTAAATTTAATTTTGGACTAAAAACTTGTTAATAAATATTGTTAATGTTTTCATACATTGATTATTGAGGCCTCAGAACCTCATGCATATATATGAGGCCATCAGTGCAAAAGTGGTGTAACCCACAATTTTGTTGGTTGCTGTTCTGGTGTTACATACATTCCTTACATTACCAACTATCAATACAAAAGTGGTGTAAGCCACCTTTTGGTATTCAACAAACAATTAAAATAATGTTCATAAAAGAAATTAAATTAAAAAAAAATATTTATCTATTTTGAAATCGCCATTCTCTCCTAATTAAATATGTTGGGGTTACACCACTTTTGCGCTAATAGCCTCATATATGCTTTTATAAAAAAAAGTAATTCAAATGACTTCATGTTACATATGTTTTAAATTTACCAAAAATAAATAATTGATAAAGTATCAGCATCAATCAAATTTGAAATAAGACTGAATAAAAAAAAAAAAATAACTAACAGAAAATGTTTTTGTAAATTTTTATTTTTATTTGGGTATTACAAAATTAATTTATTCTAAGGTTTGATTACTATGAAATTCTTAGATTATTGCAATTTTTGAAAATAAACCAAATTAAAATTTTGTTTTGTCGAAAATTTTTTTTTAAACGATAGAAAATCCAAGATATTACCATTATAAAAATGTTTGTTCAGTATGTATTAGTTTCGTCATCAACATTTTAAAATTGCACTTGTTTGTAATCTTCTAGAAGTACTTACTTATATTAAAGCTATTTAATAATAAAACCTTACAAATTAATAAAAATAGTGTCTGTTGCATAGTAAGCAATTAGGGTGGCGTCTCCGTTATAACTTATTAAATTTACAAAATTTGTTCGAATCAGTTGATTAGTTTATGCGAGATAAAGAACAAAGTTATACGACATAGCAGTTTCTTTTCCTCTGACTTACGCTAGATAGTGCTTACATGCTTTCAGTGCTCTTATTATTTAAAAATCAACAAAATACAATGCTCCTGGTCGTATTAAAACCCATTGTTCCTAAAAATTGATCGGTCGAATTTGGTACAGCATACATATATAAAATATACATTTTCCAATACTCATAATATGATACAATATAATACTAGGTTTATTTAAAAGTGTTAATATTAAAATAGAAACGTAGACTTCAGATATGATATTAACGAGATCACTGTTACAAGAATGTTAAGAAAACTAATCTGAACATAAGTGTTAAACATTTTCGAAATAGGGATTTGCTGAAAAAACTAAGATAATTTGTATTGAATTAATATCTATTATACTATAGTGTGTCATGTGCAAGTATAATATATGTTAGTATAGCATTTGTAATCACTTTCCAGATGTATTCATAGGAGCAGGTGTCAAAAATAATTCAAAATATTTTAATTGATTTATTGTTGTAATGTTTATTATCGGAATAGGATAATTTTATATTACCTATATTTACAATAATTTAATAAAATATTTATTAAGTTTGAAGCACATACAATTATATTAAAAAACAACTCCAACAGACTTCCGTTAAAACAAAATAGACAAGACAAACGTTAGTCGAATTGGTACTGTTAATATAAAATTATTTGGAAATAAGTGAATGCCAAAAAAGTACATAATTATTAAAACATAAAAACGTTCATTAGTGAAATTGAAAAAGATGGGGATTTAAATCAAATTGAAATAAATTATTGTCATTTAAATCATTTTATTCAAAATAAACATACATGGTTTGAATTTATATATAAAACTGTTTAGAGGAAACGTAGATACCGAATAGCAAACCAATACGTTTTGCAATAAATAGCTATAAAGGTAAGTAATAAGGTTTTTAGTGTTTATAAAATAATTTTATTCGATAAACAGGCAATATGAAATTCAAAAACCTTATCTATATTATGTATAATAACTTTTTATTTGTATGATATAAATTATGGGAAAATTCGTAAGTATGTATAGTGGTTGCTCTTTTTTCCTAGTAAAAGGCATAATTTGTATACCAGAATACTTTACACATGTATAACAATTGTCTGTTTCAATATACGCATAATATTGCAGCGGCAAAAATGGGCTTAGTGGTAAACGAAGGCAAAATTATGCATATGCTGTCAAGCTAAACAGATCCTAGCTAGACCAAGCATATGCTGTCAACTAGAGGGAACACCCAACACCGACGTCTCGGACGAAACATCACCTTCGACAGATATATTTGAGATATTGTAAGACTTCTTCTACCTGGGCTACTCCGCTACCAAATCAGACAACGATACCAGCGCTAAGATCAAATGAAGAACAAATTACAACAATCGCTGGCTCTTTTTGGTAATGAAGGCATTCGACTAGGAAAGTCCTCTCCCAAACAACAAAAGACCTTAATAATCCCAGTCCAGATATTTGGCGCAGTGCTCTTCACTGCTTTGAGGGAAAACTTCTTCGGGTGATATTCGGTTCTGTCTGCACAGACGGTGAGTGGAAGAGGATATGCAATGAGGGGCAGAATAGTGAAGGACCAACGACTAAGATGACTGGTTCATGTACAGAGTATAGACAACAACGCTCTGGTCTGAAAATATTTCAAATCCTTCCCAAGGGACATCGAAATAGAGGTAGACCGAGACTCATATGGGCATGCAAGTGTGAGGCGACCTCAGCCAACTAAGGGTGCGAAACTTGAGGCAGCCGGCGAAGATCGAGCTGGTTGTCTGAGGCTAGGCATTAAGTTAAGTACATAAAAAAGTCTTTTATAAGGAGCGTTGTGATGATATTGATGTGAACGTATTGGAATTCATTTATCACTCGAATTTAGGACTGTATGTATTACCTAGCACATGTGTGCATGTTCTTGAAGTCCATGAGGTTCGCACAGATTTGTTGCTCTTTTACTGAGATGAGGATGTGCCGTAAAAGACTCCTGCGATGATTTTTTGGGACACATTGATGAATGTCGGTGCCTCCAACGTCGCAATAAACGATGACATCAGTCACCCTTATTTTGAGATTCGTTTTCATTCGAAAGTGGGAAAAAGTCGAACGATCGGTATTTTGACATTCGAAGGAATAGAGAGTTCATTTACTAAACGAAAGTTCATTATTATTTTGAGATTCTATTCCTTCGAAATAACTGTCATTTTTTATACGTTTGCAATTTTCCGGACGAATAGATTTTTTTAGTATGAAATAAATTTTAATCAACTATCTGTTGACATATGACACATTCCAATTGGACAAATAAGGAGCAAAAGAAAGTTTTGATGAGGATGATGGAGGAAAATGCAAAAATCGCAAAAGGTTTTTTTTTTCTACAGTACTCAAATTCAAAAGTGTGACCAGATTTGTGTTGGGCATATCAATCAAGCAATTTCTTATTCAATAAAAGTATCGTTTCATTTATTTTGTTTGTATGTTTGATTTCATTAATATGGATATGCAACTTTTTAATAAACACTATAATTTCACGTTTTTTTAATATTTAGAATATACTTTTGAATAAATTTATCCAATTTTGAAAATGAAAATAATTTTAATGAAATAACAAAAAGTAACTTCTCACTGAAAAAATTATATATGGTCAACGTACAAAACATAAAAATGTCAAACGAAGTAAAATTCATTTCAGTTCATTTGATGATATCTTTCGTTAATGAGCCTTATTCCTTATATGGACAAATCTTTCGAAGGAATAGAGTTTATCGAACGAATTGACTATTCATTCGAATCTCAAAATAAGGATGAGTGTTGTATTGATGCGCAGTCTTAAAAATAGGAATGAAACCTTTTCTAGAGTTATTGAAAGACCCTTTAGATCGTCCGCATCTTACGATCATAGGTACATATTGCATATTTGTTGAGAAGCGGTCAATTTCCTCGATCTGACGTATCACGCGGTCACAAGCGTGGTATGCTCCATGTCGATGAGGATGATGGACATTCCGACTTCTACTAGGTGTCGGAAATGTATCACTGGCCTGTAGATGGCTATCGTGCAATTTATATGTGCCTTCTCTCGGACTTGGTTTTTTTTGAAGAAGAAAGAAAGTAGTTGGATTTGATCACCTACGCGTGTTTCCAGAGCCGCTACAACTACAACATCTAAGGCGTCGGATCGCAGCTGCACTACCAGTTGAACGAAACAGAACTTGTTGTTTATCGCATTTCTTTGCTTCGACTTTTAAGCTCACGAGAGTGTCTGAAGTACCGGGCGTCATATAACTGTGATCAAAATTATACGGTCCTAGGAATATACTCAGACCGCCCATTAGTGGCGGTTTTGGGTGGATGATTAATGCCTCAATTCGTACTGTGTGAGGCTTAATGTCGGTCTTGTTGATCATGTATCCCAAGCATCTTACAGGTGTTGTCGAAGGGCTTCTTCGGCTGCTGATACAATGAGGGTATCACCAATGAAACGGGAATAAAAATCAAATTCTTCGAGCTGGTTGATAATATCAGCGTTTGGATCATTCCTAGGATTGGACATTTGTCACTCATGTTTTTAATTGTCTGAACGGACGGAATTGTCTTCACCAGGTAATTTAGTAGGTAAAATTTAGTTCGTGTACTTTTTTGTTGCAGAGATTGTACGCCAAATGCTTTTCAATGTACACATTAGGTTTTTTTTTCTTTTTTGTTTGATCGTGCAATCGCGTCTAGCTTTGTGAATTTATGTAAAATCACGTCTGGGTCACTATTTATAGCGATGTTTGTCACTTTCGCATTCGCTATTTTTATCTCTCGAAAAGTGGTTACGTTTTTTACTGATGAATTGTGTATTTTTTTGTAAACCAATCCACTTTTCATTTCTTCAACCAGGAGAAACGATAAACGCTATCAAATATTGTGAAGAAATCGACATATTGCATGCCAAATTGGCTGAAAAGCAACCTGTGTTAGTCAATAGGCAGGAACCGATGCTTTTGCATGACAATGCTACACTCCATACCTCACAAGTAACGGTGCAAAAACTCTGCAACAGTGGGATTTGAAATTCTTCCGCATCCACCGTACTCTCCTGATATTTCCCAGCGGACTACCGTCTTTTCGAAATCTGGGTTCATTTGGCCGGCCGAAGGCCTTCCGGGACCGAGCAGAGTATAAAAGCCTTTAAAGATTTCATTCCCTCAAAAAGTCAGCACTTCTACGAAAAAAATAATATTTGACTTTGAACCACGTTGGAAAAATGTCATAGATGCCAACGGATCCTATTTCGATTGAATAAAATTTTATGGAAAAATAATATTGGCTTTTAAATTTTTACTATAAAATCGGACATTTATGTGGTACAACCCAATAATAGTAAGTCTTCTATGTTACAAGTAATTTATCACGTGTGCAGTATTTGCCCCTAGAAGATTGATTCTATGGTGGATTTACGGAAGTTGTTTGACAGCGGATGTCAAAAATTTTGGAAACATGGAAAGCAGGCGTCAAACAGAAGTTGAATCAGTTCTTAAGTTAAATTTGAAAAATGGATTAAGAGAAGTGATAAAGTTAAAATAAGTAATTGAATTATAAATGGTTGTATTGTGAATTCGAATAAAGCTATTGTGTAAGAAGAAAAAAGTTCTATCTGTTCAATTCACATCAACATATTACAATATGTATGCTGATTCTACACTAAAATCCGAGGTTGATACATCTAAAGCGATAAGAATTAAGTAAACATTTTATTTGGGTTATTTTTTTTTTAATTTTTGTTTTTAAACAGGGCTCTCAACATGTAACTTTCAAGACGATAATCGTTTATGCGATGCCCTTGAACGATATCGTTTATAACTTGCATTATGTAAACCCAAAACTCGCGTGTCGGTAATTTTGTCTAAAGTTTGAGAGCTACTAAAGGAAGTATTTTCACTATTAGATTATGACAAAAGTTGACAAATTTTTGATATTGTTGTCGTTTTCTTGGGCAAGCTTGCCAAATTGTTATTTTCTGAAATGTGAATATTTATTGATGCAGGGATTTAATAACATCAATTAATAACACAACTTAACAAAAGAAAGAAAAAAATCTTGTCCTAACATTCATTTTACGATTTTTCTATTCGCTATGCACCAAAATGAATAAATAATATCAATATTCGTTTGAAAGTTTGCTTTTGTAACGGTTACAACAATAACCGTTTACATGGGTTTTACCTTTGAAATTGGTGCATGCAATCCCTATAAGCTTAGGTATGTATTCTCACTTCTATAAGTCGAATTTTCTTTAACTCGAACAAATCTGAGTGGCAATATCGTCTAGAGAGAAAAAAATCACACGTTCTTACTTTTATAACTCGAACTTCCAAAATTCGAAGTTCTCTATAACTCGAACAAAAAAGAGTGGCACCAACATCCTATAAGTCGAAGTTTTTGGATATTTTCCTTGTTTACGAGAATTTTTTTTTACATTTTCATTTCGTTTTCGTACCAATGATATTTGCACAATATATTTTCCTACCGATAACGAAATTGTTGAACATCATAACACTAAATCTTAAAATCTGCATGTTGATGATAATTGGGATATAGAGGTTGTAAAACAGCCTTCTAGACAAGAAGTTATAAATTGCTTACAGATGTTAAACATGTATTTGAAAACCAGTGTTAGTTTAACTGACAAACATTTTGAAGCCTTATATAAGTTAGAGTCTTTAATTGAAAAAAATAAGAAGAAAACAGATTTGCAGCTTTCAATAACAAAATGTAACTAAACTACCGTAATTTTTTGCTTTGGGAAGCCTATGAGGCCTACTTTAACTGCTCTAATCGAAATCAAGATAAACCATGCGCTGCACATGTTTCTTACAGTAATTGCAAAAGATATTTAGAAGGCAAGCAGTTTTCAGTCGGAAAAATATAAATAGTTATGTTAATTTGAATTTTTATTTGTTTTAGGTTGGTACCGAGGTGAGAAAAGAAGTATGAAGTTCGGAGTACCCAGAATTTGGCGAAAACCAAGAGACCACGTTAACGACTGCTATTTTTTCATCGTAAATCGACGCAAAAGACGTAATGGCAAGAACGCTAAGCTAATAGAATATCATAATCTTACTTCTTCTGCTCTAGTTTTGCATAGCCCACAATTTCCAATCCCAGAACCACCAAAACAATGAAACGAGCTTATTTCAAATTTCAAACAAAAATAACGAAGATGAAAAATGTTTACCATCACAAGAACAACAAAAACACATCTTATTTCAGAAGAAAATTTTAATGATTTAATTAGAGATTTAAATTTGCCGAAATGTAAAGCAGAAATTTTGGGTGTAAACAAGTGTCAGCGCTTATTGCCGGATCCCCACATACGCTGCAAATCTGCGGTAGCGCCTCGCCTTAAAACCCTTTTTAAAGAAAAAAAATCAATATTTTCCGGAAATCCTCTTTCTTATATTATTCCATTTAAAAAAAATTATTAAACGCTTAAAGGATAACCCTCCCTATTGGAATAAACAACAAATATTTCATAACGGTGTACACAGAGATTTTCCGAAACGATAAACATTACTTCCAAGAAAAGAACCAACAACCCCATGTAACGAAGTCAGGTGGTGGATCAACGCAACAAGTCCTTGTTTCAGGTTAAGAGGGAAGAGCAATCGAAATAAGCCTCCATCACCTAGAATCTTTAGAGTAGCACAAAATCTAAATATGTAGGAATATATCTGGACCGAAAACCAAGTTTATTTTGCCCAAAATGAAATGAAGTGCCTCTTGAAAAACGAAAATGTTGTGCAAATCTTAAATTGTATGTATAGTGACTCCAAAAACTATTCGCTCACCCACTCATATGAAGGAACAAACTGTTGTAGAAAAATAACTAAAAGGATCACAAAACTTATATTTACATATATTTATTCTCCATTAAATAGTGAGTAAAAAAACAAAAAACATAAACATGATATTACATTAATTAACGAAATAAACTAAACCCATAATTACAGACTCCAAAAAGTATTAGCTCAGCTGATGGTCATTGTTCTTTATCTTTAAATAGCGGTATTTTTTTCAGCAAGAAATGCTTTCAATTCTTTTGTGGTTGCAGTCAACATAAAAATCAGCTCATTTAGTTTCAATATTTGCGCCGGTATTGACTTTGGTTAACAATGGCTCGAAAAGTGAAAGAAACATCAGTGGAAGTTCGAAAAAATATACTAGAAAAATATGCGTAAATCCGGTGAATAGATCAGATCTATCGGAAAATCTGTTAATCGGTCATATTCAACTTTGAAATCCATTATAGATAGGTTCTCCTGTGTTAACAACTCGTCCAGTGATCCACGATCAGGTCGCCCATGCATCTTAGTGGACAGAGAAAAGCGTGCTATTGTGAAACAGGTAAAGCAGAATCCAAAAATAAGTGCCACCCAAATTCATACTGAAATTCAAAATGAATTCGGAGTTCAGTTGTGCGTTAACGCCATTAGAAATGTGCTGTATGATGCTGGGTATCATGGTAGAGTTGCAAGAAAGAAACCCTTTATTAGCAACACCAACAAGAAAAAGAGGCTTTTATTCGCAAAACAGTACAAAAATGAATCAGGAGAATTTTGAAACAAGTTTATATTTACAGATGAAAGTAAATATAATATTTGTGGTTCAGATGGTCGGTGTATGATATGGAGAAGAAAGAAAAAATACCGAAATGGAGGAAAAGCACCTTGCCTAAACCGACCTTTAAGCCTGGCGGGGGTTCTATGTTAGTTTGGGGTTGTGTGAGTGCTAAAGGTGTTGGTAACTTGCACTTTATCGATAGTGTAATGGACCATAAGCAATATATAAACATCCTCAAGATACACCTCCAATCTAGTGCAAACAAAATGGGTCTTAATACCGACTATATTTTTAGCCAGGATAATGATTCCAAACATACCAGCCTGGAACACAAAAATGTGGCTACATCATAATACTCCAAAATGGATTGAAACACCACCCCAATCGCCAGTTATCAATCTGATTGAAAATGTATGGAATATTTTGGTAAGAAATGAGATTCGAAATAAAGCTGATTTAAAAGCCGCTTTAACGAGAGAGTGGGACCTTAGAACACCTGCCATTACTCAGAATCTAGTCGATTTTATTCCGAATTGATTAACACACATAATTAGAAACAAGGGTGGACCAACAAAATAGTAGTTTAAAAACAACTAAGTCATTGCGAACGTGAGCGAATACGAGTACTTTTTGGAGTCTGAAATTATGGGTTTATGAATAATTTTTAGTTTATTTCGTTAATTAATGTTATATCATGTTCATACTTTTTGTTTTTTTTACTCAGTATTTAATGGAGAATAAATATATGTATATATGAGTTTTGTTGTTCTTTTAGTTTTTTTTCTACAACAGTTTGTTCCTTCATATGGGTGGATGAGCGAATAGTTTTTGGAGTCACTGTATATGATTAAAAAACAACTTAAGGAATATTTTTTATCATAATTAAGGATCCAATGTGTCGTTTAGAATTTTTTGCGTTCGTAACACCTATAATTTTTCTTGGTTTTCATTTGGCTTTTCAATAACCTTAAATAAATTACTGCGAATCATTTCTTTATAATAAAATTTCACCTTTAGAACTTTTCAACAACGCAGCAAGATGCGAAACGATATTAAAGTATTTATCGTTTAGACGATTGTATTTGACAGTTTTCGAGTTACAGAAACAAACGTTCGATCGTAAAAACGATATCGTCAGACGATAGTCATTGTACGTGTTGGGGGCCCAACATTTTTGACCACGATGCTGCCCTTTGCACTTACAATATTTACTTTTCTCGTTCTTCTGTCCCCTTGTCCTTCAGATACAAGAATTCGAATGATTTAGATTTTTTAGCTTTATTGATTGCAACTCGTTTAGCTCCTTGGTATAATTGTAAACTAAATGCTAATACAAGCGACCAGCTGATTTACTCTTAAGACCTCATATGGTATGTAGACTATATGATGAATGTGTATCCACTGTAATTGTTTATAAAAACAATTGTTCTGGTTTTACGCGTGAAGTTTTTGTATAGTAAAAAGTCACAACTCCACGTGGAGCATATCACTTTCGTCTAAGCAAGTTTGAACTAACTTGCCTTAGATCTGTGCTTGGATGTTTCTGTTGTATGTTTCTGTTGTAGGCAAAGTGTTTTTTTATTTTTACAGAATAAAATACTTATGTAAACAATTAAGGGGTATAGTAGAATAGAATGTAAGGAAAGCTTCAAAAAAGTTTGTCTGCTCCTGTGTCCGTTTCGTTCGGTTTTGCGCCATGTCGATGTTTCCTCTAAATTAAAAAAAAAATTTTAATCGAGCAATAAACAACAGAAGTTTTTTAATAAACTAAAATATTTACTAAAAGAAAAAATAGGCGCGAAACAACTCTGGTGAATATAAGGTCATCCAATTCGTGGTCAAAATTTGACATCCCTGTTTCAATCGCATACGCAGAACTAAATTGTTATCTGATACTAAATATATTAAGTTTAAGGTTCGCCATTTTACAATATAGATCACTTAACAATCGCTGAACGTGTTAAAATTGTCAAATTTTACTACAAGTGTGTCTCTTAGAATCAAAAACAATGTATTCCACTTTTCGAAAAGAAAATCGAGTTAACAATGCAGTTTACTTCATTTTTTTAAAATCCATCGTTCACTGTAATTGAAACTTTCAAAAGTGTACTTATTTCAGAGATATTTTGATTTGAATGTAAGGGTTAGAATCACAAGCAATGTATTCCTTAGGCCCTTTTGAATCAAAACAACTCTATTTCACTTTATACCCAAAGTAGCTCTTTAGTACTTTGGAATAGTAAATTCAAAATTTTTTGTTGTAGTTTAATTCAAAACAAATGTATTCAAAATTTTGGCGCGAAAATCGATTACTGTCAAACTATTATGTATGAATTTCATATCATTTTTAATTCGATCTGTTGTGTTGTTAAGTGTGGATACAATTTAATAAAAAGTGAACATGGAATCAATCGAATCACCTGTTCTTACTGCATATCCACGCAAAAAAAAGACAAATATTGCTAATAGGAAGCTTCAGCTAGCTAAAGTAGAGCAGTAATCAAATCTTTTATGGCAAAATTAAGTATAAGTATAATATCATTTTTCTTCACTATTTAGGTACAAAATGAAACAATTGCCAATTATGCCTACATGCGACCATAGAGGTGGTTCCTATAAATGCAGAATATTAAAACTGCAGATGCATTATATTTTTCAAATGGATTTTATACAATTCCGTCAAAAGTTGTCCAGGATGCATTTATTTTAAGCTACTGCAACATTCAAAAAGCTGACCCTACTGACCGGAATCCGAAGAATGGGCCAAGGAAACAATTTTCTGTAAGTTATACTGTCAGAACAAAACAAAAGCACACAATTGAAGTTTGCCAGAAGACATTTTTGAATGTAAATGGAGTTACAGCCAGTCGAGTAAGAAATATTTGTAACAACCATTTCAAAACAGGATGATCTCCTTCGGAGTAACGTGACCACAAAGGCTTTAAGCTAAGAGAAATGAAGGAACTGATTATTAAATTTATTAAAAAAATTAAAACCCTGGGAGTGCATTATTGTCGGAGTAGAACCACAAAACGACAATACCTACCTGGCGATCTTTCCATTATTAAAATGTGGAAAGGTTTCAATCAGAGCCATCAACATAACCAAGCTAAGTTTTTTCCATATAGTTTTGAACAAATGCTTTAATCTGGGATCTAAGCCCCCGTCATCAGATGTCTGCTCGACATGTCTTCAACTAAAAGAGCTCTTAAAAACCCAACGAGAAAAAGAAAACAAGATTCAGTTGATGACAAAGCTTCGGATCCATAAGTTACGCGGAAAAGCTTTTTTTTGACCTGTTAAAAGAGGGAAGGGATGATTTGTTGACAATGATGGCGATGGCGATGGCGCGATAGTAAGCTCATTGGACTATCACGCAGACAGTCTGGGTTCGATTCCTGGCTAGGTCACCAACAATTTTCCAAATCGCCATCACCCTTTCGGCGGGCAATAGCAAACTCCCGAAAGTAAAATTGCCCACGAAAAAGCTTCTAAGGAGTGCCGTTCGGACTCGGCGATAAACCGTTGGCCCCGCTCAGATGTGACAAAAATGACAACATGAGCAACACAAATGAGTGTCAAGAAGCTAGGCCATGGCCCATACCGGGCTGCCAGCGCCACAGTGTTTTTTTTTTGTTTTCTTTTGTCTTTTGACTGTCAGAAAAATATGACACTCGCCAAAGTTTCGGATCAAGCAGCGTATTATAGTCGACAAATATATTGCATCTTTTTGGCCTCGTTATAGGCAGTTCTCACTGTTTTTTAACAAAAGAAAATGTCTTCCTATATTATTAGACAGAAAACAACCGACCTAAAGGGTCGAACGAAATTGCATCTGCCGTATTAGAATTAGAATTGATTTTCCCTATTACTGGACACTCCTACATACCACCAGATAGAGTATTTGCTCAAATCGAAAAAAAAGTTAGAGCAAAGGAAACCATCGTGGCTGTTGATGGGTATTTGTCCATTTACCAGGAACATGGCACTGTAGTGAACTTGGGATCTGATGAATGTCCTGTCTAAAACAGGATGAAGTTATGAAATTTACGAAGGCATTTTAAGTTCAACTCATCAAAAAGGTTCATATTAAAAAGAGGAAAATCGGGCTTAATTGGCGTTCGTGGTGAACCTTATTATAAGTCAGATATTAGAGAAACAAGGCCAAATACAAAGAAGAGCAAACTCTTCTTCCATGGCTCCAAAAAGACTGCCGTTAGGTATAAAACGTAAAAATGCAAAGCTGAATGATGTCGACAATTTATTGAAAAAACACTTTGGATGTAACTGGAAATCAGTGGCATTGCTTAAGTTTTATAAGGATATTTTAGACGTCAGTGAAAACGATGAGGAACAAAACACAGAAGCTGACCCTATTTGCGAGCTCCATGAAATGGATAGAGCCATCAGGATTTAATTTAATTTTCATTACTCATTTTTTTTTCGCAATTTTTTAATAACTTATTCTTCTTTTAAAAAAAAAATACGAATTAAAAGATTTTATATAAATATGTATTTTCGCTTTTTTAAATATTATAATAATAGGTAAATGAATTTCTTAATGTAAGCATTGCATCCACAAAAAGTCGTCTAAGATTTTTGAAAAACTTATAAAATCACAAATATTGACTTTTTTTAGACAGAAACAATTTTTTTAGTAATCATAAGTTTGGTTTTGTCAACCGAGGATGCTATCCTTAGAATGTGTAGCCAGTTGTATGAAAGTATTAACGGCAACAAATCTATTATGGCTCTGTTTGTCGAAAAGCGTTCGACATGGTCGACCATGACTTTCTTCTAAAAAAAATTATACATTGCTGGTTTTAGCCTTCACTTACCAATTTGATACAAGATACGAAAATATTGCAAAGATTTCGGAAGATAAAGAATATTGTTCTAAGGAGTTGTTTAAGTTAATCTATTACGGCCTTGCTCAATCCAAGTTGCATTATGGTACTCGTATTTCATGTTGGGCTGGATGTTGTCCCTCAGACCAATGTTAATAACTCAGAATCATTTAATTAGAATTATTTATAACAAAAATCATTTGACTCAGAGCTTGCCTTTATTTAGAGAACTGCATATTATACGAATGAGACACCCTTACGTTTTCAAAGAACTAAAAAATTTTTTTAAACAAAGTGGTAATATTCCTAGTAGAACTTCACAGTCTCATGATCTTTGTATTAGCACCATGCATTGTGTCAATATCTCAATCGCGTACAAAACCCATTTTACTCCCTTCTACACCTTTATAGCCTCCTTAATTTTCTATAAGTTACCATTTTCTGTTCGGACAGTCATACATTTTATTTCATTCTTTAAAAAGGTTAAAGACTTTATTTACTATCAATTATGAAGTCCTTAAATCATTACTTGAATGTAATCGACTATTCTAATTATCAGCACAAGTCAAAGTCTAAATTTAATGTCATTTTATTAATTACATAACTGTGAGATAAATTTTTCTAATTGGTCAATTGATTTTTAAATTGCATTTATCTTTTCTAATTGCTCTTTTCATTTCATTAAATTTTTATACGGATATTATTTATGGGGTCCAAGAACAATAATTCTATAAAAACCGATTGATTTCCAAATTGTATTTATCTTTTCTAATTTTTCTTTTCATTTCTTTAAATTTTTATACGGATATTATTTATGGAGTCCAAGAACAATAATTTTATAAAAACTGATGTCTCTCCCAAATCAAATTTATACGAGTACTTTTATTGTTAATTAAGTCGCCGTGTCATTCCACACTTACATTGAAGTTACGGATTGATCACTATAATTTTTCTGAAATAGATTGTATATTAACTTTTAGCACAGATTAAATAATATTTCTGCTAAGATGCTTTGAATAAAAAAATTTAAATTTTTGTCAGAGACGGAAGTATTTTAAAATGAGTGTCGCGTTTGCATCACGTTATGAAGCAGTATTCTTGTGCACGCACCCAAAAGGACCGAAAATGTCATACGGAGCAGCTTCTTAATACATGAAAAAGTCAAAAGCATTTGTTAGCAAGTGGGTGCACCGTTATTCCCAAGTTAAAAATGTGGATGATTTGCCGGATCGTAGGTCTACGCCAAAAACAACAAAAAAGCAGGACTTAGTGATTCTACGCGTGTTTGAAAAAAATCCTCTTCTATCGTTGCGTGGAGGACAAGGGATTTTACGTCTAAATGTGTGTTGTGATACGATACGAAGACGTTTACTAGCCAATAATGTAAAATTTCGAAGCACAATAAAGAAACCACTATTGTCGAAAAAACACGTAGAAAAACGACTCAGTTGGGCCATGGAGAATTTCGACAGAGATTGGAATAACGTTATTTTTTCGGATGAAGCTTCTTTATGGGCATGGTCTCCTATCATTCATGCCTGGTGTACACAATCCAATAAATTAATCCAGCGGACCGTCAAACACCCGGCAAAGGTGCACGTTTCGGGATGCTTCTCAAAACAAAGATTTGGCAATTTGTTCATGCTTACAAATAACTTAAACGCACCCAACATGGTCAAAATTTATAAGAAGGCTTTATTGCCATCTGCCCAAAGGTGGTTTAAAAGAAGAAATGAGAATTGGTTACTGCAAGAAAATAATGACCCGAAACATCGCAGTTGTTTGTGCAGTGCGTGGAAACAAGAAAATGACGTCGTTGTTTTAGATTGGCCATCACAGTCGCCGGATGCAAATCCCATTGAAAATGTTTGGGCATTCATGAAGCTAAAGCTCCAGGGAAAGAAAATCTCGACGGTCAAACAATTATCACGAAAAATACGAGTTTTATGGAGATCTTTGTCTCAAGATTATGCTATAAGATTTGTAGAAAGCATGCCTCGAAGACTCCAAGCAATTATTGATAATGGAGGAGAGTGGACAACATATTAATTGAAAAGCATTCAAGTAAATAAACAAAATAAACAAGTACAATTGATTTTTTTTTTATTATTATAAGTTCTTCTTTAATTTTTGTCGTGTACGATGTTATAAAACAGACTTTAACTAACGCCGAAAAGTATCTACTGTAAACGTTTCGTGTAAATATGAGAATGTGGTGTACACATTCTACTAGAACTTGGACGTGCTTTTAATCATTTCGTTCTAATCATAACTATAAAACATTTACAACTAATCTTGATTAAGGCGATACGTTAAAAAATATTTGATTAATATCGTTTCACCTTATTTTTATTAGGTGTACATAATTTTAGTGCATTAATATTCTTCAAAATACTCTGAAATGACAGTAGTCAATCATAATCAATTAAAGTATGTAACTCCTTCATCAGTCAATGACTGTACATATATACTTTTACAATATAGTACTATATGATAAAAAATCTTTTATTATAGCTATTTTCACAATATAACCAGTCAAATTTACCTGTTTTAAAAATATTAAAAAAGGCTTTCAATAGTTGTATGCCTTTTGGAAATTGGAATATAATTAATCACAATGTTCGTGTTTTCTCATTTAATTTTAACGATTTCGATACCACGCAACTAAACATCTATATAAAGCATCTTAACCAAAGAAGCATTTACACATGGCAGCACCTACCACTCTACCCATATGCAATTGACCATTCCGTATCCGACTTTGGGGCATTCTGTTCCCATTTGTATCGGATTGTTAGAGAAAAAAGAACAACAAATTTAATGTAAACTAGTAGCAATTTATTTCGATAGGCAATAAAAAAAAGTTTTCCGATAAGGCCTGTATTTTTGTTGAATGTATTCTGATATTGTACTGATATTCATACTGGGTCTTCTTACACACAAATTCTTCTTAAAAGGTGCCCCATTAAGATCGCCTTTTTTGAAATTAAAAAAAAAAAACCATTGTTTATTTGAAAAGATTTAATGTTTTTATTTTTATAAGGAGTGTAATGTATTGTTATAGTGTTTATGTATGGAACGCAATAACTACTAAATAGGAGCATTGTGACCGATGGCACATGATTGATTGATTTGATTGATTTTTATTATTTTCTTATGATTTTATGATACAATTCAATATATAATACATACTTATAATTCATGTCACGGGGGGGAAAAAAAAGGACATGTCTGTCCTTTTGATGAAATTTTTAAGGGGGTCAAAAGTCTAGGTCGTTTATTTTTTCTTTTTTGATATCAAAGCAATCATTTAATTGATAGTACATGTCAAGTGAGTATTTAACATACGATTAATTTCATTATGTTTTTTTTATAATTTGCTTTTCGGAAATCATTTATGTAAAAATGTAATCATGAGTTTTTTTTTCTCTTTTTAGATGTTTATAATGGGATAAATGGTAACATGTCCTTGGATCGTCATTTAGAAATAAATCCCGCTTCCCCAAATCATTACGAACATCCTTTAGAATCTGAAAAATCGTCATCTTTATCACGTTCCGAAGCTGGAACTTATGATGTTACGCAAGCTGAAACAGATCATAATGATAAGAACGAAAATAATAACAATATTAGTTCAACTTCAAAATATGTTACCTCGAATTCAGACATGAATTCAGATGTTGAACCAAGAAAGAGGGTATGCGTTCTATATTTAAGTTGCCAATTTCTTTTATTCTCAAAAAACAAATTTTTAGAAATGGCCCTCAGAAAAGTCATACTTTCTATCGAAAGAACTGCTCATGACAGAACGAACTTACAAAAAAGATTTACAGATTTTGAACTCAGCCTTCCGACAAGAACTTTTAACGGAAGATATTGACAATCTTCAACCGCTTTTTGAAATGTTAGATTCTTTTGCTCAACACCACAGTATACTTTTACGAGACATCGAACATCGAATAGTTTTATGGGAGGGAAGTGATTCCCACGATATACATCGAATTGGCGACGTCATGCTGAAAAACATGGCCGTATTACCTGTTTACGAAGAATATGTTCAATCACATATTGAAATTTTAAATTGCATAAATGAAATGTTTAAAACAGATAATCGTTTTCAGAAAATCTATAAAAACTTTGAACATCAAAAGATATGTTATTTGCCGATAGGAGAGCTTTTGCTTAAACCACTGCATAGGTTATTACATTATAAACTTCTGTTAGAACGTAAGATCCAAATTAGACACAATATATAATTTGTATAATGTTTTTTTTATTGTACAGGTTTGTGCAATTTGTATTCGGATGAACATATTGACAAAGCAGACTGCCAGGCTATTCTCCATATACTTGATCGAACGACAAAGAAAGTTCGAGAAAAATTAGCGGAAGCAGAAAATTTCGTACAACTGTGTGAGCTGCAACGAGATATAAGCGGATTTGATAACCTTGTACAGCCAAATAGAAGATTAGTACGACAGGGCTGCCTCTTAAAACATTCCAAACGAGGACTTCAACAAAAAATGTTTTTTCTCTTTTCTGACATTCTAATATATGGTACTAAATCACCTGTTGATCAACATTTTCGTATTCTCGGCCACGTGCCAGTACGGTCTCTTCTTACGGAAAATGCGGAGCATAATGCATTTTCAATTTTCGGTGGGCAATGTGTAATAACAGTAAGTGCTGTCACAACCGCCGAAAAGACACTTTGGCTGGCCGAGTTGTCAAAAGCGGTAGCGGATATAAGGAATAAACCACCAAGTCAACTGACATTCACATCTTTGAAAAATTGCAGTAAGTATTTCAGTTGATAACAATATTTCATTTTCTTATTTTATTTTAAAATTAAAAAATAGAAATGAATTAAGAATGAAACTTAATTCGTGCGGTTTGCTAGGAGATGGCGTAACTTGTATTATTCCGTTGTTATTATTCCGTTGGAACATGCGTTGGAAAGATACTGTCATTGTACGTCATTTCAGTATATGTCATTCATTTGAAGCGTAAACAACAATAATTTTTTTTCACTCAAATATGTCGAACTTTGTGCCTGAAAAAGTGTTTTTGCGGAGAGTTCTTCTTCATAACTTTAATATGAAGAAAACTGCTGCCGAAAGTCATCATATTTTGGTGGAAGTTTATAGTGAACATGCGCTACCTGAGCAAAAAGTGGTTGCACGATTTAAAAGTGGGGATTTTGGCTTGGAAGACGATGAACTGGAAGCATTACTCTATCAAGATTTTTGCCAAACACAAGAAGAGCTCGCAGAATCTTTGGGTGTCACTCGAGCAGCTGAATATATATATTCAAAAGCCAGGAAATTGGGTTCCACATGAACTCAAGCCGAGAGACGTCGAAAGGCGGTTTTGCATGTCCGAAATGCTGCTGGAACGCCACAAAAGGAAGTCATTTTTGCATCGGATTGTTACTGGTGATGAAAAATGGATCCATTATGACAACCCCATGCGCAAAAACTCATATGTGAAACCCGGTCAACCAGCCAAATCAACGGCAAAGCCGAATATCCATGGCACGAAGGTAATGCTCTGTATTTGGTGGGATCAGATGGGTGTGCTGTATTATGAGCTGCTAAAACCGGGTGAAACCATCAATGGACAACGCTACCAAACACAATTAATCCGTTCGAAGAGAGCAGTAGCCGAAAAACGCCCGGAATATGCGACCAGACACGAGGCAATAATTTTCCATCATGACAACGCTCGGCCCCACGTTGCTATTCCGGTTAAGAACTATTTGGAAAACAGTGGACCTTGCCCCTTCTGACTACCATTTGTTCCGGTCAATACAGAACGCTTTCACCGAAATACGGTTCACATCAGAGCAGAATATCAAAAATTGGCTTGATTCATTCTTCGCTGCCAAGCCGGCCCAGTTCTTTTGGGATGGGATCCACAAATTGCCAGAAAGATGGGAAAAAGTCATAGCTTCAGATGGGCAATAGTTTGAATAATACTATTGTACATGTTTTTCTTAAATAAACGTTCAAATTTTGAAAAAAAAAACGCACGAATTAGGTTATATACCCAATATGATATGTATATGCTTATTTATTATAGTTTAAGGTAACAGCTCCGTAAAGGAAATGGAAAAAGCTTAATTTTTAAAATCATATTCGTATGTTATATACAGGGGTCTTAATATAGGAGGACAATCTGCTACCTAACTGGGGATTCCTGAATATACTGATAAACAAAAATTCGTATGGTTGTCGGGGGGTGAACCCTTTTATACTGTTTAAGTTAGACACCTCTGATTTCAAAGTGTAATTATGTATTTAAAATACTGTAGCTTTTGAACGGTGTCATTTAGGAATACGATTGTGTACATTTCTGAAAGCCAATTTAATTGTGCACAGACCCAATGTGATTTCATGTATTTAAAAAAAATTTTTTGCTGTTTTATAGTCAAAATAGCTTAAACAATAAAATTTGTTGGAAACAATAACATACAATATTCTTAAATTTTTTACTTCTTTTTTTTACCTTCATTCTTTTTCTATTTTCTATGATTTAATAACCTATCTTTAAGTTGTAGTAAAACATATTTTATTCAAGCACAAGTGTCCCAAAAAAATAAAACTAAATTCTCTATAAGTGTTAAAAGTCTACAGTTTTTAAGTACAATAAAAAGACCATTATAATTCAGGAATCTCCAGTCATCGGAGGGTTTTCTTAACTGAGAAACGATGTGTAGGCATAATAGTTTTAATGTAATTTTAACTTAACTTTTTGATTTTGCAAAACCCCTTGTCAATTTCAAACGAAATAATATAAATGTATTTGAGTTTTTTGTATTTGAAATACGTAAGAAAAATGTACTGTGAATATTGTATTATTGTATTTATTTATTTATTTATAATGTTATATATTATGGTAACACCAAACCCAGACGGGAACTTATCTAAAGTGATATTGGGTGAACCACTTACAAGTCAGTGCCGACTTTCGCTGAGTTAATTTTTCGTAAGAAAACTAGAGAAAAACTGACAAAGACCGGAATTAGGTAACAACATTAAGTGCCACATCTTAACACTTCCATTTTACACGTTCCATAAATCAAGGATACTCAAAATGCACAAACTAAGCGTGTAAAATATATGCAATCACTTCGATAGTGAAAAAAATTGTTCAAAGGCATCCGACCATAATTTTTGTAAACAAGAACAAAACTAAGTTTAAGGAACGAGGCTTTGTGGCCAGTAGCAGGCATGGCCAACAACGCTATTGCATCAACACTTAATTTTAAGCTTGGAGATTCTCAAGTGGAAACAATCCGCAATTTTTACTTGAGGTCAGATCAATGCGCACCACATAAATAAGTGGTGCGACCGCTTCAAAGATGGCCGTTCATAAGTAGAGAGTGAAACGCTTTCTTTCGCTCCGCATCCAAAAATGAGATTGTCATTAATGTGATGTGACAAAAATGACAACATGAGCAACACAAATGAGTGTCAAGAAGCTAGGCCATGGCCCATACCGGGCTGCCAGAGCCACAGTGTTTTTTTTTTTTTTGATTCTGGTAAATTAAGATAGCGCGATAGTAAGCTCACTGGACTATCACGCAGAGAATCTGGGTTCGATCCCTGGCTGGGTCACCATCAATTTTTCAAATCGCCATCATCCTTTCGGCGGGCAATGGCAAACTCCTGAATGTAAAATCGCCTACGAAAAAGCTTCTAAGGAGTGGGTTCGTTTTTCACGAAAAGTTTATTTGAAGGTGTAAAATTAAAGACAGTAAGTTGAAAAAATTATATATGTCAAATGACAACCTCCTGAGTTGATGCAGATTTCGTTTTATGGCATTTTGAATTGTTGCAAATCATGTGGGTCAAAATTTGTGATGACTTCTTCAATGTTGACTATCTGTCTGAAACATAGTGAAAGCACAATGACACCATTTGCAAAAATCATGGCACATTCACAATAATGCATTACTTTTGCTCCACGCTGAAGTACTCGTACTGAGATTTTAAAGAAGTAAAGACATTGTACCAGGTCATAGAATATGTTTCTTCATTATATATGGGTCGCGGATAATCTGAAATGCGTACTCTAGTATCTATTAAGAAAATATGAAAAGAAAGCGAAAAAGTTTGTTTTTATATCCCCAGTAAAGGATTGCATTTTTTTAAATTTTGGGTGCTGAATTGCCTTGATTTGAGGGGCTAACATATTTCGAATGTTGACGGAGCGAATGAGGAGCTATAGTAATTCCTAATTATAAACATTATGGCTTAGGTCCCTTTCCACTTGCGTGCGCCACCTGATTCTTGGACTTCCTCTACTGCGCTGTCCCTCGGGAGTGGATTCGGACTGGAGCATTCGTGTCCATACGTTCTACATGACCCAGCCATCTCAGTCTTTGGATCTTCACTCTTCTTCTACAGTCCCTAGAGTTCATTGTTGTATTTCCTCCTCCATTCACCGTCAATTCAGACCGGACCGAAGTAACCAAGAACACCCTCGTCCATTTTTGATAATGTCCATGCCTCATGCAGGACCGGGATTATTAAGGTCTTATAAAGGGTGACTTTTGTTGTCCGAGAGAGAGCTTTGCTACTCAGTTGCCTTCTTAGCCCAAAGAAACAGCGGTTGGCAAGAGTTGTTCTTCGTTTGGCGTCTTCAATAAGTGTGAACAATTGCTCAGCACGAGATGTAAACATAAAAAGTTCTCGATACTTTTTCCTATCAATGTATTGAATCAGTACGTCACTTACCCTTGTCGTGCCTAGATACAGACTCTACTAATACATTTGAAAATTTCGGAGGCAATGACAGCTGTCATCCGACATCGATAGCTGATATGTTATTGGATGGCTCCCGCCATTTTCATTAATATCATTCACGCGTATTCACAGACACGATTTCAAACGTTACTTGACTCTGTTACAAAATTTCGGACATGGATTATTAATTTATGCCTTTTTTCTTGCGCTGATCATTAATTCATAGCAAATTCTTCTTTTTTTTTTTCTATTTCTCGCGATAATCCGGCGGTTGCGTGGTCCCATATATGTCGGATAATCAAGATTCTTTTTTTTTTTTTTTTTTTTCCATGCATTTTTATTTAAATTCATTTGTTAATACTTAAGTGCAAACAAAAAAACGCTTAAAAACTAGCTTAATTTACTTCAATTCTTCTTATTTTTACTTACTGGCCCTATAAGAGCGCTCTTAGCTAAACATAAAACTTAACTATGTCTTTCGACGTAACCTAACTGTTTTTTTTTATATATATATTTTTTATTTCATGTACATTATACTTAGAACTAAGAAAATATAAATTGTTTTAGCAAAAACTTTGTGAAAGGACATTTCGTTTACATAAAACTTAAAACTACTTACAAAATAATTCTTAGACTACTTAGATTATCTTAAACTACGATACGTAATTAAATACGTACTTTTTTTTTTGTTTTTTATGCTACCCATCTCTCTTTTTTTTTTAATTCTTTTTTTTTATTAATTTTTTTTTTTTTTTAATTATCTTAACACTACATTAACCTACCTAAACTATGTAAGCCGGCCATGACTTAAAATTTAAGTAAACCGACTTTGCGTCTTATCGACGCTACCTCGAATTAGAAGGAAACGACGAAAGAGCTCCCTCTCTTTCAATAAGCCAGCAAAATTCTTGGTGCTGCCGAGCAACGTCTCTCAAATCGCGACTCCCTACCGCCCTACTGAACCGGAGACGCTCCGCGCTGCCGTGTGCGACGTCTCTGTCGTAGTTGAGTCGCCTGTCTGCAGCTGTTCGAGCAACGTGGAAGATTAGCGGCACCGCTAATTTGTCCTGGATCAGCCCTTTTTTATCAAAATAGAGGAACGCTTCTGGGGGAATAAAGCCGCTAAAGCGCACACTCTCGTGATATAGATAGTTAGGGTAATAAGCCCCGGAGATCAGATTGTTCGTCGAAGCCATTGCTCTATCAATGTGCCTTCGAGTCAGCTTAATGACGAAATTGTCCACTCTAATTAAGTTCGCCCTGTTGTACAGGACCTCGTTAGGATAATATTTTATGTACTCCGATTCTGGTGTTCTGTACAAGCGAAGACAAGTCCTAAGACAAGCCCTCTCAAACACCCGAATCTTTTCCATTAAGCTTGCTCTCACGTTGAACCACACGGGACATCCAAATACAAGCATAGGCCGGATAAGGGCCATGTAGCAGATTACTTTTACCCTCGCATCGAGTTGCCTGCTAAAAAATAGTCTCTTTGTAAGGGCAAATGCACCTTTAGCTCTGGCCGGACAACATCTATATGTTGGTTAAAATATAGATATTGATCTAGCCAAATCCCAAGGTATCTGACTACACTTCGACAAGCAAGTGGTTGCCCGCGTTGTCCCACGATCGAAAACTTTCGCCAGTTCTTTCTGGTATCCGCAGAGGCCCCAGACAAAGGTGTCCTAAAAAGAATGGTTTCCGACTTCTGAAAGTTGATCTTCAACTTCCAGTCATCGCAATATCGTTTAATCTTATCGAAGTCACTTTGCAAGAGCATATTAATGACCTCGATTTTTGGACCTGATCTGTACGCTATCAAGTTGTCTGCGTACGCTATGGCATGGTAAAGTGAACTCACAAGATCACTTGTGTAAATGTTAAAAAGGATCGGTGAATTAACCGCACCTTGTTGTAGACCATTTTTAATGTTAAACGTTCTAGCAGAAGTCGCATCGCCATTCTTCAAGGCCTTCTAGCCATACGGTGTCAAAAGCCTTCTCCAAGTCAATCAAGCAGGCGCCTGTGCACTGTTTCTTGCTATTGTTCCACTGGATATCGGATACCAGTTTAGACGCGGCATGTGATATATCATGTCCCGCCTTAAAACCGAACTGATTATCTGGAACTATATTTTTGTCCTCAACCCACTTAGTCAGGACTCTATTGATCACTTTTTCGAAAACTTTGTTGATATTCGGAAGGAGACTTATCGACCGAAGATTCGCCGGATTGGACATGTCTTTATCCCTTTTGGGAATGGGATGCTAGTGTTTACAGCTCGAATTTTATTGTTCCAATACAAACTTACAGACGCCCTGTAATTTTCTTTTATTAATGTTTGGAGGGTTTTGATCAACGACTTCAGTGTTATGATTTCGGGGTTATGTCTGTCAGTAAACTGTCTATACAAGTTTTTTAGTCTAGATAGTAGTCTGCTTTTGTGTTCGTGCAGTGCGTTAATAGTTGCATTGCGGAATGTGTCTTCGTTTTCGGAATGTTGATACCGAAGTTATCAAGATTCTACTGTATTTATAGTGGAACCTAGGTAGACAAAGTCCTTAAATACCTTCGAGTGCCAGTTGCATATAAAATCCTCTAAAAACAAGAAAACAATTATAAATCTTTTTAAACACAATTAAAATTTAAATTTAGTTGGATAACTATGCAAATTTTCATGTACTTTCATCAACATTACAAGATAATTTAATATACTGTGTTAAAAAACAAACTAAAGAAATAAGAGTGTTCGATTCTAAGTCCGTGCGGCATCGGATAAAGAATAGTGCCGCAGTGCGTCCCAGCTTGTCGTAAGAGGCGACTAAATGGGACACCAATCATATACAGGCAACTATGACACCAAAAATGAGCCTGTGACACTTTAACACCTTAAAACTTTCCCACAAGTTTGTATGCAATCAGTGGGTTCCCACGTCTGGAGACTACCGGTGGGGTAAAAGAACAGTCAATCAATTCGAAATGAGCATACAAGTGTCAAACCACTCAAACTTTAAACTTCATGGAAATGATCGCAATTAATAACACTACCCCGCTGGGCACCACGATTGCAACGCACTCGGGTGATCCCAGAGCAAGCAGAAGTGCTTGTGCCCGACGGATTCCGGGGGCGGGCAAAATGAAGTTTCCAAAATATTTTCATAAACTTCGGTTTGCAAGTTGGAATGTCGGATCGATGACCTCAAAAAGTTTAGAACTGGAAGCGATTATGCGTCACAGAACTCTACAAATCCTGTGCGTACAGGAAACAAAGTGGTGTAATACAGGAAATAAAGCGCGTTTTTTAGATTTAAAAACTAAGACATTTAAGATGTTCTACCATGGAACGGTCAATGGACGAAACGGTGTTGGAATCGTTGTTGCAGCGGATCTTCTAAACAACATCGTTGGTATCTTGAAAATAAGCGACCGCTTGATGAGTGTTAAACTCGTCATACACAATGAAACGTGGAACATTGTTAGCGCGTACGTCCCACAAAATGGACGCGACCAATCGGAAAAAGATACATTTTGGTCAGAGTTCGGTAATTTGCTTAGAAATATACCTATCGATGAGATGCTCTTCGTAGGCGGAGATTTAAATGGCCACGTCGGAGAAACAAATGTTGATTATGAGTACTGCCACGGCGGTAAAGGCTTTGGAACCAAATGCCAAATATTTTTAAGCTCGCTGCACAGAGGAGAAAAAATTCAATGGAAATAACCTCGCCGAAATACATCAAAAACGCAGACGGTCGCTTATTAACAAATGAAAAGGAAATTTGTGACCGGTGGCTTGAATACTGCAAGGAGTTGCTTAACAAACAGTTTCCACGTGATATCGTGCCGACAGCTGGTCTATTCGAAGAGGAAGTTTCGGACTTTTCAATCGAAGAAATAAATGTGCAGTGTGTTTCATTTGCGGAAAGTATGTAAAATTCTACCAGCATTTTTTATATTTGAACAAATTATGGACACTGGCTTAAGTGAAAGTTCGGAATTAAAAAAAAAGTTTAATTCAAAACCAAGGAATCGAGGTACACACGAATTAAAGAAGCGACCCACATCCAAACCATACCAAAGGTTAAATGATATTTACATTACTACCAAGTCAAATTTTAAGGTATAACTTCTAAATTTATCTAATCAAGAGCTACACATGTTGATTTCTGAAATTCTCATATAAGGCACAACTAAAGCAATGTGAAAATATTCTTAATTCTGGAGTCAAAGACATTTACTTGCACTGTCTCGGAAACGCCATATGTCGAGGTATTAATTTGGCATTGACTCTAGTTAACAATTCAAACGGCGCTCTTGTATATGAAGCTAATACATCCACAATCGAGTTGATAGGTAAGTACTTATATTAAAATTAAAATATAAATGCTGCAAGGATAATTAAATGATTTATTTATTTATTTTTTTCAGATGAACTGCATCCTCTGACAGATGAAGATGATCTTACCATACAACGAAGAATGAACTCTGCTCTTCATATCAAAATATCTAGAAGCTCAGATATTGAAATCGATGCTTAATTCAATTACAAAGTGTTTTAACAATTTAATAGACAAACGAAGTTTATAGAAAACAAGAGAAAAAATGTTTAAGTTGTCGGAATTGGTACGATGGTTGGGACTAACAGAGTTTGAAATATTCATTAACCTCTGTGGATTGTTTATATTCTCATTAACACTTGCTTACAAAATTGCTGGTACCTTCGATGGGATATTGGATGATTGGTTCGTAGTATTTAGCCCTTTATTCTGTGCGGATGTGCTCAACGCATATTTTTGCGTTATTGTCGCCATCCGTATGTATCTTTACGTAGACAACAAGCGAAAGGCATTGCACAGATTCATGTGGAGTACGTATTTCTTAGTGTTAATAACTATTTTCAAATACCTGCTATGCTTAAAACTGTCTGGTCAAACGGGACTGGAGTATAGTGAAGTATTTTCTCCGATTTTCGTTCTTCTGCAGTTGGTTGCAGTAAGGGCTTGCCAACTACCCAATTCCACATGATTACAAGTAGATTTAAATACTTAAATTGTACATATTAGAGATTAAGGGGTTTTGAGGAACTTTGTAAAATTTTAACAACAAAAAGACGTGTAATAGATAACTAGAGTTTAAATAAAATATTTTCTTAACTTACATATATATCAAACGTTGGACTTGTACAACTTTTTGTGTGATGCCTTTTCAGTTAAAGGCTAACAAAATGAGCTCTATTTATACAATAGAGAGCATGTAAAATGACTGAACGTAAAACATTGCAGCATTATGAACGTGATCGTTTTCGTGACAAAAATCTCTATTCGTTATCGACCGAAGTATCTACATAAGTAGTAACTATTATCCTTCTTGGATGATATTTTTCACAATTTCAGCTATTGCAGCTAGATTACTTCTTTCAATAATAATAAGCAATAAGTAATTGTGGGAAAGCGTAAATAAGTGTAATAATATTATCACGGTTAATCTACCTTGCTCGGATATGTAATTGATTACTAACCGGGGGGCATAGAATTTACAAGGTAGTTCTCGCATTGGATGAACGTTGGAAAAAAACTGACTCTTGTTATGATGATTAATAGTAGTAGTGATTGATAGTAGAAAAACCATTACCTTTTTGGAATCACATTTATCGAAAAAGGAAAACTCGGACGAGATTGAATTTGCAAACCTAATACCGATATGGGGCATGCCCTTAAGGAGCAGAAAGACGATTTTGTCAATGTTTGTCTTCACGAGGTCTTATCTAAGCCCTAGTTCAACGACCCAAGAGATTTCAGCGAAAGATGGGACTTTAAATCGCCTGCTACTAGCTAAAATCGCATCTGAATATCTGACAGTATGTATGGTTTTGAGGATATGTAGCGCCACACCTATTTCTGTCGCATCGCTAGTCCATTAGGATTATTTATGAGAGATATGTTCAAAACTAATGTGTGATATGCCAATTTCACAGTTGTGTTTACAACAAATGAAAAGGAATCAACGATTGGCTTATGCTTGTGTTTACAAGAAATGGCACTCAACACTTACGACTCGAACAGTCCGCACGTAGGAGTAACTAAATTTTTTATGTCTATACGCCGCTGGGAATCAAAATTCAGATACAAATGTAGAAATCTAGCAAAGAACTATCCGTATTTTTAAATTGATAAAGCAAACAAAATAAATTCTCTTTTCATTTGATACATCCTGACATTGCGAAGATAAGTTCTATGTTATCGGCTGTGTATATCATGTGGCGTGGCGGAGTCTATATTTTTGGCGAAAGTGCATCTACTAAGTTTTTCCAAACTTACAATTTCTTAATTCAAATTATATCACATTCAACAAAGTAAACAAAGTTAAGGTGTTCGAAACACAGATTCAGTATGTAGTTTAGCTATGTGTGCCCACTTGTACCATTATGTTTAAAGTTAGTGTCAGTTAAGCTTAGCATTTTTCGTTAAATTTTTAATAATGCTCAAAAATTGAATATCAAGAGGGGAACGACGTCGAAAGTGAACTCTTCTGCCTATGAAAAGGCATTTTTTATTTTTCTGCCGTTGCGGGTCGGCAAAAAATGAGAAGTCGAACAGCACTGAGAGAGAGCAAACAGTTTTTGGTTTACCGAGATTTGGTCTGTTTTCTTTACTTGCATCTCATCTTCCAAACGAAACTGACTAATCTCTTTTTCAATAGCATGTTAAAATGTTACTTGGAAAGAATTGATAAAGAAACTTCATAAGCGAAATTGTCAGACAGGGTAGCATTCTCGATAAGAGGCAACATTCGTTATTGACTTTTCGGAAGCCTACGAAATTAATAAAACAGCAATTGGAAAAATGAAGCGGGGGAAAGCGGCGGGACCAGACAGCATTCCATCAGAGTTTTGGTCGAAGATGGAGGGGATCGGCAGCGTTTGGCTATCGAAACTTTTAAATAAATTAAAATGTTGACAACCCATGCCGAATCAATGGAGAAGTAGCTTCTTGGTTCCATTATACAAAGGAAAAGGCGACACTCGAGAATGCAACAACTACCGTTCAATCAAGCTTATGTCACACACAATGAAAATCGTCCAAAGAGTCTTAAACGAACGTCTTCGGCAAATAATAAAGCTCGATAATAGCCAGTGTGGATTTGTTGAAGGAAGATCGACGGTGGACGCTATCCAAAGCCTACGAATAATAATGGAAAAGCACCGAGATTCGTCTAAGGATTTACACATGGTATTTATCGACCTCGAGAAAGCTTTCGATCGAGTGCCTAGGGATCTCATATGGGCCGCGCTGAGGTCTCAAAACGTACCGGAAACGTATGTTAGAATAATACAAGACATGTACGGAAACGTGAAAACTGCGGTTAAAAGCTCTGCTGGACTAACAAGAGAATTTCCAGTTAATGTCGGAGTGCATCAAGGAAGCGTACTTAGCCCTTTCCTCTTTAACGTAGTATTCGACTATCTTTTAAAAGACTGCATGCGCGAAGCAAATGTAACGCCAATTCTCTTCGCTGACGACGCAGTTATACTTAGCGATAACGTCGAAGATTTACAGAACGCTTAGATTCATGGAGAAATGCGCTAGAGAGAAACGGGTTTAAAATAAGTCGTTCAAAGACGGAGCATTTGACGTGCCCATTTGCGATCCGTTGCGACCTGCTCCGGATATAATGTTAGATGGAATAGTTCTTCCGAAAAGCACTATCTTTAAGTACTTAGGATCAATCGTTAACATGGAAGCGAAATGTGACGACGACGTAAACCACAGAGTGAGTGTGGGATGGATGAAATGGCGGGAAAACTCGGGAATCTTTTGCGACCGAAAATTTCCACTTAAATTAAAGGGGAAACTCTACACCACGGTTGTTAGACTAGCTCTTATATACGGTTCACAGTGCTGGACAATGTACGAAGCGTTTAAAAACAAAATGACGGCAGCGGAAATGAAAATGTTAAGGATGTCTAGTGGAGTCACTAAACGCGATTGCATTAGATCTACGCGTATAAGAGGAAGTCTACATATACAGAATACGGTAACCGAACAGCTTAAGGCGAATAGAATAAGTTGGTATTGCCACGTTCAAAGAAGATCTGCGGAAAATCCGGTTAAAAAGGCACTATCAACTACGGTCACTCCAACTGTAAGAAAACGAGGGCGGAAAAAGAATTCCTGGATTTCTCAGATGGCAAATGCGCAACAACGTCTGGGGTTAACCACTGAAGCGATCCAGGACCGAGCATTGTGTAGACGCGTTCTGCGGTCTGCGACATAAGCCAACCCCATAAGCGGAGCAGCAGCGATGCAGTAAAAATGGGAAACTCGTTACGCATAAGTTCGCATAACGAGGAAAGGGTTAATAAAAGGTTAAGAAGAAGAAGAGTGTTCGATTCTAACAAATAGTTAATGGACGAACTTAGAACCTTTAAATATAGTAAAATTCACTGGTTCTCTAAAGCTAGTGTATTCAACAGACCAGCAGACTATAAAATTAACAGACATATGCGAAGCCTATATAAAACTTTACGTGATAAAAAGGAATTACGTGTATATTTGTAGCAAAATTAAATCCTCTCGTGATCAAAAGACAATGTGGAAAACAATAAAAAAAAAAAACGTAGTCTTAAAGCAGGAAAAAGCCGAAACAGCTGAAATTTGATTTGATGATAGATTGGAAATTGATAACTTCGTAATTCCTAATAATTCAATAAATATTTTTTAAAAAGCATCAATGCAATAAATAACTTAGTCCCAGCGAACAACAATCCACCTTTCGTCATTTTATCTCAATTACGTAATGTTTTAAAATTTAGGGATATTCAGCTAAATGACCTAAGAAAGATATTCAGAACTATAAATACTAAAAATGCCTTAAATTTGAATATTAATATTGTGCTTGATTGTTTCGATATAATAAAACCAATAATTTTAAAACTAACTAACAATTTTTTTATGTGTGGTGAGTTTCCGAAAAATTTAAAGGAATATACAGTTATTCCAATACCTAAAGAGAATGGCACAAAAAACTGTAAGACCTATAAACGTGTTGCCATTATTGGAAAAAATTATTGAAAAGTACGCGTACGAGCAATTTAGAAATACATATGTGTGACGAGTTAAATTATTAATAGAAAATCAATCGGGATTTTCCTTTTCTTTCAAAGAGCATTCAAGACAATTGGTCGTAGCATAGTCCTCGACAAACTATTGAAATATGGTATTAAAGACACGGAACTTAGGTGATTTGAATCATACTTAATTAATAGAGCTCAAAAGACTTATATAAATAATTCAACTTCTAGTGCATGTAATATATGTTTTGGTGTCCCGCAAGGAACTATACTTAATCCCTTTCTGTTCCTTATTTATATAAACGATATGTCTGAAGTTGACAACAATAATGGCTGACTACGTGGAAGCGTGTTCAGCAATGCGTACACTCTCCCTTCTTTGGAGTAGAGCTCCCACCATCAGGCACCTTCGTTAGGGGTTCTCATGATTGAACATTATTCCCTCCATACACATTCGTTGGCTTGGTCCTTGACTTCTCTTGAATTTTGAGAGTCACATCGGTAATTACATCCATAACGCGGTAAGGACCCTTCCAATCAGATTGAAATGGGCGATTCAACAACTTGGAACCCTATCTGCGAACAGAGCCACAACAAGAGTTACCACACGGATAAGGCAGCGAGTTACCACATCGACAAGGCAGTTTCTCACCAGACACCTGTCAGTTGGCGACACCTCGTTTTTCTGAATCATCGGTCTTTTTTTTGGTTGGATCTCGCCAGCATCGGAAGTGTCGGAAAGAGGATAATAAATACTTATATTATATATATTTTAAATAATGAATGGCATCTAAGATTAACGATAATCTAAGTCCTTTCATTCACTACATTGGTGACCTCGAGAAGAACTCGTTGCAGCGAATTAAAATAAAATTAAAAACATAGCATATCCAATCTTCGTGATGAACAGCTAAGAGGAATGAACGGAACCGGCGGCAAAATCCAAAAACATCAGGCTCCACCGCATTCGTCACACAGCCACACGTCGCAGGGCTCTCCTTAGCAGCCCGTTTGCCACAATTCTTGCGCGATCGTCCGTCCCTTTGGTTTGCACCGATCGAAGCAATTCTCGCCTCTTCCAGACCATCCGATGAAATGAAGTACCAATACGTCATCGCCAACCTGGAGCGCCGAAATCTTGAGCAGGTATCCGATATTCTTTTATCACCACCAGCTGCGGAGAAATTTGTTGCTGTGAAAACAAGACTAATCCAAGTGTACGAGGACAGTCAGGAACTACGACTTCAGCGACTGGTTGAAGGGATTGATTTGGGCGATGCGCAACCTTCACAGCTACTTCATCTTATGAGAGATCTCTCGGGTACTTCAGGTACACCCGACGCAGTGCTTCAAGTTCTTTGGCTTTCAAAGTTACTACCACACGTGCAAGCCATCGATAATTCTCACGGAGAAGCACATAAAGCAGTCGCTCGCCTCCAACCAGTCGAGACCGCAGAGACCGGCCCAGAAGCAATGGCTGCTGCTGGTACCATCAACGGTACGCGTCTCAGGCTCGTAAGTGCTCGGGTCGTTGCACGTTTTTGCAGGGAAACGGCAACCAGAAACATTAGTCTAGGCGTCTGCAGTTGTTGGTAAGTCTTGTCGCCTCTTCATCAAAGACAAAATTACTGGCCATCCATTTTTAATTGTCAGCGGTGCTGCTATTTCTGTCTTCGCTGTTCAACCAAACAACAACAACCTACCTCAAGAGCCATATGTTCTGTATGCGGTCAACCGTAAGAAAATTAACACCTACGGGACAGTCACAATGTAACTAGATTTGGGCTTACCCGGCACTTTTCGATGGAAGCTTGTTCGTGTCGCATTCAATTTTAAGAGCTGAATACCTTCAAAATTTCCGTCTGCTATTGGACATCCATGGTCGACGCCTGATAGACCAGATAACAAACTTGTGTACCCCCACAGCACTCAGCACTGCGAACAACACCGCTTTGGACTCCATCGACCACAAACAGAAATACGCGGAACTCCTCAAACGTTACAGAGCAATCACGCTGCCATTTTCATCGAAATGCATACCCAGTACCCACGCACCATGTACATCATCATCTGACACGACTGGACCACCACTATCCTGCCGCGCGAGACCAATCGCACCAAAATTCTATGACCTTGCAAAGATGGAATTCCAACGCATACTGGATGGAGGAATCTGTCGCCCATCACGAAGTCCTTGGGCAAGTCCCCTCCATATAGTGGTGAAGAAAAACGGTGACATTCGTCCATGCGGTGATTACCGCCGTCTTAATGACATCACACTGCCAGACCGCTACCCGCTGCCCAGATTAACAGATTTTCAGCTAATCTTGCCAGGACAGACCATATACAGCAGAAAAGATATACGAGGGCGGGTATATAAGTCCGTGACTTTTGGATTAAAACACAGATTTTTTGATAAAAAAATTATTTTATTTTTCAACGTAGTCTCCCTTGAGCTCTATACACTTTGTCCAATTTTTTTATCCCTTCCAAAAAAAATGATTTGTCGAGGTCCTCAAAATTTGTTTGCGAGATGACTTCATCATTGGAGTCAAATCTTTTTCCACCAAGCCATTTCTTCAGGTTTGGGAACAAGAAGTAGTCGCTCGGAGCCAAATCTGGAGAATAGGGTGGATGAGGGAGCAATTCATAGCCCAATTCATGGATTTTTGCCATGGCACCTGCACATGTGTGCACCCTTGCATTGTCTTGGTGGAAAAGAACTTTTTTCTTGGCCAAATGAGGTCGTTTTTTTTTCAAATCGTCATTGAATCGGTCCAATAAGTTGGCATAATAGTCCCCATTGATTGTTCTTCCCTTTTGAAGGTAGTCAATGTGGATTATCCCGCGTGCATCCCAAAAAACAGTCGCCATAACTTTATTGGCTGACAAACCCACCTTGGCCTTCTTTGGCGCCGATTCACCCTTAGAAACCCATTGTTTTGACTGTTGTTTGTTCTCTGGTGTGTTGTGATGGATCCATGTTTCGTCCACGGTTACAAAACGGCGCAAAAACTCCTCTATATTGCGATTAAACAACGCCAAACCTTCCTGTGAAGTTGTTACACGATTGCGTTTGTGGTCGACTGTGAGCAAACACGGCACCCATCTTGCGGAAAGCTTTCTCATGCCCAAGTGATCATTCAAAATTGAAACCACTGAGCCATGCGAGATCCCTACGGCTTCCACAATCTCTCGCACTTTCAATCTTCGGTCGGCCAACACCATACCGATTGTTTCGGGTGTAGAGACCTCAACTGGGCGTCCAGGACGTTCGGCATCTTCAGTGCTTGTACGGCCACAACGAAATTCAGTAAACCACTTTTTTACCATTGAAATCGATGGTGCAGAGTCCCCATAGTATTTATCAAGCTTAGCCTTGGTCTCGGTAATGGTTTTTTTCGCAAGAAATAATGCTTAATAAGCACACGAAATTCACTTTTTTCCATTTTCTCCTCAAATTAGTGAGTAGTCTGATAAAAATAGCTGTCAAACACAAACTAACTGACGCAGCAAGTTTAAATTTTGACAGGAGTCAACTGACAGATGCCTGTTGACAGGAGCAGTGTTGCTGTTTCAGTAAAGAGGTCAGAAATTCAAAAAGTCACGGACTTATTGACCCGCCCTCGTAGTTAATTACTCCAAGGTACTTTATGGTATTTCACTAACTATTTCAATAACCTCTTCGCCAATTACAATGTTTGTTAAAAAATCATAGATTTCGTTTTGCCTATATTAAGTTTTAATTTGTTCATTTTGGAGTAGGATTCTAGGTTTGTCAAATCAGCATTCAGTTGACTGAAGCACTCTACTGCAGAACTTCCACCAACATATACAAGAGTATCATCCGCCAACAGTCTAGCTTTTGCATGATGTAGGAAGTTTTCCAAATCGTTGATATAAATTAAAAAGGAAGTGTTCCCGCAACAATTACCTTCTTGTCGTGAACTTCAGTTTTCCATTGTGTAACAATCAGATTCAGAAGTGATTCACAACTATGTTGAACTCGTAAACCTGACTGATAGTCCGTTAAGGAGTGGTTAGCTTCCATATAACTTTGCACCGTCTTTTCCAGCGCCTTAGATTCCGTCATTAGTAGCTGACTGGACGAAACTTTGTTGGATTTACTGCTTTCTTTACTTTTTCAAAAGACGAGGTCCCACAATGTGAAAATGAGTCGATAACATTTTAGTCGACAGATCGTTGAAATCCTTTTAACACTTCATATTTCTTTATTATTTATTTCTCATTAGTCTTTTTTAATTCATTTATGTTCATTTATTTAAATTTGAAAGTATAAACTTATTTACATTCAATAAATTCGTATATTGCTCTATTATTAGCTATATCTTTCTTATTATTTAAAGATTTGTTAATATGTATAATTTCTTTTATTTCCCTTTTTTTTAATTGAGTACTAACGATTTTATTGATCTCCACATTGTTCTTTGGTCTACTGATTGGTCAATTCTTTTTGAAATAAACTTAGTTTTTGCTAATTGAAGTTCATTCGAGTACTTGTTTATCAAAGCCTATACCTTTTACAGTCACAAGTGCTGTTTGTTCAAACAACGTTTTAATTAATTTCATATTGAAAAAGTATTAATTAAATCAACCGATACTACCGATTGTTCCACTAATTATTTTGTCTATTATCATTATTCTCATAATTTTTTTATATTTTTAAACTGAAAACTTTTGCTGATTCATTTGGGTCATTGAAACCTCTAAGAAAAACAGTCTCATTTAATACCGATGTTTTAATAATTTGTGTAGCGCCACTTTTATTAACTTGACCAGTTTCAAAAATAAATTCTAGTGATTCGTGGTCACTGATTTTATATTTCTTATTTACTTTGACTTGTACATCTTACTTGTTTCTTATCACATAGTGTAGTAAAATAGATGAGTTTTGCGCGATTCATGTTGGTTTTGTCACTATATATTTAAAAGTAATGCCCGAAATCCTTTCAAAAATTTGTACTGTTTGAAAACCAGTCTATATTAAAATCGCCCATAATAATGACACCGTCATATGTAGAACAAAGATCTTCTATTTTATTACTAAAAAAATCACAAAAATGTGTTCAGGTGAGTTTTGTTTACAATTAACCACCAGATCATTTTTCCCATGGCTATTTTACATACTTCTTCGACTGGCCATTCAGGTTTAACAAAACATAGTACCCATAGCAAATATCCTTGCAATCGTGATATATGTATGTCGATGTAACTTTTTTTGCTTTTATACAATTAACACATTTACTACTTTCAGTTGTACATTCTCTGAGAGTGTGACTTCCTCTCCACATTTAGCACATACATGACAACCTCTTTTACAATGCGTAGATGTATGGTTGAAACCACAATACTCAAAACATCTTTGAACGTTTAAACTTTCATATATAGCGCATCTATTTCTTTCTATATTGAATTTCTTTAAAGACATAATACTTTACCGTCTATTTCAATGACTTACTTTCCTTAGGTAGGATTCCCTTCCACTTGCGTGCTGAACCTGAGTCTCTGTCTTCTTTTACCGCTTTCCCTAGGAGGCGGATTCGAAGACTTTTCGGTGTTCATCCGCTCTCATGACCCAGCTATTTTTGATAATATCCATGCCTCTGCGCCATAGAGCAGGATTGGGATTATTAAGGTAGGGTAACTTTTGTTGGTCGAGAGAGGGTTTTGCTAGTCAATTGCCTTCTTAGCCCAAAGAAGCAGCGATTGGCAAGAGTTATTTTTCGCTTGATCTGAGCACTGGTGTCGTTGTCTGAATTCATAGCGGAACCTAGGTAGACAAAGACCTTTACCACCTCAAATTTATATCTGTTGAAGGTGACGTTCTTTCCGAAACGTCGGTGTTTAGTGTCCTTTTTGCTTGTCCGTTAAACACATTCTAGCCGCTTCCGTCTCAATAATCGCGAAATCGCCACTGACAACAGGCTGCTTTCTTCCGATTATGTCAATATCTTCGTCGTACGCGAGTAATTGGACGGACTTTTGAAAAATGGTGCCTCTTGTGCTTGCATGTGAGTTTTGTACTATTCTTTCAAGTATCATATTGAAGAGATCGCGTGATAGCGCATCGCTTTGTCTAAATTCTTTACCAATTTTGGTGGAGCAGCGTGCATTTTCCATCGTCATCCTGCACAGATGGACGAGTTTGGCAGGGATTCCAAAACTAGACATTGGTCTGCATAGCTAGTCTCTATAGATTCTATTATACGTGGCCATAAAATCGATAAATAAGTGGTGGGTATCGGTCTAAAGCTCATGGGTCTTCTCCAAGAGCTGCCGTTGTGTGAATATTTGGCCTGAAGTCACACTGATTTGGACCTATCAGGTTGTTGATCAACAGCTTCAGGCGTTTACACAATATGGCAGATAAAATCTTGTATGCGATATTAAGAAGACTGATGCCTCTGTAGTTGGTGCAGCTCAGAGTGTCTGATGATGAGGTTCCATTCATCGGGCATACTTTCGTCCGACCATATTTTACAGATGAGTTGGTGTATGCTCCTTACCAAGTCATCGCCTGCCGCTTTGCAGAGCTCGGCAGCCAGGGCGTCAGCTCCAGCAGCTTTGTTTAATTTCAGCTTAGTTATTGCTATCTTCACTTCATTCAGGTCGGGTGGACGGAATTGTTGGTCATCATCGTCCAAGTTGTTGTATTTGGTTCGCCATCGCCGTTATACAATCTACAGAAATGGTGTTTCCAAATCCTCAGCATCGACTGCGATTTTCCACGATGTTCCCTTGTTCATCTCTACAGGCTTTGGTTCGGGGCTTGTGTCCGTGGCATGTTTTTTTTACCTTTTGGTATGATTTTCCTTCATTCATTTTTGGAGTAGCACATCTCAATTTCCTCGACCTCATGCCCTCCCTTTTTCCTCCTGAGAAACCGGTGTTCGTCTCTCCTCTTGTGCCCATAGAGCTCGTGAGCAGCTCTAGTCTCTCTTTGCAGCGGTTTCATTGTGGTGGTCGAGTTAAACTCAGCACATCATTTGCAGCATCTCTGATGGCTTTTTGGCAGTGTTGCCACTGGTTTCGATGCTTGATGTTGGTGGCAAGGGACTTTTTAAGAGATTAAGAGAGACTCGATCGGAAAAGTATTTGGCGGTTTCTTGCAATTGTCGCCGTCTGACGTCGAAATTCCTCACAGTATGGGCTTGTCTTGGCGTTGTTCGGTATATCCGCAACCGTACCTTGACTACAACAACATAATGCTTCGAGTCGATGTAGGCTCCTCGGAACGTTCGGACATCCGTTCTACTGGAGGAGTATTATATATATACTGTGTCGATCGCAATGTGGTCAATCTGGTTGACGGTTATTTGCTCAGGAGATCTCCAAGTCCCCTTGTGAATATCGTGACGGGGGAACCGCGTGCAGGCTACGACAGTGTTTCGTCCCACTGCAGAGACTATTAGTGTGAATACGTTATCGGAGGTGGTCTCGTGCAGGCTATATCTTCCGACAATATACTACTACAATTAATGCATTATAAATCCGCTGATTCTTATATGATTTATAAACCTTAATACAGTTAATTTCATTACACTGAATATTGTTTTTTTGTTTTTATTGCCTCGATGATCTTATTTCCCTCAATGTTTTCACTCATCCCTGTATTAAAAATTTTAGAAAACGCATTTTCGGCAACTGCATTTCCTTAGTCAATTTTGATCGCGTAACCGCCCCGCCTATTGGTAACTATGCTCACTCCTACCATCAGTGCAACGGTTTTATTTTTTCTTTTATATCACTTTTTGTCTGATCACTTTCTTGTTTTGATTAAGGCTTCAGTTTTGCACTCACCATTCCAACTGCCATTCTTAGTTGCTCAGCATATGAGACTTTGCTTTTTTCACTGCAATTTAATTTCTTCACTATATATATTGTCATCTCTTTCATACTTTTCATGACTGCTTTATGATTTGTCACCTTCTTCACGTCTCTGCATATTTTTTCACTGTGCTCTTTAAAAGCCTTACTGTAATCATTCATTTTTTTTATCTCTTCTACACTCCTTTCACATATGCTTTGCATATTTTTTTAATTCGTTAATTCTCTTAATATACCCGTCTTTAATTGCTTGCAGTCAATTGATAATTTCCCGTTTATTATCATCTAACGCAATTTCAAATTAATTTCTATATTCCTTTAAATATTCACTTTTCCTTTCAATAGCAATCGACATATCCTTTAAACGCAAAATCGACATTGTATATATATAAGATAAAATAACCGCATGTTTTTATCGCATTCGCGCTATAGGAATTGACACCACTCCCGCGGAGTGAAAGGCTTTATTGCATACGCCCGCACATCTCATTCCTATTTCTCCGGGTATTGCTTTTTTGCATTTCTACAGCTTTTTTTTCATTTCAAATAACAACTCGAGTCCACATTTGCAATTAAAAAGAGAAATTAAAAGATCAATCAATTAAATTAGGCAATATTTTTCTTTAAATCACTAAGAATATTTTGAACAAGTGTTGTTTGGATGAAATGGCAACTTTTGAACTCCTTCTGGTTGCGTCGCCCCCGTATTAGACAATGTGGCGGAAAATTAATCATTCTGTCGTAAGATCTTATGATTTTTGCAAATGGCGTGGTATGTCAATCATATTTGACATTTGTTAACTAGACAGCCGCAGTATACAAACAGGCAAGCAATGGAGCGCTATACCCCTCAAAAGCGTGGAATAATTGTCTCGATTTTTTTTGACCAATAATAGGTCGGTGGTGTTAACCCATCGTGCATTTCGACATCGATTTCCTAATCGTGTCGGGCCAACTGTCACAGAATGAAGAAACATCAACCAGGCGACGGGCCACGCAATTGGGCATCACCGGTCCGTCCGTACAGCGAATTTTAGTAAAAGACTTACACATGTTCCCGTACAAAGTGCAAACAGTGCATCAGTTAATGCCTCCTGACAGTCAGTCGCGTGTGAATTACTGTCAAGCCATCCTTAATCTCAACAACGCAGAGGACGATTTTGTGTCGAAAATCATCATGAGCGACGAGGCGCATTTACACTTAAGCGGTTACGTCAATAAGTAAAATCTTCGTTTCTGTTCACTGAAAATCCGCGTGTGATGCACGAAGAGCCTTACATCCACTTAAAGCAACTGTGTGGTTCGGCGTTCACGCAGAGGAATTGGTCGCCTTTTTTTTGAGGATGCCATTGGCAATACGTCACTGTTACTGACGAACGCTACAGGGCAATGGTAAACGACTTCTTACTGCCGAAATTGGATGAGCAGAGCTTGGTGAACATGCGGTTTCAACAAGACGGTGCAACCGCAGACACAGCACGAGCAACAATCATTATTGTAAAGGAAGCGTTTCCTGGTCGCGTAATTTCCTGTTTTGACGATTTGGCATGGCCAGCAAGATCGCCCGATTTAACCATCATAGACTTCTTTCCTTGGATCTACTTGAAGTCGCGGTTTTATGCCAACAAGCCTCGAACAATCGCAGTCCTTAAGGAGAATATTCGACTGTAATGCGAGCAGTTATCACCGGAAATCTTGAGAGTCATAGAAAATGCGATAAAACGGACGCAAATGTGTATGAATACTGCCGGCAGCCACTTGGCAGATATCATATTTTCCACTTAACAAAAAAAAAATGTAGAGGTCCAAATAAAGATTTCCATCACTCAAAATTATGTTTTTTTTTAAGTAAAAAGGTAATTAAAAAACAAAATTGGATAATTAATTTTGCGCCACCTTATATTTATTGACGTAGCCATTAAGCCAGAAATGATTGTCATTGCTGAGCAAAATTTTTGTCGAAATCAGTGAATCTTGAAAATTTTCAAAAGCCCAGCGACTGAAACGGAGACCATTCGAAAGGTTGGCTGGATTCAGTTCTTGCATGAAAACTAATTTTGTATGCTTTTAATCCTAGATCATCATGTAAAATACGCCAAGCTACTGCATTTGACAAGCCAGGCTGTTGAGAAGTGCGCAAAATCGATTCATCACTTTCATCGCATACGCCCTCCGCTACCACTGTGATACGACGCATCATACTTTGCAAATGTTTTCAAAATGCAAATTAATTTTAATTAATCAACATCAGATTTTGCCAAGACAAGACGCACCTTGTATTCAGTTTTTTTATGTATATGGTTATATACACACAATCGTCATATGTTTTTTAAAACAACTGGTCTTGTGTTTGTGTGGACAAACTTCCCACAAAGAGTTTACCAGCTTTCAGGTGGTGTATGTAGATAAGTATATCTAATGCTGGGTTTAAACTTGTCATTGAATTGACAAAGTTTGACAGCCTTTATTTTTGTTATTGAAGGATAATATTGCGAGTTCGTTTGGCAAAAAATCGTTGGTCATTAAATGACAGAGAAAATTTTGATCTTATCAGTTCGCAAAAACTATTTCCACGTGTCAATTTTTAATTGCGACGTGTCTTTAAAAGAAAAAACATTCTCGAAATTATTACTTTTTAATAAAATTTGTTTGCTTTTAAAGTGGGAATAGAAAAGTAAATATTTTTTTTCTATTGTATTTGTCAAGAAAAAACAAATAAAATTTCCTTTTTTAAGACAGCAATGTCCAAAAGAAAACAAGTCGCCTTTGCTTCTTTTGTTATGTTGGACTGATCCGAGTTGGAGCTGAGAAAAACCGGTTTGAAAAAAAAAAATTTACCTACCTTTGTGTGGCAAAACGTGTCTTTTCATTGAGAAACAATTGTGCAGAGTGCCAATGAATTTTCACTGTCAATTAAAAACAAAGTGAGATTTTGGTTGAGAATTCAGCTATTTCCACTAGTCGTTTAAATGCTTTGTCAGTCATTGACAAGCGCTCTTTGTCAATTCAATGACCAGCAGTTTTTTGTATTTCCACTTGCCAAAAATACGTCATTTGTCAATTTCAAATTGGCAACTGGAAACCCAGCTTACTGTCTGTAAGACCTAAATTGGCAGTATTCAATAAGAAAAGTGTTCGAAACAAAAGGGGATTGAATATCGTCACGACCTCCTTCAAAAAAGGTTGTTCCTTCTTTTTATTTCGCATTCATTTTCATTTAATTTAAAATAAAATGTTTTTTTTTTCTATTGGTTATAGCCATTAAAAAATCACATGTTAAGAACAACATTATCTAAGACCGTATAAAATTACTTATTCTGAATAAAGAACTAATCGTAATAGCTAGGATTTACCTCATATCAAAACCTATTGTAAGCCGTCCTATAATGCACCGTGTTCAGCTGTTAAATCGCTTTCATTTTACGCTTTCATTATAAAATGAAAAAAAATAAGCATTGCAAAATCATGGCATCTTGCAATGGGGAAGATAAGTTTCTTCACAAAAAGAAATGAAATAGAAAACATCTACATATTCCAAAGGAAAAACGATGAGAATAATATCGGGAAGACGACCACTAGGAAGACTGGACTCTGAGACCGTACAACATAAAAGTGGCATGTGATATTGTACGTACAATAGATCAAATATAGGTTTGAAGCCAGCTTCGCGTTGTTGGAGCAAAAGATTTACCGCTTTTGAAGTAGGTGCTTCGGATACTTGCATTTTTGTTCGTTGTGGTGCCTATAAAATAGTTCTTTTAGCCATTTATTTTAACGATGGGTTGATTGCAGCAGAAAACGAAGCAACATTTCTTCGGGTGATTGAACATTTGCGAAAGGATATTGAATTTAAAGGTTTTCAGGTAAAATGGTTTCTGGGACTTGAAATTCATATCAAAATTGCCATCCAGTCGCAATTCCATCGGACAATTCACAGAACCTAAGTAATTGAAAGCTGTTTTCCCGTACCACAAACAGTTGGCAGTCTTATTCTTATTCTGAAAGAATACCTTAAGATATAGGTTAAAGACACATCAGCAGATGTATAAAGAAACTTGCTAAAGTATGCGTTGGTGAATTAAAACGGATTCTGAGGTATCTCAATGAAACATTTTACCTAAGATTGCAATTTGAAGGCGTTTTTTTGAAAGAGCACAATGCAAACTTCTCAGCTTGTAGAGAAACTGTCAGATCGACTTCTGGATATGTTTTCCTTTTTGATGGCTGTGTCATAAGCTGTGTCAGACGCTCCGGCGACAGTTGCACTGTCTATGACGGAATTTGAATTAAGGAGCTGGTATAATTGAAAAGTGTCCTGAGGGAGTTTTTGCAATATGAAATTACGATTTGGTACGGTACGCAAGGCCTATCCTTTTGCTGAAAAATTAACACACTTCCACCAAAAGAAAGCCCAACTTTTCACTCAAAATAAATGGAGGGATTCGGATGGATGATGCATAGCAAAAGCGATCCGAAATGCACCGTTATTTCGTGAGTATTTTTATACGTTATCAGACAAGGCATGTGATCAATTTGTTGAGGCTGGCGCAATATATTGCGTTGAGTGTGAGCACAAAGGGTTGCAAAGCTTAAATTTTTAGAGTGTTTTCTTTCGAAATTAAATAAAATTAATTATTAAAAAATAAATCAATATTAGAATCTCACATAAGGCAAGTGCATAGTTTTAATTTCAGTTTTAGAAGGCATTTTTAGCTGTCGTAAATTTAATAGAAAATGAGAAAACTTAGTACCTATGGATCTCAAGTAAAGGAAGTGGAAAGGTTACTTGTTTCTAAAATGAGTCACAGAGAAATTTCTCGAAAACTTGGAGTTTCATTGAGATCCATATCTAAAATACTCAAGAATTTGGACACTGAAAAAGTAGAGCTGGAATGAAGCCAATTTTGAATTCTACCTTACAAAGGCGTATTTTGCGGCAAATAAAGTATGGCGTACATCACAACGCTGCCCAGATCAATAAAGATTTGTTATAGAATTACCAAATTACTGTAACAACTGAGGCTGTTCGAAAGATTCTGCGCAAGAACGAGTTTAATGGGCGCGCCAAAATAAAGAAGCCCCCTCTGACTGACCGCCGTAAGAAATTAAGGCTGGAATTCGCCTGATAATTCGAAACACACAGCCGGAATAACCAAAGCGTGGCTGCAAAGTAACCAATTTGAAGTACTTGAGTGGCCACAACAATCTCCAGACCTCAATCCGATTGAACATCTTTGGGTTGAAGTCAAGCGTGCCATTACAAATTTGCAACAAATATACAAATTTTATAAGCATTATTGCACATCACTCAAACTGCCTGGCAAAACATGAATTCAAATCTATGCAGCACATTAATAGAATCCATGCCTAGAGGAATTTAAGCAGTTCTCAAAGCAAAATGAAGCCATACGAAGTACTGAACAAGATCAGTTAAGTAAGGTCAACTATTTGATCAAGTGTTTTATTATTGTTTTTCTTAAATGAAAATAAGTTAACTAATGAATTGCGATCTCTATGTTGTTTTTAATGAATTATAATATTATTTTATTATGTTGTCAAAAATTCAGTTAAGTTAGCTTTCTAAATAAAACAGTTATGATCAAAATTCAGGTTATTTGAAAAACATGTGATCAAAAAGTTGAGTCACTTTATATATTATAATAAAAAAAATTATTAAAAAATTATCATTTTTAAAATTACATCTTTACCGCCGTCTGTGTGAAAAGCAATTGAATTCATCGATTAACAATTTAGCACTTTTTATTTATCAAATCTGGGTTGGCTTTTTAAAAAAAATTCCGCACTGAATGACCCATTCTATTGAGACTTTGCTTAAACCTACCAAAGTTGAAGAAACCGAGCATTATTATGGTCATGCATTAAGTTGGCGTAAGCTCATCAAGGTCCATTATGATTGGCCCTTAACTTTCCTGTTCTAGCTGTGTCATCCGTCGTTAAAAAATAAATAATAAAAATGGTATAAGCGAGAGAAATTAAAACAAAATTAGAAAACTTATTAAAGCTAATAAAAATAATTTTAGCATTTGGTTTTGTTTTTATGAGTAAACAAATGGAAACCCTGGAAAAATTCATAGTCCAACCAAAATTGAAGCAAGCTGTGTTTTTTTACACGCATGTTAGCTGACTTCACAAAAAATAGTACGTTTACACCAACCCGAAATTCAGCATTTCGGACAAATTCAACATTTCAGCCGAAATGCTCCATGCAATTTCCAGCATTTCTAAATGTTGAATTCCAGCGAAATGCTGCATTTCGTCTCTACATTTAGAAGGTTGTCAAATCGAACAAACCTTTTTAATTATTCCGCACGTCATTCAGCACACGTTATGGCGCTTACAAAAACAACTTTGAAAAATGTCAGCTGTTCCAATATTTACAATCAGTAACGACTATGTGCCTCAACCAAAAAAAGTATTAAACGGGGGGAAGTGGGAAGACAGCAGCTGTCATATTAATGTTTTTTGTTCAATGTAAACGGTGAAATGGAATTCCGAATTTTCATTTCGAAATGTTGAATTTCGGGTCGGTGTAAACGTACTACGAGTATAAGAGTTCATCATAAAAACAGACATCTCTATAGCGTTAAGTGGTGGCTCATCTGTCGGTTGGTGAACAAATTAAAGGCTTAACCATAATAGTCGAAAGTAAACTGAAGCTACTGCCAGAACTAGATGAAAAGTTTCTTTACGTTACTTCAAATGGACAAGTTGCCCATAATAGGAGTTTGAAATCTTATCAATCTGTCAGGTCATGTTGTCATTTGTTTTGTTTTGTGTTTTGCATTTGTGAAAACTTTTAATTCGGTGCGGATTAAAATTGGAAAATTTGTTAAAGTGTTTGTTGTTTCTAATATTTATTGAAGAAAAATTTCGTAAAATGGCGATGGCGCGATAGTTAGCTCATTGGACTATCACACGGAGAGTCTGGGTTCGATTCCTGGCTAGGTCACCAACAATTTTTCAAAATCGCCATCACCCTTTCGGCGGGCTTGTAAAGTGTTTAGAAATTTCGTGCTTTAAAAAATGAAAGCAAAAATTAGGATTCAATTTATGGAAATTTTCAGTCGCATTTCACTGTCTCGGATATTGTCTTGTTTAAAAATATATTAAAACACAACTTTCTATTATGTATATTAAGCGCTTTGTTTACATTTTGTAAACGACGGTTCTGTTCAAACCGATTTACAAAAAAACAACGACTGCATTTGCCCCGACACCTGTTTGTTAAGATAGCCAGAGAAACAAACTTTCCCATAAGAGTTTCAAATAATAGTTTTAAATGTGTTTTTATTAAGATCCAAAACGAACTTAGAAAGTGGTAAAGGAGTGCGAAATACCTGATTTCTGTTTATTAAAATAGAACAGTCATTACTCAAGAGCATGGTGCTAAAAAGTGTCTATTTCCAATCTATTCCAGTTTAAAATAATTTAAGTAGGTAAAGAATTATTTTTTAACTAGTTTTGAGTTTTATATATTACATGCTATATAATCAAAATGTCCTTTCACTAATTTTTTATTAAAACAATTTATATATATTTTCTTAGTCCTAAGTATAGAGTACATTAAATAATAAATACAAAAACATTAAATCAGTTAGGTTACGCTGAAAGTCATAGTTTAAGTTTTATATTTAGCTTAGAGCGATATTCTATGGCCCTATTGTAAAATTAAGATAAATTAAAGCTAATTAAGCTAGCTTTTAAGCTTTTTCTTGTTTAGCATACTAATATTAATACTTTTTGGACAAATTAAATGCAAGTCCTGCCAAATTCTTTGAACATTAACAGTTAACGCCGATAGCCGCTTTTTTGGGCTCTGAAAATTAGGCGCTGATATCTAGAATAAAAAAGCACACCTATTAATATAAGTTTAATTTGAAAATTATATTTACATTGTTTTTTTAGATTGAATTTTAAGCTATTTTGATTTTCTTAACTCTTTAAAGGTTCTTCTGAAGAAGGATTAGATATGTGTGGAACAGCGAACTGCAGCAATTCTACTCAGCTAAATATTCAACAAAACAAAACCCCACCATCCAGATGCAATACAGCTTTACATGTATGTTGGCATCGTGGTGCAACCGTCGGATTAGCTGATCACATAGTTAGTGCTGAAAACCAATTATCCGGATATTTATTGCGTAAATTTAAAAACAGTTCTGGCTGGCAGAAATTGTGGGTTGTCTTTACTTCCTTTTGTTTATACTTTTATAAGAGCTATCAGGATGAATTTTCACTTGCCACATTGCCTCTTTTGGGGTATTCTGTGGGCCCACCAGGACATCAAGACTCTGTGCAAAAAGAATTCGTTTTTAAATTATCTTTTAAAAACCATGTGTATTTTTTTAGAGCAGAAAGTGTATACACATATAACAGGTAAATTAATTTTTCCTTCAATTGAAATGTAATAATTATGTTATAAATTTTAGGTGGTTAGAAGTTCTTCGCAGTACAACACAGACGCAAAACTTTAAAAGTTCTTAGATACCTATATAATTAAGTTGAATTTCGTTCTAAATCTAATATTGTTTTATATATGTGTGTATTTAATCTCTTCATGTCCTAATATTGTGAAAAAATTGTAAATGTTTTTCAAAAAAATTTTCTAAAAGGAAGACTACAACATTATCGGGAAAAATTGTCTGGTATTCGTAAATTGCTATTCAATGTATTTATAGTATTATTTAAAAAATGCCTTGTATACATAACTTTAAAAAAAATATATTTCTGCATTTTACACTTCACGAAAAAATATACAAATATTTGTACAAACATCTAGTTTTTAATGAAATTACTTATAAAAAATTAAATATACGAATAGGAAAACCTATCACATTATTTTACTACGCCAAATAAATGCATAAAAAGTGGCCAATGTTTAAAATGTTATCTGTTGTGAACGTTTTACATTAGGTCCATAAAAATCAGTTTGATCAGTCTTGTTATAAGCTATCCAATATTAATTTTTTTTTAAAAAAAAGTTTTTTGAAAAACTAAAAATATATTTTGACAACTTGATTGCAATTTCCAAAGAAAAAAGGATTAATTTTTATAAGAAGATAAGTAGATGTATGTGTAGATGTTTCTCATTTCTCAACCTCTTTTACCCTAAGGTGTCGAGATTTCTCCTGTTTGCTGTCTTACTTTCACTGACGAATTTTCTCCGTGTAGTTCTATTTCTTGTCCGAGTTCCATATACCAGGTGTACCGGTAGCGTCAAGATACAAATGTCTCGATAGGGAACATTTATTGTGAACGGGCCTTAATTTTTTTTTTTTGATTGCTATGACACCAGTCAAACATATTTAGTATACATGAAGTCAGTGAGCAAACAACAACATATTTTTTCATCGTGTTAAAAATGTCGAATTTTGTACCAGAAAATGATGGCTTGCGGAAAGCATTAATTTTTTGTTATCATTTGAAGAAAAGTGCTGCAGAGTCGCATCGAATGGTTGTCGAGGCATATGGTGATCATGCTCTATCAGAAGCAACATGCAAAAGATGGTTTCAACGGTTCAGAGACAACGATTTTGATGTGAGAAATGAAGAATGTGTAAAATCACCAAAAAAGTTTAAAGGCGCCGAGTTGCAAACAATATTGGATGAAGATGTGTGTTAAATGTTGCACAACAAACAATTTCTGATCGATTGAAAGCTTTGGGAAAGATCCAAAAGTCTGGAAAATGGGTGCCACATGAATTGAATGAACGACAGATGGAAAACCGAAAAACCACTTGTGAAATTTTGACACGATAAAAAATCAGTTTAGCATCGAATTGTTACTGGCGATGAAAAATGGATTTATTTTCAGAATCCTAAACGGGGTTAATCCGGGGCAACCATCAACTTCAACTCGCAAACCCAGATTAATGCTTTCCGCACGTCATCATTTTCTGGTACACATTTTTGACACGGTCAAAAAATATGACGTTGTTTTCTCAATGACTTGATGTATACTAAATATGTTTGACAGGTGTCATAGCAACCAAATAAAAAAAAAAATTAAGGCCCGTTGATAATAATTGTTCCCTATAGAGACATTTGTATCTTGACGCTCACTTCATACCGGTACACCTGGTATGTCCCGCTTTCGCCAAGGTTGTTTCTAGTGTTCTGTTCCATGAAGTTTTGGGTCTTCCTCTCCGGTTTCTGCCTGATGATCTCGCCTCCCAAATTCTTCCATCCTTAACTTTTGGTTTTCCATCCTTACTTTGACTGATTTTACTTTTAATTCATTCCGGATATCTTCGTTTCTTTTTTAGTCGCCTAATATTCTCCTTAGATATTTCATTTCCATTGCTTGGATGTTTGTAGTATGTCCATCTGTAATGACCCCTTTTTTCGCTCCGTTTAATAAGACAGGAAGATACATTGTTTTGTAAATCACTTTCCAGGTAGCTTCCCATTCACGGCCAGCAAAAACCTCAACAGGATTGTTGTAGCCGCAACAAAATTTGATGGTCTAATCACAAGAGACACACTGTTTTGGGCACTGCATAGCTTCAAATCATACAAGTCTGCTGGGTTGGACGGTAAACAGTCGAATCCTTCCGATTTCGATAAATCGAAACCTCAATAAATCATACCAAACTGCTAGTCCCTTGAAAAATCGTCGCTAATTTGTAAAATTTTCATACATTTTACACCCCTCGTTATTTCGTATTTTATTTGCATTGCAATGAACACAAAACCTCTTATAAATCGTAAGTCGCTTTTTAAACCTCTTATAATTCGTAATGCAAAGCGCGAAAAAACCTTTTCAGCTTAACTACCGTTAAATCTTGTAAACAATTTTGTTGCCTTGATGTCGCTATTTTTTATTTTTATATATTTGTGGTAGTACATATTTAAGATGTAATTATGTACATATACATATGTGAATTGAGCGCATAGTTTTAATAAAGTTAAACAATATGTATTACATATGAAATGTAAAAGCCCCGTTAACTCGTAATTAATTCGTAACCTGCGGTAATTCGTAAAAAATGCTGTTTCCTTGCCATTTCGAATTATCGGAATTCGACTGTAACTAATGCCGAGCTACAAAGGTCTCCTAATACAATTCTAACATCGCTTGAGAATATCATGAGGAACTGCGTAGAAGTAACTCACATTCCTCTGTCATGAAGGGAAGTACATTTAGTCTTCATCCCCAAATTAGTTTTTCATCTTTCCTTCTAAAAATTCTAGATTGATTGATTGATATCCATATACGATCTAATCGTATCGTAAACTTTTATCCACGCACAACATGCCTAATGTAAAGGAAGGTCGGTGGTAACGGCTGTACATATTAACTTGCCACATCGAACGATCCCTACATTATGGAGAGTACACAATGGTCGCTTTCCTTTCGCAAAATATGAATAAACGCAAGCTGCGAGTCATTAATTTAAAAACGACATTATAAATCCCACTGCATTTACAGTAAGATCGATATAGCAGTATTTACAGGGCAGATGTTCGCAATCTCTATTTGCGCTGCAAAAAAACAGCCAGAAATTTACGCTGCACAATAGCATGAATTCAAAAATGACTGAATTGAATCACTCAGAATAATCTCGTGAACAGTAAGCACATACTAAGAATAGATTATCCTTTAACTAAATATTATTTTTACTGAACTCCATCACCTAATCCTAGTGTTGGAAACATTTTGCTTTCTGCAAAGACTATAAAATTGACGATCAAGTGACGTTTTCGAAAACAACGTTTTGCTAAATAGCAGGATAATTAACTCCAAACTGGGTAGGTCCTCTATTAAAAGATGTGTCGGCGATGTCTTCCCGCTCCTTCTTAAGAACTCAGTAGTTTACGAACTGCTAATATACCTGGAATCGGGTTGTTGCGTATGCGGATGACGTTGCTATAGCCGAATCAAGAAAACATCTTTATACGATTTAGGAGCTCCAACAGTATAATTTTTACATACTAATACGCTGGGCAGATCGTTGGTTGTGGATAGGGAAAAAAACCCCATAAAACCGATCTTGTCTTCTTCTCTAGGAAATACAATATTCTGATTATAGGCACTCCCTCAACCAACGGTACCAGCTTGGTCTTCTTTGCAACAGCGAAATGCCTGGGTCTAATTTTCGACAGGAATCTAAGCTAGAAACGTAATTTTCAAGAAAGAGTAACTTAAGCCTCAGTAGCTTTATTCTCTTGCCCATTGGTTATAAGACAGATACTTACTTTCGGGTTGGTTGTATGGTGAATGGACTCAATTTTATGGAGCTAACGCAACTTCGCAGTGGCCACGCAAATGCAATATAAACACACTAGGAATCCTACCAGAAAACATCGACTACACCATACCCAAACACTGGTTTGACAAAAACTTCCTCGTTAGCAGTCCCTCTAGATCCTTCAGGGAGGAAAGTGCCTTCTTGGACGACAAATCAATCCACTTATATACCGACGGGTTAAAGACCGGATGCTGTTCTACCGATTGTGCTCCAGAAAATACCGGGGGTGTCAATCCAAAAATTTATGGAATTTCTTAGACACAGTCTAAAAATAGAATACATTCCAAAAGCTTGGAGGGAAGTTAAGGTGGTTTTTATACCTAAAGCTGGAAAACATAGGCATATAACAGCAAAAGGTTTCAGACAAATAAGCCTGTCGTCACTTGTGCTTAAAATCCTAGAGCGTTTATTGGAAATTCATATCACGAACAGATGCAGCAACGGTTTTTTGACCGAGTTACATCATGCTAACATGAAAGGCAAATCTGTAGAAACCGCCCTACATGAGGTGGTGGGAAAATTGAACGGAGTCACTTCGCTGAGTCTGCGATGGCGGCATTCCTCGATATAGAAGGAGCCTTCATTAACGTGAAGTTCAGCCCCATTAAAAGTGCTCTAGTAGACGCAAATATCGCACAGGGGATAATAAATTTGGTTTGCAACATGCTTGCAAGTAGGGTGATAAACTGTTCCATTGGACAAAGCTCGCCTAAAATGTCATTGACCAGGGGAACCCCTTAAGGGAGAGTCATACATCCACTATTGTGGGTGCTGGTCATTAACGACATCCTTAAAAAGCTTAATTCAGTGGGTATTAGCGCTACGGAATCCGCGGTCATAATAGTGCAGGGGAAATACTTAGACACTTTAAGTGAGATTATGGGACTTGCCTTGAAGACGACCAGCACTTGGGCAAGCAGCTGTGGTCTCAATGTCAACCCCTCCAAAACGGAACTGGTTCCTTTTACCAGAAAGTTCAAGATACCGCAATTCACACTCCAAAAACTCAACGGAGTTGATCTGTAGGACCTGGTATGGTGTATTGGCTATATACGGTGATTGTGGGACCCATACTTACATTGCATGGTGGAAAGCCACAAATAAAAACACGATCTACGGCAATTAGCGGCTGTTCAAAGAACGACTTCCATAGCTATTACATGTGCGCTCCATACCACCCCTACGGCAGCACCTTACACCGCTTGACTTACATATAAAAAAGCTTGCTGGCAACAGTGCGATTCAAGTCACTAATCTGGGACACTTTAAGAGCTGTAGCCTTGGACATGGCACGATCCTAGCGGGGCTACTGCCAGGCAATCCTAATTCAACGGATGAAATTCCTTTCTTAATCGACTTCGACATTCCGTGTGATGAAATATATCCGGAGAGGAAGGACTGGCAAGAAAATGCAGTAATCAGGCCAAATGAGGAACAAACAGGTTCGGGTATCTTCTCGGAAGACCAAGAGCTAAGAGTGTCTATAAGACTACCGGACACAGGCAGTGTTTTTCAATCGGAGAATCTGGCTGCCCTCAGGGCGGCTGAGCTAGTGCAGGCGAGATCGGTATCCGCAAGAGTACTCGCTATCTACATCGATAGCCTGGCCGCTCTTAAAGCAATGGCGTCGACGAACGTCAAATCTAAAACAGTCAGGGGCTGCCGCACAATGCTCAATGCATTATGCATTCAAAATCAAGTGAGACTGTGCTGGGTGCCAGGACACTGCGGTATAGAGGAAAATGAACAAGCGGACGAGCTTGCAAGCCTCACTACTCGACAATAGTGAGGTTGCTAACATCAAACCACCCTTCTGCACAGTATGAGGCCCTATCGAGGAGAAGACCATAAAGTCTGCCAACATAAGGTGGTCGAATTTTGAAGGACATAGGGTATACAATGCTTTATGGCCACTTCTCGACGGTAAAAGTAAGGAAGGAAGGGAGCTAATTTAACTGAATAGGAATTCTGACAGGACACTGTCTCCTGCTGTTGCTATGGGCTGTAGTTAGTAATTATATAATGTTTGTTCCTGTAGCTATCGCCCCTGAAGTTTCTGTTTCTGTTGTTATTATTATAAGTATAGAAAGCTTCCCTTAATTTGTTTATGTTCCTACTTAAAACAATTGACGACAAATGTGGACTTATGCTATCTAAAAATGTTTTCAAAAAGAAGGCCTCATGCGCTTCTGGTATAAAGGCGTTTTTTCCCTATCAAATACGTACTTGATATTTACCTTATCTAGAGAATATCTTAATGTATAAAAATAATCACTAACATTATAATTTTTAAAATTTACAGGCTTGTGGTACTGGAACTTCTTCTTCTTATCCTTTTATTAACCCTTTCCTCGTTATACGAACTTATGCGTAACGAGTTTCCCATTTTTACTGCATCGCTGCTGCTCCGCTTATGGGGTTGGCTAATGTCGCAGACCGCAGAACGCGTCTACATAATGCTCTGTTCTGGATCGCTTCAGTGGTCAGCCCCAGTCGTTGTTGCGCATTTGCCATCTGAGAAATCCAGGAATTCCTTTCCGACCTCGTTTTCTTACAGTTGGAGTGACCGTAGTTGATAGTGCCTTTTTAACCGGATTTTCCGCAGATCTTCTTTGAACGTGGCAATACCAGCTTATTCTATTCGCCTTAAGCTGTTCGGTTACCGAATTCTTTATATGTAGACTTCCTCTTATACGCGTAGATCTAATGCAATCGCGTTTAGTGACTCCACTAGACATCCTTAACATTTTCATTTCCGCTGCGGTCATTTTGTTTTTAAACGCTTCGAACATTGTCCAGCACTGTGAACCGTATATAAGAGCTGGTCTAATAATCGTGGTGTTCCCCTTTAATTTAAGTGGAAATTTTCGGTCGCAAAAGATTCCCGAATTTTCACGCCATTTCATCCACCCCACACTCACTCTGTGATTTACGTCGTCGTCACATTTCGCTTCCATGTTAACGATTGATCCTAAGTACTTAAAGATAGCGCTTTTCGGAAGAACTATTCCGTCTAACATTATATCCGGAACAGGTCGCAACGGATGCGCAAATGGGCACGTCAAATGCTCCGTCTTTGAACGACTTATTTTAAACCCGTTTCTCTCTAGCGCATTTCTCCATGGATCTAAGGCGTTCTGTAAATCTTCGACATTATCGCTAAGTATAACTGCGTCGTCAGCGAAGAGAATTGGCGTTACATTTGCTTCGCACATGCAGTCTTTTAAAAGATAGTCGAATACTACGTTAAAGAGGAAAGGGCTAAGTACGCTTCCTTGATGCACTCCAACATTAACTGGAAATTCTCTCTTATTTCTTCGATTGAAAAGTCCGAAACTTCCTCCTCCAATAGACCAACTGTCGACACGTTATCACGTGGAAACTGTTTGTTAAGCAACACCTTGCAGTATTCAAGCCACCGGTCGAACTGGTCCTTTTCATTTGTTAGTAAGTGACCGTCTGCGTTTTTGATGTATTTCGGCGAGGTTATTTCCATTGAATTTTTTCGCCGCTGTGCAGCAAGCTTAAAAATATTTGGCATTTTAGTATTGTACGATGTTTGAACTTCTTGGATAGTTTGTCTTCTATCCGCCGATCGTGAGGATATTTATTCCAACTCCTGGTACAGATTTTCCGCTTCTGCCGCTCGAGTTCGAGCCAGGACTTTCTTTGCGATCTTTTTAAGGCGCTCGTATTCAAGAGCCAGTCGAGCTTTTTCGATATCGTCGTTCCGATCGCATTTTGTCCACGCTTGAAATGCACTCTTTTTGTCAGCGACAGCTCGTTTGGTTTCGTCATTCCACCACCATGTTTCTTTGCCGACGTGATGGTATTTCGATATAGTCCCCAGATGGACTTTGCGAGTGTTATGCATTCCTCGTGCATGCTGTTCCACATTTCTTGCGGGCTAAGTGAGTCTGCTATACCATTTATATTTTGAAGTACTTCTTTAGCCAGTGCTTGTGGTACTGAAACATTTTTTATTAATGAGGTCCAGAACCTTAGATATATTAGAACAAAACTCTTCTAGTTGTTCTCAAACTAAATCAACAAAAACCGCAGCTACAGTTCGATCTCAAAACTCTACGATCACAAAATGTTCTAAGTGTCAAGGGTTTCATTCAATCGGAAACTGTTTTAAATTCAATGCACTTAATGTTAAGAAAAAACATGATCTTGTCAAAAGAAACAAATTGTGTTTTTATTGTCTCTCGGATGCGCATACAACACAGGGTTGCACAAGCGCATTGACGTGTTTCTTTTACAAGCGGAGACACCATTCACTATTGCGTATTCATGAACCGCCATCTGAAAGGCTGGCGAATGAACCAAATCCAGCTGTATCTATTCAGTCACCGTCTGAATAAACTCTTATTCCGTTCAACCCCCGCAGTCGGCGTTACTTGAAAATACAGTCTCTAACAGAACAGCCTCAGCTCACAACACGTATATAGCCGAAAACATAGAATTTTAAACTGTTCTTCTGGTATTTACAACCGTTGGCGAACCGATGATGCTGAGAGCCTTACTTGACCCTATGTCGGAGGCGTCATTTATATCTGAATCTACAGCCCAACACTTAAACCTTAAAAGGGAAAAGGCCCACGTGCAGATATTGGGAGTTGGAGGAACCAACACAGGAGTTTCCCAACATACAGTTTCTCTTACGATACACTCAAATTTCAACAACTTCAAGTTACAGCTCAACGCAATTGCTTTTTACCAATTTGAGTCACCTTCAAAATATTGTACTCGCTGACCCAACATACAATAAGCCCAGAAACATAAACATATTACTTGGTATTGACTGCTACCCATAAATTGTTTTTGAAGGGATTGTGAAAGGAGCACCAGGCACACTTATGGTGCAGAAGACAGAACTGAACAGAATAGGTACTTTCTGGTGGCATCACTTCACACAACGACAGAACAAAGCAACATACAAGAGATTTTGCTGAAATTCATAAAACTGGAGGAAGTAGCCTCGAAACGGTTTCTTTCACCGGAGGATAAATAATGCGAAACACATTTTGCAGAACGCACCATCGACAATTAGACGGAAGGTATATAGCTCATCTTCCATTCAAAGGAGGCACGTGTCCTGTGTAAGGTTGTTTTTTTTAGAATTATAATAGCTATAAAGTAGCATAGGATAATTTTGTTCGCATTTTTTTTGAGGAAACTACGGACGTTGGAAAAAAAATGTTTTCCTTGAATTTCGAGTTAAAGATTTTTTTTTGAAAATGAAGGAGACATCGCAATGCAAAACCCCTATGCTTCTCGATAGATAATATAATGAAGGAGGTATAGCAATAAATATGATCAAAATCGTTCGGGTAGATCTCATGATATAAGTTACACCAATTTGAAAAACGTGGTTTTGAGAAAAACGCAAAAGAAAAAAAGTGCCGCGCTAGCGTATTATTATCACGTACATTTTTATATTACCTTCAATCTGCTATTCTTGGTGCATACATGGGTTAATGCTGAGAGTCCTATATACCTGAGTCGAAATTCTATTGTGCACATTCCATTGCAATTATATTTCACGAGCGATCTTCTGTTCTCTGCCCAACCGTTACTCGTCTCATTATATACCTGGGGTCAGAATCCATTGTCGGCCGCGCGCACTGCCAATCGCTATAACTCGGGTTATAAATGCAATATTGGCATGCTTAATAGCGCAAAATATTCTTAAAAGTATATAGAAAAAATCGAAGCGAAAAATAAAATTACGATTTTTTGAAAATTTGAAAGTGGTGTAACCCCTTAAGGTCCTTAGGAAATGCTCATTATTTCTTACCCCACCATGCGGTTATTAAAAAATCGAGTTCCACAAAAAAGTTGCACATTGATGCGTCCTGCATCTCAGGGTACGTCTCTGAACGAGCATCTGCTTCTGGGCCCTCGGTTGCAGGATGAGATTTTTGATCAAATCGCTCGGTTTCGAAAACTCAAGATCGGTTTCGTAGCAGACATAAATAAGACGTACAGACAAACTTGGGTGTCTAAAGATGACTCCAAATATCAATTAGTTATATGGAGAGACAAAGAAGGCGAGGAGATAAAGGTGTATTCTCTAAGTACACTTACATTTGGCACGGCAGCTGCTCCATATATAGCGATTTGTACTCTTCACCAACTAGCCTTAGACTAACGAGAAGACTATCCACTGGGATCTCAAATTGCTGTTAACAACTTTTATTTTGACGATGTGATTTATGGTGCGGAATCAATCGATGAGGCTCTGGAAATCCAATCTGAACCAATTCATATACTACACCACGGGGGGTTCACATTGAGAAAGTGGTCAAGTAATAGCTAAAGATTCCAGAGCAAGACAGAGAGGTACAACTACGACTTTCATTCGAAGAAGGAAATTTTATATAAACCTTAGCTATTGAGTGGCATCCTGCAAAGGACGTAATTAAATTTAAAATAAGTCTTCAAGATCCAAAGAGAATTACAATGCGTACATTTTCAGCGGACATCGCTCGTCTCTATGATCCAAAGGGATGGATCTCGCCCTGCGTTATCGTTGCCAAGATATTAATGGAAGAAATTTGGAAAGAAGGCCAAACATGGGACAGCGATCTTTCACCAGAAATAATTTCTAATTGGCGTTGTTTAAAGAATGAATTGATCGGGATTAAAAATTGTTGTATTATTTTGGAGTAGCGATGAAGACGAGGATGTGAGAAAACAAGAACTTATTCACATACACATATTTGCTGAACGAAACAAAGAATTGTATCCCTGAAACTAAGAGTTCATCATCGGTGCTGTTAGTATTGAAGCTTGCTGCTACTTTGCGCTTTTTTGCTGAGACTGGGTACCTAAAGGGTGTAGAAAATGATTTTAACTTAGAAGTAGCACAGCCCACCTTTAGCAAAATACTAACAGAAATGTAAGATATTATTGAGACCCACGTCTGCCCTCAATGGGTAAAAACAGAGTACACCGAGTAAACCAAGTTATATTTTTTTGAAAAATTTGGATTCTTAAGTATTATTGGCTGCGTTGACGCGACCCACATAAAAATCGTGGCACCTAACAAAACGGAACAGAATTTATAGTATAACAGAAAAGGATATTATAGTCTAAGCGCCATGATTGTATGTACATAAATACCGCATATAAAAATGAACGTAGCTTTAAAGCGGATGTCGAATTTGATACGGGTGTTGGATTTGATGTGAATGCTGTATTTGATGTATCTTGCGATGAGGTAGATGGCTGTGGAATGGAACGATTCTCCGCGAAACCCAAAGTTTTATCCTTCGGATTGATAACTTTCTCATAACAGAGAAGATTCTAAATTACTTGCTCCACATCTGCCAAATACTTTTGTCTGAATTTACCTCTTCCAGTGGCTTTACACTCCTTTTTGTTAAATCTTTTTTAATTTAAATTTTATATCAGACTAGACCTGTGAATACGAATATGCACTTAATATTCGTGTTCACAGGTCTGGTCTATAGAAATATTTGAAAGTAAAAACTAAGGACATACTTTCTGACATTCTTTCCCGTCTCTTGTCGGTGGTCCTAGGCTGTTAAGTGTCCTGGCTATGTTGTCCCATTCGGCTTTAGCATCAAAGTTTACATTTCCTCTTTTAAATCCGGTAGCTAGAGGTTTATAGGCTTCTATTAGTTCCACAAAGGCTTTGAAATACTTTTGTTTTGTTATTTTGACCCTACAAAAAAAATACATTAATTTGGATTGACAAATAAGTTAACAAATTAAGAAAACTTACATTTTCAGTTGATGTTCTCACTAGGCGTTCACTGTTTTATGGTTGGCAGATACCGTCGTTTTTTCTGTCGTTTTATCGCGCTCAATGCCTCATAGAATAACAGTCAAAGTGCTCAGACGCCATCAGTCGTCAAACAATGGGTTCCACAAACCATTCAACGACAAATGGCGTTCAACGGTATAAAAACATCATACATAATTGCAGTGTAAAGCCTTTAAAACGCTTCACGGAATCAATGTGAATATATTTCTAATAGCTATGCCATGCATACATACAATAACTATTTAAAAAAATATCCTACACCATCTATAATGTTATTATATAACCAAATATCAAACCTAAAATATTTCGTTATAAATAATTATTACCACACCCCATTTAACACACCTTCTTTTTCTTTCATGCACGCATACACCTAACGAGGTATCGCCAGAAGACGAAACTTCTAACGTAGTTGGGATCGAGAACAAAAATTAGCAAGGGAAGTAGATATTAAATATACGAAGGAATTGCGGAAACTGCCCACTATCGATTATCCAGACAACATCAATAACATAAACCCGTGGCACGACAGGATGTTGCAGCGCAAGAACGAGCAAAATGTTGATTAAGAAAATGCAAAAAGCAGAACGTGCATGTATGTGGATAGCAAATCAATATTAGCCAATTCACACACAAGGCATGCTAGACGTATCAGGAGCTGGAAATTCTGGTGTAACAGCTCTAGATCCGCAAACTATGGTTCAACGACCTGGAAACGTCATCAAGGGCAACCCTAGACGATGTAACGTAAAGGCAAAGGGAAAAAAATCAAAAACGCAGTCAAGTGCACTTTATATTGAAGCAATTGTCGCAATAAAATAATTTTTTTGGAACAAGTCATTTTACTTTTCTATCTGTAATTTATTCGTTGTATCAAGTTGTTCAAAGGTAAGCACGTCAGAACCTATCATACGTCGAAAATGTAGCTTGATGGGCTTCACCCCTGCTTCCCACAATCCGCCGAAGTGTGGTGCAGAAGGGGGAATGAAGTGCCAGGTAATGGAATCCTGAGCCAGAGACTCAGCAACGATAGAGTTATGGTATTCGAATAAAGTTAAATTATGCAGTTCAGATGTTATTTTAGCAGATCCTCTAAAGTTAGCCCCATTATCTAAGTACATATGTGAAGGCCTGCCACGGCGGGCGATGGAGCGACGGAGAGCTGTAAGAAATGCTTCGGTTGTTAAATCAGTGACAACTTCCAAGTTAATTGCCTTTCTTGCAAGATAGACTAATAGAGAAACATAGCCCTTTGTTGTTTGTGTCTTGCGACCGAGCTTTACTTTGATCGGAAGAGGACGAGCGTAATCACAAGCGCAGTGTGTGAAAGGTTTACTTGCTTGAACTCTTGCTGAGGGTAAATTACACATTAGTTGAGTTGTTGTTAATTTCAGCTGCCGAAAACATTTTATGCAATTGTGTGCGATCTTCCGCAACAAATTTTTACTTCCAATGATCCAGAGCTCCTGCCTAATAAGAGAAAAGAGTGCCGAAACTCCGGGATGAAGAATTCGTTCGTGTGCGTCTTTAGCGATAAGTTGTGTAACCGTGTGGCCCTTAAGAATGATGATAGGATGTTTTGCATTGAATGTTACATCGGCTTCTTGAATACTACCTCCAACGCGAAGAACTTGATCGTCATCAAAGAATGTATTGAGTGCTATTATTGGACAATTCTTGCTAAAGTGGCCATGTTTGTGGCAATACGAGAAATAGTCTCCGAAGTAAAGATTTTGCAGCCATTTTATGAGAGAACGTTTCGCTCCATGGATTTCAGAAGGAAGAAGTTGTTTGCCCGAATTTCGTGATATTTTACAGCAGAGAGAAACCGAAGTAAATACGCGACGCTGCGAACGAGACGATTACACGATGAGATGCGTGATGATAGAAAGTCGAAAGGGTGTTCAGATTAAAGGTGGTGCAGGATTGTTGAAACGATTTTCTTTCCTCTAGTCTGCAATTTGGATGCTCTTCAAACAAGTCAGCTATAAGCCAAGAATCTTCTGTCTCTTTTATCCAGTGAGGACCTGTCCACCAAATAGGGTGTGCTTCCAAAACCGATGGTGCTATTCCGCGACGTCCAAACGTGGAATGGAAAGTTGTTTTGTCCGAGCAACGCGAGTCTTTGCTGCAACAATGTTGGTTTGAATTTGTCCGTTCGGTAGGACGTATTGCGAATAGATGACGGCGGAGTGCGCAGAGGCCGATGCATCCGAAAAGCCATGAAGCTGAAATGAACTGTCTACGGTTCCGAAATGACGAAATATGTTTATTGAGGCAAAGGCCAAAAGATCCGGGCGAATGCTGCACCATTAATTGGCAATGTAGTCAGGTAGTTGATCATCCCAACCGAGCTTCTGAGCCATAAGTCCTGAAGCATTATTTTGAGTAGAACGAGGTGATCGAAGATTCGAGATATGTTTTTTAAAGTTTGCCGTATTGTCAAGAGCTCGTCTGGCGTTAGGTTAATGTGAAAGGAAAAACAATCGATTTTAGGATTCCAGTGCATACCGAGTACCTTTGTCCACGATTCCGATTCACTCTCTATAAGCATTGATTCACTTTGTTCAGGGTTTCCTTCCGGAAGGAGCTGCTTAAAGATTGCATCAGCGATTGATTTCCCACCAGAGACAATATCGTACACGTAAGTATCATTCAGTAGTATTTCTGCAGCGACAGGATACTCCTCACAATAATTGGAAGCAATATGTTCCAAAACACGCACGGATTGGATAGGAGTGTGAGTGTGTTGGAATATTAAAAACGCACGAGACGACGGTTTAATTCAGAGTGAACATATATTTCGATGTATTCTTTTTCAAAGTTGTGAATGTAATAAAGTAGAATATAAGTGTAATATAAGAACATAATTGTAATGCAATAGTTTTGTTCCATAAAAAGGAGCAAAGTAACATTAGTAAATTTAACGTAGTATTCATAGTATTCATAATTAGTATTACATAGTATTCATAGTTATTTTAATTTTGTTTTTGATTGATTTATTTATAATTAACAGAGTGGTGAGGTAATAATGTTCGATAGGGTCGGACGGCGATTTTCTCTACACTATTCTCTGAAAGTGATAGTCTTCATCCGCCACGCGAATTTGACGAAACATTTTAACAACATCCGCGCAGAAAACTACCTGGTGCCGGCGAAATCTTAAATGAACGGAAAAGATATTTCTATGAACCGGAGGGCCTTCCATAAGATATTGATTAAGAGAGTTTCCGTTGGTATCCGCAAACGATCTGTTAAATACGACGCGAAGTTTGGTGGAAATGCTGTCGGGTTTAAATACCGCATGATGTGGAAAGTTTTCGCATATTCCCTAAATCAAAATATTCCTCTTAAAATTTAAAATTTCGAGTAAAATCGATGCAATACCTCATTTTTTAAAAATTTCCTTTCCATAGCTTTCAAACACGCGATCGCGCCAGTAAGAGTGTCACCAAAAATAGGTTTTGTTTTAAAGGGAAGCCTTACGACGTGCCTTCCGCTTTCGTCCCTACGATGGGTATCAATAAAATGTTTTTCGATCGCTTGATCTTCTTGGGACATCATAATTTTCGGGTCGACTTCCTGGATTGTCGAAAAGGATTGCAGTGTTGAATCAATTTCAAAAATTGCATGATTTGCATAAATGATGTTCTGGTTTTTCGATGGTAACTGACCTGCCAATATCTCACCAAATATGGTTTTCTGGACAACTGGAAGAACGTTGTTGTTTCGAACGATTTCTCCTTGAAGAATATCCCAACATACATCTGCACCAAGCAACAAGTCAATCGATCTAGATTTGTTGAAGGATGGATCGGCTAGATTGAGTTTAAGCTTTGAAACGTGATTCCAATCTTGAAATTCAAAGAAAATAGATGGTAGATTTGAGGTGACACACGATAGGATATAAGCGTTAACCGCAATATTTGATTTACCGAAACGAGAAGTTATGAGCATGGAAACAAGACTCCTAGATTTTCCAGCGCACGTTGCGCCTTTTCCACTAAACGGAATGCGAGCATTGGTTCTTTTTAATCTAAGTCTTTGGACAAACGAGTCGGTATCAAACGAAACCTGCGAGCCTGAGTCAATGAGCATCCGAACGAGGTGAGATTTTCCATTATAATCGAAAACTTTTCCAACGGCAGTAGGTAACAAAGTTTGTGGCAAGAAATGAGTAGGATCGATTGTGTGGTTTATTACAAGGATTCGAGTAAGTAGTCTGCGAAGTTGCCTTTGAACTTGGATCTGCGGTGTTATTTTGCAGATGGATTTAAAGAAATTAGGTGTACGAGTGTATGATGGCGTGAATTACAGGTCTTGCACCGAAATTTTGACTGACAACGAATTGAATTATGTCCACTGCGCAAACAGTTGAAGCAAAGCTTCTTAGATTTAACTAAATCCCATTTAGATTCCACATTCATGGCGAGAAATTCTGAGCATTGCGAAAGTATGTGATGAGAATTACACAGAGGGCAATGGTTTGCTGACGACACGTGCATATTTTTAAAGGTCGTAGGCTTCGACCTTGTATTTACCTCAGGAAAATCCTTTACATGATTCAAGGGCTTTACAACGGCGTTCTAAGAAACGTAGAAATTCATCTATCGACGGTTTCTCAGAATCTATGCTTTCAGCTGACCAAGCTTGTCACGTTTCTGGGTCGACTTTACTGTAAAGAGTGTAGATCATCCACGGATCAAATTCGAGAGATCCTAAAGAAGTAAGACCACCCGAAATATTGCGTAACGATTTAATATTCGAACTTTGAATTGATGGCAACTGCATAAATGTCTCAAGAAGGCTATTAACAATGAAGAGTGGCCTGTCATACCTTTTACATAACCTATCCCATGCCTGCTGATAGGTAGCATCAGGCAAGAAGGCAAGAAAGAAGGATATGGAACTTTTGCCCATCTGATAGATTTGTTTTGTGGTGAACCAAGCTCTTGAACATGTCTCTAAAAGAGGGCCAATCTCGATAGCTGCCCGAAAACGGCTCAATATGAATTTTTGCAAATATTCGTTAAAGAATTGGCCTAAGCTGGTGGATTGCTTGTTGGCAGAAGATGAAATGTTAGCCGAGTGATTCAATTGGGACGCACTAGATTTAGATTCTCTTTCCCGAATTGCAGCAAGTAAAACAGCTTTGATCATGAGGTACTTTCACTTGAAGTCCTCAAATTCTTGCTCAGGATCAGTGTAGTTTTCTTCTTCAGAAAATCCATAAATTTGTACCTGAGATGCGCTAAATTTACTCCAGATCTGTTCTAATTTATTAAGCCGCACCTGAATTGTCTCTGTAATACACGTTTCTACCATTTTATCTGCAAACACAGCTAACCTAGTTAACGAGCCTTTAAGATTACTGCGAGTGACACGAACAATAGCTAGATTACTCCTAGAAGTCATTCTCGCAACCGACGATGAATGAGGGACCTCACGCGCAAAAGTTTAAAAATGTACTTCAATATTTCTGAATAAAAATACCACGTGTCTTAAAGCAACTGAATATTAAAGTCTAACTTTCAAATTTTCTAGTTGCACGAACGTTCTCACAGGTATTGGGAAATGATTTAATGATTTTCACTTAAATTCATACATAAATAGACTCATACATAAGATGGGGTTTTCCATTTGCAAAGTTCATGCATTCACTAATATTCCTGAATGATCCCAAATTAATCCAAAGATGAAATGCAATAATATATTTCATGGGATTCAAAACGAAATGTTACAGCAGAGTTTCCACGATTTCCAGTTTCATCACATTTTCCGTTAATTCCAATAATAAGATAAGAATACCGGAAGCAATGTAAAGTCCAAAGGTTAGTTGACGAAATTAAAATTCGATCCGGCTCGATACGGACCAGAAATTATGTTTGGAAATTGTCGAATCAAAAGGGTTAAGGACCAGCACTTGCAGAACAAAGTGATAGCCGACGAAAATATGAATTGCAAAATCTAAAATGAAATAAATTGTTAAGTACTGTAATATTTCGGCTAGGGTTCGAAATGATGAAACGTTATTCTGTTTCTAAAAACACTCTATTTATTATTATTTAAATACAACTTTCAATTAATTCACAAACAATTTCACTTCTATTTCACAATTCAAATCCCTTATCTTTCATTTAGTAAGACTTAGGTCCTTTTCCATCGCTTTCCAAAAATCAACTTATCGTCCGCAGTTTCTCATCCTGTATTTATACCACATTTGTCGGGTTCTAGTTCTTTATGGTAACTTCTGGTTTGAAACTGGGGTAATAACTGAACTCTCCAACGTGGAGAGTTTGTATGATCCTAAAGTTATGCAACACTGCATAATTGATTTAATCACATATATAGAAATAGAAGTGAAATTGTTTGTGAATTAATTGAAAGTTGTATTTAAATAATAATAAATAGAGTGTTTTTAGAAACAGAATAAGGTTTTATCATTTCGAACCCTAGCCGAAATATTACATTGGTGTCAGAAGTGGGATAAAACTTATTCTGAGTGCTGTGAAATAATAAAAAAAAAAAAAAAATGGCACGTACATTGCTGAAGCTAAGTATACCCCTGCTGAAAATTGAGCTAGAGAAGCGGAATCTCTCCGCAGCTGGAGGGAAAAGTGATCTGATTCTTCGGCTACAAGAAGCGATAGAAAATGATGGAAAAGATCCGAAATCCATTTTGTTCGACGTAGAAGAGGAGCTTGTAAGCACTGGGGTTGACATGTCTGCCATGATGGAATTGCTCCTTGGATTGAATTCTAAGTTAGAAGAACAAAGTCGAAGTATGGATTCTAAGTTTGAAGAACAGAAGAATTCTCTAGAAGAACAAAGGAGAAGTATGGATTCAAAGTTTGAAGAACAGAAGAATTCCATTGTTGCCGCGCAGAAAGACACTGTTGAAGAGTTCAAGAATTCTCTAGAAGCGAAATTCGAAATAATCGATCAAAAATTAAATATGCACGAGGCAAAACTCTCAAAGATTTTAACCGAATAACCGCCCTAGAAGGAAAGAGATGCAACCGCCTGTCTTCGATGGCCAAACATCGTGGCCAATATATAGAGAACAATTTGAAGCAGCTGCCATGACCAACAACTGGGACGACAGAGAAAAGTCGATTGCGCTAACGCTGGCACTGAGAGGTACAGCTGCGGAATTGCTGCAAACCATCTCAGAAGATAAAAAACTCAACTACAACGCTCTGCTTAAAGCCATAGAAATGCTGTTCGGTTGATGACCATATGCAACAAGTATACAGAGTCCAACTGCGCAGCAGAGTCCAGAAGAGGGGAGAAACACTTCAGCAGTTGCAGGCCGATATCGAACGGTTGGGGCATTTATCTTATCCTTATGCCGGAGAAGACATTATCAGCGAAATGGCTGTAGAGGCGTTTACCCAAGCAATTGAAGATAGGCAGTTGCAAATGGTTGTAAGAATGACTGGAAAACGAACCCTCCCTGAGGCCCTAGCATTTGCCCTGACGATGAAAGCTGTCGACAAATCATCTCAAGGAATCCACCGCGTGAGAGAAATGACAGCCGTGGTATGCTCATGCCAACGAACAGATGTCGTGGAGCGGAACAGTGTGCGTGGAGGACAAATCCGGTGTTGGAACTGCAACAAAATAGGACATCTGCAGCGTGAGTGCAGAGCTCCACTTAAACAACGCAGTTGTCCACAATGCGCTGCTAGGAGGCGTAACGAAGAGGCATCTGGCAGGAATAACATCTATCCTGCAAGCAGCGCAACATCAAGTCAACAGGCGGGAAACGTATAAGAACCAACTTCGAGGGGCAGAAGTTGGTTTCTGGAATAGACGCCCCCAGGATCAAAATCCAAGTCTCCCAAACAAAACGAAGTAACAAGAGTCTTACAGTGGAAGCCCACATTGGCCAGAATAAATGCGTGGCCACCATTGACACCGGTGCCACCGCTTCCATTATAAGAAGGCACATCGCTACTGATTCATGGCTGCACAATACCAGTAGCTACTGTCTGAAAACAGCAACAGGAGCGACGGCGGAGGTATATGGAGAGGTTCTTCTTACGATCAATCTGGCAGGACTAACATTCACCCACGTATTCCTAGTGGCCGATATACTCGTATGCCACGATTGCATCATTGGAGTTGACTTTATGAAGGCGCATAATGTAGTGCTCGACATCGGAACTCAAGTACTTAAGTACAGGAACATTGAGATTCCGATGGTGTACGGGAATGAGAATGTCGCATGCCTTAGGACAGTAGTCAGCAAGGACGAGACCTTACCACCTTCCGCAGAGACATTTATTTAGGCGAAGTTGGAAGGTGATCTTGGGACCCATCGATTCTATTTGATTGAGCCGGACTCTAATCATCATTATCAGAACTACGTCGTGGGAAAGATGCTCGTTGAGCCGAAAGGCAAAATGATCCCAGTAAGAATATTGAATGTGGGAAATAAGAGCATCAAACTAAAGCAAGGACAATCGATCGGAGCGTGCGTACCGATAACTGCTGGCACCAAGTTGTCGAAGGAAAATGCTGCTATATCTTTGCCATCAAGAAGCACAGCCGAGTTGAAAAGAACTATACTCAGGCAAACCGAGCTGAACCAGGAGCAACGAGTGATGGCAGAGGAACTAATCAACGAATTTGCAGACGTATTTGCCTCGCAGGATGGCGAATATGGCAGCACACATTTGGTACAACACCGAATAGACACAGGAGATGCAAGACCCAAACGTCAACCTCCTAGGCGGTTACCATTAGCTAAGCAGACGGAGGTTGCAGAAGTGGTTTCGACTATGGCAAATCAAGGGTTGATTGAAGGCTCTAAGAGTCCGTGGGCATCACCCGTTGTACTGGTCAAGAAGAAAGACGGCACCAATTGATTCTGCGTGGATTATCGCCAGCTAAATAATGTCACCAAGAAGGATAGCTACCCCTTGCCAAGGATTGACGACACAAAGGACACACTGTCAGGAGCGCAATGGTTCTCCACACTTGATTTGAAGAGTGGCTACTGGCAAGTACAGATCCATCCGGAGGACCGTGAGAAGACAGCCTTCACCGCAGGAATCGGGCTTTGGCAATTCACAGTAATGCCATTCGGATTGTGCAATGCACCGGCAACCTTTGAGCGTCTAATGGAACGCGTTTTGCTGGGACTAACATGGAAAACTTGTTTGGTCTACCTGGACGATGTCATCGTGGTCGGCAAAACTTTTCAAGAACATCGAGATAACTTAAAGGAGGTGTTCCAAAGACTACGAAGTGCACAGCTAAAGTTAAACCCGAAGAAGTGTCACCTCTTTAGGCCAGATGTCAAATACTTGGGACACATCATCTCATCCCAAGGGGTAAGGACAGACCCAGGAAAGATCGAAGCGGTGAAAAATTGGCCAGTCCCAAGAGACAAACACCAACTGAAAAGCTTTCTGGTACTCGCTACCTACTACAGGCGGTTTGTGAAGGATTTTGCTGGCATAGCAAAGAGTTTGCATCAACTAACAGAAAAGGGAAAACAATTCAAATGGTCAAGTGAATGCGAAAGAAGCTTCAAAACTCTCAAACAACAACTATGTGAGGCCCCTGTACTAGCGTACCCTACTCCAGGAAAAACATTTATTGTGGATGCAGATGCCAGTAACGTCGGAATTGGAGCTGTCCTTTCGCAGATGCATGACGGGCAAGAGAAAGTTGTTTCCTACTTTAGCAAGGTGCTCTCTAAGCCGGAAAGGAACTACTGTGTTAAAAGGCGGGAACTTCTTGCTTTGGTATTGGCAACAAAGCTTTTCCATAAGTACCTGTACGGACGAAAATTCATTCTTCGCAGAGACCATGCATCTCTGAAGTGGTTTCTGCAATTTAAAAATCCTGAAGGACAAGTCGCAAGGTAGATTGAACGACTCCAGATGTACGACTACGAGATACAGCATCGAAAGGGAAGCCTTCACTCTAATGCGGATGCTCTGTCCCGGCGACCTTGCAAATCTGACTGCAAACATTGCGCACGACAAGGAGAAAAAGATGCGGTATCCACTCAACACGAACACGAAGAAAAACCAGATTGGCAGGAAATATCCAATAAAAGTCCCGAGCTAAAGGCATACTGGGCACAGTGGAACTCGCTTCATGTTCAAGATGGTGTTTTGAGGCGAAGGTGGGAAAGCTCGGATGGAAAGACGTTTGTGATGCAGCTCGTTGTGCCAAGGTCGAGAGTCAGTGACGCGCTAAGGGAACTGCACGATGGAGTATCCGGAGGTCACCTGGGAGTGAATAAGACGTTAGAAATGGTTCGAGAACGTTTTTATTGGGTACACGCCAAGGACGATGTCGAAAACTGGTGCAGAAAGTGTGTCACCTGCGCAGCCAGTAAATGCCCGAGGGTTGAAACTCACGGCAGAATGCAGCAATACAACTTTGGAGCGCCCTTCGAAAGAATCGCAGTTGACATCGCAGGACCGTTTCCCGAAACCAAAAATGGGAACATTCTTGTTGTTATGGACTACTTCAGTAAGTGGCCTGAGGCTTTCGCTATCACTAACCAGGAAGTAAAAACCGTGATTAAGCAGGTCGTTTACAACTGGGTGAGCAGATTCGGCGTACCGATGGAATTGCACTCGGATCAAGGGCGCAACTTCGAGTCCAAGATTTTCCAAGGGGTGTGCGAGCTACTAGGAATTAAAAAGACGAGAACAACACCGCTCCACCCGCAATCGGACGGGATGGTGGAACGTTTCAACATAACCTTGAATGAACACCTATCAAAGGTCGTTGGCGACAAGCAATGCGATTGGGATAGGCAGATTCTAATGTTTCTATTAGCCTATCGAAGTGCAGTACACAACACCATAAGTTGAAAGTGGTTCATGTGGACCGAATACATCGCTATATTGGGCAGAATGTCGAAGAGTTTGTTCGGGACGAACAAGTTTAAGAGGGGGATATTGTGGCATATATCTCCACGTTGGTGAGTTCAGTTATTACCCCAGTTTCAAACCAGAAGCTACGAGAAAGAACTAGAACCCGACAAATGTGGTAAAAATAAATGAGAAACTGCGGACGATAAGTTGATTTTTGGAAAGCGATGGAAAAGGACCTAAGTCGTACTAAGTGAAAGATAAGAGATTTGAATTGTGAAATAGAAGTGAAATTGTTTGTGAATTAATTGAAAGTTGTATTTAAATAATAATAAATAGAGTGTTTTGAAACAGAATAACGTTTTATCATTTCGAACTCTAGCTGAAATATTACAGAAGTGGGATAAAACTTATTCTGCGTCCTTTGAAAAAAAAAAGTAAAAAATTCCACGTACATTGCTGCAGCTAAGTATACCCCAGCTGAAAATTGAGCTAGAGAAGCGGAATCTTTCCGCAGCTGGAGGAAATACTGACTTAATTCTTCTAATTGAATTGAATTCTAAGTTAGAAGAACAGAAGAATTCTTTAGACGAACAAAGGAAAAGAATTCAAGAATTTTCTAGAAGCGAAATTCGAAATAATCGATCAAAAATTAAATATGCACGAGGCAAAACTCTCAAAGATTTTAACCGAATTCCAGGAACAGCTCGTGAAAGTCGTGGAACAGTTCGGGAAGGTTGAAAACAATATTGAGAATCTTGCTAAACAACTAGAGAGAGTAAAGAAACAGAAGGCCCGAGAAATTTCTACAGACTGCCGTAGAAGGAATGTGATGCAACCGCCTATTTCCATGCCCAAGCATCGTGGCCAATATATAGAAGACAATTTGAAGCAGCTGCCATGACCAACAACTGGGACGACGGGAAAAGTCGATTGCGCTAACGCTCGTACTGAGAGGAATTGCTGCAAACCATCTCAGAGGATAAACAACTCAACTACGACGCTTTGGTTAAAGCCATAGAAATGCGCTTCGGAGATGACCATAGGCAGCAAGTATACAGAGTCCAAAAGAGTGGCGAAACACTTCAGCAGTTGCAGGCTGATATCGAACGGTTGGCGCATTTTTCTTATCCTAATGCCGGAAAAGACCTTATCAACGAAATGGCTGTAGAGACGTTTAACCAAACGATTGAAGATAGGCAGTTGTAAATGGCTGTAAGAATGGCTGGAAAACGAACCCTTCCTGAGGACCAAGCATTTGCCCTAACGATGAAAGCTGCCGACCAAGCATTTCAAGGAATCCACCGCGTGAGAGAAGTAGCACCGTGTAATACTCACTCCAACGAGCAGACGTCGTGCAGCGGAACAGTGTGCGTGGGGGACAAGTCCATTGTTGGAACTGCAACAAAATAGGACATCTGTAGCGTGAGTGCAAGGCTCCACTTAAACGACACAGTTGTCCACAATGCGCTGTTAGGAGGCGTAACGAAGAGGCATCTAGCAGGAATAACATCTATCCTGCAGGCAGCGCAACATCAAATCAACAGGCAGGAAACGTGTAAGAACCAACTTCGAGGGGCAGAAGATGGTTTCTAGAATTGGCGCCCCCAGGATCAAAGTCCAAGTCTCCCAAACAAAACGAAGTAACAAGAGTTTTACAGTGGAATCCAGAATAGGTCAGAATAAGTGTGTGGCTAACATTGACACCGGTGCCACTGCCTCCATTATATGAAGGGATATCGCTCATGATTCATGGCTGCACAAAGACAGTAGCTACTGTCTGAAAACAGAATTTGGAGCGACCGCGAAGGTGAATGGAGTGGTTGTTTATCAATCAATCTGGCAGGACTAACATTCACCCACGTATTCCTAATGGTCGATATATGCGACGAGTGCATCATTGGAGTTGACTTTATGAAGGCGCATAATGTAGTTCTCGACATCGGAACTCAATTAGTGAAGTACAGGAACGTTGAGATTCCGGTGGTGTACGGGAATGAGAATGCCGCATGCCTTAGGACAGTAGTCAGCAAGGACGAGACCTTACCACCTTCCGCAGAGACATTTATTTGGGCGAAGTTGGAAGGTGATCTTGGGACCCATCGATTCTATTTGATTGAGCCGGACTCTAATCATCATTATCAGAACTACGTCGTGGGAAAGATGCTCGTTGAGCCGAAAGGCAAAATGGTCCCAGTAAGAATCTTGAATGTGGGAAATAAGAACATCAAACTAAAGCAAGGACAGTTGTCGAAGGAAAATGCTGCTATATCCTTACCATCAAGAAGCACAGCCGAGTTGAAAAGAACTGTACTCAGGCAACCCGAGCTGAACCAGGAGCAACGAGTGATGGCAGAGGAACTAATCAACGAATTTGCAGACGTATTTGCCTCGCAGGATGGCGAATATGGCAGCACACATTTGGTACAACACCGAATAGACACAGGAGATGCAAGACCCATACGTCAACCTCCTAGGCGGTTACCATTAGCTAAGCAGACGGATGTTGCAGAAGTGGTTTCGACTATGGCAAATCAAGGGTTGATTGAAGGCTCTAAGAGTCCGTGGGCATCACCCGTTGTACTGGTCAAGAAAAAAGACGGCACCAATAGATTCTGCGTGGATTACCGCCAGCTAAATAATGTTACCAAGAAGGATAGCTACCCCTTGCCAAGGATTGACGACACAAAGGACACACTGTCAGGAGCGCAATGGTCCTCCACACTTAATCTAAAGAATGGCTACTGGCAAGTACAAATCCACCCGGGGGACCGTGAGAAGACAGCCTTCACCGCAGGAAACGGGCTTTGGCAATTCACAGTAATGCCATTCGGATTGTGCAATGCTCCGGCAACCTTTGAGCGTCTAATGGAACGCGTTTTGCTAGGACTAACATGGAAAACCTGTTTGGTCTACCTGGACGATGTCATCGTGGTCGGCAAAACTTTTCAAGAACATCGTGAGAACTTAAAGGAAGTGTTCCAAAGATTGCGAAGTGCACAGCTAAAGTTAAGCCCGAAGAAATGTCATCTCTTTAGGCCAGATGTCAAATACTTGGGACACATCATCTCATCCAAAGGGGTAAGGAAAGACCCAGAAAAATCGAAGCGGCGAAAAATTGGCCAGTCCCAAGAGACAAACACCAACTGAGAAGCTTTCTGGGACTTGGTACCTACTACAGGCGGTTTGTGAAGGATTTTGCTGGCATAGCAAAGAGTTTGCATCAACTAACAGAAAAGGGAAAACAATTCAAATGGTCAAGTGAATGTGAAAGAAGTTTCAAAACTCTCAAACAACAACTATGTGAGGCCCCTGTACTAGCGTATCCTACTCCCGGAAAAACGTTTATTGTGGATGCAGATGCCATTGACGTCGGAATTGGAGCTGTCCTCTCGCAGATGCATGGCGGGCAAGAGAAAGTAGTTTCCTACTGTAGTAAGGTGCTCTCTAAGCCGGTAAGGAACTACTGTGTTACCAGGCGGGAACATCTTGCTTTGGTCTTGGCAGCAAAACAGTTCCATAAGTACATGTATTGACGAAAATTCATTCTTCGCACAGACCATGCGTCTCTGAAGTGGTTGCTGCAATTTAAAAATCCTGAAGGACAAGTCGCAAGGTGGATTGAACGACTCCAGATGTACGACTACGAGATACAGCATCGAAAGGGAAGCCTTCACTCTAATGCGGATGCTCTGTCCCGGCGACCTTGCAAATCTGATTGCAAACATTGCGCACGACAAGAAGAAAAAGATGCGGTATCCACCCAACGGCTAAGAGCTGAGCCCACCGACGGTTGGAATGAAAGTGAAATGCGAAACGTCCAAAAAGAGGATCCCGATATCGAGCCAATACTCGCTTGGAAAGAGCATGAAGAAAAACCAGATTGGCAGAAAATATCCAATAAAAGTACCGAACTAAAGGCATACTGGGCACAGTGGGACTCGCTGCATGTTCAAGATGGTGTTTTGGGTGCATGCCAAAGACGATGTCGAAAATTGGTGCAGAAAGTGTGTCACCTGCGCCGCCAGTAAAGGCCCGAGGGTTGAAAATCACGGCAGAATGCAGCAATACAACGTTGGAGCGCCCTTCGAGAGAATCGCAGTTGACATCGCAGGACCGTTTCCTGAAACCGAAAATGGAAATCGCTACATTCTTGTTGTTATGGACTACTTCAGTAAGTGGCCTGGGGATTTCGGTATCCCTAACCAGGAAGCAAAAACCGTGATTAAGCAGATCGTTTACAACTGGGTGAGCAGATTCGGCGTACCGATGGAATTGCACTCGGATCAAGGGCGCAACTTCGAGTCCAAGATTTTCCAAGGGGTGTGCGAGCTACTAGGAATTTAAAAGACGAGAACAACACCGCTCCACCCACAATCGGACGGGATGGTGGAACGTTTCCACAGAACCTTGAATGAACACCCATCAAAGGTCGTTGGCGACAAGCAATGCGATTGGGATAGGCAGATTCTAATGTTTCTATTAGCCTATCGAAGTGCAGTACACAACACCATAAGTTGAAAGTGGTTCATGTGGACCGAATACATCGCTATATTGGGCGGAATGTCGAAGAGTTTGGTCGGGACGAACAAGTTTAAGAGGGGGTTATTGTGGTATACATGTGATTAAATCAAGAATCCGGTGTTGCATAACTTTGCGATCATACAAACTCTCTACGTTAGAGAGTTCAGTTACTACCCCAGCTTCAAACCAGAAGTAACAAGAAAGAACTAGAAACCGACAAATGTGGTATAAATACAGGATGAGAAACTGCGGACGATAAGTTGATTTTTGGAAAGCGATAGAAAAGGAGCTAAATCTTAATAAGTGAAATATGAGAGATTTGAATTGTGAAATAGTAGTGAAATTGTTTGTGAATTAATTGAAAGTTGTATTGAAATAATAATAAATAGAGTGTTTTGAAACAGAATAACTTTTTATCATTTCGAACCCTAGTTGAAATATTACAATATTTTTTGAATTCTGTTTCCATAACGCACCAAGTTTTTTCTTCTTTGTTCTTACTAATTATCTGTTTACTTTATGTTCAAGCTATCTCAGTTCACATCGGTTTTATATGTTCTTTGTCGTTTCTCTTCTTAGCATGTAAAAGTAATGCTATCAATTTGTCTGTGTTCGATTTAAACTTCGCTATGGGTTTTTCTTTTATTTTTCACCATGACCAGCAGCAATGATACTGGCTTCGACAGAACATATTAAAAAAACAAATATCTACTAAATACCATCTGCAAAAGTAGTAATGGTAAGCATATTTGCGACATAAATGCGCAGAGCCTTGTGAATAAGTTTGATGAGTTCAGAATGATTTTTGAGAAAAGTTTAATTGATATTGTGTACGTTTCCGAGAATTGGTTTCATTCTAGTTTGAAGAGTAATTTTTTTACTTTAAGAGGGTTTAAAAACCTTACCGAGCTGATCGTACTCACACAACTGGAGGAGGCGTTGCTATATATGTTAGGAACTACATCAGGTCTAGTTGCGTTACGCATTCGGATGGCTCCCAGCCTTGCGACTTTTATTTTATCGATATCCTCAATGGCGAGAATAAATGCATCATTGGTGCTTTTTATATGCCACCACATGTCGCAAATTCGAGTATCATTTGCCCTACTGTGGCAGAAGTATCTCATCTTGCACCTAAATTCATCAATTGTGGAGATTTAAATATAAATCTTATGCAAAACTTCGATGAACTCTTTTGGCCTTTCTTTCGTTAACTATAGTGAGCCAACTCACTTCAAGCCTAACTGTGTGCCGTCTTTGTTAAATGTGTTCCTAGTTAGTGATCAAAGTGTTGCTAAATGTTTTACTCAATTATCTGTCCCCGTATTTTCGTATCACAATCTCATTTTTGACTTACATATGAATAAAAACTTAGCGCATCCCATTCAGTATCGCGATTTCCGGAGTGTCAATGTTGAAAGTCTTTTTTTGTGATTGTTCGTCAATTGATTGGAACGCAATTTTCTTTGCTTCTCACGTTAACAAACAAACCGAATTTCTGACCACCGCAATTTACTACCTGTTTAAAAAAAATTCCACCTCACTTCAAAAACTAAAAGTCGCTTTCAATTCCATTGCACGATTTGTGTTCAATCTTCGGCGGTTTGATCATATTTCATCTGAAGCTCTTCAACTTCTTGGATGCAACCTTGATGTCTTTTTTGAGTATCGATGCTGCTCTTTACTTTTCAAAAATGTTCACAAGAAAGAGCCTAACTATTTATTGAATAAAATTAACTTATGCTCGTCTAATCGCTATATTGTATTGCGACCTTCCACATATACCTGTTTGACATCACGCAGGCAATTTTCATATATGCTGTCAGACTCTGGAACAATCTACCCAATTACGTGAGCTCTAGAATCGGACACAGAAAATTTATACTCTCAACTAGTCCTTGGTTGCGCTTTTATCTAATGTTTAATTTCAAATTGAATATAATTTTTAAATTGTTTCTTCTTTTTGTGTTTTTTTATTGATTGTCATAGCTTACTTTGCTCATTATACGTAATATTTTGTTATCTCATATCCTGTAATAATTATAAGTTTATCTTGATGTACAGCTTTTCCTATTCCCTATTCCCTTCTCGCGCCAGCACTTCCGTCCTGTTGACCAAGAAGTCCGTTGTGCGTTTCCCGACGAGCCACTGCAACGTCAGCATTGCCACCGTGTAACTCCTTGTGCTCAACTACGGCTCCTACGCCTAGGAGCCTTGGAGCTGAACACGTATTCGTAAAAAGGCTCTCGTCATTACAGTTAAAGCACCGGATGAGTGCGCGCGATTGGTTGTCCTCCCTGACAACCGAAATTAGTGGTTCCTCCACGTTCACATACGCCAAATCCGGCTTCACCGAACGACGCGACCTCGGATTCGGTGGCGGAGCAAACGTTTCCACGTTAGCCCGTACAGTCTCCAACCTTCGACCCAATTTAACTAAATCTGCAACACACTTCGGGTCTGCCAGCCCAAGTTGTTGCTGCCAGGTTTCTCTGAATGATAGCAAGCTTTCGCCGCTCCGTTAGCGGTTCCGAAAGCCTGCCAAACATGTATTGAATCACCGCTACGTATACCCCTATGGATTCACTCTTCCCCTCCTCCAGTAGAAGATCTTCATAGTTGGGGGAAAGAAACTCCACTCGCACCTCGCAATCGGCAAATGCTCGCTGTGTTCACCAGTGGTTGCGTAGAAACCGGTTTCTTCCGCAACGGCAGGCGTCACTGGTGACCTCACAGCGGGGACTGGTGTTATGTCCCTTGCTTGTTGCCGCTGCCAGTCACCTGTCGAGTGAGCGATTGTTTGGCCAGGATGATCTTCACTCTCTCGAGGGCTGCTTTTTTTCACTCACTTAGGCTGTTGGGATCACAACCTTCGTGTCGCTACCTTACGCGTTACGTAGCAGAGCCCTTGCCATTTGGTGTACGTTTTTGCACCCTTAATAGCGCCGATGGAAGTGGCAAGCGCAGCAGCTGAGTCAGCTGTTCCTACCTTTTCCATCCCCGTCACATTGCCCTGTTCATTCCGATTTACGGAGACAGCCTCGGCAGCGGATGTCCCAGCTGCTTTGGCTTCCTCCATCGGGGTTTTGCCCTGCTTGTCTCCAGTGTGAGTGCCAGCCTGCTCACCGGTGATATCACTGGCGTTAGTGAGTGTTCCTTTGAACTCCTCACCACCGCTAGCTAGAAGCTCACCTTCTTCCAATGCCCTTGCCAAGAGGTAGGTGGATGAAGTCGATATTTCGCCTTCACTCACCTCTAGCTCTTCCTGGACGGGGATTGCTTGTTTTGTCAAAGTTTTAGTTTTTTTGTTTTCCATTTTTTATTAATTAGTTTTGTTCCCACGAGTATGGCCGGAAATAAAGGTCAGCCCAGGCCGCTCCGCCATACCTGGGTAAGGCGTAGTATAACAGATCCGCGCCAGTGAGAGTGAGAGTGCTCGTTCGCGGTTGGTTTTACCCCCAACCTTGCATCCTTCGGCACGGTTTGCTATCTTTCTCACACCACCACTGGAATGCCGACCGTGGTCAGTTGGTAAGTGGTCAGTTACAGGTTTTAATGCAAACTATTCGGTAAAGTGTTTCTACCCCCGATTTTATTTCATTATAATATTTTATTATTTTCTGTTTCTTGTTCGTCATTCGTATGTTTTTCAGTTTTTCAGTGTCACGTGTATTTTTCTAAATTTGCATTGTGATACTCGTATCAATGTGAAGTTAAGTGTTATTATGTAAATTGTACTTTCGAAAGGTGTACTCATTTTTTTCTGAGTTTTGTGCAATTTGTGCTTTTAAGCCGCGCCTTTTATCTTACCTCTTGGTGGTGTGGAAAAAGGTAAATTTGTTTTATTTTATAAATTTTGCATATAAAACAAATTATTTAAATGAAAATTTCGATCTAAAAAAAGGACGGTAACCCTACACACTATTCTTTCAGATTTTTGCTAATTGGAAATGCTTACTTCGGAAACCCTGAAAGAGCTTTTGTTGGAACAGCACTTATGGATAGCCAAAGAGTGCGAGTGAGAGACAAATATCCCTATCTTCCCAGTACTGCCAATTTATGTTGGACAGAGTATAGTAAAATGGCTACATGATTTTTCTTCAAAACATATGAAACAACTTTGGTATTAAACTTTTTGTCTAAAAATAAATGAGAAAATTTCTCGCGCCTGTCTTTCAAATTTACTATTTGAAGACTCAAAAATTTTTTATTTTGCCTCAACGTTCCAAGTCAGCTTCTTTTTAAATAATTCAACCTCCAAGCCGTGGGATATGTTATAAAGAGTTATCGCAGGTTGCATTACGACCTTTCAGATCTTTCACGAAATTTTAAACAACCAAATAACATTGATTTTTCTCTGCCTTATAGTTATACGAGTATCTTTACCTGTATATATGGATATATATGGAAAGACCACGCAAAAACTGTGGTTGCCATCCACTCACTTCAACCTAATGGCAATTGAAGCGACTGAATCGATTTTTAATATCCATGTTGCCCAACGAATGCGAGACAGATGCAACCGGAACTTGGGAAAAGCGTTTAGTTAACATTGAATTCGCTATAAACAATACATTACATAGAAACCCTGGTTTTATCCCTAGTGTGCTATTATTTGGTAGGGTTTGGAAAGGCAGACTTTGTTATAAGGTTTTAAAATATCTCATTAATAATGAAGAAGGTCGATGCACTGATTTAAAAGAAATTAGAAAAGAGGGAAACATTAATAAGGGACAAATGTATAACAGAGCTTATTATAATAGTCGAGACAAGATCTGACTAGGCAGGGCAATATAGGTGACTATATGATAATTAAAAACGTCATCGCAACTGTGGGTTTCAATAAAAAGCTATTAGCTGAATACTGGGGGTCCGTATAGAATAAAACGAATTCTTTCAAATGATATGTTGTGTGTGTTATAAGAGGTTAACAACTAACTAGGTTATCATATAAAGAAATTTGTTCACCAAATAATATGAGACCATACCGAGATCTAAAATTCGATCAAGAAAAAATTCGAGGAAAAGAAAAAGATTGATATTATGATAAAGTTATATCAAATTGTATACACAAATACCAATGCTTTCATAAATTTTTTCACAACTTACATATTTGTTTTCGACATTTTACTTCAACAAATATTAGAAACAACCATTACTTTAACAAATTTTCCAACTTTAATCCGCAGCGAATTAAAAGTTTTTACAAATACAAAACCCATAAACAAAACAAATGAAAACATGACCTGACAGATTGATACGTTTTGAAACGCCTATTATGGGCAACTTGTGCATTTGAAATAACGTAAAGAGATTTTTCGTCCAGTTCTGACAGTAACTTCAGTTTAGTTTCACCTATTATGTTTGAGCCTTAATTATCTGATCTTCCGGCAATTTTGACAAACAGTACATGATATGTTTGTTAAATTTCTTTTATAACAATGTGGGTAAATCTCCATACTGGAGGCCGATGAAATAAATTGTTTACGGCACGCACTGTCTTCCTTGTTTTATTCTCCAACACTTTTTAATTGATAAGTTCTCAAAATAAGTTTCTTCTAAGCGCACTCCTATTTCCTTCTTCTTGCACTGTTGGTTTTATTTAGCATGGCCCTCATAGTCATTTCTGATTTTTCAGTCATTTTAAGTCCAAAGTCGAGCAAGAAGGTGGGTATCTTGCCGAAGTTGGGGGCTGGAGTAGAGGAACAGGCGGTTAGACCAGGAAGGTGGCAAAAACTTTTCTAGTAGAGCTAAATGTGACTCAACAATTTAAATTCAACCATGGGCTGGATTACAGTGTTATCCGTACCATGCCAATAAGTAATCTGGCTAAGGGCCAGAGAAATTTTTTTATTTTACGGGGCCATGCGGGAAGAGATTATGCTTGGAGAACCACAGAAACAAACCTAAAAGAGATGTAGATCAGCCGACAACTCAAGTTTAAAGTTAAGACAGTATGAGTATAAGATCCCAAAAAACTATATGCACCGAGGCAAGATGAAAAACCCACCTCTCACACCAATAAGTATCAATACCAAAATATCATTTTCCAATAAAGTACCTGGGTTGAAGGCGCTTTAACTCAATGAAGGTTATGCATGAAATGCATATTAAAGAACCCTCTTAGCGCAACAAATGTAGCAAGCAAAAAACTTGCCTACTGATCGAGGTGGATAATGACGACAACAACGGCTCCCCTAAATTTGTAGTATGTGCACCCAGGACGGTTGGTTGACAAAAAGATGCCTTGTCAAGGATCGCCAAACAGAATCCCGACATTTTTTCAACAGGTTGTTAAGTTCTCAAGGGCTCAAACTAAAGGAGTGGAGGAGATACAGTGACATTTTCGATCGACGAAAAGTCCAGAAAATACTTGATGGAGCAGAAGTGTAAGCTATTTCTTAACTTCTTGGAGTTACAGATCTACATCAAAAGATAATCAGAAGCAGACAAATACACTGCCACTCCTTGGTCTCGGACCAACGTGTAACTGGAAACTGGAGCACAAAAAGCCCAAATAGATTGGACAAGTTCCTTCGCTCTGCCTACCGCTCCAGAGGTGACTCTAGGTACAACGAGGATAGGGCCAGGCGGATGGCCTGAAGACTCTAGCGGACGGACGGTCTGTACAACTTTGATACACCTAAATGTTTATACAGCCAGCAATGGCCGAGCGCCCAACCTACACTTATTGTTTGTAAAGAAAACAAGAAAATTTGTAACAACTCCTATTCCCGTAAAGAAAATGAACTTAAATCAATTGTAAAGGAAAGTCCACAATTCCCCGCGGTCGTTTTCTACACCTATATCTGCAAGGAGGTTTACGGTCCCCACCACGTTCCCATAATTGTTTACCTACCTATTCTGCAGACCGAATTGTAGCTCTCAACGTCTTAGCTTTGGTTTCTGGGCAGAGGTTTGGCTCGAAGCAAAGCAATCACTTGGACGAGATAACAAACACACCTAACAAATATGACCTACAATGATGACATGATGACCCACAATGATAACCCACAAACATCGACGTGTGTGATTGGCTGGGGATTTGAGGAGAGGCTGTTAGAGCTCTGGATGCGACTCCCTTTGTTTTAAAAGGTCAATTGGCAGAACTCCATGTGAGTGTGTGTTGATGTATGAATGAGTGTGAGAGTGGTGGTTATGGCCAAAAAGCGCGGTAAGCTCATTCGATAGCTTATCGTCTTATCGGCAAGAGCCTAAAAAAAAAACAAGTGAACAAAGAAAAAAAACGAGTACAAAAGACAATAGAACCATAAGTAATAAGAAAAAAAATAACAACAAGAACTAACAACAAAAAAAAAACAAACTTATTTATGAAAGAGGAACACACCAACGTACAAAAAAAGGACGGAAACTCTACATCCCAGGATGACAACAGGATGAACAACAGAAGGTGATGGTGGCGGAGATGGCCAACCCTCCCCCACCGATGGAAACCCCTTTAAAGAGCGACCCCGGCTAGGCAGGAAAGCCCCAAAAGAGCTAAGTACCCCTTTGCATTTTTAAAAACATATTATACTCGTACAATACATATTCGTACCGCGCATTCGTCGACGTAAAGTTTCTTTGTTCTAAGTTTGGCTCTTTTGCTGTTTCATCAGAGATGAGATAGTTCTTCAACACAATGGTGAATGGAAAATCAATGACATCATAAGTTGCCCCCGCAGTTGTGACCGACAACAGAGTTAGTGTGTTTGTAGCCGGAAAAAATGCGATTAATTGTGTAGCCAGGATTAGTGACAGATTCTACTACTATGATTTTATTAATATTAAGATATAAATCAGGCAAAATATTTGGATTGAGTTTTCCATTGATATTGGAACTACCTGGGATTTTGTTGGATTTAGTTACAATCTGTTTGCAAGTGACTAGGTTTTAACAAGTTTCAAGTCTTCATTTACAGGAAAAGCGAGCTCATCAAGTTTGCTGTGTGGTGCAGTTGAACTTAATCCGCATAAAAGTGAACAGAAACAAGATTGCGCTGCGGAACACCTTGGTTGATTTTTTCGAGCGATGAGGAGCGTTCACCAGAAATCACTATAAATAGTTTTTATATTTAAAGCATAAAATGGAGTAATTCACTTTATTAAAGGTCTTAGAAAAGTCTTGCAAACAAAAGAGAAAACCATAACCCTTGTTGAAGTTCAGCCTCTAATAGGTTGGCCATTGCTGTAGAACAAATGTGGTAAGTTCCAGTACCAGATTGCTGATCGTTCAGCAGTTTATTGGACGTTAAATATACATTGATTTGCTTTGCTACAATTTGCTCGACGACCTTAGATAATCAAAACGCTTATCGGTCCAAAGTCAGCAGGAAAAGATGGATTAGATTTCTTCGCTATGGGCAGCATTCCAAAAGCAGATGTTGCATGCACCAGTTGATAACATAAGTGAGATAAGAGGCAATTTAAGGTTGAATGAGCTTGATAAAGCGTATTGATAAATTATCCTCACCAATGGAATTCGACTTGAAAACTGTAATGCATTGAGCAATATCATTTTCACTTGTTAATTCGGAATGTTCCAAACAGGGTAAAGCGTGCCTACCCATAGTCCGTTTGAACTCAAAATTGTAATCATTAGGTTGATCCCTCAGAAAAAAAGTAGTTATTATTTTATCAAGATCAATTTCGCATTTAGATGAGTTGTTGCTTCTGCAGGTACCTATTTAGCGTAAATTACTCCAGAGTTTCTTTGGGGGAAGGGAGATATTGGGTTACGAACCACATTGTACTCAGACCAATTAACATTGGAAGGTCTACGCTTCCATCTTCTATATAGTTTGTTTCAAGTTTTTACAGAAACTGTACCCAGGGATATGCTCTTTTTAGAATTTTAGCCGTTTTAGTTGAAACATATCGATCAAACAGCTGTGTTAAATTAAATTGGAGTTGTTTAACTTTTTCATTTGATTTAAGATATAAGCGGCATTGCTCCCAACGTGTAAGGCAAGTTGCAATTTGGATTGGGTTTAGGTCTATTGAATCAAAAGAAGCTCGGTAAACTATTACCGCAAACTCGGTAGGGTAAGTCACATTTAATTTATTCATTCTATGCAAAACCCGGTTATTTTAATTTAAACAAGTTAAAAGCCGATTGTAAAATGCCGGACTGCCGGCAAAACCAAACAAATTTTGCAAGAAAAAAAAACGGACCGCAATCACACAGGTGGTTGATGAGCGAATGGAGCGATTATCAACAAAAACAAAAAGCGGCACAAAGGGAATAGCAAAAACTAACGGGGTTGCAGCAAGCAGCTGAAGAGTAGCTGCCCACACCGGCTACTCAGCAAGGGGGGGTTTCGAAGATCGTTCCCAACACAAAAAGATCGATAGGTAAACAAAGATTAGGCGCCACCCAATTTTTAATGTAAAATTGGGAAAACAGATGACGAGGAAAACGCACAAATTGTCTTTTCCCTGGGGACTTAATGTGTGTATTTGATTTAGAAAAGTGGGGTACAGGGTATGCCGTATCAAAAGAAAATTATGCAAAAACTGTTTTTCGAAAATGTTGCTCTAATTTTAGTTCGGCCAACGAAATAACTTTAAAGGTTACCGTCTCACGTACGGTTTTTAAACACTAACGGAAAGAAAGCGAATGCGCGGTACGAATATGTATTGTACGAGTATAATATGTTTTTAAAAATGCAAAGGGGTACTTAGCTCTTTTGGGGCTTTCCTGCCGGGGTCGCTCTTTAAAGGGATTTCCATCGGTTGGGGAGGGTTGGCCATCTCCGCCACCATCACCTTCTGTTGTTCATCCAGTTGTCATCCTGGGATGTAGAGTTTCCGTCCTTTTTTGTACGTTGGTGTGTTCCTCTTTCATAAATAAGTTTGTTTTTTTTTTTTTGTTAGTTCTTGTTGTTATTTTTTTTCTTATTACTTATGGTTCTATTGTCTTTTGTACTCGTTTTTTTTCTTTGTTCACTTGTTTTTTTTTTTAAGGCTCTTGCCGATAAGACGATAAGCTATCGAATGAGCTTACCGCGCTTTTTGTCCATAACCACCACTCTCACACTCATTCATACATCAACACACACTCACATGGAGTTCTGCCAATTGACCTTTTAAAACAAAGGGAGTCGCATCCAGAGCTCTAACAGCCTCTCCTCAAATCCCCAGCCAATCACACACGTCGATGTTTGTGGGTTATCTTTGTGGGTCATCATGTCATCATTGTGGGTCATATTTGTTAGGTGTGTTTGTTATCTCGTCCAAGTGATTGCTTTGCTTCGAGCCAAACCTCTGCCCCGAAACCAAAGCTAAAACGTTGAGAGCTACATTCGGTCTGCAGAATAGGTAGGAAAACAATTATGGGGACGTGGTGGGGACCGTAAACCTCCTTGCAGATATAGGTGTAGAAAACGACCGCGGGGAATTGTGGACTTTCCTTTACAATTGTTTTAAGTTTATTTTCTTTGCGGGAATAGGAGTTGTTACAAATTTTCTTGTTTTCTTTACAAACAATTAGTGCAGGTTGGGCGCTCGGCCATTGCTGGCTGTATAAACATTTAGGTGCGTCAAAGTTGTGCAGACCGTCCGTCCGCTGACCGCAAGCAACCATGCAGTTGGTATTACAATCTCGTATTTCGAACAGAATGTATTCCATGCCATATTCATTAGACTTTATGGTGGTAAAAAACTTAGGATTCGATTTGCAATAAATCGCCACCCGTAGTCATGGTAAGTTTATCGCTTCTAAAAAGTTCATAGGATATTATATCATGAGTCAAGTTCGTTTTATTCGGCTTATACTAGGTTTCGCTAAGACATATAATACCAACACAAGAAAGCAAATACTCTAATTAATCAAATTTACAGTCATTTGAACTCAGCGCATTTAAATAATAGACTTTGGCTCATAACATTTGGAAAGAACATTTATCATATTGAACGTAGATTTTTCATTTACATTGTATTGGTTTTCTAATATTAGAACATCCATCAAGAAAGGAACAAAGAAAAGAAAATAAAGAGAAAAGAAAATAAAGAGAAAAGAAAAAAAAACAGTATAACCAATAAAACAGAGAAAAAAGTGCAACAGAAAGAGGAGAATGGTGGAATTAAAGTGTGGTGAAGTACAGAGGCACAATTATAAATTTTATTTATGCAATATTATACGAATTACAGATTTGTAGCAGCAGCAGCAAGCAGATCTTCAGAGCTTTCGGTAAAGAAATCTTTTTTCACTCGCCAACTTCTTCACATAGCCGGGTTCACATTTCGAAGTTCTGGAAGTTATTTGTATTGAAGTGGTAGATTTGTTATAGATTTCGTTACAATTGGATGCACGGTTGTACAATATGTTACGTTTGCGTGCCTTGGTCCTCTTTTACAAAATATGTCCATTTAAGTTGTTACAGATAAAACTTTATTAACTTTATCGACTTTGATTTTGAATCGTTATGCGTTCTGCAACTTCAAAAGGTTCAGAATAAGCTAAATAAAGTGAATGTCTTACCTATACATTATCAATTCTGATATGTTTCACAACAAATATACGTGATTTGACATGGTGTGCTGTAGTCCTCGGTTGTGTCCATGAAACTTTTCAATAAAAATTTGAGGATTAGCTGGCATATTCTCCGAGATAAAAAAGTCGCCGGGTACACGTAGGCCGGTCTGCTGGTGAAGCACGTAGATCCTCTTTGTAGAAGGTGCGAAATCCAAGGAGTCCAGTTGTGAACGCTTTTGGCAAGGGATTTGGCAAACGCTTAAGGGCTGCTTTCGGTGTGCGGTGCCACCTTTCGATGATACCGTTTGCCTGCGGGTGGTATTGTGTTCTTCTTATGAGATCAGCTTCAATCATTTTCATCAAGGCCCCTATGGAACGCAGATTCAAACTGGTGGCCTTGGTCCATAGTTATTGTGATAGGTGTGCCAATCTGTGTAAAAAGCTGTGTAAATTGTATCCTCAGTCATGCCTCTCAAGCGCACTGCCACTGACCACCTAGAGAATCCGTCAATAACGGGTTCGGTTGCGAAAAATGTAACAGCAGAGAACATCGTAAGCAGCTCTTTTCCGTACGTACTGTATTTGACTTCCGTTGGGCTGAGTTTACTGGAAAAAAACCCAATTGGTTTCCTTACGTTGTTTCAGAGCTGCTCACAAGGTGCACCTATGGCTGAGTCAGAAGCACATATAAAAATTGACAATGGAGCAGTTGGCGACAGAAATGTTGAAGCCACGTTTTATTTGCGCAATTGTAAAGACTCAGGCGTCCTTGAGGTACACGTTGAGTGGTGCTTGTGGTTGGGCAGCATTTGGAATACATTTTCGATAGTAATTTATCACATTCAAGAAAGGACGTAAGTCTTTAATGGTGTTTTGTTCCGGGATGTCGAGGATCACATCGACTCGCTCTGATGGGGGTCTGTACCCGTCCTTGTTGATAGTGTAGTTGAGGTAAATAAGCTCTTCTTTGCACAACTAGCACATGTTGACATTAAAGGTGAGCCTGTGCTTTTGTAGCAGGGTGAAAATTTGCTGCAGATATTTAATGTGCTCCTGAGGAGTGTCAGATAATGTCATCAATGAAGCAGCTTACGAAGTTCAGCCCTCTAAATATTATATCCATATTGCATCCAAATGCTTGTGTGGCATTTGGTAAACCAGGTGCCATACCCAAAAATTTAAACAGTCCAAAAGGCGTAACGATGACTGTTTTGGAAATACCCTCTGTAAACATGGGTATCTTGTAGTATACGCGGACCAGTTCGATCGTTGAAAATGTGCTTTCGCCATGTAGCCGTTGAAACAGTCTTCAACGTAGATGGGGCTGTAATGTCGATGAAAACCTGAAAAAGTCGGCTGAATTCCGGATTCATGGTTCATAAGGACTGTTTTCCTTAGCAGTGTTTAAGTTGAAATTACTTCTGTCGCCAACCACTTAAACAGGCGACAGCACAGCAAGTTTTCTGGGTTGGTGGTGGATGCCTTGGGAATAGCTGCACGCATCGCTAAGACCTTACACCAAATCTGCGATGGTTGTAGCACTCTTGATAGGAAGTTGATGTTGTAGTTTTTTGTTAGATCATTGAAGGAAGCTGGAAGTTCGGTGATACTCTTTTCTACGTTGAACAATCTTGTTTGGCTTGTTGGTAAGCATTGGTATGGTTCTGCATAAAACTGTTAGCAACTTCGGCAAGCTGGTCAAGTGTTGCCCCACGAACAGCATTCAATATATTCTATACTGTCTCTGGGAGAAGACCAAGCCACTTGTGCAACAAATCTTCTGTCACTCTGCTACCACTAAGAGTTTGCTTAAATCCTAAAAGTTGTGAAGGTTTTCGATGACCTAGTTCAAGTTCTGTGAGAAGTTCTTGAAGTTGTCGTTCCACAGGATCTGTAAAGGGCTTAATCAAGTATTGTTTAAAATTGAGTGCGACGATGGAGTGTTCATTACTTCGTTCTTGAGGACTCTACACAAGCAACGGGATTGATGGCGGTGAACTTGCACGCGACATTTTACAAATTTAATTAAAATTTTTTTTGTGGTAGGAAGCTAAATATTAACAAAAGAAATTCATTTCATCCAGTGAACAAATCGCACGAAAGCTGCAAGAGCGTTTGATAGTCCAAATGGGACACAATTGAATTCGAAGTGACCATCTTCCGTGACGAATGCAGTGTATTTTCTGCTTGCATCTGCAACGGGAACATGGAAGTATCCGTCTTTCAAATCCAGCGTTGTGTACACCTTTGCACTTTCCAGATCGTCCAAAAATTCTTCTATTAGTGGCATTGGAAGGGATCTTTAATCGCCTTTGTATTAAGTTTGCGGTAGTCAATGCAAACTCTAGGGCTTCTATCTTTTTTTTTACCTCCGCTACTCCACTATTTATATATATATATAAATATATATATTTCCTTCTGCCAGCCAATTTTCCACCTGTCGCTTAACTACTCGTACTAATTTTTCATTAATAGGAAGTCGGCGCGGCTGACAAAAAATAGGGGTATCATATTTCAGCGTCAAAGTCAGTTCTATGGGACATTCTTTCCTCTTGATTGGCTTGTAATTTTCGACTAGACGTTTAACCTCTGCATTGTATGGGAAAGGTGCGTTCATTTCAGCGTTTTCGTTCATTTCAATCTGCATTACAAAATTGTCTCCATCTTGGTAAGGAAAATCGTCCTGTTTGTAAAATTTTGCCCCCCCCCATTATCAAAAATTACCTTTGCTTTACTGATTATGTCGTTACCAATAATAACCTCAAAGCTAATGGCTGGTCTTGGCACAACCAGCAGTGGTAACTCGATGCAGACATCGTCAATTAAAATGTCGCTTATGAAACTTCCTATTGTTTTGATCTGAGCTGATGCTAATCCGACCAAACTTACTTGAGCACTATTGAGAGACATGATGTGTATTCTGCGGAATGCATCTTCGCGCACCAGGGACACTTGAGCCCCAGTATCGATAAGGGCCTGAAATGACACACTGTTAATTGAGACGTTCTTTGTATTTAAAACTGATATTAAATTTGTTTGTTTTTGATAATTTTTTCTTGGACAAGCATTTGACATGTGTCCCAAACTATTGCATCTGCAACATTTTGTTTCAGCCGTGCAGTCCTTCCGCATGTGTTGTGTTGATCCACAGTTGAAAAAATGATTTTCTACATGATCCTTTTTGTTTTTTGAGGAGCATAAGTAACCGCCTTCAGAGTTCACACTGCTGCCTTTCCTACCACTGTCACCTCTAAAACCATTTTTGTTGTTACCGCTTTTTATGACTTTCTCATAGATTTCGTATTTTTCTTTTAGTTCGGAAATAGTTTTGGCATTAAACTGTATCATTTTGTTTTCCACCTTGCCCATCATGCCATTTACAATACACCATATTAGAGACTTGTCATCAACATCTGCCAGCTGACCCAGCTCCTGCATCTTGTAGACATACTCGCGAAACTGCTCCCCTTTAAACATTCTTCTATTTTGTAGTTTATTGTAAATTTCGGCTTTGCATATCGGTCTATTAAACTCATCACAGAGTTTTGCCTTTAAATCCGTATAAGAGGAGCATGCACATGTTCTAATAAAACTACGAGCTGAACCTGTCAACTGTTTCTTAGCAAATATAAATTTTTCAATTTCTGACCACTTTAACAATGAAGCAAACTCCTCAAATTCGACCAGCCATACCGTAATTTTGATATTATTATTAGCACTAAGTTTAGACAATAGATTTTCAATATCTTTCACTGCAATCCGGCCCAATCCCGGCTCTGGTTCACTCCCCTCCGGATTCTCTGCACTCGGCCTCACCACGTTATCATTTTTTGGCATTTTCCGCTCTTGTTATGTTCAACACCACGTCCTCTTCACTGCTTTCAAATTCCGCTTCACTCTGCTCACCAATAGCTTTTTGCAGTCTCTCGATGAGAACCCGCTGTATCGAGATTAAGATCAGCCAGCCTTTGTCTCAAATGTTCGACAGTTAAATTTTTTATCATATTTCATCCGCGGAACAGGTTTTTAGTTGAGCCTCCAAATATGTAGGAAACTGAATATTAACAAAAGGAATTCATTTATTTGGTACAAATCAAAGAAATAAAAATCAAAACAATATGTGATACTGCTGCACTGCCTGGTGTGTTGACCGACGATCACTCAACTCCCTTCCTTGACTATTTTCTTCAGCTTTTATATCTTCAAATCGGAGATGGCATGTTTAATGTAGCGTGATTATGGTGTGATGTAACGTGTTTTCAACATATTATTTAATTAAAGAGATCGCATTAAGGTCACCAATTTGTGGCCTTGTGTGCCACTTGAGACTAAACAAGATTGATAGTAACCAAAATATTTTTGTGAAGATTAAATTTATAACCAGTAATAAAATTCACGAATCATCTGCTGCGATAATTTTAAACTCAATGATGAAATTCGCCAAAAGTTGCGTGGAGTCGGTAAAAACGTCTGGACTTCTTACTCCCTGAAGCGACGCGTAGTTTTTGAATTGTATATCTCAGGAAGAGACCGCCTGTTACGACCTACACTAGCGGCATCTGACAATCACTAAGTTGATTTGCAAAAAATAAACAGTTTTTACACCAAAGTCCTAAACCTTTAAAATTAGTTTTATTAAAAAAGTAAAAGAAAAACTTACTAACAAGTCGATTTAATTTAGCTTGACGGCTAAATTTAGGTTGAAACGACTGTTAAAACGATTCGAAACAAAGTTGCATGGCTCCGATTTCAAAAATGTCTGGTCGTTTCAAATTACATGACACCTACCCAGTTAACAGAATCCAAGCACTAGAATTTCCATGCATTGCTATCTGCTTATAGGAAACACACTATCATAAATGCTGAGAGAAATGTGAAACCATGTTGGCAATATTTACTTCCAACATGTAGATACAAAAATTTCTAACGAACATCAGACCTATGTTATCAACTGTCGACTACGTTTTACTACTGAAGAAAGCAAAAAAAACCGATTAAATATACCACCAAACGGCAAATGTAAGTATGAAATGTTTGCAATTGGTTCTAATGGTCCAACTGAAAAAATCTGTCTTAGAAATGGAGCAGATCTCCTCTACCTCAAAGTACATCACTACCACCTTATAAACTAGAGATAAAAGTAGTTATCATTAAATTTATAACATTATTGTCATTATCACCTGTTCACCTATCAAATCACCTGTATGCGAATAATTGTGGTGGCAATAGTTTTCATATCAAACACAACTAACGACAAGACAGCCGATGTAAGTAAGAACTATTTGGAGCACTGCACCCATTAAAATTGGTTAGGAATTTATATTAGTTTATTTGCTTGAGTTCATTTGTTTGCACATGTTCATGCACATATTCTCTTAAAATACGAGAATGTTGGCATAATATTGGGCGACTATCATGTATTGTTAATTTAGACAGAAGACAGTGGAAAATTTTATGTTGTCGTATAAAGTAATAGAATAAGAGCCAACAGTGATTTATGGGTGTGAATGATAACAAAAAATTATTTTCATAATTAGAAAGTTCTTAAGTAGTTATTTTTAAATGTTAGCGTCTTGCATACTCTAGTGGGGACAATGGTCGGTAATACTTTATCAAAAATGCAGTTTTTTCGAAAGTACAAATAACTGGTATAACAACTTTACTATCATTTCAATATGTAGAGTTAAGCGCCTTGACAACAAATATGGTGGTCCAATTTATGATAACAAAAGTCTTTATCTCTGTGTATATAAATACCTACTTTTCTTATTATGCATTTGTTATTTTACCCGATCTTTTCAAATATCAAGAATTTGAGTTTATCTATTTCCCTTGTGGCAATATACAAAGCTGCATTATATATGTAACTACATATATATTATGAAATAGGAGTTATTGTTGACTCATTATTATGACTGAAAGCAGTTGTGGCTGTACCATATGCTAAACAAAACTCTTAAACTAAATTAGGGCTCTCCAACAAGTAATTCTGTTTCAAACTTAATACTTACTTAGATAATTGACACGTAGGTAGCTTGAGTTATATTTTTTGCTTTAATCCTGAGTGACACGCGTTATAGTTTAAAATGTGTTCTTCGCATTGGAAATAATAATTCAAGGCGGACCCCTCAATGTAGATGAAGCAAGATACGAAATCTTTTACAAAACTTGCAAACCAACAGCAAAGAATGTTTTAAAAACATCAGCAATAAGTTCAGAGATACATATGGCACATATATGAGGCGAACATTACCTATACATTCGTTTAAGTTTCATTCGCCTTTAAGAATTTTCAAAACTAAATGTTTGCTTTCACTTATTTGTAGGTTTTGAAGGAAGTCTTTTGCCTACAAATAAATCAGTTCTTCTACAGCAAGTAAGAAGAAGTAGTTACATCTGCAAGATTTGGAAAAATCCTGTGAACAACGAAGAAGTTCAATGCACACTTGCGGAAAGTTGGTGGATGCTTACCAATGACATGTACAAAACCAATTGGTTTGAAGGTCAAACTACACCAGACAAGTTAGAGCACATTGCTCAAAGTCCTATAATATGCGTACTTCATAGCGACAACGATGATTTCGGAAGCGACTCATCCGAAAAGAATTAATAGAGCTAGATTTTCCCAACTTAGTTTTTGTTACTATTTAAATGTATCCTTTGTTTAAATAAAATAAATAAATTTAAAATAAATTTAAAAATCGATTTCTGGCATACTATTAGTGCGTCTTGAAGGTAGAAGGCTGCCTGCAAAACGTCTTGGACTACCATATTTGTTATCAGGGCGCTTAACTCTACATTTTGAAATGATAGTAAAGTTGTTATACCAATTATTTGTACTTTTAAAAAAAACTGCATTTTTGATACAGTATTACTCACCATTGCCCCCACTAGAGCATGTAAGACGCTAACATTTATTAACTACTTATTAGTAGTTAGTCCTACGCCATATGTACGTATTAGTTAACGTAATAAATCGTCATTTGAGTTTTAGCTAGCTTTAACATATTTATGAGCACACCCGCTACAACGCAAAATCGATCATCAACCTTAAAGGAATAATTTAGGCAAGTCAGTTGCATTTCGAACATGAATCTGTTTAAATACTTCGATGTCGCATCGATGTTACTGCCCACACACGTCGACTCAATACATAGAATACATCAACATAAAACAGGGATAATCATTTTTGTTGGATGCAAGTAAAGTTGGTTCTCATATACAATGTAAATAACTAAGAAGCCTTTTTCACAAATGCAGAAACTATAGAGGATAAGTTAAGGAATATAATGCATTTTTCTATTTGTGTAAACAATACATAAAATTTATAAAATTATTACCGAATTAGATTTAACTTGCGCTCTTACAATTTAATCCTAATCTCATTTCATTAAGTTTCAATTGCTCTTATTATTGTAACGTAACTTGAATTCTATGTTTTGCATTTGCTTTTGCACTCTCCTTTATCTAATACTTTGAAATACACTTGATCAAATGTAAAATTATTTATCTCGTCCATTTGGATCTGGACCACAACAGAAGACGGAAATATAATTGTAAGAACTTTGGGATTTTTGTTTCGAATTATTATCTCTGCCCGTCGTTGAACGTCTTCGGTTTTAATTACTTGTTATTGCTGGATTTCGTCGAACTATTATCAATCATATTGGTCCATATCGAGCCAGATTTTTCGTAAAATTTCAATTAATTGCTGTTCTAATCATCTTGCAAAGCTGAATTTAGCCGACAACTCTTTTAATAAGTCCTAATCGATGGACATGCTGTTTGGTGCCGATAAGGTTTGGGAAATTTTGCAAGGTGAATTCAAATTTAGCGACCAGAGATTCCCTTTTACCCTGGGTATCTTTCGGTTGGATATTGGCATGGAAGTTGTTTCACAAAACTGCTACAGAAATCTATTCCAATCACAGCAATGTTGATGTGGATCATATTCTGCAAGCATTTTGGATTATCGAAAAAGTCGACCCAAAATCATTGTGACCGAAGTAGAAAGGGACATCGAAGCACATTTTCTCCAAACTCTTCAAAGGGACAACAAATGAAGCTACATCGTAGATCGTCCCAATAAGGAATCGCCTTAATCAACTGGCACGATTTATTAATCGATTGCAGAGTTTGGAAACAAAGTTCCAACGAGACGAAGCACTTCACCGATTTTATTCTGAATTTCTTGAAGAGTATTTATCCTTTGGTCACATGCGGAGAATTCCACCAGCAGACATTGCACGTAACGTGTTTAACTTACCACATCATGCGGTTCTCAGGCCTGACAGCAGCCTCACGAAACTTCGTGTTTTTTTTTTTCAACGGGTCGCTCAAGGATGCAAACGGTCAGCCACTTAATGAATGTCTGATGATAGAGCCTCCTATTCAGAGAAACTTGTTTATTCGTAAACTTGAGATTTAAGCAATACAAATTAGTTTTAACTTCTGACATCGTGAAGATTACTGGTCAAATTTGGGAAGCAGAACAACATAGGGTAAGATCTCCTGCTGATCTTGTGGAGCACTACCAACTATGACTTATGGAACGTCGTCTGCACTTTTCAATAAATTCGCGTTTTGCAACAGCTGGCAACGGATCATCAAGATTAATTTCCAATCGCAGCCGAATTCATAAATTTTTTTTTTTTTCACCTTATATGCATTTTTATTTCATTCAATTTTATAAATCTTAAATGCTAGACAAAAAACGCTGAAAAGTTAGCTTAATTAATTTAAAATTATCTTATTCTAACTTACTGACCCTGTTCGGACTGAATGCATTACAGTGATTTTATACTGGATACATTACACTCATGACTAATCCCATTTCTCCGGACTGAATGCATCGTAGTGACAGATATAACTTTGAGGTAGTTAAGGACTTTGTCTACCTAGGCTCCGCTATAAATACAGACAACGACACCAGCGCTGAGATCAAGCGAAGAATAACTCTTGCCAACCGCTGTTTCTGAGATCCGGTCCGAAAAGTCTTCGAATCCGCTCCCGAGGGACAGCGCAGTAGAGGAAGGCCAAGACTCAGGTGGCGGACGCAAGTGGAAGAGGACCTCAGTCAACTTAGCGTGCGAAACTGGAGACAGCTAGCCAGGGATCGAGCTGGCTGGAGAAGCTTGTTGACTGAGGCCCAGGTCCACCCCGAACTGTAGCGCCACCTAAAGTAAGTAAGAATGCATCGTAGTGATTTTTGACTGGATACATTACACCCACGATTGAGCCCATTTCACATCACCCAATATCCCTTAAAAATGGCCAACGACGTCATGATCACTCACTCGTCACCGTTCTTTCCGGTCGGCGAGCTGTAGTCATCATCCACCTCGTGCTTTGTTGTATTTTCTTATCCTTATCTTTTGTTTGTAATAAACTCCATCAATACTATACAAGCGTCTTTTGATTTGAATACGGGCCGGAGATTTAATTTTTTTTTTCCTCCGTCCCAACAGAACGAACAGGCCCCATGCGGCCACTCTAAGTTAAACATAATTCTTAATCCACAAGTCTTTTGACATTCCTTACAGTACTTCTTTATTTGTTACATTAATTTAAAACAAAAACTAAGCAAATAAATTTTATTAAATAAAAACTGAGTAACTGGACATTTTTAATTTTTTATAAAACTTATAAACTAAAACTTACAGACTACTTAAAAATAAATTCTAAGCCCTTTTTTATGTGGTGTTGATAATCACTTTTTCGTGTACGAATACGATAACTTTGGCGTCAAGAATTGATAACGGTATTTTGTAGAGGAGTTAAAAACTAGCATTTTTTACTCCCGTTTAGGAGTTATGGGCAATTTAAAAACAAATGACTTAAGACAGGAAAAAAAATATTAAAAAACAACGGTAGTAATTACAATAAACTACTATACAGAATATGAAAGCCCGAAACTTTTTCTTTAATATAAAATTTACATTAAATTATTCATGTGAATAGTTTTTAAATAATTCACATTCTAACTCAAGTTCTTGGTAAAAAATTAAAAAAAAAAGTGTTTTAACAATATTTCTCAAAATTGTGAAATAATGTGCCAAATTGGTTTTTTATATTCAATGCGCGTATTAATTCTGAATCGAACACAAAATGCATGGCTTAATGTCCTCCAGTTTTTGAGCAATTTGAAATTGAAATTACTACTTTAGTTTTGTTTTTCGGCATTTATGTACGTAGTCTTCCCTTGAATAAGTTAATGAGTATTATTTAAACATCTCTCAGGCGCCTATATCAATAGTTTTCTTAATTAAGATTACACGGGTGTCCCGCTTCGCGGGACTAAGGGATTTCAACTCTCTTTCCGTGGGCGGCAGGTGCCGCTCACACAACTTCGTTACTCCGCTCGAGGTATGTGCTCTTCGTCAGGCAAGCGCCTATGTCATCAATAATCTTCATCCACAGTACTCATCACAAAATTACAAAGTTCCCATTAATAACAAAGTTTTACTAATTCGCATTATAGAAAGTTCACATTTTCCAATGTTGCAGTAAATTATTTACTTTGCGAAATATCTGTTTGTACGTATGTAATATGTAATGCACTTGATAATGATGCAAAAATATAACCGAACAAACGTTTGGCTTTTATACCGTTATTTCTTTTTGTGATAAGGCGTGTAGTATTGATATTCACAAAGATCACTCTGTGTTCAACCGTAGTGCGAATCAAGTGATATTTCTTGTGAATAAGCAATGACGACTAAGCATCCTCTAATCCATCCTAAACTAGATAACTTCTCAGTGTTTTGTTCGTTCGGAGAAAGAAAGAAGAATTGAATTTTAAGAAGAATCTGGTTTAATTCCCCCACTGTGTTGCAACTTACCCATGAAGGTAGAAAAGTGTAGAAATGTAAAGTTCCGTTGGAAGTGGCGATGCTCAAAGAAAAGTTCTGAAAAAAAAAGGTGACAAAAATTGTAGAAATACAATCAAGCGATCTATTGGTACATTTTTCCATGGACCTCAATGTCGGCTAGAGATTCACGACAATAAAAGTGAGCTTAGTAAATCTGCTATAATAGATTACTGGAACTATTGTCGTGAAATAGCCGAAATAATAGCATCTCACTTCGATGTTAACATTGGCGGCGAAGGAAAAACTGTACAAATCGACGAGACCTTTCTTACAAAAAGCAAATACCAAATGAAAATCGTAGTGTTGGGGTTATTTTGTAAAGAAGATAAGGTCGCGCGCTTCTTTAAAGACTTGTGGCCTTATAAACACAAATACGTTAACCCCAACAGCAGTCGTCTTTGTACCGACAGCGCACGCCAATACATAGTTATTGAGAAAATGTTCCCTACTTCTACGACTCATGAAATTACAAACCACAGCAAAGGCGAATATGTTGACAAGACCGATGCAACCAATACTATAAACAAGCTTTCTGAAAAAATCAATTTTATGCCGCAATACAACGCAGCACCATCACCAATATATGGCACCTTTCCTTTACCGGAAATACTGCCTTGAAAAAAATTTTAAGAACGACATGGGCTCCCAAATCACGGAATTTTTAGTTGACGAAAAAAAAGTGTACCCAGGTTTTGTCAAAGGTAAAGAAAGTGTGGGTTTGCAACTGAAGGACTTCGACCCTTCGACCGTTCATAATGAGAACTTAGAAGGTATTTTACCACCAAAACAACCTCGGCTCTTCACCATCATCGACGAACTTAACGAACTCGACATTGACATCAGTACGGACGATGACTTCATTGACGAAACTTACATACTTTTTTAATATGTACTCGTACATTGAACATTTCATTGACTACTCTTAGCTAACACCTAACTTATTCACAAACTGACTGACTGACTAAATCTACCTCCTCGTGGTGCATTCTGGGTCACGCTAAATGATTTGCTGTACTTTACTTACAAAGATTACCCTGTCATCAATATTAATCCTCAAAGTGAGATCACCATAAATAAAAAAATAAAAACGTCTTATAAAAAATAGTTTTAGTAATTTTCAAAAACTAGAAGATATAAAGCCATGCCGTTTTTTGTGTTTGATTCAGAATTGATATGCGCATTAATACAAGAAACCAATTGGGCACATCATGTCACAATTTTGAATAATATTGATTTAAAAAAAATTTTTTTTTTCAGTTTTTACCAAAAATTTAAGTTTGAATGCGAATTATTCAAAAACTATTCACACGAATAATTTGATGAAAATTTTATATTAAAGAGCAAATTTTAGGCTTTCAAATCCTGTATAGTACTTTATTGTAAGTGTTGCCGTTGTTTTTTTTTAATAATTTCTTTCCCATTTTAAGTCATTTTTTTCTAAAATTGCCCCTAACTCCTAAACGGGGCGAGATAGACCCCCCCTCCCATAGTAAAAAATGCTAGTTTTTAACCCCTCTACAAAATACCGTCATCAATTTTTGGCGCCAAAGTTATCGTACTCTTCCCCTTTTTCGAGAGAGTTACCCGCCTCTGTTGTTTCATACTTTTTTTGTTTTTTTTTGTTTTCATTTTTTATATATATGTTTTTTGGTTTTTATAATTTTTTTTTCTTAAATCTACCTTTTCCAAAAGCCACGCGCGACAAGCAAATACAAGCATAAGCCATGTAGCAGATCACCTTTGGCCTCGCACCGAGTTGCCTGCTATGAAACAGTCTCTTTGTAAGGGCAAAAGCACATCTGGCCAGAGCAACATCTACATATATGTTAAAGTATAGATATTGATCTAGCCAGATAACAAGGTATCTGACTACATTTCGAAAAGCAAATTGCTGCCCATGTTGTCCTACGATCTGAAAATTTCTCCAATTCCTTCTGGTATCCGCAGAAGCCCCAGACCAAAGAATGGTTTCCGACTTCTGAAAGTAGATCTTCAACTTCCAATGGTCGCAATATCGTTTAATTTTATCGAAGTCACGTTCCCAAAGAATGTTTATAACCTCAATCGTTGGATCTGATCCGTACATGATTAAATCGTCTGCGTAAGCTATGGCATGGTGAAGTCAACCTATCAGAGCACGGCGAATTGACCGCACCTTGTTGCAGACTCTTTTTAATGTGAAATATACAATAGTATACCAGTAGAAGTCACATCGCCATTCTTCAAGCTGAACTGTCTATCTGTAAACATATCGAAAAGAATATACAGCAGTGGTTTACTAATGCCCAGTCTGTGCAGCTTATAGAAGAATCCCTCTAAACATACGGTATCGACGGCCTTCTCCAAGTGAATCAGGCGGCCACCCGTGCACTGTTTCTTGGCTTTGTTACATTGGATATCAGAAACCATTTTAGCCGCGGCATGAACACCATCATGTCCTCCCCTTGAAATCGAATTGATTATCCGGAACTATATTTATGTCTTCAATCATTTTTTCAGGACTCTATTGGTGACTTTTTCGATAACCTTACTGATGTTTGGAAGGAGACTGTTCGACCGGAGATTCGCTGCTGTTTTCCAATGCACTGGATAGTGTGCATTATTCATTGCATTGTTTAACAAGGTGGTACAATGTTCGGTATTCCATCGCTTCCCACTGATTTCTCATATCTAATTTTGTCGAAGATCGTTCGTAGCTCTTCCTTCGAAATGAACGCGGGTTATTCCTTTTCATTGGCGATGACATAATTTGCCATATTCTCGTCACAGAACTGAGTGAAACCCGAGTTCTCGATTCACTAGTTTACTATTTCATTTCGAAGGTAGAAATTTGGCACAAGGACTCAATTTCCCAGGTCGTGGTTCGGACCAATGGAGTCATTCGGCTTGTATACTTCCTGGAAAGTCGCTCCTGTAGCTTCTACCCTCTCCTGAGGATCTTCGATCACAAAGAAGTTGTCATCATCTACAGCCTCATTTGAATCTATACGTGCTGTTAGTAAGTTTTCATTTTCCGTCGTTCGGGTGATTTTAAAACATGAGAGGTCGTTTTAATCTTTACTCCGAAGTATATTATTTATTTGCGGGAACATATTGGGGTTACTGGTGTTTACAGCCTGAATTCTGTTGTTCCATTTCAAACTTATAGAAGCCCTGTGATTTTCCTTTATTGATGTTTGGAGGTTTTTGTTCGACGACTTTAATGTCATAATATCGACAGACTATCCGTCGCCTGAAGACCGAGTCAGTACAACATACTGTACTGACCCGACCAATTGAATAGTAGGTTCCCTCTAGTGTTTGGTGTATTATTTCCCCAATCTCTATGCTTGACATTGAAATCTCCGCCGATAATGAAATAGTTTTCTTCCTATTCCAGTCCTAGAAATCGAAAAAGTGTTTCGAGTTCTGAGATGAATAGGGTGGATTGAGTAGCCTTAAGTACATAAACAGACACCATGTATAACCGCTTTCCACTACGGAGAGGGATATACATGACGCATGCTTCTAGCACTTGAAATCTACGTAATACACGACTGTATATTCTTTTAAAATGTATATCTTTTGTTACGAAGATTGCAACTCCTCCTCCTTGTATGAAGTTGGTTCGATTTCTTCGCATGATTTTATACCTTCTATGCTCCATTTTGTGTCTTTTGGTTAGCTTAGTTTCGCTAACCAAAAGCACATAAGGAGCAATTTGTGGCTCTTCCCTCAATTCTATTCAGTGAATTAACATTTGCTGCAAGGACCTTCAGGGTTTGCTTCGTCATGTACGTACCCATATCGACTGTAGGTGCGTTAGGCCCGGCAGCAGTGCGTATATTTGATCTACCCGCGTAGCTTGCTCGATAATTTGACGTTGAAGCTGATATATTTGCCCCTGGAAAAAGAGAAAGATAGCTAGCATATTAATTGCCGGTTCGTGTGCTTTGGGCGCTGGGACCTGAGAAGCAACTTTTGTTTGCTGTGCCGTATTTCTCCTACCTGGCGCCATTTGGGCGTAGGTAACTTGGGGAGTGACGGCTGGTGTTTGCATTTGAACCGGTGGACGCTTAACTTCCACCTTTTGCTGCCGAGCCAGAGTTACTCTTTTTATGTACTGGAATGTGCCGAGTTGGCTTTTTTCTGACACTCCATTCCTACCCAGAGTGCATTCTTCTGATTTGTCGAGGCTGCATTTCACAATTCGACGCGGCGTCCCCGAACCCTTAGCTCCGAACACATTGCATTCCGACCATCTGCCTTTGGTAATAAAGTTTGGGCTTAAAGTCAATGAGGAGGAAGGATCGAAGCACATGAATCTACTTATCAAAATAACAGCGGAATATATGTAATTTGATAACTTACAAAAGGAACCTCAATCTCCAGTTATCCAGACATCAAGAGGTGAACCTTGGGATCATTGAAGGAGCCATAAAGTCGTCCAACCCAATCCAAAGTAATACGAGAAGAAGTAGCGATATTTACATAAATTAGCTAAAAAGCTTAACGGCAAGCAATTAAGTACGAGTATCAATAACTAACTGTCACCTAAGATACTCGAACTGCACTTTAAAAAGTTACTGAACCCAGATATAAGTAGGAGCCTACTTCATTATTCTGCTCCTGGTCGGAAAAATGATGTCTTGGATGCAATAATAACCCCTTGAGAAATAACCCAAGCCCTAAATATGCTCAAAGATGGAAAAGCACCAGGATCGGATCGTATGCGGGTAGAATTTTACAAATACGGAACAGAAAATCTTATGGAGAAACTAAGCAGCGTTTTTGATAATGTATTGGAGTGTGGCGTAATACCCCAACAGTTTAAAGAAGCGATTATTTTTCCAATACTAATACCATACAATAGGAAAGTAGAACAGACCCTGCTAACATACGTGGAATTTCGTTTTTAAATGCCTCGTATAAAACTTTCACGGCTGTGCATTTGGATCACGGATAACAAGGTTTTCAAGGAATTCCAGGCGGGATTCAGAACTGGGCACTCAACTGTGGACCATATCTTCGTATTAAACAGTATTGCAGAGGCATTCTTAGCGAAGGGTACCAAACTGTATGCCTTTTTTTTGTAGATTTTAAGGCTGTGTTTGATACAGTGGAATGAAACTGTTCTTCAAACTCTACAATATGGTAATCTCTCTCAAATTTAAAAGCGTCCTACAAAATTTGCACCAGGATACACAAGTTGCTGTGTGGAATGGCGAGGCACTATCAGATTGGTTCGAGACTGAATCTGAAGTCAGGCAAGATTGTTCATTGAGTCCGATATTATTTTCTCTCTCTTTATTGAGGATATTGTTGATGTTCTACCAGGAGGTGTGGAATATGCCGGTATAGTAATCAAAGTATTCTCTTTGCTGACAATATTGTGCTCCTAGCTCATTCCGCTGAAACACTGCAGCGGATGATAAATCGTTTGGCTGAATATTGCTGCTTATGGAGTCTCGTGGTCAACCTAGAGAAATCAAAGGTGATGATTTTTAAAAACGGTGGAGGAAGAAACTGAACCAACGAGAGATGGATTTTTAATGGGGATCAAATCGAGATTGTCAAGGAGTACAATGGTGTGATATTAACTAAAAATATGAGCATGGAGAAACACTTGAAAAAGAAACTCACGAAGGCTACAACTGCAATAAATATGACGTAGAGTAGATGTTTTGCAAACGTAAATATAGCTCGTAGTAGTAAATATAAAGTTTTCAAATAACTATTTTCGGGATAAATATACAAACCAGGTGATCTCAATGATGGTGAAACTGCGAGGGGAATAGATTCATCTTCATTCATTTATCACACAGGAGTGATCTCCCCGTGATTTGTGAAATATGTAATGCAATCGAGAGGGAGGATGTTTTCCACTTCATAAGAAGATGCCCAACACTGAGGGAAACAAGGCGACACTTCTTTGGAACGGACTATTTATTAGACGAGCAGGTTATCAACCACCTAAATGAAATGAATGTTCCCATATTGTACGAGTTCTGCAAAACAGCATTAAATTATGGAGAAAGGATATTAACCGAGAATTTTTGATTGAACTTAAAATTAACTTTTCATAAGAACATTCCACATACAAAAAAAAATTGTCAATCTATCTATGTTCAACCATTCAATAAAAAAAATTGGAGCCTATGGCCAACCTACACAACTCAATAGGCTCCTTGAGTTCCATCTTGTATGTGTTGACAGGTGGAACCCTTTGTTTTCACTGCTGCTGTTATTGATTTCGCTGCTATTGTTTCTGAAGCTGTTATTGTTGTTATTTCTGCGGCTGCTGCTGTTATTGTTTCTGTTTCTGGTATTGTTGCTGCTTGCAACGCCACCGGGCTACCAAGGCACTTGCAAAAATTATTTTTAATGCAAGTCGAAACACGTTTATTCCTCACGTAGGTCTATGAACGATTAAGCCGATGCCACTACCGATAGGCTACCGAGACTCTATACAGTATTGTCTCAAAATGTCTTTTGTTAATTGTGTACTCACTTTCCACTTTTACAAGAAGCGTCTGTACTCCGCTGAGCTTAATGAACGACTGTCGAAATCAAAAACATCGATTTTTATGTGGACGACGTGGTGCCAGGAGCAAATTTTTTGGACGAAGCTTGAAAAGGAATCATCAATCCTTTCACATTAAGCAAGTGGCAAAGTAATTGTGCTGATCTTCTGCAAAAGTGATCGAATGCCAGAAGGAGCTTCTTCGATAAACAGCGATCGTGACTTTTGGGTTAAGGTCTTAGTTGCCGCTTAAATCTTACGCCGATCATGAGCCAGTTAGGTACGACAATAAATTCACGAACTTTAGAACATACCGCGAACACCTAGCAGTCATAGCAGAATTGTCACCTCTAGCACCACTAACAACATTGGATTCTGACGAGCCACAAGTCCAGCTTAATGACATAATCCTCTACTCTTTTAAAAATAGTTGTAAAATCAGGAAAACTTTGGTGGAAAGGTGTGTGGTATATACGAGTATTTGATTAAATCAATTATTCAGTGTTGCATAACTTTAGGATCATACAAACTCTCCACGTTGGAGAGTTCAGTAATTACCCCAGTTTCAAACCAGAAGTTACCAGAAAGAACTAGAACCCGACAAATGTGGTGTAAATACAGGATGAGAAACTGCGGACGATAAGTTGATTTTTGGAAAGCGATAGAAAAGGAGCTAAGTCTTAATAAGTGAAAGATAAGAGATTTGAATTGTGAAATAGTAGTGAAATTGTTTGTGAATTAATTGAAAGTTGTATTTAAATAATAATAAATAGAGTGTTTTGAAACAGAATAACGTTTTATCATTTCAAACCCTAGTTGAAATATTACATTGGTGTCAGAAAAGGGATAAAACTTATTCTGAGTGCTGTGAAAAAAAAAAAAAAAAATGCCACGTACATTGCTAAAGCTAAGTATACCCCAGCTGAAAATTGAGGTAGAAAAGCGGAATCTTTCCGCAGCTGGAGGAAAGAGTGACCTAATTCTTCGTCTACACGAAGCGATCAAAACAGAAGGAAGAGACCCGAAATCCATTTTGTTCGACGTAGAAGAAGAGCAGGTGAGCACAGGAGTTGACATGGCTGTTATGATGGAATTACTCCTTGGATTGAATTCTAAGTTTGGAGAACAGAAGAATTCCTTAGAAGTACAAGGGAGAAGTATGGATTCTAAGTTTGAAGAACAGAAGAATTCTTTAGAAGAACAATGGAGAAGTATGGAAGAACAGAAGAATTCCATTGCTGCCGCGCAGAAAGACACTGTTGAAGAGTTCAGGAATTCTCTAGAAGCGTAATTCGAAATAATCGATCAAAAATTAAATATGCACGAGGCAAAACTCGCAAAGGTTGGAACCGAATTCCAGAAACAGCTCGTGAAAGTCGAGGAACAGTTCGGGAAGGTCGTAAACAATATTGAGAATCTTGCTAAAGAACTAGAGAGAGTGAAGAAACAGAAGGCCAGAGAAATTTCTACAAACCGCCCTAGAAGGAAAGAGATGCAACCGCCTGTTTTTGATGGCTAAACATCGTGGCCTATAGAAGACAATTTGAAGCAGCTGCCATGACTAACAACTGGGACGACGGAGAAAAGTCGATTGCGCTCACGCTGGCACTGAGAGGAACAGCTGCGGAATTGCTGCAAACCATCTCAGAAGATAAACAACTCAACTACGACGTTTTGGTTAAGGCCATAGAAATGCGCTTCGGAGATGACCATATGCAGCAAGTATACAGAGTCCAACTGCGCAGCAGAGTCCAGAAGAGGGGCGAAACACTTCAGCAGTTGCAGGCCGATATCGAACGGTTGGCGCATCTATCTTATCCTAATGCCGGAGAAGATCTTATCAACGAAATGGCTGTAGAGGCGTTTACCCAAGCAATTGAAGATAGGCAGTTGCAAATGGCTTTAAGAATGGCTGGAAAATGAACCCTTCCTGAGGCCCTAGCAATTGCCCTGACGATGAACGCTGCCGACCAAGCATCTCAAGGAATCCACCGCGTGAGAGAAGTGACAGCCATGGAATGCTCCTGCCAACGAGCAGACGTCATGGAGCGGAACAGTGTGCGTCGAGGACAAGTCCGTTGCTGGAACTGCAACAAAATAGGACATCTGCAGCGTTAGTGCTGGGCTCCACTTAAGGAACGCAGTTGTTCACAATGCGCTGCTGGGAGGCGTAACAAAGAAGCATGTATCAGGGAAAACATCTATACTGCAAGCAGCGTATCATCAAGTCAACAGGCGGGAATACATGTAAGGACCAACTTCGAGGGGCAGAAGTCGGTTTCTGGAATTGACGCCCCCAAGATCAAAATCCAAGTCTCCCAAACAAAACGAAGTAAGAAGAGTTTTACAGTGGAACCCACATTGGCTAGAATAAAGGCGTGCCCACCATTGACACCGGTGCCACCGCTTCCATTATAAGAAGGGACATCGCTCCTGATTCATGGCTGCACAACACCAGTAGCAACTGTCTGGAAACAGTAACAGGAGCGACGGCAGAGGTGTATGGAGAGGTTCTTCTTGCAATCAATCTGGCAGGACTTAGATTCGCCCACGTATTCCTAGTGGCCGATATACGCGACGAGTGCATCATTGGACTTGACTTTATGAAGGCGTATAATGTAGTACTTAAGTGCAGGAACGTTGAGATTCCGATGGTGTACGGGAATGAGAATGCCGCATGCCTTAGGACAGCTTTCAGTAACGACTACGAGATACAGCATCGAAAGGGAAGCCTTCTCTCTAATACGGATGCTCTGTCCCGGATGTTTGCAAATCTGATTGCAAACATTGCGCACGATAAGAAGAAAAAGATGCGGTATCCACTAAACGGCTAAGAGCTGAGCCCACCGACGGTTGGAATGAAAGTGAAATGCGAAACGTCCAAAGAGAGGATCCGGATATCGAGCCAATATTCGCTTGGAAAGAACATGAAGAAAAACCAGATTGGCAGGAAATATCCAATAAAAGTCCCGAACTAAAGGCATACTGGGCACAGTGGGACTCGCTTCATGTTCAAGATGGTGTTTTGAGGCGAAGGTGGGAAAGCTCGGATGGCAAGTCGTTTGTGATGCAGCTCGTTGTGCCAAGGTCGAGAGTCAGTGATGTCCTAGGGGAACTGCACGATGGAGTATCCGTAGGCCACTTGGGAGTGAATAAGACTTTAGAAAAGGTGCGAGAACGTTTTTATTGGTGCAGAAAATGTGTCACCTGCGCCGCCAGTAAAGGCCCGAGGGTTAAAACTCACGACAGAATGCAGCAATACAACGTTGGAGCGCCCTTCGAGAGAATCGCAGTTGACATCGCAGGACCGTTTCCTGAAACCGAAAAGGGAAAGCGCTACATTCTTGTTGTTATGGGTTACTTCAGTAAGTAGCCTGAGACTTTCGCTATCCCTAACCAGGAAGCCAAAACCGTGATTGAACAGATCGTTAACAACTGGGTGAGCAGGTTCGGCGTACCGATGGAATTGCACTCGGATCAAGGGCGCAACTTCGAGTCCAAGATTTTCCAAGGGTTGTGCGAGCTACTGGGTATCAAAAAGACGAGAACAACACCGCTCCACCCACAATCGGACGGGATGGTGTAACGCTTCATCAGAACTTTGAATGAACACCTATCAAAGGTCGTTGGCGACAAGAAATGCGATTGGGATAGGCAAATTCTAATGTTTTTGTTAGCCTTTCGGAGTACAGTACACAACACCACAGGTCGCACTCCATCGGAGATCCTTTTCGGTCGAATAGTCCGGCTACCTAGTGAATTGATATTTGGATCACCGCCGTCTGAAGAAAATAGAAATGAAGACGAGTTTGTCGCAGACCTCAGACAGATTATTAGGGACCTGCACCAAAGAACCAGGGATAAGATGAAGATAGCCAGTGACCGTATGAAGATGAGGTATGATGTCAAGGCGACCACAACGGGATTCCAGGAAGGAGATCTAATGTGGCTATATAACCCTCATAGACGGAAAGGCATATCACCCAAATTACAGCAAGACTGGGAAGGACCACATAAAGTCGTAAAACGCATCAACGATGTTGTCTATCGCATTCAACGAGGAAGAGGCAAGTTGAAAGTGGTTCATGCGGATCGAATACATCGCTATATTGGGCTGAATGTCGAAGAGTTTGTCCGGGACGAACAAGTTTAAGAGGGGGATATTGTGGTATATATGTGATTAAATCAAGTATCGAGTGTTGCAAAACTTTAGGATCATACAAACCCTCCAGTTATTACCCCAGTTTCAAACCAGAAAGTCCTAGAAACCGACGACGGTATAAATACAGGATGAGGAACTGCGGACGATAAGTTTCAATTAATTCACAAACAATTTCACTTCTATTTCACAATTCAAATCTCTTATCTTTCACTTAGTAAAACTTAGGTCCTTTTCCATCGCTTTCCAAAAATCAACTTATCGTCCGCAGTTTCTCATCCTGTATTTATACCACGTTTGAAACTGGGGTAATAACTGAACTCTCCAACGTGGAGAGTTTGTATGATCCTAAAGTTATGCAACACTGGATAATTGATTTAATCACATATATACCACAATAACTAGAGTGTTTTGAAATAGAATAACGTTTTATCATTTCGAACCCTAGCCGAAATATTACAATGAAATTAACCCAAATGCTGATCGTTCTTCAGTATCAGATTAAACCATTCCTTTAGATGAATGAAGGTCTGGAAGAGCTAAATGAAATTTCGGACGTAGTCTGTTGTTGGTAATTGGATGAAAAACTGCAACATTTACTGCGATAATTTTTATAGACGATAAAAGCAGCGCCTCTTTGGTTGGGGATCTGTTGTTATAGACAGATTGAGGGAAGAAATCTTGGGTGTCCGGAATGTAAACGAGCACCTCATAACAATCTGTATCAAAAGTAAATTTGGCAACACTACCCTTATATGAGCAGATGCCCTAAAAGAGGTAAGTGACAACGATACCACAGATTGCTACTATGAACTTTTAACCCAAACCTACAAGCAATGCCCTAACTGTGATATGAAAACTGTTCTCTATACAAAACAAAATATAGAGAGTAGGCTGTGTCGGTGCAACTGTTGCTATGAAAAGCTGCGCTGGAGGTTATCGTAAACATCTCACCACCTTATCCTCCTGAGGCTTCGCGGGATATTATGAAGACAAAATCATTATCTCGTATATACCCAATTTTTAAAATGATGTTCTTGAAACCATGAACCTTTGTTGTAGAACTAGTACAAAATATTTAAACCCAAACATATGTTTTAAAATCCCCGCCACGTCAGTTTGACATTGACGTTTAGATGCTTGTTGCATTTGGTAAGTTTGTAGTACTGATTTCGTTGAAGAGAGATGCTATGAACTCGTTAATTTTGTTAAAAACCAATGGAGGCATGCCACGTTCTATGAGAAGCGGTAAGTTTAATTCAATATTGTATGTACAATTTGTACAATTTGATGTGTGGATACTTCTTGTGAGATAAATACTCTGTTGTTGGTGGTAATGTTGGTTTTATCAAATTTGATCAGGAAGGTGCCAGTGAGGTTGTGATTAGTGGATTCAACCTCAAGAGTTCCATTGAAGTCATTCAGCAGTATAACTTTGGGTGATACTTCCTCAATTGTGGGGATGTGCTGGCTATTCATCAAATCGCATGTTGCTTTTTTGCTTTTTAAGAGATTGGGAATACATGTGGAGTTTACAATGTTGATACTCGTAATATTTCTCTTATTACAAATTGAAACATAATTTATTGTTTAACATTCTTTCATTAAGCCATACATTTGTTCTTTGTTCATTATAGTTTCTTTATAATTAATGTCTATTGTGATACCATTTCGTTTGACAGGTTTTATTAATAGTTTTTCGTATTTATAAGGATCAGTTATTGGAATATTAACAATGTATAGAATTGAAACAGAATTGGTTATAAAGCTTCTTCTATAGTGGGAAATAGAATTTTTTCTTTATTTAATGTATCAATAGCTAATCCTATTTCTTCTTTTGACAATATTATTGAGTTGTTAACTCCTATTTTTGCCCAATGAATGGCTAAATTTATATTTTGTAGCTCTTCTTTTACAATTTTGAATTTATATTGCAGTTTGGATATAATTTCTTTATTGACATATTTATCTTCTTTTAGCATTGCTTCAATTTCATTTGTGATTTTAATAAGATTATTAATTCTTTCATTGTGCAGTTTATTAATGACAATTTCATTGTTAGAGTTTACTAGCAGGTTATTTATTTTACGTTTCATTGTTACAAAATCTTCGTGATCTGTATTGCCAGCAATCCACTTCCACGCTGACCCTATAAAATTTAGAGATCTTTTAAATTTTCTTGGCTTGAGATTAAAAAGTAAATTTTAAATTTGTTGGAATTCGTGGGATAGGTAGGGAAATAGAGGGTCGTTTCTAGTCGAGTTGAGTTCAAGTGTTGGAGAGATTGTCATCATTAATCGTTTGTATTGGTCAAGGTCTATTTCGTGTATCAGTTTTAAGTTTCAGTCCTGTAGCTTTGCCTATCCGGTATGTATGGAAACAAATCGTGAGCTAGAGAAGTATAAGATTTAGATTTCTCCTCTCACAGGATAGAGTGCAAGTCTGAAAAGAAAGTAGTAGAAGTGTTAGTCAGTTCCTAATGTGGCTTTTGTGAATAGTCCTTCCTGATTCTGTTTTCACTACTGTATTTTTGTTTTCTTTGACTATTTCCTTTATGTATCGGAACCTAATCTTTTGTTGTGCTTGACGAAAATAATATCTCCTGGGTTGTATGTTTTATTTGGCTTTCGTTTTCAATTGTGATACTCTTTGTCTTTTAGTTGCTTTTTTGTAACTTTTTCTATGGTCTGTTGGCAGCTTTTTTCGAATTCTTCGGAGGTTTTTCAAGGTGATGGGCCGAAAAAGAGTTCGACTGGTTTTTTGCCAGTATCTACTACTGAATTGTAAAATTATACTCGTTAGTAGCTCTTTCGAGCAGTTCTTCAAAAGGGCGGTGAGTTTGTTCAGCCTTGAGGCATCGCATAATTTCGGCAAGAGTGGAATGAAACCGCTCAATCTGTCCATTGACCTCGCTTTTATATGGCGGGGTCTTGTAAATGCGTATCCCCAATTCGTCTTCCATAATAAAAGTTACTGATGCAGAATTTAGGGCTTTTTCGTTGTCGATGACAACATTTTCAGGAATGCAAAATGAGAATAAAATTTCTCTCAAAGGTTGCCTAATATCGGTTATTGCTCCTGATTGGATTATATGAGTTTTTGCAAAGTTGGTAAGTTTACATATAGCGGTTAATACGAGGATTTTTTCCGTTGAGAAGATGTCAAGGTGTACTGTGTGGCTGCAATAAATTGGAATAGGGGTTGGTTCAATGAAAGATTTGTTTGGATGTCTGTCGTATTTGTTTTCCTTACATATTTGGCAATCTTTGACTAGTCTTTTGATTTTGGATGCCATTTTGGGAAAATAGAAAGTTTCTAATAATTGCTTGCGGATGGATCTTCAAAATGTTGTCCTCCTGTTCGGCTTCGTCTATTACGTCTTCTACCTTTATTTGCGTGAACCTTGATTTGTAGTTAAAAAAGTGTAATGGATAGATGTTTTGTATTCGTCCCATAATTTCTTCGCTTGTGAGTAAACCGTTTATTGTACTAGGGTTGAGGTATTTTTTAAATATGTTTATGATATCAGTATCAGTATAATTGGGTTGTATGAAGATGTGTCTGTGATATGTAGGAAATGTGGCTAGTTTCGTTACCGATTTCAAGAATGAGTTGGTTGCGGAAGGTGTTTATAGGTGATTCTACGGCTAGGATCAGGTTGTATGAAGAGCTCTCGTCACTATGTTGTGACATTGTCATTGAATTAATTTGTGTGTGTGTCTGAGGAAGTCGTGATAAGGCATCGGCAACGTCATTAGATTTTCCTGGCTTATACGTTAGTTCGTAGTTGTACTCTTCCAGGAGATCCTTCCAACGCTTCATTTGGGTTTGTATTTTTGTTACTCAGCGCATATGTTAGTGGCTGATGATCTGTGTGGATTTTTACTTTTTTTGATCCGTATAGGAAATTCCTGAGCGAGTTGAGAGCCCAAATTATGGCAAGCATCTCCTTCTCGTTAGTGGCATATATTTCTTCGGTTTTTGTTAATGTCCTGGATAAAAATGTTATTGGCTTGCAGTCTTGAGAGAGTACAGCACCAATCACAAAGTCTGAAGCGTCTGTTGTGAGTTTGAAGTCTTTGTCGAAGTTTAGGTAAGTGAGGGTTACTTTTTGCGAAACTAAAGATTGTTTAATTTTTTTAAAGGATTCTAAAGCTTTTGGATTGAGGCTGATGGATTTATTTTTTGAGATTTGTTTGGACACCTCCGTCTTCCCTTCTTAAAAGGGATGTTAGGGGCTTCGCTATTTTCGCGTAATCTTTAATGAATCGGCGATAATAGCCTGACATACCTAGAAATGATCGTAAGTCCTTAAGAGCTTTGGGAGGTGATAATTCGGAAATGGCCTGAACCTTTTTAGGGTTGGTTTTAATTCCATTGGTGCCGATAACAAATCCCAAAAATTCGACTTGTTTTTGGAAAAATTCTCACTTATTTTCATGTTGGCGCGCCCATGTGTCTAAAATACAGCTTTTAGAATTTCGAGATGTTCGGTTTCATTTTTACCGAAGATGACAATGTCATCGTTATGGACATATCACCGTTTTCCAATGTGCTCTCTTAGGATCTCATCGAGAGCTCTTTGGAATGTAGCCGGAGCTTTTTTTAGGCCAAATGGAAGACGAGGAAATTCAAACTTTCCATTGTTGACAGAGTACGCAGTTTTTTTCGATATCAAAACTCTTTGAGCTTTATTTGATGAAATCCACTTTTTAAATCTATTATTGTAAATACTTTATTGTTGCCGAGGTTAGCGAGAACCTCATATATTTCGGGGATAGGGTACCTGTCCACGATGGTAACGGAGTTTAGTTTTCGATAGTCGATAACCATCCGAAATTTCTTTTCCCCGGAGGCGTCGAATTTCTTAGGTACTATCCAAACCGGAGAGTTATACGGCGATTTGGATGGCCTAGTAATGTTATCCTCTAAAAGTTTATTAATTTGTTGCTCGACTTCTTCCTTGAGTGCTCTCGGATAGGGGTATGATTTTGAATAAACGGGGTCGCTAGTTGTGGTTCGAATCTCTCCCTTAACTGATGTCGGCTAGGTTAATTTTTCGTCCGAATCGGAGAAGAGATTAGGAAAATTTTTAATAATGTTAGTTAGGTTAGTGGATTCTACTTTACTCAAGTGGGAAGTCCGAATATGTGAAATGTTGCTTAAGTGGCACGATTGGGTTAGGGTAGATTGTCATGTAATTTCCTTGGATATAAATGACAGCTTTTAAGTGTTTCAACGTGTAGTTCCCGATTATACTGTCGAAAGTAATAACGCTGGGAAGAATAAAAGAATTTAACTTTTCTGTATTGGGGCCGAATAACTGAATAAAACAATTGTGAGTGGTTTTGATATTACCCGCAACTGAGTTGGCAAAAAAGTGGTTGTACGTATTTTTTACTTGATTCTGTATCTACGAGGAATTTAAGTATTTGGCCGCTCTTCCCAATATGCTCAAAGTATGGAAGAGAAGAGCTTTTCAATCTGAAAAATTAATGTCATCTAATTCATAAGGTTGGTCAAGGTATTCCTCTTCGTATTGGTCAACACCATAGTCTTCAACAGGCTGTTGGTAGTCTTCGTGGTTACTGTTTGTTCGTACTCTTCCAGTTTTTTCTCGTCTACCTTGGTTTCATCTGTGTGGTAGATGCGTTGCATTTTTTGTGGTTGATGAATCTGTTGTGTTTGATGACGTTTTGGGGCTATTTTTTGAGGTCTGTTCTGGTAGTTGACTTTTGCTGATCTCGTAGTGTGGTCAATATCCATCGGTTTCGGAGGGAGCGGGCGCTGATTTGGTTGTAACTGTTGTTGTTGATATGACATGCAGGGTTGACCTTGTGTTCTAGTAAAGCCGAGAATTATGGAGTAGTTGGGGATAAAATTCTCGCCTAGGAGCGGGAATAGGTGCAGGATTAGCTGGGACAAACCTTCTGGGAGGGACTGGTGGTTGAATATGTTGGATGGTTCTCCTGATAGTCGACTGCGAATTACTAGCGTGTTGTGCTAATAACATTTTGCAACTTAAGGTTCTCTTATGCTTAAGAGTCTGGATAGATCTCCTTTAAGCCCTCTGACAAAAGTGTCAAGTGCCTTATCTCAGTAGCACTGTGTCATGTTATTTAAGGATTCCTGGCTCATTTCCATGGATCCGAGCTTATTGAGAATCAAAGACAAATGATGGTAAGCCGCTTGATAAAATTCTGTTATAATATTATTTCCTTGCACTAAGGTTGTTAATTGGTATTCAAGGGTACCAAGATCACTTTTGTTAGCGTAGTGCAACGTCAGGCACTTAGAGATCTTTTCCCAATTTAATGGGGTATTATATGACTCCAATGCTATGTCCGCGTGTCCAGTGATTTTATTTCTAATCACGGAGAGTATGCCATAGTATTTGGCAGTGACCTTAAGATGTTCATAAATTTTGAGTATCCTTTCTACACTCTTCTTCCAAGAGTTAAATTCTTGGGCTTGGCCAGCGGACAAAGTCCAGGATTTTGTCCATATCGGTCAAATTTCGGTCATTGGTTATATTGACGGGTTGGTCAATATCGTTATTAATGTCTGACGCGAGATTCATTATGGAGGTAAATATCTGACGTCCTTGTATTTTTAACGTCTCTAGCACTAGTCTGGAGATAAGTTGGATTAGGTTATCGTCAGTGGGATTCGGGACTTGGGGTTCGTCATTTTGGACTGGTATTTCTAACCGCACTGGTCTAATCAAATTATTTGGCGTCCACTCTTTTGTTTTGCTTGTGGCTTGGCGTCCACTCTGATTCGCGAACTATAACACTCGCAACTCTCGCACTTGATTTATGTGTTGAATTATTTTGGAACAGTGCCGCGTAGCAGTCCCTGCTCGGGCGCCACTTAAAGAAATTCTAATTAATCCTTTTTTTAAAAAAAATAACTTCAGGCAGATTGCCTGACTCTTTATTCGTAATAACTTAGACTAAAGAATTATCGGCTACTCGACATGTATTTATAAGGTTAATTTTGTCTAAACATCAATATGCATTTCGATGAAGGTGCACTGGAAATGTTTGTTGAGGTGTTCTGTTGCAATTGTTTCTTGGAATTTCGTCTGGCAGAACTCAGGTTATGGGAACATCCGGTAGTCCATGAGTTGATTTTGATTTATTTGTCGTTAACTTATATAACGATTTATTCATTGCCTCGAGATGTTATTAGTTATTTTGGCCATTTCTTTGAAATATCATCAAAAATTTCATATTTTCATAATTTTTTTTGTACTAGTACTGGTACAATGGGCATTCGATCTCAGTTTTAATTTACTTCATCCCTTTGGTTTCTTCGTCCTTTGTCATATGCTTGAAGGGTCCAAAGTGCGTTAAAATCAAATCCATACTTTAGATTATGGATAATACAAGGAGGTTAAATTATTTACAAATGTGTTGTTTTTTAACAGTTAGACACGACCAAGTTGTTTACATCTTGCAAAATTCGAACTATGAAGAGAATAATGACGATCAATTTGCAACTGATAATAGGAGTGAAGATGAAGATTTTGTCATTTATGTATGAATAAGTATAATTGAAAACGGACCTTGTTCTTATGTTAATAACCCAATGTCCTAAAACTAGGTAGAACAAATTTTATTTAAGTTATGTTAAACTTTTTTGTATCTCTAAGTACTATGAGAGTCGATGGCGATGGCGCGATAGTTAGCTCATTGGACTATCACGCAGACAGTCTGGGTTCGATTCCTGGCTGGGTCACCAACAGTTTCTCAAATCGCCATCACCCTTTCGGCGGGCAATGGCAAACTCCCGAAAGTAAAATTGCCTACGAAAAAGCTTCTAAGGAGTGCCGTTCGGACTCGGCGATAAACCGTAGGCCCCGCTCAGATGTGATAAAAATGAAAACATGAGCAACACAAATGAGTGTCAAGAAGCTAGGCCATGGCCCATACCGGGCTGCCAGCGCCACAGTGTTTTTTTTTTTTAAGTACTATGAGAACATCCCTTAAATATCAGCAGTAATTATTTTTTTGTTTAGAAGCTATTTATGATTTTACGTCCGGGCTTATGCAGCTTCTTTTATTTTTTACTAATAGTAGGACGTCAGACGTCTCAGGAGGTTATCTAGAGCCCATGAAAGAAACAATTGTAAATGCCTACTTGCTCCTTACGGAGGATGACTCAAACTCCAAGCTAGTTCATTCTGCAATCCTACATGAATTCAGTGGATATGAAGGCAATGAAAAAGCAGATGAACTAGCCAGAAAAGGATCCGCATCTCAATTCACGATGCCAAGACCATTCTGCGAGCTACGAGTATCAACAAATACCATAAAAGGATATATTAAAACCTGGCTAGAAAAAAAGGTACATTTCTGGAGGGAAGACGAAGGAAACAGACAAGCCAAAAACTTTATGCCAAACAGTTGCCACAAAAAAAAACCTAAAAACTCCTACAACTAAGTAGAATGCAGATTCGACTAATCACAGGGCACTGCCGGCGAATTCATGCAATAATGACGAATTCATGCTAGCAGATGCATCTAATCACAATGTATGCAAGGAGGCGCTGTATACAAGGACTAGAGCTGTTTACGAGCTTTACGAGCAGAAAGGGAGACGTTGAACGGGCTTGTCAGGAGGAAAAAGAAAGAGCATGAGAAGCATGTAGTCGCATTAATCCAGAGATGCTACTTTAGAAATGTCCCTCGGAACTGCGTTGACTACAAAAGCATCAGTCTTTTTAACATAGCCTAAAAGATCGTATCGTACACATCACCAAGTCACCGATTTTGAGTCCGTGTATAGCACCAACTATAGAGACGAGCTATACAGAGCAATAACTAGTTTTGGAATCCCTGCCATACCTGTCCGTTTGTGCAGAACGATGGTGAAGAAGGAACGTTGCTCTATTAAGGTCGGTCAGACTCATGCATTCGATGCATTTGGTCTAAAAAAATGAACTAGGCGATGCACTGTCATGGGACAGTCATATCATTCTTGAATGAATCTCACGCATCAACATAAGAGGCACAATCTTTCAAAGTCCATCCAACTACTCGCACACGCCGATGATATTAATATAATCGAAAAAACAACCAGGTGGTGCTCTTGCGAGTATTGGGGCTGGCGGAGAAGATGAGTTTTATGGTCAATGAGGGCAAAACCAAGGACAGGAAAGGACACCCAACACTGTTGTCTGATTCGGTCCGAAAAGTTTTTAAATCCGCCGCCGAGGAAAAGCGCAGTAGAGACACAGGTGGCGCAAGCGAGTAGAAGGGGACCTCAACTAACTTAGGGTCTTAAACCTTAGGCCGTTGTCTTAAGATCGGGCTGACTAGAAATGCTTACTGGCTTAGAACCAGGCTCAAAAGTCGTGAGTTTAAATGTTTAGTTACCTAACTTTACGGGAACCTTAGTGAGTAAGACGCTAAAACGTTTTCGACCTGCAAGAACGCTTGGAAACATATTGAAAAAGCACATTCTCATATAGATAACTGTGTCAATAAACATAATATAGGATACTGGTGTCCCCACAATCCTAGGGAACGGCATCGAATGCATTTGTATTGTACAAAAATGACAATGTGGTGTGTAATTTCTGCTAGAGGGATTATTGGCCCTTTTTTTACCAACTAGGGGTAACTAAATTAAGCCAACCGACAGATGAACTGCTATTGAAAGTTATTGATATAGCAATGCTACTAAGTTTTTATGATAACCTTTTCTCGGAATTTTATATTTTTTTTGACAATCGCTAAAATGCGTGCAAAAACATAGACTGATTGGCTGGATATAGTATGAAAAATATGTCAGTAAAGTAAGATTCCTTTGTTGCCAACATTTTGGAGAATTAAAGAATGAAAGAAAATAATTGGAGGAGGAAACATTTAATCTTATTGCTTTGAACTTGACAAGATAATTCTTTCTTTAGATCCGGGGTGGAGCTAGGCGTCAGTCAACAAGCATCTCCGGCCAGCACGATCCTTAGCTAGCTTCCTCTAGTTTCGCATGCTAAACTGGCTTGGGTTCCCTTCCAGTTTTCAGACTGGAACTTTGATGTACATCCGCTCATCATGACCCAGCAATTTCAGTCGTTGGAACTTCACCCTTCTGACTAGGTCGATTTCGCTATACAGTTCGTCATAGTATCTCTTCCTCCAAAAATCGTCTATGCAGATGAGACCGAAAATCATTCGACGAATTTTCCTCTCAAAGTAGCCAAGAGCCTCATCTGTTTTTGATAATGTTCATGCCTCTGCGCCATAGAGCAGGACAGGGATTAATAAGGCTCTAAAAAGGGTCACTTTTGTTGCCTTCTTAGCCCAAGAAAGCATCCTACCTACATTCAGTGGGTAAAGTTTTTTTTTGTTTCATTATCCCTCTCTTTAGCACTCATTTGAAACTCTCGAAACATGCGCTATTAAACAAAGTCAATGATGACCGTGAGACGATAAATTGAGGATGCTTTTGGCATCCTTGTGGCGAGATGTCGTATTCTGCAGATAATACTAAATATGGTGCCTGGAAATGCCGATCGCATAATGAAGGCGTCTGCTAAATTGCACAATTTTCTAAAACTTAATAATTCAGCTTTCTATTCTGTTATATTTTAAAAGTTTAATTATTTTGCATGAAAACCAAGTAGATTATCTATAAAATGTTGCTTCTGTCTTTTGTTCAATACCACTCGGTCGATAATTTATGTATAACAATAGACGTTACAAAATATAACGAAAATTACTAGGTGAAGGTGGTGTCACTCTATAACTACGAAATTGTTCATCAGGGCTTATGGCAAGAGGGAACGAAATCACTTAATCTCGGGGACTTACCATATGATTTGACGTCTATAAATCCCGTCGAAATTTAAGATTTATAATAAATCTGTCACATGTCATTTTCGTGTGCTGACAACAAAAAATTGAAGTCTGTGAAAAAGTTTCAAACTACCAATTAGGATTATTTTTTGGTAAGTATTTTTAAATTTGTACGTAATTCATACATAATAAAACTCATTTACTTTGCTTGCAGACAATGGAAAAATCAAAACCAAACAAAAAGCCGCAAAGCATGGTGCGATTCGCACGAGGATTTCCTGGTGGAACTGTGGGCGGACAAAATTCAAAATATTCACTATCAATAGTTTTATGTATGAATGCATTTCTCGAATTCTATAAAAAGTATAAACAGCTGTGACAATCTTTTTGACAGTAAATCTAAATCCTAAATTCTGGTGGGGACACCTCACGTAAATCTAAATCTTTTTTTTGCTAAATCTGGATCTAGCTTTGGTGGGGACATGCTATAAGTTAATGCTCAAAGTTCCCATTGAATTAAATGTCTAAGAAACACGATTGCGGCCGAAGGAGTTCAAATGAAAACATGAATCCTTCCATCTGAATTTGTTCTCAATGTTGAGTGCTTCTGCCGAAAATTGTTCTCGAGCAAAAGATAAATTTGGTCCTTCGTATCTTACTATTTTTTAAAATGCTTTTTAGGAACTAATTTAGATATCTAAAATGAATTAAATATTAATCAAAACTACTTTTTACCATAAATCTGATGTTTAATAACTTTTTCTGGAATATTCTAGGCCATCATACTTTTTTTGCATGACAAACACTAAATTAGAAATTTCGACAGCCAAAGGGAGAAACAAAAAGCAGATTTGAAGCCATCATCGGCTTTGGTTTTTATATCGGACATAAGTGAAAATTCATTTTATTTGTCTTGTCAAAAATAAGTGAAAGTTTAGCACTAGGTCATTAAATCATATATTTTTTTAAGTTCATTTGAGAGCACGCATATTGAATTAAAATGCTTCACTAGCACCATGAGGAAGAATACATTTTTTAAAACCATTCAGACGTATCTAGACTTAAAGTACTTGACCACCTTATAGATTTCAAAAATTAAATTAAAATTCTACTATAATGAAATAAGTGAAAGTGTAAAAACTCTAAACGCGTTTTTCTCAAAATTTCTGTTTTTCAAATGGCGGACAGTTAAACTCCGAAACTACTCGGCCGATTTCAAAGACTTTCATCTTGTTTTGTTCAATGAGATGTTTTGTATGCCAATTCACCACATTTTGCAAAAAGAAATTAATTATTACATTTTTTAGCAAAGAATATTGAAAATAGGGTTTTTTTAAAACTTTTTTTTTCAGTTATTCTCCATATTTGGAGGTGGATTGTCACTTAAGGGACCTTTCTTTTAAAGATACCGTTTTTTTTGTTTCAGATTAACCATTTATAAACTGTCCATTTAACTGTCCGTCATGGCAAACCATTTTTTTTGAGTCCTCGATTTTGGCGGTAATAAATTAAATAAAAAAAAATCAGGTAAGAATTTTTGTATTCTATAAGCTTCAAATAAAAGTTAATAAAAATCATTGTAATATCTTATACAAGGCCTGAAAAACAATTATTGAAAATATTGTATGTTTAAGCCTCCTTAGGTAGTCAAGTGCCTTAAATCTTTGCGCTGAATTCGAAGTTTTTAAATAGAAGAGTACTAACTACATTGAAACTTAATTTTGAGACTTTTTTTAAAGAATAAAGACAATTGATATTTGTCTATTTAAAACTGTTCAGAATTCGTTCGTCTTATTTTTTAATACAATCCCCCGTGTAGGTGAATATAAACCCACTTTCTCCAGATTCGATAGTTTTTACATACGAGGGCGGGTCAATAAGTCCGCGACTTTTTGAATTTCTGACCTCTTTACTGAAACAGCAACACTGCTCCTGTCAACAGGCATCTGTCAGTTGACTCCTGTCAAAATTTAAACTTGCTGCGTCAGTTAATTTGTGTTTGACAGCTATTTTTATCAGACTACTCACTAATTTGAGGAGAAAATGGATAAAAGTGAATTTCGTGTGCTTATTAAGCATTATTTCTTGCGAAAAAAAAACATTACCGAGACCAAGGCTAAGCTTGATAAATACTATGGGGACTCTGCACCATCGATTTCAATGGTAAAAAAGTGGTTTACTGAATTTCGTTGTGGCCGTACAAGCACTGAAGATGCCGAACGTCCTGGACGCCCAGTTGAGGTCTCTACACCCGAAACAATCGAAAAAATTCACGATATGGTGTTGGCCGACCGAAGATTGAAAGTGCGAGAGATTATGGAAGCCGTAGGGATCTCGCATGGCTCAGTGGTTTCAATTTTGAATGATCACTTGGGCATGAGAAAGCTTTCCGCAAGATGGGTGCCGCGTTTGCTCACAGTCGACCACAAACGCAATCGTGTAACAACTTCACAGGAAGGTTTGGCGTTGTTTAATCGCAATATGGAGGAGTTTTTGCGCCGTTTTGTAACCGTGGACGAAACATGGATCCATCACAACACACCAGAGAACAAACAACAGTCAAAACAGTGGGTTTCTAAGGGTGAATCGGCGCCAAAGAAGGCCAAGGTGGGTTTGTCAGCCAATAAAGTTATGGCGACTGTTTTTTGGCATGCACGCGGGATAATCCACATTGACTACCTTCAAAAGGGAATAACAATCAATGGGAAATATTATGCCAACTTATTGGACCGATTCAATGACGATTTGAAAAAAAAAACGACCTCATTTGGCCAAGAAAAAAGTTCTTTTCCACCAAGACAATGCAAGGGTGCACACATGTGCAGTTGCCATGGCAAAAATCCATGAATTGGGCTATGAATTGCTCCCTCATCCACCCTATTCACCAGATTTGGCTCCGAGCGACTACTTCTTGTTCCCAAACCTGAAGAAATGGCTTGGTGGAAAAAGGCCTATTTTGAGGACCTCGACAAATCATTTTTTTTGACCCGCCCTCGTATTAAGTCAAAAAAGTACGGCAACGGATTCAGATACATACATATACTCGTATGATTAGGCAATACACAAACTTATAGCGTTTTTCATTGGTTTCCCTCTTCTTCTTCTAATTATGGTGTCAACATTTTGACGTGCATTGGTTACACATCAAATTTTTATTTCGCCATTTCTTCGTTTCCAAAATGGCAAAACATCGATTTACTGACTTAAATAACTTCAAAATTGTGAATTTCTTATTCGAAATAATTTGGTCAAACACAGGCAATTGCTCCAAATTCTTGTTTGTAAGCACATTCTGACCTATAATTTTGCTTTAAAATGAAATCCATAGGCAAGTTTTTGCTTAAAATGAAGATTTTTAACTCTTCGGAGTGTAGAAAAGACTTGTCTGTCATTTATTGTGAAACGATTTAATATTCAGTGTTGCTAGCGTAAACTGATTTAAATTTTGAATCTTGTTTCGAAATTAGTTAAATGAAATATCAATTCACATCGCGTATACGATTAACTCGAATAAGTTGAAATGATATTATAATAGGTCATGTATACGTAGCACAGCCAATTCCTTCTCCATATTCCTTATATAAAAATATTGTTCCTCTCTATTAAAAATTGAGATAACTCGATATGAAGAGTGTTTTTCTTTTGTCTGTTTTATATCTGTCGTCCTTGTCTATCTTTGAATGACAAAAGTAAAAAAATATTTCGTTACGGAGTTTTGCAAAAAGTTTATCTGAGTAAAAATTATTATTTACAATATTCAAGGATGTCCACACCTGCTCGAAGACGTTTAATGAGAGATTTTAAAAGGTAATGTATTAAAAATTCATTTTTGAATTGGATTATCATAGACTAGTTTGCAAGAATTTTTCGAAATTTATTCAAGGCAAAGCTGCATATAGGTAAACGATTTTGTGATTCAGTAATGTCTGACGCAGCAAACTAATAAGATTCCAGAATATTATATGCGAAAAATAAAATGAAATGCTTGGTACAAAATTAAAATTTTCCGATAATTTATTTAGCTTAGTGCTAAGGTATGCCTTCATAATTCATAAATATGTGTCAGGGGCTGGATAGATTTTGAGAAAATAGGCAGACTGAAAATTTAAAATGAGTTTTAAATTGTTTTAGAAATAAGAAAGCTAATGTCTGATTAGGATTACTATGAACATGGAAAAATGAAAAATTTGTAAGTTATAATAATAATTTATAATTTGATCTATATCTATTATGTAGTAATAAGGAAAGTTACCAATTCAATTAAAGAAAAAGTATTATGTGTGCTTTCTTGATTTACTTCAATATTGCAACCCAGGCCATATTCCACTAAGTTGCTTTTACATAAAATACCAGTTCGAAAATTCGTTATGAAAGATTGAGAACAAGTTAACATGTATCTATATTGATGCACCATGATGTATGTATATCCGCAGCTTGCATGTATTATCCCCAAAATTCTAATAAACCTACAATTTTGGCAAGGATTTAATAAATTATAATAGAAATAATTGTTTTATGTTAAAAGTTGAATATTTTCTTCACTCTAATTGAGGCCATCAGCGCAAAAGTGGTGTAACCCACAATTTTTGTTGGTTGCTGTTCTGATGTTACATACATTCCTTACATTACCAACTATCAATACAAAAGTGGTGTAAGCCACCTTTTGATATTCAAAAGGAGATGGAGCTGTAAAAGTCATTTTTGCACAGAGCATAATATAACAAAAAAAAATATTAACCAAATTTAAAATCCCCATTTTCTCCTTATTAAATAGTTCGGGGTTACACCACTTTTGCGCTGATAGCCTCAATTGTGGTACCTCCAAAACATGTGATTTGAACGCATCAGCCGCTTCTTCAGGCATCGAAAAATATCAGTTCATACCAGCATCGATTTTTTCTGGCACAACAACCGATTTTGAACTCAGAAAACCAGCGACACACTGGCTCTACATGGTGCTTCATTACTAAAAGTCGGTTCACAACACAAATTCACTCATATGACAAAACATTCTGAGTACAATGCCAATATCAGCGGAATAAGAACGCAATTTATTTCTCATTTCCCCTGCTTTTTTAAATTTAAGACTCATCAAGTTTGTGTCTATTTCAAAATAAAGCTTTATATAATTTTAGTAAAAAAAATTTAATAACTTAAGTTTTAAATTGAATTGTGCTTTTACAATTACTTCAGAGACCCCCCAAACATATCCAGGGATCTACAAATAACAATTCGATGGACAGCATGAAGAGAAAATAACGAAAAAAAACTCCTGTCTAGACTTCGAAATTTTAAATAAAATACTGATAAATGCATAAAAACTTGTTTTTTTTTTTTAATGTTTTATTTGGGGGTAGAAAAGAAAACCTAAGATAGGCTGTTGACATTTCTTTGTACAAAACTGTTCAAAATCCGTTCTAACTTTTTTAACAAATTTTTTCCTGAGAGAAATTTTAACCCACCCCTTCAGATTTGACAGTTTTTAAACATTTAGTCTAAAAAGTACAAAGTACAAAATCAAGTAAATTTAATTTGTTCATGACAAGTAATACAATAAATCATTTATTTCCGTCATTAACATAAGAATACCTGTTTTTGTAAAAGAATTATTACTACGCAGATCCAAAAGTTTGCGGTCACATCTGCTGATTAAATTGGTCAATTTAAAATATCAACGTTTTTACCGTTATTTTACGAATAATTTAGGGATGTATGGTATTTTGTCAGTCTTGTTGGTTTACGTTTCCGCCAATTAAATGTAGGTTATTTTCGCCATATATATTTTGTGGTACAATATTCAATAATTTGCCGCCCATGCGGACTCATCCTTTCATAAATCATGGCCATAATATATTGGACTGTCGGGATGTTTATTAACTATGAGTTAATTTATTAGTCCGATAAAAAAAAAACGAACAAGGAGGGATGAAACGTCAAAAAGAGTCATCGAAATATTGGCCCACGAATCACAGGGTTGCTGATTTTCTATCGCATTTTCTTTCTCTTTTGCACTTGTGTGAGTCGTAACTCAAAAGTCAAGTCAATAGCGGACTTTACGGCAGGAAAAAAGAAAGCAGTTTGTATGAACTGTTTTATATAGTTACTCGTACACAAAATTGTCAAAATGAGCTTTTTGGACATTGTACTCCTGGAAAATAGCGGCTATTTTGGTACTTTTTGGGTATATAACTTAATTCGTTTTTTTTTTTTCAAAATTTGAACGTTTATTTAAGAAAAACTTTACAATAGTATTATCCAAAGTATTGCCCATCTGAAGCTACGACTTTTTCCCATCTTTCTGGCAATTTGTGGATCCCATCCCAAAAGTACTGCGCCGGCTTGGCAGCCAAGAATGAATCAAGCCAATTTTTGATATTCTGCTCTGATGTGAACCGTATTTCAGTGAGGGCGTTCTGCATCAACTGGAACAAATGGTAGTCAGAAGGGGCAAGGTCTGGGCTATAAGGCAGGTGGGGTAAGACTTCCCATCCACTTTTTTTTCAAATAGTTCTTAACCGGAATAGCAACGTGGGGCCGAGCGTTGTTATGATGGAAAATTATTGCATCGTGTCTGGTTTTCATATTCCGATGAATTAGCAAAAATGTCAAACATTCGCCTACAAAATTTTTTCAAAACAATTTAAGTTTGTTCACCAACCGACAGATGAGCCGCCACTAAACGCCATAGAGATGTCTGTGCTACCAAGTTTTTATGATGAACTCTTAAGAGGGGATGAATCCTTTTTTTGCGAAGATAGCTGAAATGCGTGCAAAAAAAACAGAGCTAATATAACTGTTTCTTGATGTTTTGAATACCCAAATTCTATAAAGTGCCCCCAATCGGTGCAAGCACACCAATTTTAGAAAATTTATTAGGTAACAATTTTAAGAAAAATAAATTTTAAGTAAAAAAATAGAACTAAATTTTCATAATTTTGAGTTTAACGGGCCATAACTTTTTTGTGGTAACCATGCGGTGGTTCATAAATGTATGCAATGCATTTGAAAGAGAAGTTACAAACAATTGGACGAAAATTGCTGGAAGCCGGATGATTTAAAGTGGCATGAAATACCGACCTTCGTGCATTATCCGCAACAAGAATTTTGCTAGCAATTAGTTATTGAAAAAAGGTGCAAAGAAGTATTCCCTAAAGCATTAATTTTCTTCATAATATTAACGAATACCTTCGCGATATTTTTAGAAGTTATTTTCGCATGAAAATGTCAAATTTTCACGTAGGCAACTTTCTGCATGAAATCTGTTTTAAACTTGCAAAACAATGATTGCATACTAACTGCCAATTAACTTTTATGAACGCAACTGGTGCGTAGATAACACAGGTTTTATGCAATTATGAACGGGAAGTTGAATTTTTTTTGCATAAATGGACTCAACCATTGTTATCTTGAATACGAAAACATACGAAAATAAATGTGTTTGTAGAAAACTGTTAGAGTAGTATGTAATTTTAGAGCAGATGAAAGCTATTACATACGAGGGCGGGTCAATAAGTCCGTGACTTTTGGATTAAAACACAGATTTTTTGATAAAAAAATAATTTTATTTTTCAACGTAGTCTCCCTTGAGCTCTATACACTTTGTCCAACGCTTCTCCAATTTTTTTATCCCTTCCAAAAAAAATGATTTGTCGAGGTCCTCAAAATAGGCCTTTGTTTGCGAGATGACTTCATCATTGGAGTCAAATCTTTTTCCAACAAGCCATTTCTTCAGGTTTGGGAACAAGAAGTAGTCGCTCGGAGCCAAATCTGGAGAATAGGGTGGATGAGGGAGCAATTCATAGCCCAATTCATGGATTTTTGCCATGGCAACTGCACATGTGTTTGTGGTCGAATGTGAGCAAACGCGGCACCCATCTTGCGGAAAGCTTTCTCATGCCCAAGTGATCATTCAAAATTGAAACCCTGAGCCATGCGAGATCCCTACGGCTTCCACAATCTCTCGCACTTTCAATCTTCGGTCGGCCAACACCATATCGTGAATTTTTTCGATTGTTTCGGGTGTAGAGACCTCAACTGGGCGTCCAGGACGTTCGGCATCTTCAGTGCTTGTACGGCCACAACGAAATTCAGTAAACCACTTTTTTACCATTGAAATCGATGGTGCAGAGTCCCCATAGTATTTATCAAGCTTAGCCTTGGTCTCGGTAATGGTTTTTTTTCGCAAGAAATAATGCTTAATAAGCACACGATATTCACTTTTTTTTCATTTTCTCCTCAAATTAGTGAGTAGTCTGATAAAAATAGCTGTCAAACACAAACTAACTGACGCAGCAAGTTTAAATTTTGACAGGAGTCAACTGACAGATGCCTGTTGACAGGAGCAGTGTTGCTGTTTCAGTAAAGAGGTCAGAAATTCAAAAAGTCACGGACTTATTGACCCGCCCTCGTATTTTTTAATACTATTATAGAGACGTGATTCGGCCAACTTATATTGTGTTTGATAACTAAGGCTAAGAATTTATAGTTTTGACTAGAGGTGTGTTTTTTTTACACGCATGTTAGCTATCTTCGCAAAAAAAAAACGATCCATCCCCGCGTAAGAATTCATCATAAAAACTTGATAGCACAGACATCTCTATGGCATTTAGTTGTGGCTCATTTGTCGGTTGGTGAAAAAACTTGAATGACATTTTTGCTAATTCATCGGAAAAATTCATCCGAAACGAAGAAAATATGATTTGGAAGCACTGTTTTATTATGTGCACATTGCACAGAACATGTTAGTATTTCCCATGACAATAAGTCGACACCTTTCTCTAATATGCCCCATAAACTAAACGCGACACAAAAACTCGAGTTGATGTAAAGTTAGATGCGATGTTCATATTAAAAAAAGCTGTCCGTTCGAACACCATGAGTTCAGTTCTAGTCGTCAAAGTGATGTCCTATTACTTCAAGCAAAAGAAGATGGGTGTTACCCAAAACTTTGCGTTTGAACCTTGCACAGTACACAAAATAACGATTGGTGGAAAAACGATTCAACAATGAGGAAGCAGTCAAAAATGCTTCAATTTCTTCAAGCTAGAATTCTGGAATTCTACAAGACTGGTATACATGGACTTCTATCACGTTGGGAAAATTGTATTTCACGTCATCTGCCTATTTTCATAAATAAATGTAAGTATTGAAAGAGCAACAGGCGTTCAAAATTTCACTATGAAATCCAACACTATATGTGTAACAACTTTATACCATTAATGTTACTCAAATCGGCCTGTTTATCTATTGAGTACTATCGGAAGTACATCGAACGTTCGACTCAATCGGATTTTTGGCAGCCTCATTTTGAATCTTTTCACAATCCCGGAGTACTACCAAAAAACTATGCTAAGAACATACATTCATTTTGCGATAGTTTGTTGACTTTATATGTTGTAATTGTCTCCCGGAAAACCATTAACGCATGCAAAACATACATACATAATCCATAAAACATACTTCCCAATCAGATACCATTTTCAGAATAGCTAACTCAATGTATTTATTGTACTACACAGTTGCATACTGACGAAAACCAAACAATGCAATTATCCAAAAACCTCCACTGTCGTCATGAACCAGTTTTGTGCAAATTATTTTACTTTGTTTTCGTCTCGAAATGTATTTTTACCGCATTTGGTGACTTTTGTAGCACTACTGTTACGTAGTTAGATGTTGCGAGTTTTAGCTCCCGTAGTTTTTACATTTGGAAAAAAAATTAAAATCAGAATTCTTAAGTTTTGCAATGACCATAAGATTTGGATGATGAAAGCATGGCCAGATTCGTAAACGCATATGTTGCGCAAAATGTGCAAAGCAGGAGATTCCCAAACGCACAACGTAAAATTACTGCAAAGCAAACAGTTCTAAAACTTAGTAAATTTAGTTTTTTTTTTACGCGAAAGCAAGAGCATCTGTGCAACTGTAAAAGGAATGTTGCACTTGCAATGCAAATATACGCTTTTGACGTTTCAACTGCTCTATTTTATTTGCTTTGCAGATAATTTGCGTTATAAGTCGTGCGTTTACGAATCGCCCCATATCACCAAAATTGTAAGCAACTGTCTCGGAAGCCAAGATTTACAAACTTTCAAATGATCAGCTCAAAGGCCGAATCTGAAATGAATTAAAAGTTTGTGGGAAATTCTGAAAAGAAAGAGGCAGATTGGTCCTAAGAATTGAGGACGAGTTAATGCGTCAGAGTGAAGGCAAAATGGGAGCTCTTTCCTCCTGAATTAAATAACAAATTGATGAAAGCATGTCAAAAGGAATCAAAAGCGTAATTAAAAATAAATGACTGAGGAAAGTAATAAAATTGAATCGATATTAATAGAAGTGCATCTATACTGCGTGGGCTGTAATAAAAGCCTAGGCTACATTTTTTTTAAAAAGTTACACCTTTCGCAATAATACTATCAGAACAGTTCAACAGAACAACTTGTGTGATTTTATAACAATGGAAGCGACTGAATATAGTGCGGTCATCAAATACTTCTGATGGTTTTTATTTTGTTTTATTAAATTCCTCAGAATGAATATAACATATATATTCAATTTTTTATTTTTATCTATTTTTTCACTGTTTTTTTTTTTTCTTGATGCTCCGTGCATGGTCTAGTTATCATTGACTCTTCTCAACGTACTTTCTCTCTTCGTATTTTTCTTCCTCCAGCTTTCTCCATCCATTTCATTACAATGCCTTCCTTTAAATGTGTGGCATTGCCGATGGTTTTATTTTTGGTTTAATATTTTGCTTGTTTTCCTTCCAACGTTAACATTCTGGTATCCCTTTGCAGAAATGCAAAGGGCAGTATCCGAGAATTCGGATCAAAAATCAGTCCGTCGAAGGAGGTATTTTGAAAATATGATAAAAAGTCCACCGCTGGGTGTTATTTATGAGTCCCATAACTCAGTTAACTATGTTATTTTATAATTTCATTACGCACTGTCCTTTAAAAGCTTTTAAAATTTGTATTATTTATCTTTTTTGTATGTATTTTGCAATATGAATTAAATATTACACGAAATTTAATCTACTGTTAAATGATTATTAGACATAACATAATTTTTGATTGATTGAAGGAACATAACTTAACTATCGATCTGAGTTTTAAAAGTGGCAACGCGAATATTTCTATCTTAACATGGGTGAACACCTACAACTTTTTCTATGCCCTAGAGTTTGGGTGAAGAATTTTCTCTACAAATTACATCTTCCACTTCAATATTTCTCTAAGGAAATTTTGCAAAATGCATATGAGAGGATAAGTTATCTAAAGACATATAATAGAACTTTTACAACTCGAGAATAACATGAAAAATTATATAAAACGTCGTCATATGTGTTTTGGTGAGTGTTGAGGCTTTTGTGCACCAAAGATTTTTCGAAAAAAAAAAAATTTTAAGGCATGATACCTCGAGAGCCAATGTCTGCAAAGTTATCTTCTGAGGAAACATGCCTCTATATACTACATTTGGGACTGTCAGTGTGTACCCTCGAAACACAATTTCTAAAAAATGTTTTAAGGTAAGATGGACAGCCAATAAAGGACTATCATCGAGTTAACCAAAGGTACACCGGATAATTCTTGTGGCGTAAGTCAGTTTGCACGGCGTTCACGAGCTTTGTAAGCAAAACAAATCCGGAAAATTCTAGTTTTGGAAATTAAAAGGCCTTGAAGGGTGCCACTCTTATTTTTGAGAAGAGAAGATACCTTAAAATGTTTTCCAATTTTTATCTTTTAATTAAAAATGATTCCACAAAATTCTTTTAAGCTTCTAAATGGGCGTATGCAATCCGTTTTATCCATCCAGATAAAATTATGCTAGCCGGGTTGTAAATTTTTGCAATGTTTAAAAAAAGTTCTCGTTCCGTTAAGACTCATCAAATATAAAATTGTCGTTTTCGTTCTAACCAATGCGTTAAACCTTAGTATAAGTTGATTCGTCTTTGCGATCTGATCTTAAAATTTATGAAATTCTGCTTTTTGTTATCCGTTATTTGCATTTATTTTATACATATATATACGCGGTCTGATCAAAAAGTAAGGTGTCTTTTTAAATTTCGCGCGATCAGTACACTCTAACTCAAAATTTGTCACGATCATATGTTTATAGTTTTAACCATATAGCAGTTGTTGTTTTTATGTGAGAGGCATAAAAGTTGGACGTGTTTTGTTTACTAGGCGATTTTTTGTGGTTAAAAGTAATGGAGCAGAGAGTTTGTATTAATTTTTGCGTAAAAAATGGTATTAAGTGCTCAGAAACTCTTGAAATGTTGACAGTAGCGTACGGACAGTCAACTTTAAGCAAAAAAAATGTTTATAAGTGGTATAAATTATTCCAAGAGGGCCATGAAAATGTTAATGATGAACCTCGCTCCGGACGACCTAGCACGTCAAACACAGACGAAAATGTTAAAAAAGTTGAAATTGTGTTGAAAAATCGTCGAATCACGATTAGGGAAATAGCGGATGATCTTGGCTTATCGTTTGGCTCAAGCCAATCAATTTTAACGGATGTTTTGGGTATGAAACGTGTGTCATCGAAATTCGTTCCAAAATTGCTTAATTTTGATCAAAAGCAGCATCGCATGAACATTGCCCAAGACATGTTAAACGACGTCAATGATGATCCTGATCTGCTCAAAAAGGTTATAACTGGTGACGAATCATGGGTATATGGTTATGACATCGAAACCAAAGCCCAATCATCCCAATGGATGAAGATTTACAACGATTGAGGAGATCAAGGCTGCATCGCTGGAGGAGCTCAAGGCAATACCAAAAAGTGCGTTTCAGAAGTGCTTTGACGACTGGAAAAAGCGCTGGCACAAGTGCATTGTATCAGAGGGGGATTATTTTGAAGAGGATAAAATAAATTTGGATGATTAAATAAATATATTTTTTTAAAAATGAAAAGTCACCTTATTTTTTGATCACACCTCGTATTTCTCTGTGTGCTCTGCGCCTCCATTCGCTTTTTGGGAAAAAGTGTATGGAAACACTACTTACTATACTATTAACTTTACCTATGTTTTACTTCATTATATACATATCTATTTTATTTCAATATTTGAAAATGTATTTAATAATGAAATAAAAACAATAATTTTATATTTAAGACTTCAAGAAGATCCACCAACTGGAGTTTCTGGAGCGCCAACGGATAATAATATTATGATCTGGAATGCTGTGATTTTTGGTCCACACGATACTCCTTTTGAAGACGGAACGTTTAAATTAACAATAGAATTTACTGAAGAATATCCGAATAAGCCTCCAACAGTCAGATTTGTTTCAAAAGTTTTTCATCCAAATGTGTATGCTGATGGCGGAATTTGTTTGGATATTTTGCAGAACAGATGGAGTCCCACATATGATGTATCTGCTATTCTTACATCTATACAAGTAATTTAAGATTACCAAAAAAAAAAATGCAATAAATAATTAATTTTAAATTAATTTCTGACTTTTTCAGTCTTTACTTAGTGATCCAAATCCGAATTCTCCAGCTAACTCTACAGCAGCTCAACTATATAAAGAAAATCGCCGAGAATACGAGAAACGAGTGAAAGCTTGTGTTGAACAAAGTTTTATTGATTAGCCATCCGCCACATTTTACCAAGTTCTTTTATCTGTCATTAATAATAAATACACATAAAGAAAAACTATTAACAGAAATAAATAGCCAGAATTTAAATGTAAAATAACATTAAGTGAAGCAGGAACAAATGTGAAAAGATGCGGCAAATAAAAATTCTATACTATAGAACATTGTTTTCTCATAAGTAGAAATATGTTGGCATTAACATTTGATTTGCTTCATTCAAATTGCAAAAACATGTAAAAACAAGTTATTGTTTTTGTTAAATAAAAGTTTAATTACATAATTTAAATGTGACTTCATGAACAATATATGCGGTTCGGTTAAACAAGTGCTAATCGAAACAAAATTATATTTTCTAGATTAAAATTTAAAAAAATAAATTAAACATTGAATGTTTAGCTTATTAGTCGCAGTGTACATGGTAATAACCAAAAAATAAAATAGATAATATATAGAGCATTAACTTTCTAATCGTATATGAAAAAAAGATAATTATCCACAATTGTTCGTTTTCATACATTTGAGCACTGGAGTCAGTATCGACTTCCTGTGTAAATTTTATATCAAAATTGAAAATGATTTATTTAGCAGTAAATACGATTTTTGAAACAGTGACATAAATTAATGGCTTACCTTAAATTTAATAATTTTTGGAAAATTCTAGCCCTTATTGCGGTTGCCGATCGTCGATTCGACTGATTTCATGTTTGGTATTGTGTAACTCAATCGACAAAGGATTCTATTGTTGTGAATAAAAACCATAAAAGTGACTATTGTGAATGCAATCTATTTTGACAGTTGTTTGCTCATTTATTCATTTAAAAAAAAAAGCTTAATAAAATGATCTCCATCGAATTGTTTAAGAGATTCAGACACATACTTCACTACAATTTATCCTCTGCAGTTTTGTGAGACATTTCCGTTTGTCTAACTAGAAACTAAGCAGAAGTCGACTGTAAGAAACTCTTCTAAGCCAAATAATTTGAAACTGGATGTGTTGTATAAGTCACTTGATTCGCCCTTAATTCAAATTATTCTCGTTTTTTTTTTTACATAAACTTCACGTTTTTTAAGGAAATTCTCAGATTTCAATTTATTTTTCTGCAAGCCACAGACCAACGATCGGGAAATTTCGATCGAATAAAAACAGTTGTCATGACATTCACAATACCGAAATTAAAAATTGACGATCGTTAATCGACAACCGCAATACGTGGTTACCCCGGGGTAAAACTAGTTTTATAGAAGAGGGAGATGAAATGTGAAGAGAAAACGGGGTAAAATTTTCATCCAGAGATGAAGCGGTTGAACATCGGGGTAAAACCAATACACACATAAGTTGTCAATTTTAAGTGTAAGAAAATTATCAGAAATACTACTACTAGCAAAGTCGATTATTATGTATACACAGTTTTCCCCTGAAATCAAAGATAATAAATCTATACAGATGTCTCATTCATATGGGAAGTTGTGTCCTATGAAAATGAAATCAAGCCAAAAAAAAAAGCTTTTTTAAAAGGCTGCATGTTCTCACAAAGAGCAGAAAGATCTTTTTATTTTTTTTCGCTTTTTGCTCTTGCCACTTGTCACCCACACATGCAAAGTCGTTTACCTCATATGCAAAAACAATACGTAACGAAAGAAATAAATAAAAAAAAACCCATTCGCCCATCTGTACTTGTATGAACTGCGATTTGCAAAGGCATCATACGTTGACGTTGCCCAGCATAACCGGTTTGCTTGGGTTTATGTACGTGTGCTTGTTATTTTGTTTGTAACTTGTTATGCAATGTAAATTAAATGGGGGTATTATTTATTTTATGATACATTACAGGATTTTTTCAAATTTTGTGCTCAGGACTACAAAATTTGATAAATTTCCAAGCATTGTTCGATCTTGCTCAATAAAATAAATAATACCCCCATTTAATTTACATTGCATAACAAGTTACAAAATGTATATTTACGAGTACGTATTTGCTCCCTTTTCTTTCAAGTCATGTAAAATGGAGTTTTCAAAACTACGCAAAATATTTGGACGGCCGAATATAGTATGGAGTGCGAACAAGTGGAATGGGATCTAAACCAACTTGGAGTGCTGCTCTGCTGGAAGCAGCTGGCGAAAAAGATTGAAAAACCATATTATGAGAGCGTATCTATTTGCCGGAATCGGGTGGAGGTTTGGAAAAATACTGAGGTTTTGTATTTTTGTGGACCGAAGAAGTTTTACACGTTCACACAGTACACTGAATAGAATCATATAGCCGACACTAGGCAAACAGATTGACAGATTGGCAGGGATGTCAAGACTAAACATCGCTCTATAGAGCTCGTCTCTATAAATGCCGTCATAGGCAGCCTAAAAATCGATAAGCAGGTGGTGGGTATCGATCTTGACTTCTTGTGTTTTCTCCAGGATCGGCCGGAGTGTGGAAATCTGATCGATTGTGGACTTTCCTGGCGTGAAACCGCACTGAGAGGGTCCAATCAGGTTGTTTACGGCGGGTTCAATCAAATCAATCCCAGAAGAAACATGTTTTTATCAGTGGTTTTGTCAAATGAGTCCGGGCTTGGCCCCGTGCGACTTTTTTTGTTGCCCAAACTCAAAACGTACCTTAAGAGTAAGGTTTCGGCACGGTAGAAAATTTGGGACATACCACGTATATATTCTAATATATGTACATAGTATTATCTGTATATATACCTGTTTAACAATTGATCACTGCTCTTGGCCTTCTTAAGTAAAGGCGGCTTAAGTACAAAATTGAAAAACTAATTCTAAGAAATCACATGTTTTGACAAATTATATTGTATTTAAAGCACCCTTACTTAAGTAGTTTCCAGAGGGCACGAGCGAGGAAGTGGCAGGACATCGACCCCCACCCTCCCAACCCTCCAATAATCGTTGTCAATTTATCATGTCGGCATACTTACATTTTTAAACGTTCATTACATTTTGCAATTTTTCTATTTTATTTCTATTCTTAATTTACAATTTTTCCAGAGCAATACAATTATTAGGAAATTTATTAAATTAATCTTGTGCTCGTAACATACAGTAGAGGTATCAAACCATTCGGAAAATTCATATTTATTGCCTTTATACATTCTTTGATTATGTTTTCTCTTAAATTAGATGCAAAAGGCATTTTTTCAAAGTATGCAGAGAATATTTTTGTATGAAGACGGCATACCTGAAAATATTTTTCGGACGGCCACAAGAGAACTGTATTTTCTTTCGAATACTCATCTTCTTTTAATTTTATCAGTATTTCTGTTAGATTGAAATCGTGCTTGTCTTTTAACATTTCTCCCGCACAATTTTCATAGATTTTATTCATCTTTTTTATGGTTTTGAAATAGCAGCATCCTGCAAAGTATCTAATAGCAAGGTCTTTGACTTGCGGTACCTTAACTGATACTGCGTTTTCATCTAATGGGTTAATTATATTGTTAGTATTCATGTTATTTTCAAAACAGTTTTCATTCTAAGGAATATTCTCTTTAAGCATAGTTTGCTCCTCTGTATCATTCTGCAAAACGACATTTCATTTCATTTTTAATGCATTTTTATTTAATTCAATTCAGGAGTTCTTACAAGCTAGACAAAAAAACGCTTAAAAATTAGCTTAAATAACTTAAAACTATCTTATTGTAACTTACTGGCCCCATTCGGGCACTCTAGGTTAAACATAACACTTAATCTATTCCTTTCGACGTTTTATTTTTTATTTTTTTTACATTAATTAAAACTAAAACTAAGAAAATGGATTTTATTTTAAAAACTTAGTACATGGACTTGTTTGTAATCTTATTATAAAACTTAGAGACTAAAACTTATACATAGCTACCTACAAACTAAATTATACAGTTACTTAGCCTACTTAAACTATCTTATTGTATAAGTATTATTTTTTATTCAAGATAAGAGTCACCCATCTCTGTTTTTTTATTTTTTATTTTTTTTTCATTATTTTTTATTTTATTTTTTTTTATTTTTTTTTATTTTTTTTTATTTTTATTTTTTTATTTTTTTTCTTACAGCTATCCTAATCCTACTTAAATCTATGTAAGCCGGCCATAACTAAAAATAAGGCAGACCGACTCTGCTCCCTAACGAAGCTAACTATTATTCGAGGAATTCCACAAAGGAGCCTCCCCTTCTTCTGCAAGCCACCAAAATTGTTGGTGCTGCCGAGCAACATCCCTCATGTCGCGACTCCCTACCGCCCTACTAAACCGGAGACGCTCCGCACTGCCGTGTGCGACGTCTCTGTCGTAGTTGAGTCGCCTGTCTGCAGCTGTTCGAGCGACGTGGAAGATTAACGGCACCGCTAATCTATCCTGGATCAGACCTTTTCTGTCGAGGTAGAGGAACGCTTCTGGAGGAATAAAGCCGTCAAAGCGAACTCTATCGTGATACATATTATTGGGGTAGTAAGCCACCGAGATCAGGTTATTCGACGAGGTCATTGCTCTTGCAATGTGCCTTCGAATCAACTTAAAAACAAAATTGTCCACTCGTATTAGGTTCGCCCTATTGTACAAGACCTCGTTAGGATAGAATTTTATGTACTCAGACTCTGGTGTTCTGTACAAGCGAAGACAAGCCCTAAGGCAAGCCCTCTCAAACACCCGAATCTTTTGCAAAAGACTTGCCCTCACGTTGAACCACACGGGACAACCAAATACAAGCATAGGCCGGATAAGGGCCATGTAGCAGATCACCTTTACCGTCGCATCGAGTTGCCTGTTATAAAACAATCTCTTTGTAAGGGCAAAAGCACCTCTGGCTCTGGCCAGAGCAACATCTATATGTTTGTTAAAATATAGATATTGATCTAGCCAGACCCCAAGGTATCTGACTACATTTCGACAAGCAAGTGGCTGTCCGTGTTATGTTCCGCGCTCTTATCTTCCCAAATAAGTTTTCTAATGGATCTTGATAAAATTTATTTACATAAATGTTATATAAATCATCATGATTCATGAATAACGTTTCCCTTATTCTTAAAACGCTCCCTATAGTTAGAGCCAAACCTTTGAAACAGAATGATCTATTTGTTGTGTTAATGGGTTTAATATTTAATATATAATCTTCATTTCTATTTTTTTAATAAATTCAGCTGTCGATTTCGCAAATTGGGCTATATGGCCTGGGAATTTGTTCAGTTTTATTAAAGCTTCAATTCCACAGGATACAGATCTGCTTAGAATCCTGAACCTGTGCGACCAGCTTCACGTTCATCTTTTGAAATTGATCGCAGCAAATAGTTCTTACATTTAATTTCAAATCTGCGCATATATCAAGGCAGCTATATACCTCAACTTCAAGTTCTTTGGTGGGTATATTGTTCGGACAAACGACGTGATATAAAGCTTGCTTAAAATTTCCACATATGCTCCGAATCATAAAGACGCATGCAGACTTAGCATATGAACTATATCTTTGATTTCTTCCGTAATCAACAAAACCTTCAATTTCATCTTTAAATTTATTATAGGTTAGATCTCGTCAAATATAACAACAACTTCTTTTTCTTTTGGTGGTAATTTCGCGGTAATTTCCTTAATTTCCTGCATAACATTTCTATTTAAGCCAGGTGACAGACTTTTAATTTTAATCCATCTGTGCAGTGAAGATGGATGCTGCAAGTGCATCTCAAGTTGATCCAGCAAAAAGTTGTATCCGGCAGCTGAACGAAAAAAGATGCACTGCGAAATCCATTTCTCCTCTTTGGTGTATTTATTTTTACCCTGTGATAAGATGAGCTTCGAAAATGTCATAGCATTTTGATGAAAATCAAGCAATGAATCGATTTTCACTTGAATGTTTTGCTTTTCAAGCGCCTGTAGCCTTTTCTTGTCCCCTTTTAAACGACAAATTTTCTTTAATATATTTAGTTTCGATTTTCTATTTTCTTTAATAGTTGTTCTCAAGACATTGTTCAATTTTTTGAGCTTTTCAATTCTCCTAATGTAAAAAGATTACCTTTTTACATGAGCCTCACAATTGGCGCAAGCAAATTCAATGTGATCATTGAATTTTGTCCTTGATAAATTTTAAAAAGCAAAGTTTGGTTCTCCTATTGTAGCTTCATTCGAACTCAGTTTTAAATCTTTGTAATTTTCATACGTGATCTTAGCTTTGACTGGATTAAAGCAAACAGAATCGTCTTCAGAGTTCGGAACACTCTCGCTTCGTTTTAAAAAGAGATAAGCATATGTTTTTAAATATTTTTTTCCCAATAAGCCATTTTCAAAATGTTTGCTGAAAATGTAAGGTTTTTTAAGGCATTTTATATGTTCACGAGACTCGTCCGTCAAAGCAAACCATTCATCATATTTCACAGTGCCTTTTTTTAGGGAAACGAAATAATTTCCTATCCGAAAACTCATTTTCGGTTGCACAACAATTCAATTCAATTACTATGTATGTACATACTTATTATTATTTATATGCACTGCAGAGTAATAACACGACTAATATTTTGCTTGTCAAACTTCAATTACAAAATGTAACGAAATATTTCAATTTTCTCGCTTTTAATTGTTCTTTCTTACATACATACCCATACACTCAAACAAAATACCAATTCATGAAAAATTATGTAATTTCCTGTTGCAGTTAAATGCAAACAAACAGCCAAGTCTTCATACCCCTTCCCGCAAGCCCCTTGCACATGATTTTCATATTCCCTGTGCCACTGCCCACAACTTGTGGTGAGAGAAAAAAATCTTTCAGTAAACAAAGCAAAAAAGAGAGAAAATAAAAAAGCTTTATATTACTCCGAAAGCTCGTGTCGGCTAGACGAGTGTCGGCCAGCCGACGAAAAGTGAACAATTTTTTTCTACAGGCATGAGCCATTTGTATAGATTTATTATCTGTGCTGAAATGTTCATCCCGTGTGCGATTGAAGTAAAAGATACTCCGGTTTTACCCCGGGGTAAAGTTAGTCCAGTGTGATACTGGGACATGTTTTTCGGTGTAGGATTTATATGGTTAAGCTAGTTACAGGTTTAGTTTTAGTCGGTATTTTAAGTTAGCGGATAGGTAGAATTAGGTTAGCATAGGCTTAGTTAGATAAGCGCGTATGTCCCCGTCTTATACAGAAATGATGGCACTCAGATGTGGTCTTACCTTTTCCTTTCCTCTTTGTCTATCATCTTTCTCTCTTGCTATCTTTAAGGTCCGTCCGTATAGTTAAGTAACTTTCTTTATCTATCCTTGTTTTCCATTTTTTTATATTTGTCACGAGATAAAAAGGGTAAGATGAGTTAGGATGTACGGAGTAGTGGCAAGAGCCGACCCCGTCCGACGAGCTAGAGCAAGCATGCCACTGTCGCCTACTCCTGCATCACGGATGCCTCCTTGGCTGACTACACTCCTTTCCGGGTATGCATAAAAAAAGAATAAAAAAACACAATTTTTTTCTCGTTTTTTTATTTCCCTTGTCTAGGCTCTAGTGAAGTGAACAAACTGAAATATAAACCTATGTATATGCATAACCTGCAACTAACTACTCTGTCCAACATAAATTGGCAGTACACGTCTTATAGGGAAGGCTTTTTTAAAGTCAGTAGCTTGCCATATTTTTGCACCACACAATATTGAAAAAAAAAAACCATAAAAAGTGTTTCCCGCCAGTGAATTTCCAATTGCATCTGACGTAAATCAAATATATCTTATTCAACGCACATCTGAGTGTGCACTACCAGTGTGCAAAAAGTAATTATACGGTATTTACTATTCGATACTTGAAATGAGTATCGGTACCGAATACTGCTCAAAAAAAGTATTCGATACTGATTACTGATACTCATTTACTGATAAACACCAAAGAAGCAAGATAAAATTCATATACATATGTAAATGCAAATACACAGCAACCTAACAGTAACAGTACGTCTTGTTTCCCCTTCTTCATTATATTCTACATTGCGATTGCATATGCATCTGTACACTGTTCAATTTTTCTCTGCTCCTGCTCTCTTTTGTCTCACCGCATCAAACGTCTCACAGTCTCACGATGTTTCATATTATCAAACAGTTCCAATTTGATTACTTTGATTACATTTCTCCTTTGATTATATACTTTTAAACTGTCAATATCGCATACCAGGACCATTAATCTGATTACTGAGTTTAATTATTTCGAGGTGAGTAGATTTGAGATATAATATATATAGGTATATACATTCATATGTAGGTACAAAATTTAAACATTTTTGCAAGAAGGAAAATGTAAGCTGTTATGTTACAGGTGATGAAATATTTGTTTTTAATAGATAATCTGAACTACATATGTATGAACTTGTATGTAACTTTAGCCGCGTTTTATTGGCATGTCAGTAGCCAGCTCAGCATTCAATGCCAATAAAATAATTTAACTCACTCCAAACGTCATTTGACTTGTTGAATAAGCTTGCGGATGTGTTCGCAAAGTTGCGAATGTTTTTCTAAGCTCGCATTTAGTTAACAGGCCTGAGCAAATAGAATTCGCTTCGTAAAAAGTATGCGCGAAATTCTTTTTGTGCTGAAACTCAAGAATAAATTAACAAAAGCAAGAAATTTATTCAAATTTCACAAAAAAGTTAAACTTAAACACGTACAAATTTAACATGAAAAGTATTTTTCTCTCTATTATTTTTTTAGTTCGTGTAAAAACCAACACATAATTAACGAACGCATCCTTCATAAAACAAAATCATTTCTTATAGCATACATTGCGGTATCGAATACCAAATACCGAATACTGAATTTGAAGTTATCAGTAATCATTCGTTATTCAAAAGTAATCAAATTGCACACCACTAGTGTGCACTGATTGCCTGCGGCCTGTGGCTGGTGCTATTGAACCCCTCTTAAATTGATGTGCATTCAGAGCACAGTATACAGATCAGACAGTAGGTTCACTGCGCAATATTTGCTTTATCTTTTTGTGACCTTGCTACAGTTATCCTTTGTGTGTATTGGTTTTATGATAGAAGTTGATAGAAACACTCGTCAATTAGTAAGAAAAGGATACAAAACACATCTTGTAATCTGAAACACTGCAACAGGGTGTTTGTGAAATAAAATTAAAATATAATACTTTTATTTTCATAAATGTGCAACGATAAAAAGTTTATTTTTGTTATCAAATATTTTAACATCTTTGTTGGACTTCTTAATTAAAAAGTTTATTCCCACCCTCACAAACACAGTAATTAAATATCTTTTATCCTGTCTTGCACAACATTCATAAATTACTTCGGTGTCCAACTTTAAGTAATCATTTTTGCCAGAAGTTTCTTTAACAGTTGAAATTATTTCTTTTGGAATTTCTATTTGACAGAAATCCATAGACATAGTTGCTTCACAACTGCCAAATGAACTGATTTTTTCCATGAACTTAACCGAGAATGATCTTTTGACATACAACTAAATTGGTATGGAGTCATATATTTATTAATTCCTCCTATTTTCCTCAATAATCCGAAACTATTTTCCAATACATCCTGATTAATATGTTTAGTAAGGACAAAACTAATATCCTCAAATCTTAATGCAATGAAAAATATTTACTCCTGATTCAAGAGTTTTTGGAAAACCCATGTTTTTCAAGGCGTAATTCAATTCATAAAACCAAGAAATATTTTTTGTCATAATTATTGCCGTCATAAAATGATCTTTTATAAAAAATATACCTGGCTGACGAAGATCATAAAGGGTTGAATGACATCTTTTATTTTAAAACCCAGAAATAATGTAAGATGTTTTTTTTTCATCCAAAACTATACCACAGGTTATCATAATTTTCAAAAGCAAAGGAGCTTTGACAACAAAATAATAAAATCAGCCCTATCATGAATAAATGTTCCCCCGGAATTTTCACCTTTTTCGAAAACCAGGTATCATGAACGAATTTCGAACGCGGAACAAAAAATTCCGCCGGAAAAATAGCTATTGTGAATGCCATTTCAGGGAAAAAAATTTGTTGATTTCCCCTGAATTATTCCGCTGTCCTTTTACTCGGGAAACTCGTGAAAGAATAAAGATGTAAGTAATGTTTACCAATAAATGTTGAAATTTAAGTACTTATTTCATCACAGGTCAAATGTTACAAAACAAAAACAGTTGGAAATATTGATAGATCTGATAGAAAAGTACCCAGATATCGCTGCTGAACAGACAACAAAATAGCTTCACCATTGGAGAAAGTGCGAAGGATTTTTTTGTTTGTGGCAATGAATGTGAAAGCAGCTCCAACAGGTACTTAAATATTGGCTGGTTTATATGGTAATATCAATGAAACCTTTAAAATTAGAAGCATTTATACATATTTCAAAATTGTTTCGATTCATTTTATCTTACAGAGCTTGTGGTAGTTCCAAAGGATTTGATCTATCTCTTAAACTCCGTCTGATGGATGTTTGTTCAGTTGTCTGCATTTCCTTGTTTTCTTCGATCGCCAATATTAACGCAACACTTCTTAACATTAAAATCAATTTAAAAATCACACTAGACTGAGTTTTTGTAAAAAAAAAAACATTCAAAAAAAAGAACTTCCACTAAAATTTGTTTATCTTCAATGAATTGATCTGTTAAAACAATCGAATATAATTTCGAATACACTTTTTTAACGTTCTTATTATGGCAATACTGATTCCGTCGGAATGGTATTCCGATGGAGATTCACAATAGCGGGATTTTTTCCCCGGGAATAAAATAATTCTGGGGAATTAAAATTCCGCCGGAATTCATGATAGGGCTGAATATCATTCGTAGCGGCATGATCAAAAAGGATTGATTTTCTTTGTTCTAAGTGTGTATAATAACATGAATTCTTCCCGCAAATAAAGTAAAATAGAATCATTTTAAATGTATATTCTATATTATTATTTAAACATTCTTTCTGAGTGATGTCGTTTTATTTAATAAAACGCATTTGTTTATGTAAATTATTTGTTTGTGCACGACATCTATCTCTCGATAGCATCAACGAATACGTCACGTATTTGGCATCATGCATTTAGCTGCGGTTGGTATTCCTTTCCATGGTCGGCCATTGTCAGCAATGTTAATTTCCGGCTGATTAGATCTATTTCTTTCTATTCTTGAAGCCCTGCAAAGAGGTGCAAACCGCGGTAAGTACATTTAAATATGTATCAGAAAATTGTAATTTAATCCTATTCGTTTTATAGAAATAAACCCTTTGAATTCAAACTGAGTTTGAGCGTGCGCCTTCTTTATATCTTTATTTTGCGGAGCTATAATCTGCGCATGACATGCTGAACCGTACACCACGGCCTCGTCGTAGCCCACGCAACCAGGGTATGGAATCCATCGTGTCAACAACTTGCTCAGCCATTGTAAGTAGCGTCGACACCGCAGGAACTTCTGAAATAGCTGCACCTGCCACTGCAGCAACAGCAACTCCGATTCCTCCGATTCCTTCAGCCGCCATCAGCATCATCGCCATCGATGAGACACCTGGGTACGCTGCGCCTCCAACTACAAAGAATCCTGAATCGACTTTGCCAACCACTATCGAGACTTTTGTGTGCACAGTATCTGCCAGCGGATCGTCGATATCTTCAGCCACAAGGGCAACACGAACTGTTTCAGCCAGCACAGTTCCAATTTCTGCAGCTGCCATTGGCGAAAGTCTTGTGCACCCAACGCCCGCTTTGTGTACTCCATTTTCCGCTACAACCACCACAGGAGGAGCTGCCCAGGTGGAGCAAATGTACATTCAGCCTCTACAGGAACAGGTTGCTGCATTGGAAGGCCAGCTAAAGGCGACGCGAATTCAGTTGAGGAGTAGCGATTCGCAGTGCAACACGCTAAAACTAGCACTACAGTCTCAGCCCCTGCGTCAGCCACCCACATATGCATCGATGTCGTCAGTCTCACATGCACCGCAGCCAGCTCCGCATGTACAGCCACCATCCACATATGCACCGATGTCGTCAGTGTCGCTTGCACCGTAGCCAGCTCCGCATGTCCAGCCACCACCCACATATGCACCGATGTCGTCAGTGTCGCTTGCACCGCAGCCAGCTCCGCATGTATAGCCACCAACCATGTATGCACCGATGTCAACAGTTTCGGATGGACAGCCGCCAGCCACGTATGCACTGCAGCCAGTTGTGTATGCGTCATTACCTTCGTCTACGTATGCAACCCCTTCAAGCGTGCACATAACGTCAGGTTCGTATGTATCGCCGTCATATTTGCTTGTACAGCAGCCACATATGTATACGCCATCGCCACATTCATACATACAGCCGGCTAATTTCGTCAACGTTCCCAGCCAGTTGTCAGGGACTAATCCATATACCTTGACGCCACGTAAGGTCCAGGATCTTCCGATGTTTTCCGGGGATCCAGATGACTGGCCAATGTTTTATAACACTTTCTTGCAGACAAACGCCGCCTTTAACTATACAAACTTGGAGAGCAAAAATCTCTCCAAGGTGAAGCAAAGGAAGCCGTGAAATCGCATTTGATTCATCCGGAAAATGTTGGAGTATCCTGGAAGAATTACGTTTTCGTTTTGGTCGTCCGGAGCAACTCATTAACAGTCAGCTGAGTCAAATCCGTGAAATACAGCCAATCACCGAATTCAACATTCGCAACAAAGGTAAGGAATTTGGCTGTATTTTCACAGTCTGTTAATGGCCAACAGCATATCGCGAATCCCTGCTTAAAGAGCTAATTTGCAAGCTGCCTATGAATAAGCGAATGGAATGGGCGAAATACGCAACAATGATTCAGCCCTATCAAACGATTGTCAACTTTAGCGACTGGCTCTCTGAATTAGCCAGGTTAGTTTGTTCCGTCTAGGACAACGACGACAAGGAGCCGAAGCGACGCCAGCCGGTGTTGCACACTCAGGAGTCCCAGCAATCGAGATCTCAGAGATGCCTTTTGTGTCCAGGGGCACACAATGTCGACGCATGCAGTAAGTTCATCAAAGCAACGGTGCAGGAAAGATGGTCGAATGTCAAAAACCATGGTCTTTGCTTCACTTGTCTGAAGAAGGGACATTCTACTCGTAGCTGCCGTGTAAGAAGTGTTTGTGCCACTAACGGATGTCAACGTAGACATCATAAGCTTTTACACGAAATATCTAAAGTTGTTCCATCGAATGAGGTACCAGACAGTCCACAAGTTCCTGGATGTTCCAGCGCTGGTTGTGTGCTAGCTACTAAGGAAATAAGCAACAATAGACAAAGGTTACTGTTTCGAGTCTTTCCAGTTACGCTGTATGGGCCGAATAAAGCTATAAACACTTACGCGCTTTTTGATGAGGGATCTTCGTTTTCTATACTTGATGCCGGTCTTATTAAGGAGATGGGCCTGAAAGGCAGCAAACGACCGCTCAATATGCAATGGGTCGCTGGAAAGCAAGTACAAGAGTCATCGTTGGTTGTGGACTTACAGGTAAGCGGAGCAGGTATGAAGAAAAACTACCCTCTTCGACATGTATATGGTGTCTCGGATCTCAATCTACCGACTCAAAATCTCATGGATTCTGAATTGAGTTCCATTTCAAGTCAACTAAAGGAATTTCCAGTGAAACTATATTCGAACGCCGTTCCTCGACTTCTGATCGGCCTTGATCATTGCCACTTGAGCCTGACGACGGAACTTCGAAGGCTTGCTAAGAGTGGACCGTTTGCGACTCGTACGAAGCTTGGGTGGGCTATATTTGGGCCAACGTCGACGACCGCGCACAAAGGCACACCTTCGTGTCTCTTGACCTACACTAATTCCGCCGATATTTCACTGCAAGACCTGGTAGAGGACTATTTTCGAACAGATAGCTTTGGAGTACGAACGTTCCCACCCGTTGAATCTAAAGAAGTATCCTTGAATCAACGACGAGGAGGATTAATGGAAGATTTGAGGTGAGTTTGTTGTGGCAAGCTGACGATATTGTCTTGCCATCTAGTTTTTCCATGGCGCTGAAACGTTTGGTGGGTGTAGAACGTAAGATGAAGAAGAACGAACATTTTGCCGCCGCTTACAAATCAATCATACGAGGTTATGTGGACAAAGGCTATGACCGTAAGCTGCCGTCATAGGACCAGGGACTTGGTTCTTGCATCATTTCAGGATAGTCAACCCCAACAAACCGCAAAAGCTTCGCCTAGTTTTTGACGCAGCCGCTGAAGCAAATGGAGTGTCACTAAACTCCTACCTACTAAAGGGGCCGCAGGGATACCAGCCACTACCGTCTGTTCTCTTTAACTTCAGGGAAGGATCCGTCGCCGTGTGTGGAGACATCAAGGAGATGTTCCACCAGATTGGAATTCGCCAGGAGGACAGATGTGCCCAGCGGTTTTTGTGGCGTGATGGAGATGACAGCAAACCGCCTGATGTTTATGAGATGCTGTTGATGACATTTGGTACTGCCTGCTCGCCTTGCGCCACGCAACATGTAAAGCTCAAAAACGCCTTGGAAAACAGCAGCATATACGACCCTCGTGCAGTCAAATTCATCACTGATTTTCATTATGTCGACGACTTCGTTGATAGCTTCGAATCTGTCGAGTAAGCAATCAAGATCTCAACTCAAGTCCAGGAGATACACAAGGCCGCTGGGTTTGAGTTACGGAACTTCACCTCTAGTTCGAAAGCCGTCGTCAGAGCCTTAGAGTGTTTCGCATCAGCCAATGAAGAGACTCTTCTGCAAGCCGAAAAAATTCTGGGCATGTTCTGGCACCCGGGAAGTGACAAATTTCAGTACAAGCTGCAGTTTCATCGAGTGAGCAAGGAAGTCATAGATGGTAGCAGACGTCCAACGAAACGAGAGCTGCTCAGTATAGTCATGTCGGTGTTCGACCCACTAGGATTCCTGAGTCCTTTCGTGGTAGCTGAAAAGATTGTGATGCGCGAGGTTTGACGACGGAACATACTTTGGGATGAAGAACTTCCTGAAAACATCTGCACCCTTTGGAGTAAATGGCGTTTGCAGTTACCTAACACGATTCATATGGCAGTTGCTCGTTTTAACTTCAACGGTGGTATTCCAAAGAATCTCCAGCTCCACGTTTTTGTCGACGGAAGCGAAGATGCCTTCGCCGCTGTCGCATATTGGAGGTCAATGAACCAGGACAATATGGTGGAGATCTCATTCATATGCGCCAAAACAAAGTGCTCGCCCCTCAAGTCGATGACAGTGCCTCGCATTGAGCTTCAGGCCGCGGTTCTGGGCTCACGACTCATGAAGACCATACTTGAAAGACACTCCATCGCTGTAAACCGAAAGATCCTCTGGAGTGATTCCTCGATCGCGATCAAATGGATCCATAGTGAAAGCCGGAGATATAAGCCATTTGTGGCTCATAGGATCGCTGAAATTTTGGAGACCACGGAGCGAAGAAACTGGAGATGGGTGCCTACAACCGAAAACCCCGCAGACGACGCCACGAGAGCCAAAGGTCAGGTCAACTTCAGTCCATCATATAGGTGGTTAAAGGGTCCAGCTTTCATACGCCAAGAAGAAGAAAAATGGCCAGTCAATACTAACGTTCAGGGTAATCCCGATGCCGAGGAAGAACTTCGTCCAAAATACACTCTTGTAGTGGTAAGTAGTTACTTAACCAATTGAAACCGGTTTTCCTCTTTTAGAAGACTTATCAGAACAATGGCACGGGTGCTACGTGTTTTTAACCGCAATCGAGATGACGCCTTAACAGTTGATAAGTTGAATGTTGCGGAAAAACAACTTTTTCGACAAACTCAACCAGATAACAACGAACTCTTCAAGCTAATGCCGTATCTAGACGAAGAAGACATCCTCCGCGTGTGTGGTCGAATCGACGCTGCCTCTTGGTTGACGTATGCCGCCAGAAGACCTATCATCCTGCCGTCTGCTCATCGCCTTACAACGCTCGTGGTCACCCATTACCACGATAAAATGATGCATCAAAATACCGAAGCTGCGATTTGTGAGGTTCGACGCAAATATTGGGTGCCTCGTCTGCATCAGGTGATGCGTAAAGTCATCTCGAACTGTAGGGTTTGCAGACTTCGTAAGACAATGCCAGCTACACTAGTGATGGGTCCCTTGCCGGAAGACCGTGTCACACCGTACCTGAGACCATTCTCATATACAGGTCTCGATTACTTCGGACCACTTACAGTGACTTTTGGCCGTCACATTGAAAAACGGTGGATTGCGCAGTTCACTTGCCTGGCGGTAAGGGCCATCCATTTAGAAGTAGCATATGACCTGTCAACGGATGCGTGCATTATGGTCATCCGAAACTTTGTCAACCGTCATGGGTTGCCGCTAAGAATCCGGAGTGACAACGGGAAAAACTTCATCGGTGCCAACCAGGAAGCGAAACGTTTTTCTGATGTCTTCGACTGCCGCCGGATACAACATGAGTTGTCTGCAAAGGGGATCGATTGGCGTTTCAACTGTCGGAACAACCCCTCCGAAGGAGGTGCCTGGGAGCGATTGGTGTCCTAAGACAAACGCTCAAGGAGATTTCACCACGAGATCACACGCTTCGTTGCTTAATAATCGAGGCAGAGAATGTTATTAATTCCCGGCCGCTAACCCACCTGCCAGTGACCATCGACCAAGAAGAACCGCTTACGCCCAACCATTTCTTGCTGGGCTCAGCTAATACCGCGCAGACGCCGAGAATCCTGGAGCCAGACGAGTAGCCTTGTCGATTGGGGAAGCAGTGGAGAGTTGCTCGCCTTTTACGAGACAGGTTTTGGAAGCGGTGGATACTTGAGTAACTTCCAACTTTGACGCGCCGAGTCAAGTGGTGCCAGAAGACGAGGCCAGTCGAAATAGGAGACTTGGTCTTCATCTGTGATCCGCATATGCCGAGACGTCAGTGGAAACTAGTCAGAGTATTACGTGTACACCAAGGATCAGACGGAGTGGTCAGACGAGCCGAGGTGCAGACGAGCACCGGGGTATTATGTCGCCCAGTCTAAAGATTGGCCATATTGGATGTTGAAGCTGATGGTGAATCGGGGGTTTAAATTATTTATTTGCGCACGACATCCATCTCTCGATAGCATCAACGAATACTTCACGCATTTGGCATCATGCATTTAGCTGCGGTTGGTATTCCTTTCCATGGTCGGCCATTGTCAGCCATGTTAATTTCCGACTGATTAGATCTATTTCTTTCTATTCTTAAAGCCATGGGAAGAGGTGCAAACCGCGGTAAGTACATGTAAATATATATCAGAAAATTGTAATTTAATTCTATTCGTTTTATAGAAATAAACCCTTTGAATTCAAACTGAGTTTGAGCGTGCGCCTTCTCATTTTTCCCGTTCAAGAATAATTAATAAGAATAATTTAAAACATATGAAAAGGTGAATTAAAATAAGTTCATTATACTAAAAATTTTTCCAGCATTTTTCTTTTGAAAAAGTGAATTAGTCTTCTTGGAACACCCAGTAAACAAATAAAATACGATGCCAATCATTTACATGCATTTACGAGTACTTATAGTAAAATGTATTTGGGTTAGCCAATCACGAACGAATAAACAAAAGGTCCTTAACTACCTTAAAGATATATCTGTCGAGGGTGACATTCTGGCCAAGATATTGGTGTTAGTTGTCCTTTTTGCTTGACAGCATATAATTGGTCTTGCCCTCATTGACCGCTAAAACCATTTTTCCCGCTTCCGTCTCAATACTCGCGAAAGCGCCACTGACATCACGCTGCTTTCTTCTGATTGTGTCAATATCGTCGGCGTATGCGAGTAGTTGGACGGACTTTTGAAAGATAGTGCCTCTTGTGTTTGCTCGTGAGTTTAGCACTATTCTTTTAAGTACGGTGTTGAAAAAATCGCGTGACAGCGCATCGCCTTGTCTAAATCCTTTCTGGACATCAAAGGTCTCGGTGAGATCTTTATCGACCTTCATGGAGCAGCGTGCATTCTCCATCGTCATCCTGCATAGACGGACGAGTTTGGCAGGAATGCCAAAACTAGACATTGCTCTATATAGCACGTCTCTATAGATGCTGTCAAACGCGGCCTTAAAATCGATGAATAGGTGGTGTGTATCGATCTGAAGCTCATGGGTCTTCTCCAAGATCTGCCGTAGTGTGACTATCTGGTCGATGGTGGACTTTTCTGGTCTGAAGTCACACTAATATGGACCTATCAGGTTGTTGACGAACGGCTTTAGGCGTTCACACAATACGGCAGATAAGATCTTGTATGTGATGTTAAGGAAATCTATGCTTCTGTATTTAGCTCAGTTCAGAGGGTCTCATTTCTTGAGAATCGGATAAATAATGCTGAGGTTATATTCATCGGGCATATTTTCTTCCGTCCATATCTTACACACACAGTTGGTGTATGCTCCTTACCAAGTCATCGCCTGCCGCTTTGAAGAGCTCTGCAGTCAGGCCATCCGCTCCTGCGGCTTTGTTGGACTTAAGCTTCGATAAAGCTATCTTCACTTCATCCAGGTCGGGTGGATGGAATTTTTGGTCATCATCGTCCAGGTTGAAAGATTGATTCTGCCTGACAGCGGTATTTGGTCCGTCATCGCCGTTATACAGTCTGCAGAAATGGTCTTTCCAAATCCTCAGCATCGACTGCGTTTCTACTACGATGTTCCCTTGTTCATCTCTACAGGCTTCGATTCGGGGTTTGTTTCCGTGGCATGTGAAACTTCCGAACCTCATTCCTGGAGTAGCATCTCTCGATTTCCTCGATCACGCGCTTCTCATGCTCTTTCTTCTTCCCTCTGAGAAGCCGGTGTTCGTCTCTCCTCTTCCGCTCATAGAGCTCATGAGCAGCTCTGATCCTTCTCAGGAGCATAGCTTTATATGCATCTTGCTTAGCTGCATATGCTTGCCGGCATTCATTATCGAACCAGGGGTTTCGTTGTGGTGGATGAGTGAAACCCAGCACATCAGCAGCGGCATCTCTGATGACGTTTTGGCAGTGTTTCCAATGGTCTTCGATGCTTGATGCTGGGGCTATTGGAACTCTTAAGAGATTAAGAGACCCCCGCTCGGAAAAGGACTTGGCAATCTCTTGCGATTGTAGCCGTCTGACTTCGAGTTTTCTCACAGCATTAGTTTGTCTTTACGTAGTTTGAGATATCCGCAACCGTAACTTGGCTACAAGTAGTGGTCCGAGTCGATGTTGGCTCTTCGGAACGTACGGACATCCATAATACTGGAGGAGTGGCTTGCGTTGATCGCAGTGTGATCAATTTGGTTGAGTGTTGATTGATCAAGAGTTTTCCAAGCCCCCTTATGTATGTCGAGATGTGGGAACCGCGTGCTAGGTACGACAATGTTTCGTCCCGCCGCAAAGTCGATTAGCCTGAATGCGTTGTCGGAGGTGGCGTTTTGCAGGCTATATTTTCTGATTGTTCCACCAAAGATACCTCTCTTTCTAGCTTTGTATTAAAATCACCGAGGACAATTATAATGCCATAGCTAGGGCATTGCTCGTAGGTCTTGTTAAGGAGCTCATAGAACGCATCCTTGCTGTCGTCATCTTTCCCCTCTGTAGGGGTATGCGCGCATATAAGGCTAGTGTTGGTGAATTCAGACTTAATGCGGATTGCTACGAGGCGCTCGTTCACATGCCGCAAGCTTAGCACTTTTTGTCTTAGTCTGCCTCCGACAACAAATCCCGGATAAGGTCTTGTTTTGTTTTCCGACACTTATCCTGATTTATGACGCTGGAATCTCGCCATTTGCCACCTTCGCTTCGCAATCTCTAGTGAGATTCCTAGATGGCGCCACGGGGAGGCGTGAAGTAGGGCTTATTAGCAGAGCTGCAAGATGTTCAGCTGCAGAGGCTCATTCTCGTTATTTAAAGAACCAGCACCTGTCGGAAGATGGTGCTTCTACGAGGCCTTATACTAATCGTTGCCATGCATGAAATGAATTACGCCTTAAAAAAAAATGGGTTTTTCAAAAACCCTTAAATTAAGAGTAAATATTTTTTATTGCATTAAGATTTTGTGATATATAAAAACAGTGTACGAGTATATATTTCGACAATTCAGTTTTAGTCACGGTATTCAACAATGGCTGTGAATTATAATTAATTGAAGAAGAAGGCGCTTCATTAACTTCAAGCAATATGATAATGCATATTTAGTCAGAACACCAAAAATTTTCTGGCAATTTTACTAATATCTTAACAAGCTATAGCTTGTTAAGCAGTAGCTTGTTAAGCAAAATTGTATGAATTATTGAAATCAGAATTCATTTATGAATGTTGTGCCAGAGAGGATAACAAATATTTAATTACTTTGTTTATGAGGGTGAGAATATACTTTTTAATTAAGAAGTATAACAGATATGTTAAAATATTTGATAACAAAAAAAAATTTTTAGCGTTGCACATTTATGAAGAGCTATTATTTTTTAATATTATTTCACAAACACTCTGTTGCAATGTTTCAGATTCCAAGATGTGTTTTACCCTGTTTTGTATCCTTTTCGTACTTATTGGCATGTGTTGCCAATTCTTACATAATACCAATACACAAAAAGGATAACTGTACCAAGGTCACAAAAAGATAAGGAAAATATTGCACAGTGAACCTATTGCCTGATCTATATACAGGGTGAGTTTTTTTAACTTGGGACTATTAATTAACTATTCATTCAAATTTTTCTTAATTTGGAATGCTTACTACGGAAACCCTGTAAGGGCTTTTGTTGTAATAGCACCTTGCGGTAAACAAAAGAGTGCAAATGAGAGATAAACATCTCTAACTTCCCTGTACTGTCAATTAATGTTGGACGGAGTATAGCTAGTTGCAGGTTATGCATGTATGTATGTACATACATATATATTCCAGTTAGTTCACTTCGCTACAGCCTGTATATTTAGGCAATAATAAAACAAACAAAAAAACTGCGTTTTTTTTTATGCATGCCCTAAAGGCGCTATAATGCCTTGTTAAGGAATTTTCAAGGGGTGCCTTAGAAAAGAAGAACTCGGTTGGAGAAGAGGCAAGCTGATAAACAATATCCGCTCATAGGGGATTTCTAAAACCGGCCACCGGATTTCCAGGTTGGGAGCGAAAAGGCTTCGGTTCCGTTCGTTTATTTTAGTTTGGTTTGTTTTAATTTGGTTCGTAAAGATTAATTGGCATGATAGGTGTTTTTGTAGTAGAAGGTCTCGTCAAGGAATGAGGTCAAGAACCAGCCCCATCCGGCGAGCAGAGTCGTGCCTCGCAAGCATGCCACGTTCCTCACTCGGAGACATCCTTTCTTTTCCTTTCCCAGTCCAGACGACATCATGGTTTCCGGGCCTCTTCCCAACTCCAATCCCTTCTGGTATTCCTTTACCTTCTTTTATCCTACCATTACCCTTCTTATTTTTACAAACAATAGTATGATTGACTCAGAACATCTAGTCTCTCACCATTTAATACATGGGAGCTGGCGTTTTGAGAACCAATTGGAATTTTTTTTTTTTCCTTGAAAATGGAAAAGTTCACATCTATAGTGCGTCTCAGAAAGATGTAAGAGATGAATTCAAAGAGTTCTTTATGACTCCGGTTGGTGAAGTTTCGTGGCAGTACAATCAAATTGCTTAAATTGCTTAAATTGCTGACATAAAAATAAAAACACTTACCAAATTCGACTGACTAGACGATGCACTGACAGATGGAACCAAAAATTGCAGAGCCTTAAAATAGGGCCAGTTGCTAATATAAACCTCATCAGATCCGGCTCCACTTTTTCTTGTTTTGGTTTTTCTTAATTCTTGAGTCACCTTTGTAAACAGGTGACTAATAAATGTAAATAATTTACCTGGTTTCTCAAATTATCAATTTTTCTTTTAATTTCGTTTTTGGAACATGAAAAGCTTCCTTATTATTGCATTTTATTTATTTCTATCCCGAAATTCCGGAGGAAATGAATTCCACAGAATTTCCTCGGTTTCATATGATTTCCAAACAGAGAAAATGTATGAAATAAAACACAATGGCGTGAGACTCGTCGCCACGCAACGCTGTGATTTCGAAAAATTGAAAAACTCTCCGAATAAAAACATCGTTTTAAAAGTGCAAGTTTATCTCCGAGAGAAGGACAACATCTGTTCACTTGTGAGCAACTCTTTAAAAGTTTGAAAGTAGTAAACCAACTCTCCGCGAGTTCTCCACGAGAAATTTCGTAAGTGAACACGGACCTGAGAGCTACTCGCCCAAATTTTACTCTCAACTGGACAAGCACCTGCAAGACTACTATAAAAATGCTCGGTTTTATTCAGAATAATATTTTATAATTTAAGAGTACAATTAATAAAAAAAAAAGTTTAAAGTGCAAAGTATAAAACAATAAAAACTAATTTCAAAATATCAGCCCTATCATGTAATTCGATCGGAAAAAATCCGATCGGAACTCGTAGACCTATTCGTTATCCGTTTCAGAATAAACTTTTTCAACGTATATCAGACCACGTAATTGACATTTGTTTACGTTTCTGAGTTGTGCACGAAATATTTTTTCACTACTGAACAAATTGCATGCAACGCCCGGTTTCTTCTGCAATCGTGGCAGAAGTCCTCTATTTGTGTTTTTTTCCATAATAAAATAATAAGTTATCACAATCCGATATGCGACGCCCAATAACTTGTTCCAACAGGTACAAACAGGTTTCCAGCTGATTCAGCAAATAATTGGTCTGTTGAGTTTCCCATGGAAACGAATGCACGAGCAGGCTATTCGACACCGGATCAAGTGCACGCGAATTGGGTAAAGTGCACTGTCAGGAGGAATGCATGGGAACCTTTGTATAGCTAACGGAGCTTTGGAGTTAAGCTGAAGAGGATTGTGAAAGCAGTTCTGGTCTGGACTGCATCGAGTGTAAATTAATTAATTTCTTAGATTCGAATAAAGTTATAACGAGTATTGAAAACGGTTCTTTTGATTGTAAGTCGAACAGTTGGGTCAGCCCCTCGGCTGACGTTCGCGTTTTATTTATTGCCCTTATAAAGGACAACTTTAACTAATAACTTATATCATTAAAAACTTATTCTTTGTTTTCCTTTCACGATTCCGCAACAAATTTCTGTCGGAGAATATCGGAAAAAAATTGATCGCAACTTTCAAAAAGTTTTAATACATCACACACTTCTGCAATGCGATGCTCTGCATTATTTATTCGGATTTTTTTCCAATGAGTTCGAACGAATTACGCGATGAGAATATTCTCCTATTTCGGAGAAATTGCAGAAAATTCCGTTCCGGTCGAAATACATGATAGGGGTGTATATATTGTTATGCCTGGGCACAATGTTTATATAAAAAAAAATTGTTTTGTTTTAAAAACTCTTTACAAGACTCCGGCTGATTTGTGGTCTTGGGATTTGTTACCATCAGTATTTCCTTTGTCAACGTACAATGTGACCCAAAGTGGAAAAGCAGCTAGTGGAGGAATAACACACGACACAAGTTTTAACTGTTAAAATAAAACTATTTTATTAAGTATTTAAAATATGAAGTATAAAGAGTAAGTTTAAGTTTTGTATTTTATCGCGGTGGAAGTCTGGTGAGATCTGATTTTAATTTTCCTATACATTTATCGAAGAAAAATAATAGTGCTAATGATGAAATTTCTCTTGCACCTGCTTTCGTCTAAGATTATTTAAATTTTCTCCCGCTGCATTTTGTGTTGCCTTTGTTATTTTTTGTTAGGCGCTTGTAGACTGCTGGAAAAATATATCTACACAACCATAAATGCCGAAAGAAACAATGCAGAATAAATTTAAGCCGAATAAATCTCCGTACAATAAAAGATTTTTTTTGAGTAGTATGGGACTTTAACCACACTAAAACCACCTCCATACCATGACCAATCAAAGGGAGATCCACAAATGATTTTTTTCCAACTTTAAATTGTGTTTGAGAAGACATTATAGTTTAAATACCGTATCACAAGATTTTTAAATTTAAAGTTCGTAAGGTTTCGATCTTTTTAATTAATCTTTTTCGTACACTTAAGACGTCTTCCACCTCAGGATTGATATGCATCTGCAAACGCTCGTTATGACGAGTTGCGTACTTTTTGATAACTTCGGATACAGAATTAATCTGCAAATCACGATGCAAGTCATTATTTCTAATGTACCATTGGGCATTTACTATCCTCCGAAGGACTTTGTTTTGGAAGGTTTGTATTACTTGTACACTAGTTTTCTTCGTTTTGGTCCCTTAATTTCTGCGGGATATTTTACCAATGCTTGTTTCTTTTGCTGATAACTCGGTGTACTATCATCCGTTGCCTGTTGTATATCGGCAATGAATTGTTCCAGCTCGGTATCAATGTTGCTAATTGTGACTAGTGGAGACTCAAATTTAATAAATTGTTCAAGAAGTTCCTTAAATTTACATTTATAATTTACGTTCTTTTGTGGGTTAGTCTAATAATTTTCATTTGTTCTAATGACAAGCCGTTGAAAGTAAGAATAACGGGCGTATGATCCGACGTAAGATCATCGCTGCTTTCGACTTTTATTTCCTTTCTGTTGATTCGTTTCGCTATAAAGCAATCTATAAGGTCGGGTATCTGTGCTGGGTCAGATGGCCAATTAGTAGACGATCCGGTCAAGATAAAGTCGCAGTTATAATGTCGCCCTGCTTTGTAAAGCTTCCTGCCTTTTGTCGTTGTTAGTCTCAACACCCAGTAGGTATGTTTAGCACTGAAGCCACCTCCAATGATAAAGTTGTTGCCTCGTATTTGAAAAAGGTCCTTGAGATCTTCCTCTGTAGCCGAATGCCTGGGTGGGCAGTATATAGCAGCTATTTTAAATTTCTTGTTTTTAGCCGAAATATTTACCATCGCTACTTGCATAGTTGCCCTACCTATTTTTGACAATTCATACCGCTCTAAAATGCTTTTGACAATGACAGCACTTCCTTCCTCCCCTTGCACTTTAAAGTGGGTTTCAGAAATCAAACAAATATCAATTTCCTCATTGCAGAGGAAAGCCTGAAATTTTGAGATGTGTTGGATTAGACCGTTTGCATTCCAGGCTGCGACTTTCAAATTATCAACCATTATTATTTTGCAGTTTTCTCCCTGTAGATACTTCTTTACTTAGTAGTTTTATTACTTTATCTTGTTTGTCCAGTCTTTGGATAATAGTAAAAAGTATTTCTTTTACTTATACAATACAATTCCTCTTCTTTACGAGTATTTTATTGAAGAAGACGATTTGTTGTAACTTTGTTTATCCGTTGTAAATACTCTTTTGCAGCTGGACAACCTCTGTAACTAGCTGGATGGTTTCCATGACAGTTGATACATTTCGCTTTCTCATCGTTCTTTAGTGGACAGTTATCTGTTGTATGTTTTCCTTCACATTTGACGCATGCAAAGTCTCTTTTACAGTAGCTTTGCGTATGCCCAAAAGCTTGACATCGTTGGCATTGTGATATTGACTTGGGATTTCTCCGAAGTGGTTCAATCTTAACAATAATACCCAATATAGATTTAATAGCGGATGCCTTTTTGATATCTTCTTGGTTGTGAAAGGAAAGTATTAAAAGATGTAGTTTTATATTTCTCGTCATTGGTTTTCCATCATTATTATGTGTTCTTTCTTTTTTAATAAGATTGTTGGCTTCTAAGATTTAAAATTTTCTGTAAGTCAAGTCTTCAACATGTTCATGTTCATCATACGAGAAGTGAAGACCTCTAGCGAGTACTCTTAATGGTCTAGTAGCCTTATTTTCGTATGAGTGCCATTGCAACTTTATTTTCAAGAGCTCATCAGTGATTTCTCTATAGGTTGTGAAACTGTCATCAACAGTTTTTTTCCAATTATTTTTGGTATACGATCTGAGTTTGTAGGTATTTTTTGTTTTTTCGTTGATTATTTTCTTTTTATCATCAAATTTGTCTATTCTAGAGATCATTAGTGGTGGTGGTAATGACTGCCTTTTCCTTGCAGTAGTATTATTTTCAATCCTTTTATTATTTGTATTAGCCTGTGAATTCGCGTATTTTGCCACTCTTTCATGATTTCGTGCAGATGTTTCTGGGCTTTCTTCTGCCTTGGATTTTTTTTGTTGGCCTTTTGTTTTTCTTGGGGATGCTTCTACCTCTAGTGCAAGCTCTTCTTCATCTGTGAGGTATTCTATTTTTTTATCTTGCTGTACTGTTTTTGGTTGTACAGTACTGTCCAGCAGGGACACTTTCTAGGTTTGTTATTTGCTTTTGCAAGCTTACATTAATTTCCTCTAAATTGTTTCTTGCTTTAAGCTCAGCTTGCCATTTGCTATAATAGCTGATCCTTTCAAGTTTCGCTTGTGAATCAGTTTGAAGTTCACTTTTAATTATACTGGTCTCAATTCCAGTCTTAGTTTTCTGTGTATTTCAAATACTTACGGGCATATTTATCGCGCTTACTTTTTCTTTCGCTGTAAGGCTTTTGGCACGACCGTTTTTGGTGAAGTTCTCGGCGTGAGTGAGCTCCTCTTGGAGCTTTGTTGAATAAGCAGAATCCAAAATAAATAGGACAATAAAAGTGACAGTCCAGAAGACGAAATATTTGCCTCAGCCAACGCAACTAGAACTAGCACAGATTTACTGAAGAAAACTTCATGGTTTAGGATTTCTCTGGTACAATTTGTCATCCTTCATACGGGAAGTGGTCGTCATTCTAGAGTTATCTAAGGAAAAACCAAGTATGAAAGCATTTGTCGTATAAAGATAGGTAATGACAAAGATACAATCAGGAGCTCTTAATGTGATTCGACTAATAGGAAGTAAAAAAAACCTGGAAAGCAGTAAAATATGAGTTGATGCGGAACATTGGAGTGAAAGAGAGCTATCGAAGCCTATACACAGGGCTATACATTTTAAAAATTATGATGTAAGTGATTATTTTTATACATTAAGAGATACTCTAAATAAGGTAAATATTAAGTACGAATCTGATAGAGAAAAACCAAACGGCTTTACACCAGAAGCGAATGAGGCTTTCTTTTTGAAAACAGCAATCTCAACAGACAAGGAGCCCATATCAAAAAGTTGTGTAAGGTCAGTTCCAATGGATGTAGACCACATACAAATTGGGGAGCTACATTTTCAGTTGGAAGCTCAGGCTCCGATACCGATAATTGAGATTGACTCTAGGAAAAAATAAAATAAATTGTCTTATAGATACATGATCAACTACTTCATTGTTAAATAGCGATTTAATGATATTATTATTATTATTACCATAAACAGTTTCCGTTTCTTCACCGATAAGTTCGGACGTGTTGTTATTTGGCTTCGCATTATTTGTGAATATTTTGTGTCTCTCTGTTTTCTTTTGTTTTGTGTTTGACTCCAATTTAACCTCATTACTTGTTCCCAATCATTCACGTTAAAACCTTGCAGTGACTTTGTAAAAAATAAAAAATAAAATATTAATCATGTCTTCCTGTGGATTTGCTGACTGCGCTGTATCTACTAACTCTGTGGAAATGATTACATGTATTGGGATATGTGGAAATAAATTCCATCCCATATGCATTGGTTTGGGCAGGAAGAAGAAGAAGAAGGTTTGGGCCAAGACTCATCTTGACGAATATAAGCGCATATTCTGCTTCTTTTGTGAAGAGTGCCAGGCCGTCTCCCTGACACATATAATGCTGGCTATAAAATGTAATAACCAGCAACTAACTGGACTTGCGGACTCGATTGCAGAGCTAAAATGTGAAGTACAATATATAGGGAAAAATGTAACCAAACTTATTTCCGAGAGCTATGAAACTATAAACTGGTCAATCGATAACAGCTTAACCTCCATAAAATCAGCTGGTCAATCCCTACATTCAAAAATCACCAAAATATGAGATTTTGATAGGTCTCACTGCTCAAACATATGACCCGCGATTCGGTTAACTTCAATTCAGTTGGGAAGAATTCTGTCAACGTTGGCTGACCAATCCACTTTGTTAGAACTGAAGCATGCTGAACATATTGAAAAAATCGAATCCATTCAACATGACTTCATTTATCTTAGTGAGGAAGCTGCATCCACTAGATCAACCACAATGCAGATATTGGAGGAATTTAAGTACATCATTGGAAGCCGGATACACCGCCATATGTAGTGAGCCCATGTAAAAAATCCTTATATGACGAGTTGTATCCATTACTCTCAACCAGCGGCCTATCCAACAGCCGCTACCACCGAAGTATCCGTTCAACTCTCTGAGAAAAATGCGACTTTGATCGCCGATCCCAAGACCATTACCAGTTATAAGGGCTTTTGGGACATCCTGGACCTTCACTGAATGGAACGACAGACTACAAAAACTAAATAAAATGAATTTCGAAGCCACCAGAAAACCAGAACTATCTACTTTCTTCCTCCAAGCTGCCCCACGTCACGCAAGCTCGTCATGGATCAAAGATCTCTTCAGGAAAAAACTTGGTATACAGAACGTCAAATGCAAACTAGTTGGCAAGCCTAAGAGCAAATACGGTGAGTGTTTCGAAATACGTATACCCACAAAGTACGATTGGATGTTCAAATTATCAGACGGCATACCCATCTCGGAAAAGATGGTCATCACCCAAAGGAAGGATAAGGTAGTTAATAAGCTTAATAATAAAGGAAAAGCTAGCACCCACAACTGGTCATTTAAAACCAAAATCTTTCCAAGATTTTCTTCACCCCTTCCCCCTTTTAATCCATCAACAAAGAACATCTGAGTCCCGACACCAACGTTTCGCCCTGTTATTACCAAACCTTCAAGGTTTTCTCAAAATATAGTTTCGTTTAACCTTGTTCAGGCGCCTTCTAACCAAGTTTCAATTGACGCTGCGCCATTGGAAAAATATCCTAATATTATTAGCTCCCATATACTCACCCCCGCCACCTCTTCCTGATCTTCATCAACCAATCCCCAAAACAAAACCCCCCTTACTAGATCTGAAGGGCTTCATTTCCTCGTTCTCTTAACTCGACTGCCACAAAATGATTTTCAGATATGAATGATGACAGTCGTTTGAGAGACCGCCGCATTTATGAAAATGTTCGGCTCTACCTTGCCTATTTGCACGACAAACCCAACCATGATTGCATTGATGGCATAACCAAAACCAGTATTATAGTTTCGATTCAACGGGAAGGGCTTCCAATAAAGCCAGAGGAATTAATGCAAATTTTCGTTCGTTACCATGGGAGCTTCGACATCTCTTCCAAAAAAGTTCAAAAAGATCTTTCCACGCTGTCTTCGCATGTGAATTCTTCATTTACTACCAAAACGTAAGAGATTTGCGCTCTAAAATATCCGCCATTTATCTCAGTTCTCAAAAGCTTTCCTATGACCTAATTACTCTTACTGAAGTAAATTTAATTTCTGATATTGAAAATCATGAGCTAAATTCCCCTAATTTCAACGTTTTTCGAAAATATAGATTTGAAAGAGCTGATAATCCCTATGGCCGAGGGGTTCTACTAGCAATCAGAAACTGTTTTCACATAACTCCTTTTGACATTCCTCATACTCACAATTCAATCTTATCGACCTGTAGTTCACACAGTGGATTTTTTGACCGATGATGCACAACCTGAAGACAGTATTATTACTATCCCCTCGTATAGTAGGGGATTTCAACCTTTCTCACCTGAAGTGGGCGCCTTCCTACGACTCATCTCATTTCGTCTCTCTTAATTCATCATTGAAATAGAAATATTGATGGTGGACTGCCTAACAAACTCAAGTCTATTTCAGATTAGTGGAGTACGCAATATAATGCACAGATAACTTGAACTTGTCTTCACTTCCGATTCGGATGACTGTGTCGTTTATAGTAGTGATCATTTTCTTTCCACCCTAGATCGCCTTCATCCGCCCTTGTCAATTATATACTCTTATGAATACGGCAACACATGTGTCGATTCGGAAAATTCATTCTCATTCAATTTTAGAAGAACCGACTTTAACAAACTTGAAAGCCTTATCAACAACATTAACTTGTATTTTATTGCTGAAACAACAAACATTGATCTTGCCCTATCAAATTTGTATTCGTTATTTTCGCCTGCTTCTCCCAGTCGGTTTCATATTCCTTCCGAAAAGACTGCATGTTAGCTCCTCCTTGGTATAACAAGGAGTTGCGCTCTCTCCGCAATAACAGAAACAAGCTGTGGCATGAATTCTTAAGAACTCGATCTGATTCCGACCACACTAACTATCGATTTGTATACTATCGTTTTTTGGACTTTGTGAGTCTCCGGCGATGGCGCAATAGTTAGCTCATTGGACTATCACGCAGACAGTCTGGGTTCAATTCCTGGCTGGGTCACCAACAGTTTTTCAAATCGCCATCACCCTTTCGGCGGCCAATGGCAAACTCCCGAAGTGAAATTGCCTTTGAAAAAGGCAATGTGACTAAAAGGACAACATGAGCAACACAAATGAGTGTCAAGAAGCTAGGCCATAGCCCATACCGGGCTGCCAGCGCCACAGTGTTTTTTTTTTTTTGAGTCTTATTACCTTGAGTACCTCTACCGCATGCATTTCAGCTTAGTCTCGGACCCCAAATGCTTCTACCAGTTTGTTAATACCAAATGAAAGTCAGACGGCTACCCATCTGCTCTCAAATTTCTTATTGAATCTTCTGCCGACCCAAAAGCCATTGCTAATTCCTTTGCGTGTTATTTTAACAAATCCTTTTGTAAGCAAACACCTGAACCCGATCCTAGTTACTTTAGCTATATGAGAAACTGTCCAGAAACGTCATCCATTTCGCTAAATATAACAACATCTTTGGTTTCTGAAAACATTACCGAACTTAAAGATGATTTTTCGTCCGGCCCTGATGGACTTCCGGCTATTATAATAAAAAAGTGTCTAAGCCATCTCGCTCCTCCTCTCGCTGCCCTATTTAATTTGTCTGTTTCAAGAGGTACTTTTCTTTTCCTTTGGAAGGAAGTTGATAATTATAGGCCCATAGCAATTGAATTGAATTGAATTTCGACTCACATATTGACAGCATTATAAATAAAGCTAACTCTGCACTTGGCAGGTTTATCCGATTTGCACTTCTCGGTCTACCTTGGGCCGATCCATATGGATTACCTCCCTATGAAAATAGGTCAAAACTAATTGGCATGCATACCCTAAAAAGGGTCGTGAAGACGCTGATGTACTTTTTATTGACTGGAAACATCGACTACCCGAGTATAACACAAAATATTTTATTCACTACTTATCCCCGTAATTTAAGATCAGTCCCACTTCTCCTTATCCAAACTCACCGCACCTATTACGGTCACTTCGAACCATTATCAAGAATGTTGCGTATAACATACATACCTATATACATACATACCTACTACCGAAGATAACAGAAGTTATCCAAAAGTTCAAATTATCGGTAACATCGAACCAAATTCAGCCATTTCTGAGAGCAACAGGCTACTATACAAAATTTTTAAAAAATGAGTTAAAATAAATACGAAAGATCCACAATTTACGGATGCATTTAGTACATTAAAGAGGGTTTTAGTTAACGATCCAATTTTAAGATATCCTAATTTTAATAAAAAATTGAAAGCAACATATGCAAGTTATTTGGCAATAGGCGCAGTATTAATTTAGGATGAACATCCTGCAAGAAGATATTCTACAACAGAAAAAGAATTGCTGGCAATTGTCTGAACAGTCAAATATTTATAGGCGATATGTCTATGGTAGAAAATTTAATCTCCTTATGGACCATTTACCATAAACGTTGTAAACATTCAGTATTTAAAATGAAAAGGGAATATTTAGCTGACTTTCTTAGTAGGTTAGATGTTGATTTTGGGAAATTTGTGTACTAAATCAAATTTCTGAAAACAAAAATGAAGACAATCTTAGTATAATGGCAAAGATTCACTCTCAAAAGGAAGAATGTAATGATCATTTTCCCATACTAGAAACAACAATCAATCGCATTCGTATACAGATTATTTTAGTGAATACAATTTAAAAGAAAGTGAGATCATAGGTACAAATTTAAAGCCTACATAAGCCAAGTTGACATTACTGCTGGATATATGGTAGATAACTTTAGGAAATATTTAAAAGCAAGCAAAGTAGGAATTTTTCCGATATTTCCGAAAGCGAATATTACAGAGTGCAACTAATTGAAATTGTTGGTAAAAGCATCAAATTTGCTAAATGTTTATACGAGTACCATACTCAAAACATGGTGAATGAAGAGGAAACGTATCGCTATATCACGAAGTATCACAAAAATGAAACTGACCATGCTGGGATAAATAAAAATTATCAGGGCCTCGAAAAACTTCTATATTCTAATAATTTTAAAACAAAAACAAAAACACTGTGGCGCTGGCAGCCCGGTATGGGCCATGGCCTAGCTTCTTGACATGTCTTCTCATGTTTTCATTTTTGTCACATCTGAGCGATACGGTTTATCGCCGAGTCCGAACGGCACTCCTTAGAAGCTTTTTCGTAGGCAATTTTACTTTCGGGAGTTTGCCATTGCCCGCCGAAAGGGGATGGCGATTTTGAAAAATTGTTGGTGACCCAGCCAGGAATCGAACCCAGACTGTCTGCGTGATAGTCCAGTGAGCTAACTATCGCGCCATCGCCATCGCCAATAAAAAAAAAAAATTAAAACACAATCAAAAATTCATTAATAATTGCGATGTATGCAACAGGGCAAAATACGATAGAAAACCTTTGAAACCATTTGACAGAGACTCTGCAGAACATAAATCACACTTTTAAAATTTTAAAACACATGTTTTTAACAATTGAATCGCTTATTTTCAAGACGTGATATGTCCACATCTTTCCAAAAATCGTTTTTTCCTGCAAAGCAGAGATATCTCAGAGTTAAAAGCACAGGCAAAACAATAAAGCACGAAATAAAAGACTCTTACATCAACGACATTAAGCGAACCAAAAATAAAAACCCTTACAAATCAGTCATCATCGCTTCTTTTGCTTCACATATTTGTAAGACCCAATTTGTTAAACAAGCACGCGCAACTCGTCCCATCAGACTGAATGCAGTAATGCAAAATAGAGCCAATACGAACGAAGCAACTGCTGTAGTTGGCGAAGGAAAAGGCGAAGCAGCAAAATTGGAAACTTGTGTGGTAGAGTGCGGGTAAAGTGTAATCACGTAGAGTTGAGAGTGCTCTACCAATTATGATATATACCGCAAATGACGTCGACTAAATAACACGCGTACCATAAACTCTTGTTTGTGTTTCAATAATAAGAAAAGAAAAGATTTTTTATTAAATGGATAACAGAAATGGTATCCACTTAAATTAAAGGGGAAATTCTACACCACGGTTGTTAGACCGTGCTGGACAATGTACGAAGCGTTTAAGAACAAAATGGCGGCAACGGAAATGAAAATGTTAAGGATGTCTAGTGGAGTCACTAAACGCGATTGCATTAAATCTACGCGTATAAGAGGAAGTCTACATATAAAGTATTCGGTAACTGAACAGCTTGAGGCAAATAGAATAAGCTGATCAAAGAAGATCTGCGGAAAATTCGGTTAAAAAGGCACTATCAACGACGGTCACTCTAACTGTAAGAAAATGAGGTTGGGAAAAGAATTCCTGGATTTCTCTGATGGCAAATGCTCAATAACGCCACTAACCACTGAAGCGATCCAGGACCGAGCAGTATGTAGACGCGTTCTGCGGTCTGCGACATTAGCACACCCATAAGCGAAGCAGAAGCGATACAGTAAAAATGGGAAACTTGTTACGCATAAGTTCGTATAACGAGGAAAGGGTTACTAAAAGGATAAGAAGAAGAAGAAGGATAACAGAAATGCCAACGATGAGTTAGTAGTTCACCTTGACTATAGGGTAGTACAAGGTTTTAACGGCATGAGTGCTAATGAAGTTATAAAAGCTTGTTTATGTTTTGATATAAGACAGCTGCGCACTAATTGGAATAGTTTTTGTCTAATTATAAGTCATTTTATTGATATGTTGAAAATCATTGTTCTTGTTGAAACCAATATGAAAAATGAAGAAAAGGTATTTTGCAAAATAGAAGCTTACTTGCCTGAATTTTCGAATAGAAACAAACGAAAAGGAGGTGGTGTTTTGATATTTATTCGGCAAGATTTAAAACACGAGTTAGTACCTTACGAAACCACTTATTACGGAAACGTAAAGATTAGTTTAACTGAGATACAAACAACGACGTATGTTCTGGGAATATATAGATTTCCTGGGTTTAGTAAGAAAGCGTTTGTTGAAGAGCTTAGAAGAGATGTTGGCGAAGTGGCTAAAAATGAAGAAATGTTCCTGTTGGGTGATATCAATATTAATGTTTGCGATACTAATGCATATTATATAAAAGATTATGTGGAGTTGCTAGCATCATTAAGACTTATGAACGTCATTACTGAGTTCACAAAAGTTGAGTCTGACAGTGGGTCGAAGTCGTTGATTGATCTCATCCTGGTCAGTAAAACAGATATTCCTATGATCTCAATAGTGTTAGAATGTGGCATGACCGGCCATTAACCTGTACTTTATGGCACTTTATTTTCAAAAACAACAATAGGAACAGTGGTTAGTAAGAAATGCAAAAGTTACACAAGCTAGTCCGTGATTTAAATTCCGATAACGTTATGAATGAAAATGATTTTGAAAGCTTTTACAACTTGTTTGTAGCAAAGGTTGAAGATATTAATAAAAAATTAACAGCGTGAAAAAGAAAAAAAAGCACCTGAATTCGACAATCTTTTCGGAAAATGCAAAAGAAGGGATGAACTATACCGTAGATGGAAAAGCAACATGTTAAACAAAGCTTATGAAGCTGAATATAAAAATATTAGAAATAAACTAAACGATGAAATATCTATTCAAAAATCAAACTTTTATAAAAACCTATGCATTCAATTTAACACCGATCCCAGAAAAACATGGGGATTGATAAATGCTATCCTGGGAGGAAACAGATTAAACATTGATGAGACATTGAATAAAAACTTTGATACAGATTCGCATACATTACCCAACAAATTTTTAAATTATTTTACATCACAAACGACAAATATAGCACATCAGTGTGACTCGACAACATCTCGACACTCGAACAGAATCCTGGATAAGCCGCTGATATTCGTATGCACGCCGATATATTCGCACCCATTATATGCAAGTTCATAAACATCAGCCTGGCACAATCAAAAATCCCGTCCATTCTGAAAACAGCGGTAGTAAGGCCGATTAACAAAGGAGGAGTTAAAAGTCAGCTCAGCAACTATAAACCGATATCGATTCATCCGCTAATAGAAAAGTTTCTCGAAGGTGTAATCACTAAAAGAATAAAGAGTTTTATAGGAAAACACTCCCTGATCCACAAAAGTCAATACGGCTTTTAGAAAAACAAAATTACAGGCAAATTGTTAGCTGAATTCGCAAATTGTGTCAACCAGAGCTTGAACAATTGTCACCACGTATTGGTACTCTTCATGTTTTTCAGTAAAGTCTTCGATACCTTAAACTACGAAACCCTAATAGAAGCGCTTCAATGTGTTGGTATACGAGGACTACTATAATGGCGGACAGGTTAACCGATTATCTGTGTAACAGACTATTCTGCGTGAAAATCAACGAAGTACAGAGCGTAAGAACAAAGCTGGAATATAGTGTTCCACAGGGATTAGGTCCAATCTTTTTTATCTTGTGCACTAATAAGCTTCCTCGATTTTTTAAGCAGAGCACACCATTCGTTTTCGCTGCTGACACAGCAATCGTTGCACATCACAGGTCGCTTTAAATGGCGACAGCAATAATGCAGAAAGTGTTGGATGCTGAGATTAAATGGTGCCACGATAACGGGTTGATGATTAATGCGTTGAAAACCAAGATGATACATATCCAGTATACCTGAGAAATGATGCATATCCTAGTGCCAATACAAAAGTTATCGGAGTTGTTGACAGCCATAAATATTTAGGAGGCATCATATAGTAGACTGTTACTTCTTATCGAATAAACAGATTGATAAGCAACGCATGGGCTTAAAGAAAGCCATCTATGCACTAGCCCACCTGAAATATCACGCTACGGAGTCTAAACTGCGGTATGGTGTTCTTGCTTGGGGCAACGCAGCGACAACCCATATTCAAAAACTGTAAAAGTTGCAAAAATCCACATTGAAATATATCAACTCCATGAATACTCGAAATAACGACACTAGCTTCAAAGACCTTAAGGTAGAAGACATTTTTAAAATGACGCTCATTTTAGAATACTACTACGATATATGGTTTATTGTGCCAGGGGATCATGAAGTGAATACTAGACGACGTGCCCAAGGTATGCTGCAAGTATCAAACATTCGCAACAAATATGGTAGAAGACAACTCCTTCACAGCATTCCGGCAACAATCAATAACTTACCCCGAGGGCTAGCAAACATTGTAAACCTTAAAACTAGAAAGAAGCGATCAAAACCATCTTTCTGAGTAATGAAATATAAAACCAAAATAGGTAAAATGTTTTATCAATTATATGTAGATACTAAATTAGTTTCAATATGTAAACTTGTAATTTGGAAGGACTACGCTCAATAAATTAACAATTAAGAGATTTAATCTTCTGCAGACAAGCCAAAGGCTTTACAGATACTTAAAGAAATTGTAAAGTGTTATGATAAACAATAAATGAATTGTTATCAATCAATCAAAAGTGATATGTCGTGGACATGACACGTTTTGAAAGTAAAAAAGTAACAAGGTATGGTATTATGTATGTACCTATTTAAATCAAACAGCAGATGCATTTTTTATAATATACAGCGTTATTGGAATAAAACTATTATTTTCTTACTTCTAACGAAAAAATATGATTGATTTTGAAAGTGAAACATTTAGTGTGTGTACAGAGTTTGTTTTGAAAAGTGCTATTTGTGGCGCTAACTTGTAGAGAACAATATCTGATTTTAAAGATTCTTTTTCATCGGCTTTTGAGGGTCTTCAGGCAGCTAGCGAAAGAAAGGAGTTCGGAATACCCGAAATTACGAGCGCTCACTGTCTTTCTGTCACTGGTCTTTTCAGATGCAAACGGTTTAAGTATTTTGAAAATATTGGCCAAAATGCGCGAGAAGATATGTGCAAAAGATTTCGCAATCACCCGACAAAAAATGAGCAAGATCTTTATGCACAATCGTTTGCGGAAGCAAGGCCAGTTGCTTGAAGTCGATGACGGGTTGGTTTGGACAACGAAAAAACAAAACCCAAATCAGTGACTTATAAGTACTTTGCTATTAGTGGTGCTCGTCGCGTGGAAGTATGCAAGAATACTTTTTGCCAGATTTTCATTATAACGCGTAAGGAGTTATACCGAATAGCTTTTCTGAAATCACAAGGAAAGTCTCCCATTGATCATCGTGGATTCAACCCCAAAGCACATTCCAAGCCACAGGTAATTATCGATAAATTGATTGAATTCATAAGATCTTTGCCAAAAAAAGAAACACATTACGGAAAGGACTGCATTATATCTAGATTCGCGTTTAATTATCAGAATCATTTTCGATTACATGCAAAATATCCCACTGCCTCATATTCCTGTGTAAGAGGTATTTTACTACAGGCAACTACAAAAATAAGCACGTTCTATCTTTACAATGAAGGCATAGCAAACAAAACTCCCAATAAAGCTTGCAATTTTATGGCATTAGCTCCAAAACAATGTTCCAAAAACTGCCAATAATATTCCAAAAAAACGTACAGTTTACGTACAGATGGTTGTGGGGGACAGAACCGAAACCATACTGTTTTACGTTTCTTGCACAGTTAAGTCTTAGAAGGTCAATATGAGAAAATTTATCAGTACTTCCCCGTTCGTGTTATATTTTTGTTATAATTTATACTCTAAGATCAGTATTTTTCGTCTCGTGAAAAATTTTTAAATGTGGACATGTCACGTTTTGAAAATAAGTTATTCAAATGTAAATAGGTTGTCCAAATTTGCGATTGCATTACAATTATTATATTGAAGTCTAACTCTTCGAAAAACGAAGACAATTTTTCTCATTGAAAGGTAAACAGAAAAAGATTACTGCTTTTGAGTTTAATTGCTTGAACGCAAACGAATTTCTCAAAACAGAAAATTTTGACGTACATTTTACAAAACCTAATAGTCATACTAGAAGTTAGGACATAGAACGTTTTCATAGTACCTGTTAAAAATATATACTAATGTTTTAGATTCGAATAATGTAATCGGTGGCTTATGTGGTTACGTCCGATGTTAGTGAACGCACTCAGTAATATTTGACGTTTTACGTGTTTAAAAGCGATGACATGTCAAGCTATAATTCAATTTCAAATAAAAGCCAGCAGTCGCCGGCTCGTAGCCACATAAGTCGCCGAAAAGTGAATATAAATATTAAATCAATGAATTATATTATAATTTATACGATTCACAGAGAATACAAAATCCGGGCCTTTTCGTGTAACAACTTGGCAGATAGCCTGGTGTCCTTTACCAACACCTGTAACGGGATCTGACCCGTTACACCAAAGCGTTGCTTCTAAGACTAACTAACATTGCCGGAACAGTCAACATATTGCCAGCACAGCCAGCAAATTGCCGCCAGTTAATAAGTTGCTCTCACAATCAGTACGTTGCCGTCACATCCAGCACATTGCCGGCATTGAAAGTTGCTGCTACAATCAGCACATAGCCGCCACAGCCAGAATACTGCCGCCCCAGCCAAAATATTGCCGCCACAGTTTAGAAGTGCAATTCAACAATCAACACATCGCTGCCACAGTTAAAAGTCATCACCAGCTGAGTCTCACAAATCCAAGCAGCTACCCGGGTAAGCGCCCATTTTATATTATATATATATATTACTGTTTCATTCGGGCATCGCCATTTGCATTCCATTTACCTATTGGTCAAAGTAGCGGGATAGAACACAACCCAATACCAATCATATTCATGTAATAGGAAAATTATATTTAATAAATCGAATTTTTAAATAAAATATATAAGTCATATATACATAGGTTTATGATCAGGGTAAGAATAAAAAAAAAAAAAAAAAAAATTCTTTGCGACGTACACATCGGTCAGACAATTTCTTCGTAGCCATAATTAAAAGCTCGTTTCCGCCATAACCAGAACATTGCAAGCACCTGTTAATGCCAAACCTTCAACGAGCGCCCGATCCGGCTCGCGCATGAATAACCAGAAGTACCCTGAGGAAAACTGAAGAAGCCGAACAAGAAGATTCAACCGACGCTAGCTCGTACGAGGAGGTCGACCAAACAGTTATGGCGCTAGGTGATGCCGAGATAGCCACGTTGCACCGGGAGCTACGGGAATTACGCAAGCAACTAGAAGCCGTCACCTTATCTGCTGCGACGAAGAGACAAAAATGACATCGTCTTGAGACACTCTTTAACAAGTAACAATCATTAACAGTCTCGTACATTGTTACTCAGCTGATTGGTACAGAAGCAGTCACGACTGGTACCCCTGATATTAATGCCACCGAAAAGCAAACGCTACCGGCAAGCACTAGCGGGCCTCCTATTGCCAGCTGCTCTATAGTTCCAACTTCCATGGCCAATGCCAACGTCTCCTCGTACGCAGCTAAAATTGCAGCGATTTCATCTTTCAATGGATTTCCGACAGATCCAAGAACGACATCGCAATCGATTGCAGCCAGCTCATATTCACAGAATTCCTGGCCGCCAATTACTGCTTCGTCGATATATAGCCAGTCCATGCCCAGCTTCGCTTCGAGAAACCCGGTTCCAACATTTCTTAATCCGCTAAACGGCACGCAAACGTTCGAACAGCGTCACTCCATCCCTCAGCCAACCCTCCGGCAAATCTCACCGACTCAGCCGTCTTCATCTTCATTTGGAAATGGAAACCATCGCAAACTTCATGATCTGCCGGAGTTCCAGACAATGTCGATCAGGTAATTTCAACGTTAGAGCTTCATTACGGACGCCCGGAATGCCTTGTACGGAGTTAGTTGAGGAAGGTAAGAGAAGCTACACAGATTCATCGTCTCTATCCTCGACGCAACCAGATACAGTGGATCATAAGCCAAGGCCAAGGAGTATCCTGCATACGAATGGAAGTCCGCCTTCATCCATCGCATCGCCTAATAAGTGTCGGTACTGTAAAGAAGAGCATCATCCAGTAGCCGAGTGCAACAGTTTTAAGGTATTAGACCTTTCAGACAAGTGGAAGTTTGTGAAGCGGAACCGACTCTGGTTTTCCTGTTTGAAGCGTGGACACAGTATAAGAGCGTGCAGAATGCGGAAGCCATGCGGAGTGGAGAACTGCAACATCATCGGTCACTTCATGAAGCGGATGTCGCCCAGCAACCAACTTCAGCCAACGTCAATAACCAGAGAGCAGAGGTTCAAATACCGGTCTTAAATTGCAACGCTGATGGAGAGATAAAGATTCTTTTCCGCGTTTTGCGAGTGAGGATGTATAACGGCAAGACGGAAGTACGGACGTATGCTTTGTGGGACGGAGGCTCATCCGTTACCATTATGAGCGAGGACTTTGCCAAACGCTTACGACTCGAAGGAAAACCGAACGATCTGAACCTGCGATGGATAGAGCATGAAACGTTTGCGAAGAAGTCGCTTGCAGTTGACGTTCTTATAAGTGCCGATCGAAAAGATGCGGAGCGATATCGGATGCGACATGTGTTTGCCTACTCAGACCTTTGCTACCTCGGAAGTCAAGTCACTTGCCGTCTTTGGAATTCCTCTTGCCGACTACAGAAATGCGAAACGGGAGATTCTTATTGGACTCGACAACAGTCATCTTGGAGCACCCTTAGACGCCGTCAGTTCGGATGGAGATGGACCAATCGTAACGAGAACCAAACTTGGGTAGGTAGCTTACGGCAAAAGATGAAGGTGTCGTCCTCTTTGGCCATCAGTCAGTCGAAAAGGATAGATGCAATCGTCGATAATTATTTTAGGATCGAGAACTTTGGTGTGAAAAAGCCGACGGAGAAATTAATGTCCGAAGAAGACAAGAGGGGGATACAGATTTTGACTTCCACAATCACTCGATCGGGAAAGCGATACAGTACGGGTCTGTTATAGAAGACTGATAGCCCCGTGCTACCGAAATGTTACCAGCTGGCCAAAAGGAGACTTCTTAGTCTCGAGGCGAAAATGCGAAAGGATCCTGAGTTTGCTGCTACGTACAAGAGGACCATGGCTGACTACGTCGAAAAAGGGTAAGCAAGGAAACTAAACTGAGCGGAAGCTCTGGAAGATAGCTCAAGAACTTGGTACCTGCCCTACTTCGGGGCAAACAAACCCAAACAAACCTGGAAAGACTCGCTTGGTTTTCGATGCTGCCGCAGAGATAGGTGGCTTTTGTCTAAATTCTTTCCTTTTGAAGGGGCCCGATGACTACAGGCCCTGAGTAGCACTCGTCTTCCCAGATGTCATCATGAGTATCTATCGCGTGCCGACCGGGCAGACTAACATAAAGTACCTTCGTCGACGCTAGTGAAGAAGCCTTCAGTGCAGTCTCATACATTAGGATGGAGTATAATGGAAGAATTGGCGTTTCGTTAGTCTGCGGGAAAGGAGAGGGAGCCCGAGGAAACTCTTATCTATACCCCACCTCGAACTTTCAGCTGCTATTCTTGGCGTGAGGCTATGCAATTCTATCGTCGATAGCCACAAGCTGTCAATTTTTTGAAGCGACTCCAAGACGATACTTCACTGGCTTCCCACCGATATAAAGAATTCGTGGGCTTCAGAATTGCGGAGATACTTGAGAGCTGTCGAGACAACCAATGGCGTTGGGTCGCATCGAAGGAAAACTCCGCGGATGAAGCCACAAGAGCGAACCTCCCGCCCCAGTTCCAAGAGGACAACAAATGGATAAAAGGGCCTGCCTTCCTGGAGTTAGCTGAAGCGGAATGGCCAAAACTTCCAGATGACATCTCAATTGGTGAGTACCGGAATGAACTGCGACCGAAGTATCTACTGCGCATCAACGCTGTTAAGGCAACTCTATTCAACACAACGAGGTTTTCCCAGTACTTGAGGCTTCACAGGACCATCGCATGACTACTACGTTTTGTAGCCTTTTGCCGGGAAAGACAGATCTACAAGCTTTCGCCATAACTCGGTGACTGCGGACTCGTTCGCGTTTCGGGTCGAAGAAAACACTATCGCGTGACGGATCTGATTATCGTCCATTTTCACCGACGTTGCGGCCACCAAAACGACGGTGGTGAACGAGATCCGCCACCGATTTTGGAAAGTGGGAATTCGAAATGCCATAAAAAGGATAAGGAAACAATGCCAGTTATGCAGCATTCGTAATGCCAAACCGTCGCCATTGATGGGCCAACTTCCTCTTGATCGTCATACACCGAACATAACTTCGTTTACGTACTCTGCTCTGGATTACTTCGGACCTGTTACGGTCACCATAGGTCGCCGAATGGAGAAGAGATGGGTCGCCCTTTTTACCTGCCTAATCATCAGGGCAGTACACCTGGAGATAGATAGATAATTAGATAGATAATTTATTTATTCCATTTCAAATTTACATTATTATACAATAAATTATTCATTCAATATTTAAAATTCAATAATTTAAAAGATACATTCACAGATATTAAGATAATTTTCTAGAATTTTAACCATGAATTTGGCAGTTAATATACTTTATGAACGTATTGAAATGGTGTCTTTTGAACACTAAGTGGTACTTGGATTACCAGTGGTAAGTGTATTATTTATTGAATATATCAATTAATTTCTTGAAAGCCGCGATAAAAGAAAGAAGAAATTTTCGTTACATGCAATGAAAGGTAAACAGTAAGAAAAGAAAGTCAAAAATTTGGGAGCAAAAAGATGAATACGTACGAATTGTAATGAAACACATATAAAGATTAAGAAATAACCTGCATTAGTTCTTCTACGCTTGACCTGGAAAGTAGCCAGGTTCTTAAGTTCCTAAGGAATCTAAATTTGCTTATATGGTTGCAAATCGTCTGTAGTTCTCTTTGTTCACTCTTGGCACTGTGACTGCAGACGGTTGCCTAAAAGTATATGTTAAGGTACCACCTCTTCTGCGGTTCAAGTAACCGCCTCGCAAATAAAACATTCTCAACACTTTATAAACAAATAAGTGTCTGAGTGGCAATATATTAAGAGATTGGAACAATGGAAATGATGGCTCCCATTTGGATTTAAACATCATTACACGAACTACCTTCTTTTCGGCGGTGATAACAGGTTGTAGGTTTTTAGCATAGGCGTTGCCCCAGTACGAAATACCATATTCTAAACGAGAGTTGACAAGCGCATAGTAAATAGTGGTCAGTAGATTTGGTGAAAAATCTTACTCATAGCTATATTTAAACATTTTTTAATATCGGCAATATGGGCTTTCCAATTCAGTTTGCTGTCAATGGTCACACCGAGATACTTAAATTCTGAGACAAACTCATTCGATGATCAACTGATTACAAAGAGAAAATGACATTACTTTGGATTTGCTGCTTAAAACCATTTGGTGGAGCGTAAACCAGTTTTTTAGTATGGAGAGGTCAGTAATCATTTCTGTTTTTATGGTGTACGCACTAATAGTGACGTAGGAGAGAACCAAATCATCAGCAAATGTTCTAATATTTCCCTTTAGTGTTAATTTAAAAATCGAATTTATATAAATAATAAAGAGGAAGGGCCCAAGGACCGATCCTTGGGGAACGCCAAGCCCGGGGCTATCTAAAGACGAGCTTAGAGTAGCGTTTACACGCACAAGCTGTTTACGGTTTTGAAGGTACGAGACGAACCATTTATTAATATTGCTTCTGAATCCAATTCTATGAAGAATTTTTATTAATAGCTGATGATTGACTAGATCAAATGCTTTTGTTAAATCAAGAAAAAGAGCAGCAGTTTTTTTTACTCTTGTCGAGTCCATCGTGAATATCTTCTAAGAATGACAATATGGCATCTTCAGTAGACTTGCCTTTGACAAATCCAAATTGATTCTTGTTCAAGATTTTAAATTTATTGAGGAACTTAAGCATTCTATTTTTAATTATTTTCTCCAAGATTTTTGAAAAAACCGACAACAATGAGATAGGTCTATACTTATTTGGATCACATGTGTCTCCCTTTTTGTGTATTGGAACTATTATAGAGGTCATAAGACACTCCGGGAATATACCGCTTTCAAAACTGAGATTAGTTAAATAAGTTAACGGCTGGTCAGTCATCCATGGCTTAATTTTTTGTGGTCTACGTTTTGATTTGAACACCGACTCAGAGCCATATAGTTAGAATCTTCACAAATACGCTAAAAGACTCTGAAGAACAACTATTGTTATAGACACTATGCCATGTTTCCTTTGACAAATATTCCTTCAACTTACGAAAATCAACACGTGAAAGCTCACCCACTTTTATCGATCTTGGTTCATCATCATTGTTTAATGATTTTCCCAAAAGATTGACGAGCGATACACCTGTAGCATAGTGATCGGTTATATCCCATTCAAGTACAAACGGACAAAGATTTAGAATATTGTTTTTCGTGCGGAGAAAAATATGGTCAATACACGTTTAGCAACTATCAGCTACTCTTGTTGGCTGATTAAAGAGATATTCAGAAGCCAAGGAACACAAAAGGAGTATATAATTATCACAACTCGAAGGAAAGTTCAATATGTCAATGTTAATATCACCAACAAAGCAAATATTGTGACTGTTCATCCCACTAAGAAGGTCTTCAATTTCTTTTAGAAAAATATCCCTGTGGACAAACTGTAGCCGATACATGTGTATAATGTCCAAAGAAATATTATGAATTTGAAGTTTTATGATTAGAGAATCTGCACAAGTTAGATCAGGCGTAGAGAATTTCGCGACCGTTAAATCGTCTTTGACAAAAGCTACTACACCACCGGCTGTATATTTTTCATTGCATTTTCCGTATGGAATACAGCCCTCAATTGAGAAATTGCTTAATTCCTGTTTAAAAATCCAAATTTCACTTAACACTATTACATGTGGTAAAACTGGAAAACAATTGTACAAATATGAGCAAAAGCTATCAAAATTAGTTCTCATACTTCTAATATTCATGTGGAAAATGGTTAAATCCTTTAAGGATGCTCGGAAGATTGTATTAACTATTGTTTCATTACTTAAACTAATATTACTGAGATCAATTTATTCTTTGTTACGTGACATAATAGTAAAAAGAATAAAAAATAATAAGTCTTAATCATAAATGATTAAGATCATCAAGACACTTACTATGTTTGACCTCCATACCGGGTTTCCGTCTCATCATAATTTTACCAAATCGTACCCAAAGAAATTCAAAGTTGTAATTATTTTTGCCTTTTTTGCTTCCCTCAGCAGTGCTTTAGATTCGCCTGATAACCAGCTGTTGATGAAAATGTTACCTTTACATGAAGAAAAGATATTATTCGCATCGATCGGTGACTTCTTGGCATGCGAAGCGGCTAGAATTTGATCTTTGAGCCGATTGCTACGTAGTTGTACCACCACAGTGCCAGTAGGTTTCCCTTTGCTCCTCTTTCTGTAACATGTATCAGCATCGTCGTCTGCTATCTGTACACCTACACCTTGGTTGACAATTTGGATAACCGTATCACGCACATTTACTTTCTCCAAAAAGGTCAAATCTCGCAAGTTCGATGTAGTTTCTGTGTATCATATACTCAGCATTGCTAAGTTTCTCTCCAGTCTCCTTGAATTGAAGTTTTAGCTGCTCGTTTTCTTTTTTTCATTTCAGCTAACAATTGCGTCGACTGTTCCTAGGTCACAAGCTGCACTTGCATGGATTGTATGGTTTGTACGAATGTCGCGAGAGTTGCACTCAATTCTATTACTTGGAGGTGAATGACCTCAACAGTAACATTGTTGTGGTCACTCCCGCTGCTGGTAGCACACATTGAAGAAGACATTGATAATCTACGCGGATCATTTCTTTTTTGTTTAATACAAATTTGACAACTCCATGGTTTGTTTCATTTTGTTATGAAATCTACAACAGCAGGTTGTAATTTTGCGCAATTAGCATGCATGAGACAGTTGCAGTCACCGCAGATAATCTTGCAGGAGTCTCTCACTATTTTTATTTTAAGAAAATTTATAAAATTTATAAGAAAATTGGTGGAAATGGAAGGAAGTTGACTGAATTATGCGAATCTGATGGTCTAACGATGATGAATGGACTAACCAAAAACGATAAACTAGGCCATCTGACCTTTATCAGAGGAACTGCGGCTTGAACGATAGATTATTGTCTTACCCATGGAGTCTGGCTAGAGTGTGTATCAGATCTACAAGTAAATGAATGGATTCATTCAAATCACCTGCCACTAACTGTTACGGTAAACCTATTGACATTGCCGGAATACCGACCTCCTGACATGCAACTACTGCAAAACCAGTACAGTGGAGGAACAAATTTTCAACAAGATACCAACTGAGCTTGAATCGCGCGCTCAGTTCTGTTGATGGAGGGGATTTTAGTTCTATACGGGGCACAGAAAAATTAGTATCTTGCATCTCGGATGCGGCAATATCTTGCGAGTCTATGGTAAGGAGAAGGAAAAAAAACAGCTGTGGTATGACCAGTGGCGTGGCGTAGAAAATTTTAAACGGTAAGTCGGAAAAAATATGCACCTGCAAACGATTTCTGAAATTATATTGTGTATTGCAAATCGCATATAAGTAAATCAATTCAATCCAAGTTTTTATACGCACTTCAAGTTATTAAAGGTTAAATTTACAATGAATCTAAAGTATATCTACTGTATCTATAAAGCGTTCCATTTATTTAAGGTTTCTATCAACTTTTTTGCTGTGGGCTACTAATGAATTAATATAAAGGAGGTTTCAATGCGATAAGTACCGAATTCGTGCAAAGATAAACAGCTAGCTACGAATATGTTTTTCCGTTTTGACAAGGCCTTTTCCGAATCAACTAAATTGTTTATATGAGCGTAGCCCGTACGGCTCCAAACACTAGGGGAACTTGAAAAAAGAAGACAAGAAAAACAAAACATTTTGTTAAGTTTACAACTAGCAGTCAACCAAGTATATTTTTGGTATATGGATGCATTGAAATGCGAAACAAAACCATCCTTGCGCTTATAATCTATTTTCATAGAAGGAGAGAGCCATCTATCCCTATAACTTTTTTTTTTTAAGAATATTCAACTTACAAAAATCATTTTCTTCCTCCAAAAGCAAATCTACCACACAACAATTTACAGTTAATAATGCCATTTTCTCCTAATAATTATTTGAAATTAGCTGAATCTAACTGAAAAATTACAATTTAAATTTTTCACACTTTTCACAACAATAATTACATACAATCTGCTTCACAACGGAATTTTTCAAACTGAAGTAATCTAATAGGAGTTTCCATTGGTTTCACTCCAAAATTAGCACTACCTCGAATTGAATAGAATTCCACATCACTCAAAATTTTCAACATTGAGAATTCAAAAAGGTTTCTATGTGTATTAGTTAGATTGCTTATGCCAAATTTCATTATTCTGTTAGTGCATACGAAAATGGAGCAAATGAACAAATGTTTTTGTTTTTTTGAAATTGCAACCGTCAATTCGACGTTTCGTTTTATATGGGTTAGTGCACTCTGAAATGAAATTGGGAGTGAAAAAATTCACTCTGAAAACGTCAAACAAGTGCCAGCGGAACATTTTTTAGAGTGTTATCTTCACTCTAGAGTGCAAAAAGAGTGTTTTTTTTTGTCCAATGGAAAACGCCATAAGTCAAACACAGTGAACGATAAAGGGAAAACAAGGAAAGAAAACCAATTTGTTCTTACCAGCCTGGAGAAGACCGTGTTCCCTATGAGTTCTTTAAATATGCTACTGAGCAATTCCTGGGAAGTCTTACGGAAACGTATAATTATATATTTAATACGGGCGAAATGCCAGAAGGTTTCAGAAGAAATATAATTTCCCCTATCTTCAAGGAGATCCCGAAGATCAAAATAATTACAGAGGCATTTCGTTCTTGAACTCAGTAACAAAAATATTCACGGGGATAATTCTAGAACGTCTGACAAAGTGGATACGTCTAAATAACTTGGTCAGCGAGTTTCAAGCCGGTTTGAGAAAATGTTATTCGATTGTGGACAACATATTTACGCTAACAAGCATCGCATGATCTTATTTAGACAAGCGCAGTAAATTATACGCGTTCTTTGTAGTTTTTAAGGCGGCTTTCGAATTCATCGACAGAAATGACCTCTTTTACAAACTACGTAACCTAGGAGCATGGACAAAAATGCTGGGGACGATACGAAGTCTCTATAAGGAAAACAAAAGGACAGTGTGGGATGGAAAGAAAATATCTAGCCGGTTCCAGTCAACAATGGGAGCGAAGCAGGGTTGTCTCTTGAGTTCTCTACTTTTTTCAATATTCTTAGATTGTAGCATTCGTAACAAACCAGATTTTATTTAAAAAAAAACAATAAATACATAAATTTTCTGATGCTCAGCACTGAATGCACATACATACTAAAACATGTAACGACTACCCAAGCTAAAATTTCGGCTAGGGGTCGCTACTGAAACTATCGCCGAAAAAAAGGAACCTCTGCACAGCCTCGTTGCACTTTCGCAAAAACAAAATCTTTCTTCCGAACCGAACTCTCAAAGCGGCTGGACGTCTCCCAAGATTTCTTTAGTGACATATTTCTCAAAGGCTATAAAATACAAATAATAAAAGTACCCAAATCTTTTGTTAACCTGAAATAAGCCCCCATCCGATAGAGTAGAATAGGTTTAACCACGCTGGGAGTCTGACTCATAGGAGAGGCGCTAGAAGAGGAATAACTATTAAGGTCATAGCGATAGCTTGCCCGACAAATCATCTGCCACGCCAGTAGCTCAAGCACCCACCAGACAGAATATTACCAAACAGAGCGCAAATTTCTACAAGAGAAAATTCCACATGTACCGTCCTTCTTCTTAAGACCCATCACGCAGCAAATCACCACCAATCTCGGTCTCGTGCTTCCAAATTCTTTCCCCTGCGAAAATTCTTTGCTGTGCGAAATTCACTCAAAAACAACAAAAAAACAAAAAGTAAAATAAAAATCAAACCAAAAACAAAAAAGAAAAAAAGTGCCCTTGAATAAAAAAAAAGCAACTCAAATCAAAAGAAGTGCCCTTGAAAATAGCAAAAAAAAATCAATAATTAAAAAATGTTTTGTTTGAATCGACATCGTGTATAGTATAATACTTTTTGTATCTTTTGTTGTGAATTAATATTTTTGTTGTAAATCGTGAAAAAAAAATTTGCATAATAACAGTTTAAAAGAAGAAAAAGTTAATCAACTGTTTCTGACGTGATGACCAGCGGATTACCAAAGTAAGAGAATAAATTTAACTACATATATTAGCACAAAATACGACGGGTATCGCGATAGTTTTCTAGTTTTCTTGTATGACATCTTGCTGCTTGAGATAGTTTCTCACATGAATTCTTTTAAATTTTTTATTTTTTTTGATTTAATAAAGTGAAATGAAGTAAAGGTGTAACCAAAGTCCAGTTGGTTTCACTCATTTGATTCTGCCAGCTTACATACGAACATAACATACAGACGCGATCATTGCCAATCCAACAAATAATCCACTCTTCAATTAAAAAATGATTTTAAAAGTTGCTCTCCCCATCTCGCATATCCGGAATCCACGCAGGCTGAGCTAGGCCGGAACGACAAGTGAGAGAGTCCAGGTATGCGTGATGGGTGAGATTAGCCAGATGAGCAGGTTAAGGTCGTTAGAAAACGCTCTCTTCATGAACTGGTGTGGTAAATCAATATTGTACTTTGCACTGTAATATTGAATACACTACAAGATGACCTCACAACTTTTTTGCCTGGGGGAATTGTCTTCAATAATGTCAATAGTTTTAAAGTTTTAAATGCATTTAATTTTCTTAATCATTAGCTCTTACATACTAACAAAAAATGCTTAAATGCTAGCTTAAATTACTTAACACACAGGCACTCTAAGCTACTCTGGATTCTTAAATCTATGTCTTTCGACTTTATTTACATTTTATTTCGGATATTTATTTCCTATACTTAAGGCTAAGAAAATAAATTGTTAACAAAAACTTAGCATATGGATATATTTTTTTAATTTTTTTTAAAAACTTAATATCCAACTTAAAATAAACCTTAGTCTAGCTTACCTACAAACACAATACACACTTGCACTCATATAGACGTTATACACAATGTTTTTTAAACATCAACGACATCTTATCACCTATAGCAGCGGAGGCCATGAAACGCAAATAGATTATCACCTCTGCAAAATGTCGATGAGAAACCGTGTTAAGGATTGTAAAGTAATACTTGGAGAATCGCTAGTAAGCCAACACCGTCTGCTCATTACAGAATTTTCCACAGCGGAACCACCGAAAACACGGGCATTGTTTGGAAAGCCAAAAATCCGGTGGTATAATCTATCGAAGGAACGAAGCGCAAGATCTATCGCACTGGCTAAAGAAGTACTTCAAAATATAAATGGTATAGCAGACTCACTTAGCACGCAAGAAATGTGGAACAGCATGCACGAGGAATGCATAACACTCGCAAAGTCCCATCTGGGGACTATATCGAAATACCATCACGTCGGCAAAGAAACATGGTGGTGGAATGACGAAACCAAACGAGCTGTGGCCGACAAGAAGAGTGCATTCCAAGCGTGGACAAAATGCGATCGGAGCGACGATATCGAAAAAGCTCGACTGGCTCTCGAATACGAGCGCCTTAAAAAGATCGCAAAGAAAGTCCTGGCTCGAACTCAAGCGGCAAAAGCGGAAAACCTGTACCAGGAGTTGGAACAAATAACCTCACGATCGGCGGATAGAAGACAAGCTATCCAAGAAGTTCAAACGTCGTACAGTACTAAAATGCCAAATATTTTAAAGCTCGCTGCACAGAGAAAAAAAAATTCAATGGAAATAACCTCGCCGAAATACATCAAAAACGCAGACGGTCGCTTATTAATAAATGAAAAGGAAATTTGTGACCGGTGGCTTGATTACTGCAAGGAGTTGCTTAACAAACAGTTTCCACGTGATATCGTGCCGACAGCTGGTCTATTCGAAGAGGAAGTTTCGGACTTTTCAATCGAAGAAATAAGTATAGCAATTGGAAAAATTAAGCCGGGGAAAGCGGTTGGACCAGACAGCATCCTATCAGAGTTTTGGTCGAAGATGGAGGGGATCGGCAGCGTTTGGTTATCGTAACTTTTCAATAAATTAAAATGTGGACAACCCATGCCGAATCAATGGAGAAGAAGCTTCTTGGTTCCATTATACAAAGGAAAAGGCGACACTCGAGAATGCAACAACTACCGTTCAATCAAGCTTATGTCACACACAATGAAAATCGTCGAAAGAGTCTTAAACGAACGTCTTCGGCAAACAATAAAGCTCGATAATAGCCAGTGTGGATTTGTTGAAGGAAGATCGACGGTGGACGCTATCCAAAGCCTACGAATAATAATGGAAAAGCACCGAGATTCGTCTAAGGATTTACACATGGTATTTATCGACCTCGAGAAAGCATTCGATCGAGTGCCTAGGGATCTCATATGGGCCGCGCTGAGGTCTCAAAATGTACCGGAAACGTATGTTAGAATAATACAAGACATGTACGGAAACGTGAAAAATGTGGTTAAAAGCTCTGCTGGACTAACGAGAGAATTTGCAGTTAATGTCGGAGTGCATCAAGGAAGCGTACTTAGCCCTTTCCTCTTTAACGTAGTATTCGACTATCTTTTAAAAGACTGCATGCGCGAAGCAAATGTAACGCCAATTCTCTTCGCTGACGACGCAGTTATACTTAGCGATAACGTCGAAGATTTACAGAACGCCTTAGATTCATGGAGAAATGAGCTAGAGAGAAACGGGTTTAAAATAAGTCGTTCAAAGACGGAGCATTTGACGTGCCCATTTGCACATCCATTGCGACCTGTTCCGGATATAATGTTAGACAGTATAGTTCTTCCGAAAAGCACTATCTTTAAGTACTTAGGATCAATCGTTAACATGGAAGCGAAATGTGACGACGACGTAAACCACAGAGTGAGTGTGGGATGGATGAAATGGCGGGAAAATTCGGGAATCTTTTGCGACCGAAAATTTCCACTTAAATTAAAGGGGAAACTCTACACCACGGTTGTTAGACCAGCTCTTATATACGGTTCACAGTGCTGGACAATGTACGAAGTGTTTAAAAACAAAATGACGGCAGCGGAAATGAAAATGTTAAGGATGTCTAGTGGAGTCACTAAACGCGATTGTATTAGATCTACGCGTATAAGAGGAAGTCTACATATAAAGAATTCGGTAACCGAACAGCTTGAGGCGAATAGAATAAGTTGGTATTGCCACGTTCAAAGAAGATCTGCGGAAAATCCGGTTAAAAAGGCACTATCAACTACGGTCACTCCAACTGTAAGAAAACGAGGTCGGAAATAAATTCCTGGATTTCTCAGATGGCAAATGTGCAACAACGCCTGGGGCTTACCACTGAAGCGATCCAGGACCGATCATTATGTAGACGCGTTCTGCGGTCTGCGACATTAGCCAACCCCATAAGCGGAGCAGCAGCGATGCAGTAAAAATGGGAAACTCGTTACGCATAAGTTCGTAAAACGAGGAAAGGGTTAATAAAAGGATAAGAAGATACACAATAATATAGATATATTAGTTTATGCCTTTATATATACTAATATATACATATCTTTCTTAAATGCTAACCTCAACCTATGTAAGCTGGCCATCGCTATTTACAGAGCAAATAGATTGGTCAACTCTGCCTCATTAGTGAGGCTGGTTCGTAATTGACGGAAACGACGACGAAACATCTTCTCCATCATTCAACCACAAGAAATGCTGGTGCTGCCGAACGACATCTCTCTTATCGCGATTCCCCACCGCCCTACTGAACCTGAGACGATCCACACTGCCGTGTGCGACGTCTCTGTTGTAGTTGAGTCGTCTGTCCTCATCAATAATGTCAGTATTAAGCTTCTGCTGTACGCTGATGACTTAGTGATACTCGCGGAAACACCAACTATGATGCAAATCATGACAAACAAGCTACATCAGTACTGCAGATTGTGGAACCTTAAAGTTAATACCTCCAAATGCAAAATAATGATTCAGAAACGGGTTTGGGCGATACGCACGTGGAGAAAAATGGCATTGTGAAAATGAAGAAATTGAGAAGGTGAAGGAGTATAGATGCCTGGGAGTCATCATCACACCGAAACTATGGTTTAGTAAACATCTGCAGGAAAAGCTGAAGGAGGCGAAAAAAGCAATCAATTCTAACTGGAAAGGCATTCGTGGGAAAAAAAAACATTGCTCTTAGTGTGAAATATAAACTGTTTGAATCTGTTATGAGATCGATTATGTGCTACGCGGCTCAGGTCTGAGGAATTTGACAATATGAGGAAGTTGAGAAGCTGTTGAGATACTTCATAAAGAAAATATTCCATTTACAGGTAAATACACCAAATAACATGTTGCATCTCGAAACTGGGTTAGCTCCGCTATACATGTTTACGTTAAAGAAGCACTTCAGTTACATATGTAAAGTATTCGAATTACCAAACTATCGGCTCCCAAAATCGTTCTAACACACTGTAGCAACCAGACGCTAGTCACCAACAGATGACACTAGAAACAATAAAATGATAATCAGCATTTTTAATCCCGCTACCAACATACGACACCAAAATCGTTATTCGGCGATTCTTGGTGTATAGATTCTGGCATTTTTAAATTAGTTGTTTGTTATAAGATTAATAAAATTTGAACCTAGAGGTTGTGTTGTTGTTCATTTGTGTTCCCATAACACCTTCTGGATCGAAAGCTTCAATTTTTTTAATGAATGGGCCCAATACTGGAAGGGAACACTTCATGCTGGAAGAGCGCTCTTATGACGTTGCTGGTTAAGGTTGACAGTTCAATCCGTGGTAAATATATGGAAAAAGCACAACAAAGCGAAACCAGAAGCACATACATAATACTCCAACATGACCTAAGAGGAAAAAACTACTTTATCGACTCCCATAGCTTAGATACAATATCTACAATATTTAAGTCGAGAGGAGAACTCCTTCATCTTAACTACATCCCCCTTGGATCAGATCGCAATGTGGAATGCTCATTATGGAACTTACAAGTGAGAGAGGATGCACTCCACTTTATAGGAATCTGCCCCGTATTAAAGGAGATAAAAAGACATTACTTCGGGAAAAATATTCTACCGGTAAATGAAGTCATTGCACGATTAAATTGCGTTCAAAATCGGACACAATTGATTGGCTACACAAAATCAGCTTTAAAATATAGGCAGCAGATAGTAAATGAAGCCTTAAAATTATTTAAAATATAGAATTTCCTAAAGTTTTAAAAAAAGAATTCAAGATTTGCTTATGTCATAATACGAGGGCGGGTCAATAAGTCCGTGACTTTTGGATTAAAACACAGATTTTTTGATAAAAAAATAATTTTATTTTTCAACGTAGTCTCCCTTGAGCTCTATACACTTTGTCCAACGCTTCTCCAATTTTTTTATCCCTTCCAAAAAAAATGATTTGTCGAGGTCCTCAAAATAGGCCTTTGTTTGCGAGATGACTTCATCATTGGAGTCAAATCTTTTTCCACCAAGCCATTTTTGCCACGGCAACTGCACATGTGTGCACCCTTGCATTGTCTTGGTGGAAAAGAACTTTTTTCTTGGCCAAATGAGGTCGTTTTTTTTTCAAATCGTCAATGAATCGGTCCAATAAGTTGGCATAATATTCCCCATTGATTGTTCTTCCCTTTTGAAGGTAGTCAATGTGGATTATCCCGCGTGCATCCCAAAAAACAGTCGCCATAACTTTATTGGCTGACAAACCCACCTTGGCCTTCTTTGGCGCCGATTCACCCTTAGAAACCCACTGTTTTGACTGTTGTTTGTTCTCTGCCCAAGTGATCATTCAAAATTGAAACCACTGAGCCATGCGAGATCCCTACGGCTTCCACAATCTCTCGCACTTTCAATCTTCGGTCGGCCAACACCATATCGTGAATTTTTTCGATTGTTTCGGGTGTAGAGACCTCAACTGGGCGTCCAGGACGTTCGGCATCTTCAGTGCTTGTACGGCCACAACGAAATTCAGTAAACCACTTTTTTACCATTGAAATCGATGGTGAGAGTCCCCATAGTATTTATCAAGCTTAGCCTTGGTCTCGGTAATGGTTTTTTTTCGCAAGAAATAATGCTTAATAAGCACACGAAATACACTTTTTTCCATTTTCTCCTCAAATTAGTGAGTAGTCTGATAAAAATAGCTGTCAAACACAAACTAACTGACGCAGCAAGTTGACAGGAGTCAACTGACAGATGCCTGTTGACAGGAGCAGTGTTGCTGTTTTAGTAAAGAGGTCAGAAGTTCAAAAAGTCACGGACTTATTGACCCGCCCTCGTATATTGTATATAAGTTAGTATTTATTAAACTCTCTTTCTGGCTGACGGCTATAGCCATTACTTATATTGTATATACGAAATATACTTGTGCATTATTGAATATATCCTAAATTATAATATTTTTTATCATTCACACCTTTATAATATATTTGTATTATATTTTACAATTTTTGTGGAATGATTTTATAAGAAGATTATTTGTTTTGTTTATTATTACATATTATCGCAAATGTATTATAAAGATACATGTATGTTTATCTTAACTTAACTCATTCCTATTCTATATCTTAATGTATTATTCGTTTAATGGTAATGATGCTATGTAAGAATGTATTTATATTTATATTTATATTTCTTTAATAATTGCTAAAAATAAGAGACTCAGTATGGATAATGTGAAAACGAAAAAGTTAATACCTTATTTTTTGTCGGTTTAATTATTATAACACTGTTTTTGAATTTTGACTGCTTTGTTTATTTTTTTTTTGACTCCTATCAATTTCGGATCAAATTTTATATTACGAGTATAATGATTTTGTTTATTATTAATTAATTTTATTATTATTATTATTAATAACTAGCTGACCCAACAGACGTTGTCCTGTCTTAGCCAAGAATGTTCAATTTGATGAGGTATAAAGAAGTACAAAAAAGTAAATTTTAAAAATTAAGTGAAAATGTAATGTTAAGCAAATGTATCCATCTGGAATATATAAAAATAAATCAATATTTTGTTGGTCAATAATTTATTTTATTAACGACTTGAAAGTTACCATTTTGTCTATTGGAGTGCTTTTTGGTAGACAAAATTTTTTTGTTTTGTTGCCTGGGGCGAAAACAAATAACTATTATGATTTTACGACACGGGTACAGGTGACGAATAATTGACCATGTGAAAAGCATGGATTTTCCGGATTAATGCCGCAAACAGTCAACGACTGCCCTTGTGATTTGGTTATCGACATTGGGAATGCAAGCTGCACTAGAAATTGCAACAGTTTGAAGTCAAATAGCATATCGGTTGGAATCATCGGAATACGGATTACATCTTCTCCTTTGTATTTACCCTTTAGAATTGTAGCTTAGATGACGTTTTTCATTAGTTTCTTCACCGCAAGCCGAATACCATTACAAAGACGTGGTTGGTTGATATTTCGCAACATAGTGATTACCGATCCAAGCTCATTTTGTTGACATCAACTTTTTTCGCATCAACTTTTTGATCTTGCCACTGGCGCAGCACAATCCAAGTGCTTCATTTTTGTATTTAAGAGCCTTACAATGTGGGCACTTAAAAATCGTCTTTCAATGACAACGGCTTTATATGCTCTGTAATCAATTGCCACATTTTAATGAAATCCAGCTAGATAAGTATTGAATGCCACCGGTGGTTTTCCACGTGATATTCGTAACCGTTCCATTTCATTTCGGTCTCTGCGTTGCTCTGGAGTTTGATTAGCTCGATAATTTGCTTGAGATGTTACACGGCTCGTGCTGTGACCTAAATTGGACCATCTTATTAGTGGCATAGCAATTATGCCCATTTCACGTATTGTGGGATTACATATGCGTAACATATGCACGTGAATTTTTCGAAGTACGTCAAATAATTAAATAAGATCAATAATTAAAAATTGTATAATGAAATCTCGTCAAAACGCCGTAGATTTCTTTCTACGCCACAAACCGTCGTAAGCCGTCATATGCACGTTATCATTTGATCAACTACCCCCTAAATATATCGTACAAACCTTCGTGAGAAAAACGCTTGATTATGAGTCTTCTTAAGGAATGAAGGCGTATTATTCATACATGTTTGAATGATGTATAACTATTGTGAGTCTCTCTCTGTATAATGTTTGCACGATATGTTCCGTGGGTAGGTAAAAACCTTCATAGGCACTATTAATATGCGCTCATAAGTGCACCATCACATCACCATAGCAGGTACCATAAGCAAATACACCTGCTGCCTACCACAGTAGCATAGCAGCGTCCAGCATAAGCACAGGCTCATGGTACTGTGAGATTCCTTCTCACTAAAAAAACCTCGCATTTTCTTCCAGACTACGACTAAGTTTCCTTAACAAGTAGTTCCAATTTCTGTAAAATGTTCACTTTTTTTAGGTAGCCTTCCATTAAAGGCACCTACTATTTCCCTTAATTCATACGGTTTGTCCTTACGGCGCTAAGGCGAACGATCTTAATCTAGGTAGTCGACGCACAGAGTTGGTCTCGTCGAATGTCCGGATTATTTCTGGGTTACAGTGAAGCACGAGACGAGTACGAAGATTTCGAGCAGAGCTTGCTACTTCGTCTTTCACGGTAGCAAATCCCAGGTCATACTATTCCTTAGATACCATGGAGCATTCACGATTGCTCTTAGCGCTTTGTTCTGAAACTATTGTAGAATACATATGTTACTTGGTTTATTACAACCCCAAAGTTGTATACCATACGTTCAACACGGTTTAAGCAGTTGCTTATATAAAAGCAGTTTGTTATATAAGCTTAGTTTGAAATGTCTTCCAACAAACCAATAAATTTCTCTAAGCCTAATATCAAGTTCTTCACGTTTCTTTTTAACGTGAGATTTCTACTTCATCTTTGCGTCTAGAGTTATTCCTAAATATTTTTCTCGTTTGCTAACGGAATTTTTATAGAATTAATAAATAAAGTAAAATTATTTATTAACATATCTTATTGACATGTGTTAACTTTGTTTAGCACGATTCTCCAGGTCTTCGTCCACTCAAACAACTTGTTTAGGGCCCGTTGGAGTTTTGTCGTCGAAGATCCTAGAGTTTGGCCTGTAGCAATAATAGCCGTATCGTCCGCGAACGTGGCTACTACTGTCTCTTCATCCTGAGGTATATCCCTTGTATACAATAGGAATAAGTACGGACCAAGAACACTTCCTCGTGGCACACCAGTGTGAATTTCTTTGAATTACGAGTATTCAGACCCATGTCTTACGCGAAACAGCCGGTTTTTAAGGTATGAATTTACCATGGCCCTTGTGCCATACCTTGTCGAAGGCGTGTCACAAGAAAAATAAAAATAAAAAGTTAGCAGCTTTTATTTGAATAACATATTTCTTTAATTGGAATATATAAATTAACAGTGATATACCTCTTTTTGGTTTCAATTAAGTTTAATAATAAGGGTAAAATTACCTAATGACAAAATTTATATAAACAATTAGTAAATTTTTCTCAATTTTACAATACGAGTATATTACAAAATAATTATTTAAAAATTTATTTATTGGTATTTGTTTTATGAATTATTGTTTTAATTATATTTTTAATTTTTATATATTTAAATAGCTTATATTAGAGTATAACATTGAAGATGTTAGGGAGATTTATTTAATCTTTAAATATATTACATAATTTTATTTAGTAATTTATAAAAACTTATGTCTTATTTTTACAATGAAAATGGTATATAAATATGGAACATATAAATTGAACATATTTTCTTTTTTTTTAAGGCGTTTTCAATTACATTGGCGATCCGTTATACATGATCTATTGTCGAATGCTTGTCCCTAAAGCCGAACTGGTGATCCGGAATTAGTCGTCTCTCTTCACTTATTCGTTTCAACCGTTTAAGCAAAAGAAATTCGAATACTTTTAAAGTTATCGGCAGGAGCGAAATTGGTCTACACGATTTTTGTCGTTGAGATTTTCCCCTGGTTTCGGAACCCTTATAACTTCGGCGACTTTCCATTGGCTAGGAACGTATAAAAGTCTTATTGAAGCGTTTGTTATATGAAGTAGCTTCATTACCGCTTTTTCGGGAGGCTCTTTTAGAATCCCGCTCGTAATCAGATCGTATCCTGAAGCTCTATTATTTTTAAACTTTGCTATTAAATAAGTTTGCTTTCTCTACATCTCCTTTTGCCCATTCGCCGTTGGCCTTCCGTACTGGCGGAAAGTTCATTATCGGTTTCTTGGTAAACTTCATAGCATTTCAGTGCGAGTAATTTTATGTTTTGTCGGCAGTCATGCTTTTAAGGTAACGTGATGTTTCACGGTTCCCGAAATACTGCAGCATTTGCCTTAGCCTATTTGAAAGGTAGTTTAAATAGGATTTGTGTGGGGGCACACGTGATTTTTGCCACCTCTTTCATGCTATCCTTTTCTCACGTGGAAGGTCCTCGATGTCGGGCGGATAAATTTGCCTTTTATTTCGTATCCATCCTCGTATAAAAAAATGTGTGTTATTCCACGCAGCCTTTTAAATACGTATGTTTCGCGATGAAGTCGCCACCGAGGATAAAATTTGACCCAAGTAGGCAGAAGGGCCGATCAAGGTCGTTGTTGCCACCCTTTATCTCGGAGTGAAATAACAAAATGATATATTGTAGTCTAACGCTGTCTCCAGCGTAAGTACGGGTAATGCGGTGTGGCGTTGCGGTGCGTTTATTGCGGGCAGATTTCATTATCAAACTGTTGTTGATATATGTAGATGTCTAGCGTCAACACGATATTGCGGGCAACACGTGCGTTGCGACGTCCCCGTATCGCACACATTGTTTGAAAGTCAAACTAGTTTGATTTTGCCCGCATTATCGTGCGGAAATTAAAGGATGGAGGTTCTTATTTCACAAGTTCAAAGACGAAATTTGTTGTGGAACAAGAGCCATTCTCGCTATATAGATCGGGTGATTGTAGACAATGAATAGAGCGAAGTAGCTAAAAGTGTGGAAATTTCAAGTAAGTAAGCAATATTTTAAGTTTTATGTTTTATTTATTGAAAAGTATTTACAAAAAATGTTCCGTTGATTTACTGCTTCTCGTGGCGGGTGATTATTTGTTCTGGAAAACGCTAAATTGTGGTTTCCATCGAATTTCTTGCACTGTTCAAATTTGAGGCCATCAGCGCAAAAGTGGTGTAACCCACAATTTTTGTTAGTTGCTGTTCTGTTGTTACATACATTCTTTACATTACCAACTATCAATACAAAAGTGGTGTAAGCCACCTTTTGGTATTCAAAAGCACGTGGAGCTGAAAAAAATCGTTTTTGCACAGAGCATAATATAACAAAAAAAATCTTTAGCAATTTTAATAAAATTCTAAATTTAGCAGAACTAATGCCGAATGCACACTCTACTGTCATTCTGGCTCTTGATAAACGGTAATTAAAGTCTGAAGCAGCATGGTTGTTTGGAAGTTGTCTTGCAGGGTAAGGCCTCATTAAGTATGTTCTTAAGGGAAATGCTTCATCTCCTGCAAATACAAATTCAGCTTGCTCCTCAGAGTTGGGTAATGGCTTAGCTCTTGGTACAGCTAAGTTACCATTTCCGATATTTTCACAAATGGCTGAATTTGAAAAAAACTCCTGCGTCACTAACTTTCCCGTATGCGCCCACATCGATCATAGAAAATCGATATCTTGATCAACCACCGCCAATAGTACTATTGAAAAGAAGCCTTTGTAGTTGTAATACATACTTCCTGAATTTGCAGGATACTTGAGTCTAATATGCATTCCGTCAATGCTTCCCAAACATTTGGGAAAATCCCATTTTTCAAAAAATTCTCCTGAAAACTTTTCAAAATGTTCAGTACTTGGTACAGGCATATGTATCTCTGGAGCGATCCCCAAATGGCCTTACAAACCTCGTTAACTATATAGGCAACAGATTTCGATATTTGCCTAAAAGATATTCCCGTCGACAAGTACCTGAAACAAAGAATTTAGTTATGTATGTTTTTTTTTCAGAAGATAATGCTAAGAAGAAGTGGCGGAATTTGCGAGATCAATTCAGCAAAGAATTAAAAAAAAATCTGAAAAGTAAATCTGATGATTCCCAAGACCTTGAAGCAATTTATTCTGGAAAGTGGCAGTATTTTACTAGCTTGCTTTTCCTAAAGGATACAAAGACCCCGAGAGATACTAATGGAAAATTGTCGCTGCCATTAGATAATTTGGCGATTGCAACTGAAGCGTTTAATGAGGTGCCGAATACTGAAACAAATGACCCAGATATTAGTTTTATTGAAACATTCACTTCGTCTGAGAATTCAGCACCTCGTCGGAAGAGGAAAAGGGTACATGAAGAAGGAAACCAGGTTGAGCTAAAGCTTCTAGATATTGAAACCAAAAAGCTCGCCTTACTTGAAGGATCAGAAAATTCACTTTTTCTAAGGTCGCTGATTCCTTTTTTGGGGAAATTAGATCCAATTCGACAACTTCGAGTAAGGACAAGACTTATTCCGACATTTCTGCGTCAGCTTCCCCTATCTACAGCATTTATAACCATACAATTCCACATTCATCTACTGTGAGTCTTAATTCTGCATCTTAATGTATATTGCAAAATTTGAAAGAACCACTTGAGAAACAACCATCTACAACCATACCAGACATACCAGAGTGATGTGATGTAAAAAGTTGCGCGATGTAAGTTGTAGCATCACCCGGATAACTTTTTTAATGTTCTGTAGGTAAATACCTCCATTACACTGTTGTGCGTACATTTAAAAAAAGATTATTCAAATCGGTCCAGACGTTTTCAAGGTATGGTGTCACCAAATTATTACACCCAAGAATTGCATCAAAATCACCGATTAGTTCAGCGTCTAGCATTATGTTCTTAATTAATGATCTGTTAAACCCCTTGAAGAGTGGGTGGTATTGTGACCTTTGATATAATAGATATGTTAGAGTGTGTTGACTTAAGCAGCAATGGCTTTTCCTTTGTAAAGGAAATGCCTTTCTGAAGTAATGATGCACTCGCTTCTGAATCAAGTAGCAATTTGATTGGACTTGATTTTGTCTTTACATATTATACAGGGAAGAGATCGAAACTGTCTGATTAAAAATTTTGGAAGCGCAAATTGTGCGGATCTTCATTAGGTACAGTTAGGTCCTCTGTACGGATGTGATCAACTTCCATCACTCTTGCTGCCCAGTTTTAAAATGCCCTGAAAACTGTAGTCTTTCCGCAACGTTGCTTGAATTATTTAAACTACTGTTATACGAGCCATTTTCTTTTGAGTTAGTAGAAGTACTATTCCGTTTTTTAACAAACATATGTTGACTAAAATTTCATGAATTGCAAGAATTCAGATATAGGGAATTTTAACGAAGGTTATTGGAGTAAGTTTCTGTTCTAATGTAACTAAATCTAGGGTTGTGATAGGCATATTGGGATAAAAGGTTGGTGCTATTGCTATTGTTTGTTTGAGCAAGCAATTAAGATTATTTTTGCTTCCCTAGAAGTATAATTTTAGGTGCGCTTTTTTTTTATTTATTTTTTTTATTTTGCTTTATTTTATTACAATGTAGTCCATCTGAAATCTTTGCACGAACTGATCTATGTTTTCCTTTTAACTTACCAGCTAATATGTTTTTTCTACTGTTTTTAGTGATCTGTTAGTTCTAACTTAACTTAACAGAATGAAGAGAATACAATACAGCAATAACCAATTATTGCTAACACGCTTTGCATTCTTATTTGTTTTCCTGGGCAAAACGTGGACTTTAGTCAGCCAAGCCACATCATATTCGGGCTTTTTCTCTCTTCTCGTGTCTGATGATAGATAGATATATTTTTTTTTTACATAGTGTAACAATGGTTTAACAATATTTGTACAATTTGCTCTAGCTTGCACAGAGAAACGGTCTATATAGAACCTTACTGCTGAAAATATTATTGTTTAAAGAGTGAGGATATGTAGTACTGTAATTAAATGCACAATAGGAGGAAAACTGTGGAAAAAACCTCCATTTAGGTTAAAAAAATAAAAATAAATAAATAAATAAATAAATAAGTAAAAAATTAGTAAATATATAAATAATTAATAAATAAATAAATAACAATAAATAAATAATATAAGTAAATAACAAACAAATAAATCAATGAACAATAAATAATATTACAAAAAAGATAAATGATAATAAATAATAAATAGAAATTAAATAGTAAATAGATAAATAAATAAACAATAATAATAGGCAAATAATAAAGCTTTAAGGTGAAAACATAAATAAAAGGTTATAACAGTTGTAAGTCTCTAATAAGTTGATTATCAACGTCAATTAATCTGGACGTGAACTTGTCATTGAGAATTTTAATCCTTCTACCAATCTGGATAGCACCTGCTCTTTCGTGCAGAATAAGAGTTGAGAAGTCTCGCGGTAGGTTGAGCATAATTTTTAACACCTTCTTTTGTGCAACTTGAAGCCGCTTAATATGAGTTTTCGCGCAATTACCCCATACAGGAGACCCGTAAGTCATCAGTGCTTGAAAAATTACCTTAAAAATTATTATTCTGTTCTTTTTATTAAGGAGAGATTTACGATTGATAAGAGGGTAAAGATTTTTAATTAAAACATCTGTCTTGGCCAAAGTTTCTCGTATGTGATACCCGAAGGTCAATTTCTGGTCTAAATACACCCCTAGGTACTTTACAGTAGTGACCCACGATATATTGGAGTTGTCTAAGTAGAGACTTCCAGTAGGCAAAAAGCAACTAAGCCTTATTCTAGTGAAGAACATAGCTGTGCACTTATCGACATTTATTTTTATTTTCCAGGATTTATAGTAATCGAAAAATGTTTGGATTCCAATTTGAAGATAATTTTCAATCATTGGCCCATATTCGAGGGAAGAGTATAAAGCCAGATCGTCTGCATAGAGTGCAATATCACAGTTGGGAACTCTGTGTAAATCAGCAAGAAAAATATTGAAGAGAAATGGGGCCAGAACTGAGCCTTGTGGAACTCCGAACAGGATTTGTTGAGGAAAAGGTTCCAAAGAGATATACTTTAAAGATTCGATTGTACAAAAAGCTTTGTAGAATTTTTATAAGATATTTAGGAAAATTTAGTTTTATCAGTTTGTTTGTAAAGCCATTGTGCCAGACTGAATCAAAAGCTTTTTCAATGTCTATGGGGACAAGGCCAGTCGACTTTTTAAGATTAAGCTGTTGCTAAACAGTCTTACAAATTCTTAGTATTGCTCCGGAAGTAGAATGTTAGTAGCACTCAAAAAGGCATCAATTTTAATTTTGATTACTTTTTCAAAAATTTTGCTAAAGCCATTTAGAAGACTGATTGGTCTGTAATTGACTGGGTTGGATGGATTCTTCCCATGTTTTAAGAGTGGAACTACCTTGGCTTTCTTCCATTAATCAGGGAAGTTTAGCATTTTAAGGCAGACATTGATGATGTTAAATATATCAAGGCACTAGTTGGCAACTGCTTTATCACTTGATTACTTATGCTGTCAAGACCAGGGGACTTACGATCTTTTAGGTCCGAAACTATGAATTTTATGTCCTCAACAGTTGTGAATTCATTAGAGGGTAGGGAAATAGTGGAGTTGTTCAAAACAGTTATCTCGTTTTCAACCTCCGGTTCAACAGGAGATAACAAACTATTTGTCGTCGTATGATTTCTAAGGAATGTTTGTGCTAGGATTTCCACTTTGTCTTCATTAGTTGATACTAGTGACCCGTTAACTTCGAAGTTAGGACAGTAATAGTTTTTCTTGCGCAGTATCTTAGTAACATTCCAGAAAGGTCTAGAGTTGGAATCGAGTAAACTTAATTTATTGTCCCATAAAGAATTTCTGTACTCGTTTATTCGAATTTTAATTAAACGACTGAATACATTCATTTCGTAGAAATCGTTAGGAGATCTGTACCTCTGCCAGAGCCCTCTGTAATGATTTTTAATCTTTATTAAATTGAGTATTTTTCGAGGTAGCGTAAATGCTCTTTTAGGAAACTTTTTTAATGGAACAGAAGCAAGAATGCTTTCGGATATTTTGCTTTGAAATGTTTCTATATGATCGTCAATATCTTGACTGCTATTCACAGCAGAAATGTTTTTCGAACAACTTCGTATATTGCGAGTGAGATGGTATCTAAACACGTCCCAGTTCGCGTTTCTATAATCTAAGTATTGCACATTATTTATATTAGGACTAAGTAAAATATCACAGCTGACAAGAAAATGATCAGAACTAAGCGCATTGTGCACAACAGGAGTGGTAAGCGAACTAGGAGTGTTTGTAAGAAAAAAATCGAATTTCGATGGAGAGTACCTACTGCAAGCAGGGAGGTAGGTAGGACTTGATGGGTACATTATTGTAAAGTTATGTCTTAAGCATAAGTCATATAATGTGTTTCCCCAAACATGTGCCCTTAAACAACCCCAGATACGATGTCTACAATTAAGATCGCCTCCTGTGACAACATTCCCAAAACTTAACAATCTTCTAAGGTCACTTTTCAAGCACTGAATTTTATATGAATTACGAATTCCTCCAGGAAAATAGACAGAAAAAATTTTGAAGCAAGTATTATTAGTTAATTTAATTTCAACTCCAACGTTTTCTAGTACTAAAGTGTTCACCGTTGGCAGCACAGAATGATCAATACCTATTTTGACGAGGATGGCAACACCACCACCCCTACAGTTACGATCACAACGATAACAAAAATAGTTACCACATCGAAAATGAATATTACGTTTTAAACCTGTTTCACTTATTAGACAAACATCAATATCCAAATTGGAGAGAAAGTTAAAGAACTCAAAGCTCTTGTTGCGAATGCCTCTTGCATTTTAACGTAAAAGTTTAAGATGAGACTGAGTATTACTTGCCATTATTACAAAGATATTTACTTGCAAGCTGAGCAATTACTTTGAACTGTTGAGCTTTCAAACATAAGAGAAGTTAGTTCATCAACAGAAAATAAATCATGCTTTGCTGGTGGAGAGGAATAGTATGAAGATCTCTCCTGTGCACGATGCTGAGCTGGCATTTGTTGGTTTCTCCAGTGGTGTTGTTGGTGCTCCGACTGACGTGATGATCGAGGTAGAGAAGGGAAGTCATCCACACTGTTGACATTAAAGCTTCTCGCTGCCACTGTTGGCTATGCTTGAGATCGCAACGGAATGGGTGTGCGTGTACGAGACATATTTTGAGAATTTTTTCCAATAATTTCTTAATAATCTGCACGACACTTGCAAATTTCATCCGTAGATTTGCGGTTGCCTCCACCGTTTGCACATTTGGAAATTCCGGAAGAAGTGCAGGAATTAGTTTTATGATTACCTGAACAGTTGGCACAAAAGGTTTTCACATTGCAGTGCCTTTCCCCGTGCCCCCACATTTGATAGTTGTGGCATTGAGTACGCCGTTGGAATTCCCATCTTACTTGCATACGGAAGATGGATTTAATGTTTTTCCGAAGATCGGCAAGGCGAATTGAGCTGTTCTCAAAATAAACAATATAAAGGAAATCCACATATTTTTCATATAGTTTTTTAATCATTTTGATTTCCTTGCACTTGAGACCGAGTGAATTTAATTCGTTCTCTATTGAGTCCGTTGGATATTCATCGAGGCCAAAAAGAACCACTTTAAATGATTTCTCGCATTTAAGATCGTGCGAAAAAAAACTGACATTTTTTTACCTTTAAAGCATTTAAGGCAGTTTTATAGGAATCAATTGATTCGCAAAACACTTTAATACCGATCGACAACTTTTTGACAATATAGTCACTAATTTTTAGTTCTTTAAAGAACTTATGCACAAAATCACAATTTTGTTGGAATATTTTTATTGGAGGTATCGAGATTTTTCTCGGCACTTGTTGCTCCGATTCACTAGCGCACATGTCTTCCCCAAGATCGGTGTCTTTAAGTGATTGGAGAGGTAGAAATGCGTTGCCACGACGCAACATTTTACTGGTTGAGGAAACAGAATCCTCAAGGGAAAAGGCGCGACGCTTCAGTGTTTCGGTTGTTTGAAAAATCTCCGTGCGGTAAACGAAAGCTCGACTGATCGCTTCAACGGATCGCAGGAGACTGTCTCATGTCTAATGATGTTGGTTTGTAAACACGACGCAGATCTTAGACTTACCAATACAAAATGTGCGATCTGGCTTGTTTAGTGTAGTTATACGTTTACATAGATGACAAGTACTCTACTTCACCAGCATATGAGAGATGGTTACCATAAAACCATTGTATTCATTGTGTAGCCTCCTTGATAGTACATCTGCTGGATTATGTTGTGACGATACCATATCGCCATTGCTCGGGAAGTGTTAGTCCCTGTATAGTGGCTACTCTATTGCCAAAAAATGTTTGGAATGATGACGAGGGAGAATTATTCTGTTAATTGAGCCCCTAGGACTGCAGCGCATATGTGAAGTCGTGGTACTGTTTGCCTCTTCAATGGAGCCGCACGTGATTTTGAACATAGCAATCTTACGATTGCATGACTTCCGGTACGTCATTATTTAATATATGACGCGGAAATTGAAATTGCTTAGTTCCCTCAAGTTGTTTCTGAACGTCATATATCTCGTGTGTAGTTCAGCTTGTAGAGCGTCATCCCATGACAGCTTTAGTAGCTATAACAGAATGAATATCTTCCGACTAGTTGAACTCAGTTTTGCTTTAAAACAGAATCTATCATTCTTTGGCTTGACTCGACGCCTAGATTGATGCATCAGATTGGTAGTGCTGTTATTGGCTTTAAATACGCAATAGTAAGGAATGATGTAGTTTGGTGCTACCATCTCATTAACGACGATTTGTGTCATATGGCCTAAAGCCTTGTACTCCTCCATAAATTTAACATATTGGACCTTTAAATCCTTGTCTTTAGCTATTATTCGTTCAAGAGGCAAAAGAGAGCTTGTATTCTCTTAAAATGATAGCTTGACAACGTCCTTCACAGATTTTATGCAAAGTGGGCTTCGCTCATCTCCTCAACCTAGAAGTTCTTAGTTTTATTGTATGGACTGTCTAAATTCTATGATTCGCCATGCACTGTGTTCTACATTTAAAGCCGTTTCATTTAAAACCCATTACCCATATTAAGGGGACTGAAACAAATATGAAATGCCGGTACAAAATGGAGGATTTCATACTTTCTTAAATAAAATATTTATCCACAAGGATATTAATTTACGTATACAGTTTCATATCATCGCATCAGATACATTCAGTGTTGCAAGAAAAATCTTACGGCATACTTTAACCTTGTTACTTTTATCACTATAAATAATATTTTGTATTTTTTGTATTTATTGATCAGATTTATTGTACATGAAGACTTACTTAGAATTAGTTCAGGATATAAAATAATGTAATATTTCGGCTAGGGTTCAAAATGATAAAACGTTGTTCTGTTTCTAAAAACACTCTATTTATTATTATTTAAATACAACTTTCAATCAATTCACAAACAATTTCACTTCTATTTCACAATTCAAATCTCTTATCTTTCACTTAGTAAGACTTAGGTCTTTTTCCATCGCTTTCCAAAAATCAACTTATCGTCCGCAGTTTCTCATCCTGTATTTATACCACATTTGTCGGGTTCTAGTTCTGTCTCGTAACTTCTGGTTTGAAACTGGGGAAATACTGAACTCTCCAACGTGGAAAGTTTATATGATCCTAAAACTATGCAACACTGGATCCTTGATTTAATCACATATATGCCACAATATCCCCCTCTTAAACTTGTTCGTCCCGAACAAACTCTTCGACATTCTGCCCAATATAGCGATGTATTCGATCCACATGAACCACTTTCATCTTGCCTCTTCCTCGTTGAATGCGATAGACAACATCGTTGATGAGTTTTACGACTTTATATGGTCCTTCCCAGTCTTGCTGTAATTTGGGTGATACGCCTTTCCGTCTATGAGAGTTATATAGCCACACTAGATCTCCTTCCTGGAATCCCGTTGTGGTCGCCTTGACATCATACCTCGTCTTCATGCGGTCACTGGCTATCTTGATCTTATCCCTGGTTCTTTGGTCCTAATAATCCGTCTGAGGTCTGCGACATAGCCGTCTTCATTTCTGTTCTCTTCAGACGGCGGTGATCCAAACATCAATTCCCTAGGTAACCGGACTGTTCGACCGAAAAGGATTTCCGATGGAGTGTGACCTGTGGTGTTGTGTACTGCACTCCGATAGGCTAATAGAAACATTGGAATTTGCCTATCCCGATCGCATTGCTTGTCGCCAACGACCTTTGATAGGTGTTCATTCAAGGTTCTGTTGAACCGGTCCACCATCGCGTCCGATTGTGGGTGCAGCGGTGTTGTTCTCGTCTTTTTAATCCCCAGTAGCTCGCACACCCCTTGGAAAATCTTAGACTCGAAGTTACGCCCTTGATCCGAGTGCAATTCCATCGGTACGCCGAATCTGCTCACCCAGTTGTAAACGATCTGCTCAATCACGGTTTTGGCTTCTTGGTTAGGGATAGCAAAAGCCTCAGGCCACTTGCTGAAGTAATCCATAACAACAAGAATGTAGCGATTTCCATTTTCGGTTTCAGAAAACGGTCCTGCAATGTCAACTGCGATTCTCTCGAATGGCGCTCCAAAGTTGTATTGCTGCGTTTTGCCGTGAGTTTTAACCCTCGGGCCTTTACTGGCGGCGCAGGTGACACACTTTCTGCACCAATTTTCGACATCGTCCTTGGCATGCACCTAATAAAAACGTTCTCGCACCTTTTCTAAAGTCTTATTCACTCCCAGGTGACCTCCGGATATTCCATCGTGCAGTTCCCTTAGCACGTCACTGACTCTCGACCTTGGCACAACGAGCTGCATCACAAACGTCTTTCCATCCGAGCTTTCCCACATTCGCCTCAAAACACCATCTTGAACATGAAGCGAGTCCCACTGTGCCCAGTATGCCTTTAGTTCTGGACTTTTATTGGATATTTCCTGCCAATCTGGTTTTTCTTCGTGTTCTTTCCAAGCGAGTATTGGCTCGATATCCGGATCCTCTTTTTGGGCGTTTCGCATTTCACTTTCATTCCAACCGTCAGTGGGCTCAGCTCTTAGTCTTTGAGTGGATCCCGCATCTTTTTGTTCTTGTCGTGCGCAATGTTTGCAATCAGATTTGCAAGGTCGCCGGGACAGAGCATCCGCATTAGAGTGAAGGCTTCCCTTTCGATGCTGTATCTCGTAGTCGTACATCTGGAGTCGTTCAATCCACCTTGCGACTTGTCCTTCAGGATTTTTAAATTGCAGCAACCACTTCAGAGCCGCATGGTCTGTGCGAAGAATGAATTTTCGTCCGTACAGGTACTTAAGGAAATGCTTTGTTGCCAAGACCAAAGCAAGAAGTTCCCGCCTGGTAACACAGTAGTTCCTTTCCGACTTAGAGAGCACCTTACTAAAGTAGGAAACAACTTTCTTTTGCCCGTCATGCATCTGCGAAAGGACAGCTCCAATTCCGACGTTACTGGCATCTGCATCCACAATAAATGTTTTTCCTGGAGTAGGGTACGCTAGTACAAGGGCCTCACATAGTTGTTGTTTGAGAGTTTTGAAGCTTCTTTCGCATTCACTTGACCATTTGAATTGTTTTCCCTTTTCTGTTAGTTGATGCAAACTCTTTGCTATCCCAGCAAAATCCTTCACAAACCGCCTGTAGTAGGTAGCGAGTCCCAGAAACTTCTCAGTTGGTGTTTGTCTCTTGGGACTGGCCAATTTTTCACCGCTTCGATCTTTTCTGGGTCTGTCCTTACCAATTCGGATGAGATGATGTGTCCCAAGTATTTGACATCTGGCCTAAAGACATGACACTTCTTCGGGTTAAGCTTTAGCTGTGCACTTCGTAGTCTTTGGAACACTTCCTTTAAGTTATCTCGATGTTCTTGAAAAGTTTTGCCGACCACGATGACATCGTCCAGGTAGACCAAACAGGTTTTCCATGTTAGTCCCAGCAAAACGCGTTCCATTAGACGCTCAAAGGTTGCCGGAGCATTGCACAATCCGAATGGCATTACTGTGAATTGCCAAAGCCCGTTTCCTGCGGTGAAGGCTGTCTTCTCACAGTCCTCCGGATGGATCTGTACTTGCCAGTAGCCACTCTTCAAATCAAGTGTGGAGAACCATTGCGCTCCTGACAGTGTGTCCAGTGTGTCGTCAATCCTTGGCAACGGGTAGCTATCCTTCTTGGTGACATTATTTAGCTGGCGATAATCCACGCAGAATCTATTGGTGCCGTCTTTCTTCTTGACCAGTACAACGGGTGATGCCCACGGACTCTTAGAGCCTTCAATCAACCCTTGATTTTCCATAGTCGAAACCATTTCTGCAACCTCCGTCTGCTTAGCTAATGGTAAAGGCCTAGGAGGTTGACGTATGGGTCTTGCATCTCCAGTGTCTATTCGGTGTTGTACCAAATGTGTGCTGCCATATTCGCCATCCTGCGAGGCAAATACGTCTGCAAATTCGTTGATTAGTTCCTCTGCCATAGCTCGTTGCTCCTGGTTCAGCTCGGTTTGCCTGAGTATAGTTCTTTTCAACTCAGCTGTGCTACTTGATGGCAAAGATATAGCAGCATTTTCCTTCGACAACTTGGTGACAGCAGTTATCGGTACGCACGCTCCGATCGATTGTCCTTGCTTTAGTTTGATGCTCTTATTTCCCACATTCAAGATTCTTACTGGGACCATTTTGCCTTTCGGCTCAACGAGCATCCTTCCCACGACGTAATTCTGATAATGATTTTTAGAGTCCGGCTCAGTCAAATAGAATCGATGGTCCCCAAGATCACCTTCCAGCTTCGCCTAAACTAGTGTCTCTGCGGAAGGTGGTAAGATCTCGTCCTTGTTTACTACTGTCCTAAGGCATGCGGCATTCTCATTCCCGTACACCATTGGAATCTAGACGTTCCTGTACTTAAGTACTTGAGTTCCGATGTCGAGCACTACATTATGCGCCTTCATAAAGTCAACTCCAATGATGCACTCGTCGCATATATCGGCCACTAGGAATACGTGGGTGAATGTAAGTCCCGCCCGATTGATCGTAAGAACAACTTCTCCATACACCTTTGCCTTCGCTCCTGTTGCTGTTTTCAAGCAGTAGCTACTGGTATTGTGCAGCCATGAATCATGGGCGATATCCCTTCTTATAATGGAAGCGGTGGCACCGGTGTCAATGGTGGCCACGCATTTATTCTGGCCAATGTGGGCTTCCACTGTAAGACTCTTGTTACTTCGTTCTGTTTGGGAGACTTGGATTTTGATCCTGGGGGCGTCAATTCCAGAAACCAACTTCTGCCCCTCGAAGTTGGTTCTTACACGTTTCCCGCCTGTTGACTTGACGTTGCGCTGCTGGCAGGATAGATGTCATTCCTGCCAGATGCCTCTTCGTTACGTCTCCTAGCAGCGCATTGTGGACAACTGCGTTGTTTAAGTGGAGACCTGCACTCACGCTGCAGATGTCCTATTTTGTTGCAGTTCCAGCAGCGGACTTGTCCTCCACGCACACTGTTCCGCTCCACGAAGTCTGCTCGTTGGCATGAGCATTCCACGGCTGTCACTTCTCTCACGCGGTGGATTCCTTGAGATGCTTGGTCGGCAGCTTTCATCGTCAGGGCAAATGTTAGGGCCTCAGGAAGGGTTCGTTTTCCAGCCATTCTTACAGCCATTTGCAACTGCCTATCTTCAATCGCTTGGGTAAACGCCTCTACAGCCATTTCGTTGATAAGGTCTTCTCCGGCATTAGGATAAGATAAATGCGCCAACCGTTCGATATCGGCCTGCAACTGCTGAAGTGTTTCGCCCCTCTTCTGGACTCTGCTGCGCAGTTGGACTCTGTATACTTGCTGCATATGGTCATCTCCGAAGCGCATTTCTATGGCTTTAACCAAAGCGTCGCAGTTGAGTTGTTTATCTTCTGAGATAGTTTGCAGCAATTCCGCAGCTGTTCTTCTCAGTGCCAGCGAGAGCGCAATCGACTCTTTTCCGTCGTCCCAGTTGTGGGTCATGGCAGCTGCTTCAAAATGTCTTCTATATATTGGCCACAATGTTTGGCCATCAAAAACAGGTGGTTGCATCTCTTTCCTTCTAGGGCTGTCTGTAGAAATTTCTCGGACTTTCTGTTTCTTTTCTCTCTCTAGTTCTTTCGCAAGATTCTCGATATTGTGTTCAACCTTCTCGAATTGTGCCTCGTGCATATTTAATTTTTGATCGATTATTTCGAATTTCGTTTCTAGAGAATTCTTGAACTCTTCGACAGTGTCTTTTTGTGCGGAAATAATGGAATTCTTCTGTTCTTCTAAAGAATTCTTCTGTTCTTCTAGAGAAGTCTTCTGTTCTTCTAGAGAATTCTTCTGTTCTTCAAACTTAGAATCCATACTTCTCCTTTGTTCTTCTAAAGAATTCTTCTGTTCTTCAAATTTAGAATTCAATCCAAGGAGTAATTCCATCATGGCAGACATGTCAACCCCTGTGCTTACAAGCTCCTCTTCTACGTCGAACGACATGGATACAGGATCTTTTCCATCTTTTTCGATCGCTTCTTGTAGCCGAAGAATCAAATCACTTTTCCCTCCAGCTGCGGAGAGAATCCGCTTCTCTAGCTCCATTTTCAGCTGGGGTATACTTAGCTCCAGCAATGTACGTGGCATTTTTATTTTTATTTATTTATTTTTTTTTCACAGCACTCAGAATAAGTTTTATCCCACTTCTGACACCAATGTAATATTTCGGCTAGGGTTCGAAATGATAAAACGTTATTCTGTTTCTAAAAACACTCTATTTGTTATTATTTAAATACAACTTTCAATCAATTCACAAACAATTTCACTTCTATTTCACAATTCAAATCTCTTATCTTTCACTTAGTAAGACTTAGGTCTTTTTCCATCGCTTTCCAAAAATCAACTTATCGTCCGCAGTTTCTCATCCTGTATTTATACCACATTTGTCGGGTTCTAGATCTTTCTCGTAACTTCTGGTTTGAAACTGGGGAAATACTGAACTCTCCAACGTGGAGAGTTTGTCTGATCCTAAAACTATGCAACTCTGGATCCTTGATTTAATTACATCGAGGGCAGAAGTTGGATTCTGGAATTGACGCCCCCAGGATCAAAATCCAAGTCTCCCAAACAGAACGAAGTAACAAGAGTCTTACAGTGGAAGCCCACATTGGCCAGAATAAATGCGTGGCCACCATTGACACCGGTGCCACCGCTTCCATTATAAGAAGGGATATCGCCCATGATTCATGGCTGCACAATACCAGTAGCTACTGCTTGAAAACAGCAACAGGAGCGACGGCAAAGGTGTATGAAGAAGTTGTTCTTACGATCAATCTGGCAGGACTTACATTCACCCACGTATTCCTAGTGGCCGATATATGCGACGAGTGCATCATTGGAGTTGACTTTATGAAGGCGCATAATGTAGTGCTCGACATCGGACCTCAAGTACTTAAGTACAGGAACGTCGAGATTCCAATGGTGTACGGGAATGAGAATGCCGCATGCCTTAGGACAGTAGTCAACAAGGACGAGATCTTACCACCTTCCGCAGAGACACTAATTTGGGCGCAGCTGGAAGGTGATCTTGGGGGACATCGATTCTATTTGATTGAGTCGGACTCTAAAAATCATTATCAGAATTACGTCGTGGGAAAGATGCTCGTTGAGCCGAAAGGCAAAATGGTCCCAGTAAGAATCTTGAATGTGGGAAATAAGAGCATCAAACTAAAGCAAGGACAATCGATCGGAGCGTGCGTACCGATAACTGCTGTCACCAAGTTGTCGAAGGAAAATGCTGCTATATCTTTGCCATCAAGTAGCACAGCTGAGTTGAAAAGAACAATACTCCGGCAAACCGAGCTGAACCAGGAGCAACGAGCTATGGCAGAGGAACTAATCAACGAATTTGCAGACGTATTTGCCTCGCAGGATGGCGAATATGGCAGCACACATTTGGTACAACACCGAATAGACACTGGAGATGCAAGACCCATACGTCAACCTCCTAGGCCTTTACCATTAGCTAAGCAGACGGAGGTTGCAGAAATGGTTTCGACTATGGAAAATCAAGGGTTGATTGAAGGCTCTAAGAGTCCGTGGGCATCACCCGTTGTACTGGTCAAGAAGAAAGACGGCACCAATAGATTCTGCGTGGACTATCGCCAGCTAAATAATGTCACCAAGAAGGATAGCTACCCGTTGCCAAGGATTGACGACACACTGGACACACTGTCAGGAGCGCAATGGTTCTCCACACTTGATTTGAAAAGTGGCTACTGGAAAGTACAGATCCATCCGGAGGACCGTGAGAAGACAGCCTTCACCGCAGGAAACGGGCTTTGGCAATTCGCAGTAATGCCATTCGGATTGTGCAATGCTCCGGCAACCTTTGAGCGTCTAATGGAACGCGTTTTGCTGGGACTAACATGGAAAACCTGTTTGGTCTACCTGGACGATGTCATCGTGGTCGGCAAAACTTTTCAAGAACATCGAGATAACTTAAAGGAAGTGTTCCAAAGACTACGAAGTGCACAGCTAAAGCTAAACCCGAAGAAGTGTCATCTCTTTAGGCCAGATGTCAAATACTTGGGACACATCATCTCATCCGAAGGGGTAAGGACAGACCCAGAAAAGATCGAAGCGGTGAAAAATTGGCCAGTCCCAAGAGACAAACACCAACTGAGAAGCTTTCTGGGACTCGCTACGTACTACAGGCGGTTTGTGAAGGATTTTGCTGGGATAGCAAAGAGTTTGCATCAACTAACAGAAAAGGGAAAACAATTCAAATGGTCAAGTGAATGCGAAAGAAGCTTCAAAACTCTCAAACAACAACTATGTGAGGCCCTTGTACTAGCGTACCCTACTCCAGGAAAAACATTTATTGTGGATGCAGATGCCAGTAACGTCGGAATTGGAGCTGTCCTTTCGCAGATGCATGACGGGCAAGAGAAAGTTGTTTCCTACTTTAGTAAGGTGCTCTCTAAGCCGGAAAGGAACTACTGTGTTACCAGGCGGGAACTTCTTGCTTTGGTCTTGGCAACAAAGCATTTCCGTAAGTACCTGTACGGGCAAAAATTCATTCTTCGCACAGACCATGCATCTCTGAAGTGGTTGCTGCAATTTAAAAATCCAAGTCGCAAGGTGGATTGAACGACTCCAGATGTACGACTACGAGATACAGCATCGAAAGGGAAGCCTTCACTCTAATGCGGATGCTCTGTCCCGGCGACCTTGCAAGTCTGATTGCAAACATTGCGCACGACAAGAAGAAAAAGATGCGGTATCCACTCAACGACTAAAAGCTGAGCCCACTGATGGTTGGAATGAAAGTGAAATGCGAAACGCCCAAAAAGAGGATCCGGATATCGAGCCAATTCTCGCTTGGAAAGAACATGAAGAAAAACCAGATTGGCAGGAAATATCCAATAAAAGTCCCGAACTAAAGGCATACTGGGCACAGTGGGACTCGCTTCAAGTTCAAGATGGTGTTTTGAGGCGAAGGTGGGAAAGCTCGAATGGAAAGTCGTTTGTGATGCAGCTCGTCGTGCCAAGGTCGAGAGTCAGTGACGTGCTAAGGGAACTGCACGATGGAATATCCGGAGGCCACTTGGGAGTGAATAAGACGTTAGAAAAGGTGCGAGAACGTTTTTATTGGGTGCACGCCAAGGACGATGTAGAAAATTGGTGCAGAAAGTATGTCACCTGCGCCGCCAGTAAAGGCCCGAGGGTTAAAACTCACGGCAGAATGCAGCAATACAACGTTGGAGCGCCATTCGAGAGAATCGCAGTTGACATTGCAGGACCGTTTCCTGAAACCGAAAATGGAAATCGCTACATTCTTGTTGTTATGGATTACTTCAGCAAGTGGCCTGAGGCTTTTGCTATCCCTAACCAAGAAGTCAAAACCGTGATTGAGCAGATCGTTTACAACTGGGTGAGCAGATTCGACGTACCGATGGAATTGCACTCGGATCAAGGGCGTAACTTCGAGTCTAAGATTTTCCAAGGGGTGTGCGAGCTACTGGGGATTAAAAAGACGAGAACAACACCGCCCCACCCACAATCGGACGGGATGGTAGAACGCTTCAACAGAACCTTGAATAAACACCTATCAAAGGTCGTTGGCGACAAGCAATGCGATTGGGATAGGCAAATTCCAATGTTTCTATTAGCCTATCGGAGTGCAGTACACAACACCACATTTCATACTCCATCGGAAATCCTTTTCGGTCGAACAGTCGGGTTACCTAGTGAATTGATGTTTGGATCACCGCCGTCTGAAGAGAACAGAAATGAAGACGACTTTGTCGCAGACCTCAGACGGATTATTAGGGACGTGCACCAAACAACCAGGGATAAGATCAAGATAGCCAGTGACCGCATGAAGACGAGGTATGATGTCAAGGCGACCACAACGGGATTCCAGGAAGGAGATCTAGTGTGGCTATATAACCCCCATAGACGGAAAGGCGTATCACCCAAATTACAGCAAGACTGGGAAGGACCATATAAAGTCGTAAAACGCATCAACGATGTTGTCTATCGCATTCAACGAGGAAGAGGCAAGATGAAAGTGGTTCATGTGGATCGAATATATCGCTATATTGGGCAGAATGTCGAAGAGTTTGTTCGGGACGAACAAGTTTAAGAGGGGGATATTGTGGTATATATGTGATTAAATCAAGGATCCAGTGTTGCATAGTTTTAGGATCATACAAACTCTCCACGTTGGAGAGTTCAGTTATTACCCCAGTTTCAAACCAGAAGTTACCAGAAAGAACTAGAACCCGACAAATGTAGTATAAATACAGGATGAGAAACTGCGGACGATAAGTTGATTTTTGGAAAGCGATGGAAAAGGACCTAAGTCTTACTAAGTGAAAGATAAGAGATTTGAATTGTGAAATAGAAGTGAAATTGTTTGTGAATTAATTAAAAGTTGTATTTAAATAGTAATAAATAGAGTGTTGTTAGAAACAGAATAACGTTTTATCATTTCGAACCCTAGCCGAAATATTACAATACATTTCAGCAGAATGTACCACATTCATGGTTCTGGCTTAACTTGAAGGGATTGAACTCAAAATTCATGTAATTGACGTTGTAAAATATTATGGTTTTCTTGTGCACATAGAATTCTGTGTTTTGGAACAACATATGGCTGCCATGGACGACGATTTTCAAGCGTATGCAGGTATGGTCAACAAAAAATATGAAGATTTCTAAATCACTGCAATCACACCAGATGCACTGTCCAAGATATAATCTGTCTAGTAATACGATACGTGTTCTGTGCTTATTGTTAAGGACTCCTTTGATGTGACGGCCGATTGTAGCGTCAATTGCTTTAAAATTGAAAATGTTGATTGCTTTAAATACTTAGGCGTTATAAATGACCGAAATTTCAGTTCGTCTGAGCATATCCTAAGTTTGAAGCAATATCATCTTTCAACTATTCGCTGCTTTTATCGTCTTAGAACATTTTGCTCTAACGATATTTTAAAAACAGTGTATTATGGGATTTTTCAATCTAAATTGCAGTATGGAGCTGTTGGATGAGTGCATACCAGAAAAACTTCAGCAACTATCTGTCCTGCAAAAATGTGCAATAAGGAAAGTTTGTAATTCTCCCCGGTTAGCTCATTCTAGGAGCTATTAAGGCTCACGAGAGTTCTCCAATTGGGATATCTGTTTTATGTAAAGGTTCTTAGATTTTTTTTTTTGAGAGGTGGGTACTTGCAAACGGGACGGTTATTCTTTACGTAGCAATCCCTAATGTATGTCCCAGTTCCTTCTTTTCACACGACAAGCTTCAGAAACTCTTATTTCATTGTCTCATGCAAATTGCTTAACAAATTCCCTGTTGACATACGAACCATAGTAAGTCTATCCTAATTTTTGGAAAAAGTTAAGCTTTGGCTTCTTGCCTTCGACCATAATGAAATTGAAGTTTTGATGCGCTACGCGGTTTAATTATTTATTTATTTTGTTACTATTTTTTATTGTCATAAATTTGCTCTGAAGAATTATCTTTTACTTTATTTAATTCCATGATTCTCTTAATCATAATTTTATAATTTGCTTACCCCACATTGAATTGTTAACTAAAGTGGCATAGCTCTATTTTTTTTCTCTTGTAATACAAATGCCACGAATTATTCTCCTTTTATTTGTTAATTAAGTTTAGTATTATATTTAATCGTACATTAATTGAGAATAAAGAAAAATTAAAATAAATAAATAAATATCTCATATTTGTTTGTGGTTTAACCGGCTCGAGTGATTTGGACATGAGGACACGGTTTTTATCGTGTTGCTCTAAGATGAAAGTGAACCAAAGCTGTCTCTTATGGACTTGGCCAATGAGTGTGAGCGCGTAATTATGCTTAAGCATGATGTTGCTCTTGTGGAAGGTTTCTTAGTGGATAAGAAGGATTTTATAATAACTTAAAAGCGCACATTAAGGGGAAAAAGCATTCTGAGAAAAAAATCATAAATCATAAAATTATAACTCTAAATGCATCTTTTCAGTTTCCAAAGAGAATCTTATCGAACGCCGTAAATACAAGGTGGCGAAAATTAATCATCCTATCGAAATAGTTATAATTTTTACAAATGGGGTCGTACGTCAACCATATTTGATATTTTTGAACTAGACAGCTGCAGTATACAAACAGACAAGCGATTGAGCGTAATACTCCGTAAGAGAGTTGAATAATTATGTCGATTTGTTTGACCAATAATCGACCGGTGGTGTTAGCGCATCGTGAACTTCGACCTCGATTTCCTAATCGTGTCGCGCTAACTGGGCAAACATTCCGGCGCTCAGCTACTCGACTCGTACAGACTGGAACCACTGGAGACCATGCAGGGCGTGGCCGCCAGATACATATACATAGATACATATTCTTCAAATAGTTTTGAAACGTGTTCAAGAATCGGGATTCCGACTGAATTATGAGAAATGCTGTTTCTTCCAGACCAGTGTACGTTTTCTTGGATTTATCCTGGTCGCAAACCAGATTCAGATAGAATTGCAGCAATTACAAATAGGCCGGAACCAAGGGACGTTCCTCAGGTACCAGCCCTTTTGGGTATGCTTAACTTCTATTCCCATAGCTCAGTTCCGAGAAATACGTGCTCCGTTGGACAATTTGTTGAAGAAGGATGCAAAATTTATCTGGTCGAAGGAATGCAGAGCAGCCTTTCAGAAGGCCAATGCAGCACGTCAAACAGACTTGCTTTTGGTGCATTTTGATCCTGCAAGGGAATTAATTTTCGCAGGAGATGCGTCAAAAGATGGAATCGGTGGCGTGCTGTTACATAGATTTCCCGATGGTTCCAGGAAGCCATTATCGCATGTTTCAAAAGCGTTATCAAAAACTGAGAAAAATTATAGTCAATCCGAAAAAGAGGCATTAGCGTTAGTGGTATATGTGAAGAAGTTTCATAGATGGATATACGGAAGACATATCATCAACCACTGTTGGCAATATTTTGGTCCAAGAAGGGCATAGCTATCTTTACAACACACCGTAACACTTTGATATTTGGTTACGCCGATGTGTATCTAGATAACCCGTCAAGAAGTTGATAAAGAAGAGGACTTTGTTTTAGCTACTATTCACATCGAATCTGAAGTAAACAGAGTATTATCGGGCGCAATTCAGCATTTACCTGTGACGTTCCAGTTGTTTCTGAAAGAAACTGCTGTTGACCCAGCGTTGATGTAAGTTCGCGAGTTTCTTTGAAACTCGTGCCCGGATAATCTTAAGGACAGTTATCTTAAAAGGTTATATTTTCATTGGAGGCATTAAACGAAGTTCAAGGTTGCATATTCTTACAAGATAAGATTGTAATTCCGTTTGCTTTGCAGAAACGAACGCGCAATCAGTTGCATATTGGTCCGTTTGAAGGCACTAGCGCGCAGCTACGTCTATTTTCCCATCATAGACAAAGATATTCAGTAAGTAGTTAGGACTGCTCAGCATGTACATCAGCAGCACCAGCGCCTATAAAGGTTCCATTGGCATCTTGGGCAGAAGCAAATAAACCTTGGTCTCGAATTCATGTGGACTATGCTGAGCCTTTTCAAGAACAAATGTTGTTAATCATAGTGGATTCTTTCCAAAATAGCCTGAGATCAAAGTACTGCGCGAAGTCTCTCCGAAGACTCCCAGACGTTATAGTGTCGGACAATGGCACTCAATTTGCGTCTGCTAATATCCCAGGGGGAAGCCAAGACATTAAAACTGTACCCTTTCACTCACAGTCAAACTTGCAGGCAGAAAAGTTTGTCGACATATTCAGGCGCGGAATGAAAAAACTAGGAAAAGAGTAGATAACAAGCAGCGCACTCCAAACCCTTCTTCAGAACTAACGATTCACACCAAACGTTCCACTACCAGACAACATAACGCCAGCTGAGGCCATGCTAGGCCGTAAAATCAAAATATCACTCGACTTACTAAGACCCCTATCAGGCGAAACTCTTCGAAGGAAAATAGAGAACCAATTCAACCATAAACATGGGACGGTATCTAGAGAGTTTCAGCCCGATTATCCAATATATATACGGAGTTTCAACAACTCTGAACCAGGGACTATTCTTAAAAAAATGGGATCTATGATGTACGCGATCCAAGTAGGAAATAAAATCTGGAAAAGACATTTAAACCAACTGCGACCTAAGCGTCAGTCACTAGATAAGGGTGACTTTAATTTCCTTTTCCACTTTCAGCAATACGATGCAAAAATAGCCGAAAGGTTCGTCCATGAAAACAGAAGCTTTATAGATTCGTGTGAAGATCTTGGAAAAAGTGGGCATTCAGCTTTATTAACTAATCTTGGAACTCGAGAAGATCAGTCGAAGCCAGCTCGATATAGAAGCGAAAACCAGACGGACTAGAGGAGTCTCGAAACAGAGCATTCCCAATGCCCCATTCGGAATCCCGTCCCACCTAAACGTCTTGAAGTCCAAAGTACGTATACATCTGTATAATCAATCATGAGGAGAGATGTTGCAGAAATCATATGTCATGTCATCTGTCACTTACCATTCGTTTAAGACATTTGTCATATTTGATAGTTTCTATTGTCTTATACATCTCATGGTTGTGGAAATTACCCAAATAAGGACGTCCGTTTTATAGTACGAGTTGTGAGTTTATTTTATCGTATGCATGTATAAAACAACTATACAACGTATTGTATACAACAAAGCCCTTTCATTTCATACCCATATTGACGGGGTGTGAACAAATATGAAATCCACCGTTTTGTACCGGCGGCCAACTGAGATTTGGAATTTTTCATGGTGTACTGTATTCCACTAGTCCAGTCTTTTCATTTGATTTCCATATTGGGGGATAATCCACCATTTTGTACCGGCGGCGGCCAACTTAGATTGACAATGATACTGAATGTTTACTTACTTTAAATTGCGCTACAGTCCGGGGTTGACCTGGGCCTCAATCAACAAGCGTTTCCAGCTAGCTCGTTCTTGTGCTAACTAACAGTTTCGCAGGCTAAGTTGACTGAGGTCGCCTTCCAATTGTGTGCCACACCTGAGTCTCGGTTTTCCTTTACTGCGCTATCCCTCGGGGGCGGATTCGAAGACTTATCAGACCGGAGAATTGGTGTTCACCCTCCCTACATGACCCAGGTATTTTAGTCATTGGATCTTCACTTTTCTGACTAGGTTGCTGTACAGTCCGTACAGTTCGTCGTTGTATCTCCCCCTCCACAGACGGGACCGAAAATTACTCGAAGGATTTTCCTCTCGAAGCAACCAAGAACACCCTCATCCATTTTTGATAATGTCCATGCCTCTGCGCCATAGAGCAGGACCGGGATTATTAAGGTCTTATAAAGGGTGACTTTTGTTGTCCGAGAGAGGGCTTTGCTACTCAATTGCCTTTTTCCCAAAGATACAGCGGTTGGCAAGAGTTATTCTTCGTTCGATCTTAGCGCTGGTGTCGTTGTCTTACTTCAAAGCGGAGCCTAATTAGACAAAGTCCTTAACTACCTCAAAGTTATACCTGTCAAGGTATAGTTTTGCCCTCGTTGACCGCTAAACCCATTTACGCCGCTTCCGTCTCAATACATGCAAAGGCGCCACTGACATCACGCTGCTTTCAACCAATTATGTCAATATCATCGGCGTATGCGAGTAATTGGACGGACTTTTGAAGGATCGTGCCTCCTGTGATTACGCGTGAGTCTTGCACTATTCTCTCAAGTATGATGTTGAAGAAATAGCATGACAGCGCATCGCCTTGTTTAAATCCTTTTTTGACATGAAAAGTCTCGGTGAGATGTTTACCGACCTGATGGGCAGGGATGCCAGAACTAGACATTGCTCTGTATAGCCCGTTTGTATAGATGCTGTTATATGCGGCCTTAAAATCGATAAATAGATGGTGCGTATCGATCTGAAGCTCATGAGTTTTCTCCAGCAGGCACTCTAGGATGTGAGTGCTGTCGTTGGTCTATTAAGGGCTCTTCTGCCATCATCTCATTTCCAAGACCCTGACTTAGTCTCGAAAATCCTTACCGGCCTGAGTTCCAAATATGTCGGAGTAGCCCGGATAAGGTCTCATTTATTTCGGGATTATTTCCACCGTTGATTCCATCTGGAAAATTCATCCACAGTCCCGTTTATAGTGCTGCTATATTTCTCTGCTGGTCAGCACTCGCACTCATAAGTTTATTATTACTCGTATTATTGTTTTTATAAGCACAATTGATGTGTAGAAGATAGTTGCAGCACTGGATATCGCCAGGTTGACATCTCTTAGTGCCTTTCCTATTTCTACAACACCCAACCATAATTTACTATTTAGTTTCTGTTACAATTTAGTTTCTGTCAATCATTTACAAGTTGCGATCTAGACCAATCAGTATCGTTTGATTTACCCTTGCCTGGAATTCGGAATTCGCTAGTTTACAAGTAAACATTAATTCTATAATTGGAACATACAGCGAAAAGTAAATTCTTAACTTTTTGGCACTTTCGATACTTCAAAAGGAACGACGGTAATGGTTGTTCTCTACCCCGATGGTCGATTTTATGTTGAAAACTTTTAATATTTAACTTTTCTTAATATACTTTGCTCCAGTCCTCGAATTGGTTTTAGGAAATCTCTAAAAATAGTAAAAATATGATTCAAATCTAATTTTAATTTATCTCTAATATGAAGAATACATAAGATTATTAAAATATGGCGTAATAACTATGTAAATGATAGCTTGAAGACTTTTTTTCTTTTGTCAAAAAGTGGAGTAAAGTTGTTCAAAGGACGGGTTTACTTTGCTCAAATTGTAAATTTTTGTTAAGTGCCTTCATTTGAAGAGCCGAGGCAATGTTATTAATGTTTTTCTTTAACAATGATCCAAGGATCATATCTGTGCAAAAAGAAAATACAAAACATGTGAAACTTTGTTTTAAAACTAAGAAAAATAAAAAAAAATCATTGATTAAAAACATACAAGTCTTAAATAGAGATCAATAACAATGTTTAACAAAGCAAAGGAAAATAACTCATTTAAATAGGAAAAACATAAGAATATAAAAATAAGGAAAAAAACATGTTAAAATTAAAAATGGAAAGTTTTTATCGAATACTAAGTAAATATTTGAACTAATAAATTAAGCGAACACATTTTATACACATAATAAGAAAATATTACTTTAACGAGAATACTTGTACAAGGAGGCGCAAAATTATTCATCCTTTCGAAAGATTATATAATTTTTGCAAATGGCGTCGTATGTCAATCATATTTGACATTTGCGAACTAGACAGGTGCAGTATACAAAAAGACAAGCAATGGATTGCTATACTCCGCTGTCAAGCCATCCTCAATCTCAACAACGAAAGGGACGATTTTGTGGCGAAAATCATTATGAACGACGAGAAACATTTCCGCTTAAGCGGTTACGTCAATAATGACAATCTTTGTTTCTGGGGCACTGAAAACCCGCGTATGATGCTCGTAGAGCCATTACATCCACTCAAAGCTACTGTGATTGAGCCGTATTTTTTTGAGGACGCCATCGGCAATACGGTCACTGTTACTGGCGAAGGCTACAGGGCCATGATAAACGACTTCTTTCTGCCGGAATTAGATGAGCAGGGCTTGGTGAACATGTGGTTTTAACAAGACGGTGCAACCGCACACACAGCACGAGCCAGAATGGATATTGAGAGGGAAGCGTTTCCTGTTAGCGTTATCTCCCGTTTTGGGCATTTCTCATGACCAGCAAAATCACCCGATTTAACCATCCCAGACTTCTTTCTTTCGGGCTACTTGAAATCGCGGGTTTATGATAACAAACCTCGGACAATCGCAGCCCTTAAAAATATTCGACAGGAATGCGAACAGTTATCACCGGAAATCTTGCGGAGTCATGAAAATGCGGTAAGACTGGCACAAATGTGTATCAACACTGGCGGCAGCCACTTGTCGAATATCATCTTTTCCACTTAACAGAAAAAATTGTAAAGGTCCAAATAAAGATTTTCATCACTCAAAATCTTTTTTTTTATTTAGTAGAAAAGTAATTAAAAAAAATATTAGATGATCGATATTTTCGCCACCTTGTACTTACTTAATTAGAGATCAGTGAAATATTTTTAAACAGCAAATTTTTCACTTAATAATGTTTTAAATTCACACCTCAACTGTTTCTTTCCAATTGCTAGTAAACTATCCTTTGCACCTCACAGCACATGCTCATAACTGTATGTTTACGTTACGGTATCTTTGATTTTGAAAACATAACATGTTTGAACGTGAATAAAAAATAAGCTCTTTTCGTCATTGTGGCAAAGTAACCCCTGATGAAGCAAAGTAGGGCTACTTTTTTTACGGTGTATTTTATTTTCTTACGTCGATTTTCAAACCTATAATCGACACAACTTTTCACGCTCATTTTTAAAGCTAATATGTAAAATCGCATAACTTATGCAAATAGCTATAAAATAATTAATATACACCAGTTACAGAAATAAAAAAATATGTATTTATATTTCAAACCTAATACATTGGTCAAATATCGTTTGTGAAAATAATGTAATACTTCAAAAAGGACGGAATATAATTATCTTTTTATATGTGTTAGTATAATGAGTACAACTAAGGCATTAAAAGTTCTATGTTTGGATTCTGGTACTTGAGGAAAATCTGGTATTGAGAAAATATGCACAACCAACAATAGGCCTAGAAAGAAAAAAAGAAAATAAATTGAATTTCCATATAGCCTTTAACGAAATATCGTCAAAGCGTCCACAGTAACATTTGGAAACCGAAATATGTCTGGTAGTGACAGCCGTAAAGTCAATCAATTGCAGTAAAATGGCAATTCTAGCAAGAAGAAACGGGATGTGCGACCATTTGACTTGTGTTTAAAATAAAAAAGCAGATTTCTTATTTATAAATAAGTAGGAAACAGGGATTTCAAAGGTAATTGTGTGTTAACCAGATAAAGTCGAAAATTGTTAAAAATTTGATTTCCAATAATTTGTGAGGACAAAACCGGAAACCGGAGTTTTGCAGGATAAAAACACCTAGACTAAACATTTTTCCAAATTACGAGTATCGAATAGGGGAAAATTACAAGGAAAATAGGTCACACAAATATCTGCATAAGTGAAAAAAAGCAGACTGCGGACAATACTGACAGTATGTATTGTTAAAATAATTGCAAAACTGGAATTTAATTTTTCTGCGGAAGATTTATAGATAGTTATATGAAAAGTTAAAACATTACATTATATGACATCCAAACGAAGTCCAACAAAGCCGAAAACGTTTGTTCAAGCTGTAAAGCGGAAAAATAAAACAATTATTAAAAAACAAACTGGGTTTTATTAGCTCTAGCCTTTACTTACGTATATGTAGTAACCTCCAATAAGCCATAGCCCAAATACGAACTGAAATAGTATTCCAAGTCCAGTAAGAAATAACCAGGGCAATAACCAACCACGCGTACTGCAAGAAATAGAGAATATCAAAATCTATCCTCAAATAATAGAGAATAGGTTTTACTTAATTTTAATGGCAACGTAAATTAAATATGAAGCAATAATAAGCAATACGAAATAAACAATGAAAAAACCGCCAACAATAGGCATTGAACTCCTGATATCTGTTTCAAAAAGTGGAGAGTATAGTTGAGAAGATTCACCGCCTGCGAGCATATAACAAATCTAAATTGAAAATTTAAAATGAGAAGTTTAAATCGGTATATAAATACGAGTATATATAATTTACTAATGTTATAAGGATCACAGAAAGCGCAGCAGTGTACACAGCCACAGAGTAACTGCCTGTCCTGACGTTATTCGACCAAATACAAGGAGACCAGCAAGAACCTAAAACAGCCATCTGCAAAAATGTATAAATTTTAATTTTAGTTAAATTGAATTAAAACCAATTAATTAATTTCAATAAAAATTGAGGCACGCCCAAAAGTGAATTACCTCAAATTAAAACAGGCACAATTTATTGCTTTTTTTTACTTAACGGCAACTAAAGCACTGTTAATAGAGACGAAAACGGACACGATAAAGCAATAATTAACAATAAAAACTAATTCAAAACTATTTTCATTTAATACATAGTTGTACACAAATTATTTTTTTATTTAGAAATGATTAGTTTACAGCTGGTCAAAAATACACACTCACATTGAGCTTAGATAAGGACAACCATATATAACTTGTAGCGGTCAGACAGCCAGCACATAAATAAACAAGCATAGAAAACTTTCCAGATGTTTGCCATTTTACAAACCGTTTTCCAACACTTGCTTTTATTGAGACTCGGTAGAAATTTCTGCCGGGTATAATTAGCAACCTATTCCCTGCATTAAATTGTTAAAGCTCGCTGGCTGAAGCAAATTTGTATGAAAAGTGAAAATTCGGATCGGAATGAGATTAAAGAATTTTTGTAATATATTAGCCGCGTTTTATTGGCAGGTCAGTAGCCAGCCCAGCATTCAATGCCAATAAAACAATTTAACTCACTCCAAACGTCATTCGACTTGTTGAATAAGATTGCGAGTGGGTTCGCAAAGTTGCGAATGTTTTTTTTAACTCGCATTTAGTTTATAGGCCTGAGCAATTAGAATTCGCTTCGAAAAAGGCATGCGCGAAATTCTTTATGTGCTGATACTTAAGAATAAATTAACAAAAGTAAGAAATTTATTTATATTTCACAAAAAAGTCGAACTTAAACACGTACAAATTTAACATGAAAAGTATTTTTCTCTCTATTATTTTTTAATTCGTGTAAAAACAAACACATAATTAACGAACGCATGCTTCATAAAACAAAATCATTACTTATAGCATACTTTGCGCCATCTGAATTTCAATTCTTAAAACTTTATCGGCAGCAATGAATGCTGGCTTATATATCGCCAGCATTCGACTTGTTGTTGTTTGTAATGTTAACTTTTACAGTGCCGGTTACTGACCTGCCAATAAAATGCATCTATTATTGTTGTTTTCAAAAACGTATGAATATGGGAAAAAAATATGCACTTGTCTTCGTTTAATTAGAATCGTGCTTAAAAAAATGTAAACAAAGCAGTTGCAAGACCCAAAAACAAAAATTCTATGTTTTGTTTTTTATTTTTGAATTTAAATTATTTTCCTAATAAATAATATTAAGTATTTTTAACCTAATAAGAATATATCAGTAAATACTCGTATAGCCTATATTTGAGATATTGAAACAAACACTTATTTAAAAACTAACGTACTTTTTCTCGACATTTTAACTAATGCCGTGTTGTTTTACAAATCCGCCATCCAGCTCAAAAGTTACTTGTTAATTACACCAATAACATAGCGATGTACGCTAAGTCAATTTATATACGTTATCTATTAAGCGGATATAAGACAGTGTTTCCAAATACTGTTTTCTTCGTGTGCCAAACATTCGCCTGCAAAGTTTTTTCAAAACAATTCAAGTTTGTTTACCAACTGCCAATAAACAACATAGACATGTCTACTGCGATTCTAGGCTGAGCTCTTAAGCGAAGAACACAGTGTGAATATGCGTCTGCGTCTGCTGCCGAATCGGACAACTGTCATACTGTTAACTTATATGGGAACCCATAAGAGTGCCCACAACGTGCGTCTGCGTCTGCTGCTCAAGCGAATCTACTTCAATTTTTCGAAGCGATTCAAATTTGACGTTTATTGTTTTTTTACGTGTTTGCGGAACTTTACAATTTAGCATATAAAAAAATTTGAAAGTTTCATTTTTTTATTGTCTTTCATGGATGTGGATGTTCCATACTTTTTGCGAAATTAAAAAAAAAGAAAAAAGTGGTTGTGTGGTTATGAAGTAGACATACTTTTTTGAAAGTCTTATCATGTTTGTCTTGTGGAGCCCGAAGAAAGTACACAATAAATACGGAAAAATTAATTGAGGTAGTGAGAGAAAAGGAAATATTTTATAGTTTGGCAAATCCACATTACAAAAATGTGAGAAAGAAGTAGTTTCGAAATAATCACATTGATATCTTTCTTGATATAAGAATCGTGTCCACCATACGTGTTTGTTTTTTGTTGAGCAATTTGTTTGCCAAAAAGCAAAACTTCACAACATTAAGCAGAAATACAACTTTTTCAGTAGCCATGTTTGTGAAGTAAATGTATGGTTATAAAGTAAATTCGCAAATTTATTCCCCAGCTGAAGTTTGACAATCAATTGTATTGTGTTTGCTTGAACCGCATGAGTCGCTTCAAAATCGATGACAGCGGCAGCAGACACAGACGCAGATTCACATTGTGTTCTTCGCTTTAAGCGGATATGGGTCGTTTCTTGTGACGTGCAAAAACACAGAAAAGCTCAAAACATTTTAGAGCAAAATCATTTCCTTAAAGTTTTTTGAAATTAATTATGGACCGAATTTTTACTTTTCATGAAAATTTGTTGCAGCCAGCGAGCTGTCAAAAATTAATGCAAGCAATTAGTTGCTAAACATTTTCTTACCGAGTCTCAATGTCAACATGCAAATGGCAAAGCGATCCCTTGCTAATTTTGTGTAAAGCAAGGAAAACAACATGCATCTGTGTCTGGGTATGTTACTGCCGCGGGGAATTGTCAACTTGTTGACTTATATGTGACCACAAAGTATATTACATATTTGTGAAGTTTTACAATTAAACATTAAGAAAATTTTAAATTTAATGCGAGTTCCGAATTGCAGAAAAGAAACAACGCGTGTATTCGGCTCGGCTGTTGGGTCTTAAATCTTCTCTTTATTCTCTCAACCACAAAAAAACAACCATACAAATGTTTAGAAATATTACACATCCTCTGAACGCAATCGTTCAGGCTACTACGGAACATAATCGTTGAGCCAACCTAAGTGCTATAGTTTGTTTTCTTTTTTTTTATTACTTAGGAAATAGGCCAATCTGACTATTAGATCGGCCTCGATCTAGTATCTCCTTTATCATTCACATCATGCCCCTCCTAAGAACCCCCTCCATTTGTCTTGCAGCCTCAAGAGTGCTGGTGTACGGTATTTGTGTTATTTCACAATTATAAGTGTCTATTGTGATTCATTTTTTCTTTTGGATTGTTGAAATGCAGTTTCCGCTTTGGCACGTATACTGTCTAAATATTAAGATTGGTCTGCAATTCTTTGTTCGTCTAAATATTCACGATTCACCCGCTCGACTTCATCGTTTGCCTGCGAGGAAGCTATGGCAATTCTAACATGCAAAATATTGTTCTTAGCCAAGTATTCATAGAACTCGTTAGATGTGAAGGCGGTCTCAGAGCCGGAGGTGAGTCGCCGAGGGTACCGGGTACAGCTTCACATGCTTGGTGAAAGGATCTGTACAAGAATTAGGGGTTCATTTAAATAAAACTCGTTGAATCTAATTTTAATATTTTAATTAGCAAATGCCCCGCTTGTACATTTAGGACAAAGAACAAAGTAAAGTTACTGTTATGCCAAAAATGACACGCAGAGAACAAAGGAAGCAAGAAGAAGACTGAGAACAATAGAAGATTGTTCCTTTTTACGATTTGAAATTAACGGGTCAATTCAACCGGTTGATATGAGTTATACAAACATAGTAATTAAAATAAAAGTGCGAGAGAGATAGTCAATCATTGGAGTATGGAATGACAGCTAAGTAATTATGTTAGTGTTGCCAACAGTATCTTGAACAGGATCAATTAACATAAGTATTTGCTTACTTTTATTAAAAATATTTGGAAGTGGTCTAAAATGGTCAACGTGAATGGTATCGAATAGGACCCGCTCTTTCGGAATGCTGTGCAGTTTTCGCTCATTGATGTGACATGCGGATTATATATGATACATACGATACAATTTTGAATATAATTTTGAATACAATTTCAAATCTTGCGACGCATAGATGGGAACCAGTAATGAAGTCGAATCTGTTCATAGCATTTATCAGTAGCTAAACCACCTATTTTCTAATGCTTAGATCACATAAGGCGAGATGACATTGTTTCATACAGCGGCAAACTAAGCCGCTGGACATATCGAACGGCACTACTAATCTTTCTTGTAACTGGTGACGAATAGTTATAAAGACGGGATCTCTGGATTGAGTGGCGTTCAAAAAAAAGTCTACATCGTAATCATGAATAAAAAGGGCGAAACCGTCGCAATGGTATTCTTTTGCCAATTCACCGAGCGGTGATCGACTTAACGCAAGAACATGGCTCATACTAGTTCCCTTGGCTTGGTATAATTATAATAATTATCATTTTCGAATTGCGAGGGTCTAGACTTTTCGTAGATAGTATTTGGGCTAGAGCATTGCAATCGATAACATTACGAATCGGGATACCCTCCACGTACACGCGGAATCGGCTTAAGGTACTCGTATATATAATGACGAGTGTTTCTAATTCGAAACTGTGGTATTTCGATTCGGCAGGAGTAGTACGACGAGAGTAATACGAAATACGATGCCATTTACCGTAGAGGTGCATTTCAGTCTCTCTGGTGAAGTTGTAAGTATTAAGCTTACCCGAAGCAGAGACAAGTGTAATATGACTGCAAAATGCTTTTTTATAATTTTCGTCAAATTTAAACGGTAATTTGTTCTTCAATAAATACTGGATCATTAAAATGTTTAATCAAAATGCCATTCGAAACGCGACCAAAGCGCTTACAAAAACTATCAACCAACTCCCTCAGTTTAGACACAAACTGTGTTGCTGATAAGCTGTTCTAAGAATCTGCGTTTTACCTAGCAGTGCTACAACTATTGTTCGATGCTTCGATGACTTAAGATACGCTGTTGGATGAGATACTGTATACAGTAATGATGTACAACAACAAATGAATTAACTTGCTTAATGGTTAACACAGTTTTTTTATTTTATTTTTCTTTTTCTCTTTATGTTCTTATTAGTTAATTTTATTATATTTTTTCTCTTTCTCTATTTTCAGTATTCCTTTTTTTTTTTGCATTTTTAGGAAATACGTATCTGATGGCTTTGAATAACATTGTTACTAACGGCATTAATTTGAGTCTACGAACAATGGAAAATATTTAATCCAGTTCCGGGAGTAAATTGCTTTCAATACTGTGTAGGGGTAGCTTTAATAGACGGTTTTGCCCCATCGTAGTTCGAAGCCTATTTTTTATAATTTTCATTTTTGAAAATGAGCGCTCTCCAGTGCAATTAGACACCATCGAAAGCAAATACATTCTCAGTGGAATTTCAAAGTTTTGGAATGTAGCTCTGAAATTTTGATCTTCAGGAATGTGGTAGTAAAATGGCTCGGTAGATTGGTCTTTTCTATAATCCTTTTTATATAAACGATAATGTATAAACGATCAAAGACACAAATTGAACCAACTCATTACAAAGACTAGGCTCTAAATCATCTTTGTATACTTTCACCAATGCTTCTGCTGCAGCATGCAATTTTGCAGCATCCATCTTCTCTATGTGATTGAGAAATCCAAATCCCGAACGTAGAGCTTCGTATGCATGCAATCTTTCAGTAAGAAAAACACATAGCTGGTCGATCACTGGGATAGAACCGGATACTTTGAATTTCTCTTTTGGTCTTATGCTTTCATGTAATCGAGCGAATTCAACTTCACATTTCTTGTTCTGGTGCGTGATTGTACATATTGGACAGTATGGCATACTTCTTTAGGTGCTTCCTCGTATTTATCAAAATCGCGCTTTTGGATTCAAGGAATGATTTCAAAGATTTTAATGCACGCATTGCAGATTCCAGAATCATTTTCGGGTTCTGCAACATCTTGTTTGTAGGTAGCATCGAATCGCTCCAAGATGTTGTTCCAAAAGATAGCAAATAGAGCGGTTTCGAGGCAATTCATCTTTTGTAAAAGGTGCTTTTTTAAAACGTAAAATTGTCCGCTTTTTTTCTGCGATAATTTTGCAATCAGAATCTGGTATCGTTCTGTACATGCTGTGGAAAACGTGTATAAATTCTAAACGAAATCAGCTGCCTTTCCAACTAAATAGAGAGAATGACCACAACATGGTACAAACGCCGATAAAGAATTTCTCTCCAAAATAAGGGCCTGGATTCCTTTGTATTCATCACTCATGTTTGCAGCATTGTCATATGATTGGCCACGGCCATCCAAAATGTCTATTTGATGGTCACCTACAATTTTTAGTAAAGCGTTTGCTATGGCCTCGCCGGTATGGCCGCAGTTTGGTAAAAAGGTGAGAAATCTTTCTTTTGGCAGCGATCCTGTAATATATCGAACAACTATAGTTAGTCGATCGTTATGAGATTCGTCGGGAGTAGAATTCACTGGCACATAATAATGTTTGGATTTTTTTTATTCTGGATACTTTTTCAGTTGACACTTTGTTACCCAAAGAACTCGTGGATGAAAGGTAATTGACATTACCACTTCCTTTATTTGCATGCTCTTTTTAATGGGTTGCCAGGATTGGTTCTTTTGAAATACAACAACAATAGCAGAATTTTCGTACTATGATCTTATTTTTTATATCCTAGATATTTGTGTCCATACTTTTCCTGACCAAGAGTTTGTCTTTCCTGATTTTCGTAATATAAATTTGCAGAATCTTTTCAATAAATGCTATTATTGTGATTGGTCTACAATTTTCGCCACTCCTGACAAAAATGAGCAGATTCCAGTTTTCAATATCCTTTATTTGTATAATAATTTCATCCCAATTATATCTCGTACTACAAAGAACAATGATCACCCGTGGATGTCCAACTTAATTCATCGTTCCATGGCTTTGAGAGGCGCCCAATATCATTGTGACCATTGCAAGCAAAGGAAGAATTACAACCTAACGAAGTTCGTCCTCGACTGCGACTGCATCTGCTACAAGTGCTTCCACTCTCGAGTGAATTGACAATATCGCTGGCTGCTGCAATTAATGAGCTTAGCCGAACATTGACCAACGCCAGGGCAGAAAAAAGACGCAGACTTAAAGATCTCCCAGAATTTGATGGACGTCCATAGGATTTGCCTATCTTTAACGAGTCATTTCAAATTACTACCGACGAATATGCACACAGCGAACGGCAGAACTTAATACGTCTTCAGAAGGCATTAAAGGGTAAAGCCAGGGAAGCTGTGTCTCTTCTCATTCATATCAGCAACGCATCAAGAATCGTAGACACGCTCAGAAGACGATTTGGAAGACCGGAGTAGCTAGTGAAAAGTTAAATAGCAAGCATAAGAGAGGTAATACCAATCCCTGATGACCGCATAGAAGGATTTGTCCCATTCGGCACTAGAGCGCAAAATTTGTTTTCCTTTCTGCAGGCCGTTAACTGCGAGCACCATCTTGCCAATCCAATACTCATGGAGGAGCTGTTGCTAAGATTATCGGTGCAAATGAGGCTAGAGTGGGCATACCAATCATCGAACAATTCAGTGAATGGTTACAAGAGCTGGCAAGCATGGTTTGCGTGTCATGTACGAGCCTAAGCGAACGGCAATAAGATGAAGATATAAATGGAAATCGAAAGCAGTTTTTTCTGGGAGAAGATGTTAGCGATAAGGGATGTAATTTGTGCGGGGAGATCTCAAAATGCGAACTAATCGTCGACATGAGCCAGAGATGGCGCTGTGCATGGCAGGACAAACTATGCTTCAATTGCTAAGAAAGTGGACACCGAACAGATAGTTGTAGGCAGCATCACAATTGTGGTAAAATGACGAGTAAACCGCGTGTAAAAGCCAGCATAAGTATTTACAAATAAGGTCTTACATCCCGCTAGCGCCAAACCGCCGTTTAAGATCCTACCTGTGCAGGTCTACGGAAAGGAAAGGGTGATCAAGTGCTATGATTTTATTGACGAGGGGTCTGCGATATCTTTAGTAAACAAACGCCTGGCAGATCTCCTTGGATTGAAGAAGCCTGAAGAAAGTTTGAGCATGCAATGGTTTGGAGAGAATTTCATCACTGGCTCATCTAGTCGAGTGAATATGGAGGTATCAGGTGCAAAGAAACAAGAATATTAAAAAGGTAAGAGATCTTCGACTTCGCACACAAACCTTAGTTGTGGGAGATGGATGGAGCAGTCCAACGGTTGTGCCGACGCAACTCACATGGGTTGTTTATGGCAACGAAAGTAAAGTCGCCGAGGGAAATCACCGAGCATTTTGACGCGGGCCAAGCCAAGCTGAGCTAGAGGACTTGGTGAGAAATCATATAATTGAGGACAACTTCATCGTTGATAAGCCAATGGAACCTGCGGACGAACCAAGAGCGAGAGAGCTGTTGACAGGTTCAACCAAGCGCGTAGGAGTGCGATTCGAGACTGGATTGCCATGGAAGTCTGATGAAGTGACTCTGCCACATTATAGGAAAATGGCGATCAAAAGTTTTCTCAGTTCAGAAAAGAAGTTTGAACAAGACAAGAGCTTTTGTGAGGCATATATTCGAATCATGCAGGAATACGATACTCGAGGAAACTGACCGAATCGGATAGATCGATCAGGGAAGATCGCACCAAGCCTTATTTTGGGGTAATCAATCTCAACAAACCCGGGAAGATCTGCCTAGTCTTCGACGCTGCGGCACAGGTAAGTGGAATTTCGCTCAATTCCGTTCTGCTTACTGGTCCGGATGAATGTCAGATGCTAACAACTTTCTTCATGAAGTTTAGGCAAAGACCGATAGGCGTTTGCGCCGATATAGTGGAAATTTTCCACGAAGTGAAAGTCCGCTAGTAAAACCAGATGGCTCAGCGATTCGTTTGGAGGGCAGATCCCAGGGAACCCACGGAGAGTGCGTGATGACATCAATGATAGTTGGAGATTCCTATTCACTCTACTAGCCACAATTCGTGAAGAATCGAAATACGGAGGATTTCCGAGTGAAGATCTCAGAGGCCGCGGATGCCATTAAGAGTAATCACTATGTGGATGATTTCGTTTATAGTTTTGAAACGGATCATGATAGTTTGTTTGTGATTGAGGAAGTTTTGTGGTTTTGCATTTAAACGATTTATATCGAACTCTAAAGTAGTTGCGAATAAATACATGAAATCTGAAACACGGTCTATTATTCTAAATCTCGATAAGAGTGGACGTTTTTAGAAGGTACTAGGACTACAATGGTATACAAATCAAGACAGCTTAAAATTTGTCACAACATTTGCCAAGATTAATCCAGTGTTACTTATCGACGTTCGAAGGCCAACGAAAAGAGAAATGTTAAGAATTGTCGTGCCGGTGTTTGACCTTTTTAGCATTGTGATGAAATACACTCTTATTGGCAAGTTAACACTCCAGTCCGTTTGCCGACAGCAAATATAATGGGATGAAAGTATCCCTAATGAAGGCAATGCGTTCTGGTTTAAATGGCTTAGTCGGTTAATGGAAATAGAAAACGTTAGTGTTCCTCGTTTTTATGGAGCTGGTTTCAGTTCAAGGTTGATCGAAATGCACGTATTCTCCGGCGTAAGTGGCAAGGCCTTCGCAGCGACGGCATACTCGAGGATTCCATAGGAAAGAAGAACAAAATGTTCGCCTCTGAAACTAACTTCTATTCCCTGCTTGAAACTCCAGTCAGCAGTATCAGCAACGCATCTGCGCGAAATGGTATTGCGGTGCGATGATGTCACTCCTGACTGGATTTTCATGTGGAGTGAATGATTCATAGACTGTTCTTTCGTGGATACGCTCTGATCATAGATGACACTCGCAGCACATCCTGGACAGCACCAAGATTGCGGAATGGAGATGGGTCCCGAGTGTACTGAACCCGGCCGACTTTGGGACGCGAATAAAAGAGAGCAAGCGTAATTCGTTCTGGGTTGATGACCCCATGTTCCGCATAAAAACTAATGAAGAACCTCGCATGAATGCAACATTCCTTTTTGTGAATAACATAGGTTTTCTGATTTTAAACGTCTTAAAAGAGTCATGGGTTGGGTGTTAAGGTTTTTTAGTAATTGCTCCAATGATCTAAAGAAGTGGGAATGCGGAGTTTCAGAAGTAAGAGCGCTGGAGTACGCGGAATTGGTGATTTGTCGTGCGGTACAGATGGCAATATCCGGAGATGATTACCATTCCCTTCAATCAGGTAGGACTGCAGAACGCACAAGCACGTTGTTGAAGCAGTCCCCCATTTTTGAACTAGAATGGTGTGATCAAGATGCATGGACGTATCCACGCAGCTATATTAATTACAACTAATGCACGTAGACCGATAATATTGCCCCAACACCATCGAGTGACAGCGTTACTAGTGGAAATATATCGCTGCGCTGAGACAAGTCGCCGGTTTTGGATCCCACACTCTCGCACGGTTGCACGACAAGCAGTGGGAAGATGTAGAGTATATAAGAGGGAACGCGAAAAACCGGATAATCCACCAATGAGCCAGCTGCCGAAAGAAAGATTGACCCCATTTGTAAGGTAATTTTCTTACGGCGGCTTGGACTACCTGGCCTTATACACAACGACCGATGAACATAAATCATTTCCTCTTAGGTATACCAAATTCTGAGCAGACGCCCCATCCTCATGAAGAAGACCTCCGCGTGAGCCGAAAACAATAGTGCAAGGTACAACAGATGCAGCACCGCCTCTGGAATAAGTAGTTGAAAGAATAGAAGAATTTTCAATTTTGTCAATTCCGTTGATGCCATTCGAGAGGACGATTGAGCACAAAGTGTATGTCGCAACTTTTCATAGGAAAGTAAAATAAAACACAAAAAAGTCAGCATTTTATTTTATTGAGTTCTTCCAGCATCAACATCTGCTATTAACGACTATACATTGAATAATAATCCCTTGTTAAACCCTGTCAAAACATACTCGCATATATATAAACACGCTCCCAATGTCGAATATTTCCCACCTCTTCTGCTAAATGGTGCAGCAGCGGAATACGTTTTCAAAATCAAATACTTGGTTTATTTTGGAATGATTAACAGCGTTGTATCAAGAGGTAAATGTAAAGATGAAATTGGTTAAAACAATGATCATCCCAATTATAACATATAGCTGTGGTCTTTTCTTCGACATGGACTCTATTTCATCGCAAAAACTTAACGTGGTTTTTAGTTCTATTGCACATATTGATTTAAATATAAGTAGATTTGATCACATCTCCGAACAATCACGCCAAATCCTTAGTTGCACCATAATTTTTTTTCAAATACAAATGCTGTGCTTTCCTTGGCAATGTAATCCTTATGAAACAGCCAAATTATTTAGATGGTAAGCTAACTTTTAACCGATCTACGCGTTCTATCACTTTAAGGCCATCCATGTACACCTGTTTAACATCTCGCAGACAATTCTGTATTCATGCCGTTCGTTTTTGGAGTCGACCTCAGAGAAAGCAACAAAAAGAAGATTGTAATAATAGAAAACATGCAATCGCAGATCAATACACTAGAACAACAAATGATTAAAAACAATATTGATATAAAAAATATTCCCCTACCCCACAGAACAACCTAATACCTAGAAATTGTAAAGGGCATAGGGAAAACTATTATCTGCGATATAAAAGACACTGACATAACTGATATATATATAACCAACGAAAACAAAAAGCCCAGATAATTGTAATATCTGCATCAAGTAATACGAAACTGCAAATCGTCAAACAAACTCGCTCCACTCGCTCCATCAAACTTAAGGCTGTAATGCAAAAAATCAACAGTTGCATAAATGGGAGCTCTACCCGATGCTGCGATATGCGCCAATAATCAGCTTGCCAGCAATAACAAACGCTTGATGTGGATGGCATACGAGAGAGCGAGACTAGAAAAAAGGAAAAATGTTTGGGAGAGTGCGGGAAGAATATTGGCCGGACAAAATGAGAGTACGCAAACGATATTAATAAGTTCCGTGGAAGATATGATCAAAATTACACGCACACAATAATTACAGTGTTTGTAAACAAAAAGAAACAAAAAACTTTTGAATGTCAAAATGGAGAACACAAACATAAACAATGCCTTACATGTTGATTTGAATTGTAGGGTAATGAATTCTTTTAGCGACATCAACATAAATGAATTAGAAAAAAAGTGTTGCTGCTTGAGCTTCAACATTAGATCTTAGCATAAGAATTGGAATGATTTTTGTTTGGATATAAACCACATTGTTAATATATCAAAAATTATAGTCTTCGTTGAAACAAATATAGAGGAAGAAGAAAAAATGTTTTTACAGTCTAGATGGTTTTCAATCTGAATTTCTGAATAGAGAAAAACGCAGAGTGGTGGAATTTTAACGTTAATTCGAAATGACGTAGAATGCAGACGACTTACGAAAGCGTGTCAATCGGTTTTGACTTGTTGAAAACAAAATATACATTTATGTATTTGGAATATACAGACCACCAGGTCATAGTAAAAAAGCGTTTATAGAAGAATTCGAAAACATGATCGATAATAACAAAGTATACTAGGGTAGATCCAAAGACGGGAACAAAATCGACGATTGATCAAATCTTAACTAATGCAACGGACTACCAAACCAACTCAGCGGTGATTGAAAGCTGAATCACAGATCATTACCTAATGATTACAAATTCACAACAACCAGCTCTAAAAGAAAAACTGGTTAGCATATCAATTATATGTAACGTGAAGGTAAACGAATTAATCGTTGAAACAAATTGGGAAGAAGTGATTAATGAAAATGCGGCGACTCCTCTTTATCAGAAACTTGTCGATAAAAGCATATATGAAAAGTCGACATCTGTAAGAAGAATAAAAAATAGAAGAAAGCATAACCCATGGATGTCACATGACTTAATCGCTAACTGTAAAAAAAGGGGACGAGCTGTACAAAAGGTGGAAAAATAACAGATTGAGCAAGACTTTCGAACTGGAATATAAAACTTTTCGAATTTAAAATTTTAGATAAAACTATTGTGCCAGTTGGACACTGGTGCACAAGCAAATTCAATTATATATAAACTTTGAAAAATATTGTAAATGACAATCAGAAAATTAAATTTTGTAAAGTTAAAATAAGTTCATTCAGTGGGGAGAAAATACGAGTACCTGTAGTCGGAATATGTAATCTGGATATTAAGGGCATGAAATCAAACAAAAAATTTGTCTAAGTTTGTTATTACGATTTCGAAAGCAAATACCATCATTGGGTTATCTGTTTGTGTGCGTCTTGGTTTTGTGAATTTAATTTCGAATATAGAATCCGAAAATAGGTATTTCTTAGTGGGTCATTTGCATGTTAATCACGTCTCCGTAGATTATTATAAAGTTTTTGAGAAATATAAGATTTTTTTTTTATGGATTAGGTTGCGTTGAAATAAAATGTCATTTGGAACTGGAGCAAAGTACTAAGGAAGAATTGAATAGAATGGTAGAGGCAGGTGTTATTAAAGAAATAACAGCTGTTACTGAGTGGGTCAGTTCGTTAGTGTTAGTACAAAAAAATAAGAAAATACGTGTTTGCTTGGATCCCCGAAAATTAAATGTGGGCATTAAACGTTCCCATTACCCATTTCCAAGACTTGAATTAATCAAAAATCGTTTGAAAGATTCAAACATTTTTTCGGTTTTGGATGCCAATAAAGGTTTTTGGATGATTCCTTTAAATAGCGAAAGTACTAGAATTTGTACTTTTAACACACCTTTTGGTAGGTATTCTTTCAGGAGACTCCCATTTGGTATAAAGGCAGCCCCAGAAATATTCACCGTGTCATGGTAGATATATTAAGTGCTTTGAAAGTTTCAATTTATTTAGATGCTATCTTAATTTATGGCAAAGATAAAGAAGATCATGATGCGGGCCTTTTTGCTGTTTTAGAAAGCACATACTTTAGTCATATTTTTAATGAGAACAGTGTTTCACCTGATCAGTTCAAATTTAAAGCTACATTGGATATGACAACCCCAAAATACGTAAGAGATGTACAAAGATTTTTAGTCATGTTAATGTATTTAAATCCATTTATATCTAATTTATATGAAAGCTCACAGATTTTGAGAAATCTATTGGAAAAGAATATCTCTTGGGACGAAAATTATGAAAGGAGATTTTAACGCCTTAAAGTTGCAATATCATACCCTCAAATTGTAGGGAAAATCTGAAATTATTTTGTCCGTTGATGCTTCTCAGTTTGCTGTAGGTGAGGTACTGCAACAAAATGAGAAACCGTAAGCTTTTGCATCTAAAACATTAACAGCTTGCCAACAAAAATATGCGCAAATCGAAAGAGAGCTGTATGCATTCCATTTTCATTTTATATGCATTTTTAATTCATTCAATCAAATAATTCTAGCTAGACAAAAAATGCTTCAAAATTAGCTTAATTAACTTAAAATATCTTATTCTAACGTACTGGCCCCATGCGGACACACTAAGTTAAACATAATTCTTAATCTACATGTCTTTCGACGTTCCTTACAGTACTTTTTTATTTGTTACCCTAATTTTAAACTGGGACTAAGGAAATAAATTTTATTGTGTAAGAAACTTAGTAACGGGACATTTTTTGTTTTCTAATTATAAAACTTATAAACTAAAACTTACAAGTTACTTAAAAATAAATCCTAAACCTACTTAGTCTACTTAAGCTAACTTATTGTATAGGTACTATTTCTTATTTTTTTGGTGTGGTTAAGAGTTGTGAAAGGATGCATTATTTTCAGAATTTCATTCAATTGAATTCAAGGCTGAAATTTGGGATCAGGGCTTCCCTGAAAGGCTTCGAATTCAAAAATGCAATAATAATTCATTATTGAAGTTTTGAATGAAAGCAATAAATTAGACCAATCAAAAGACTGGAAGTCAATTCAATAGAAGTCTATTTGATTGCCCTAATTCTGAAGTCTTTTAGAGTCGTTTTGACGTAGTTTAACTTCATTGTATTTTGACTTCAGGGAAGTCTATTAACTTCATTGAAGTCTTTTGAGTACAATAAAATCTGTGCGCTTTGGGACTTTAGTAGTTTTATTTATCTCTTTTATAAACATAATTTAAAATTCCAAGCCTAGTAATTTAACTTCTATTAAAAATTTGAAATATTGATTGCCATTTCAATGAATGCAGTACTAAAAGAATGCATTCTTTTACATCTCTGCTGTGGTCTGGATAACCACTTTTTTCAGAGAGAGTTACCCAACTCTGTCGTTTTATTTTTATTTCTTATTTTTATTTTTAAATTTTTAATTTTTTTTATTAATTCCTTTTAGTTTTTACATTTTTTTGTTTGTTTTTTTTTGTTTTTATAATTTTTTTTCTCTTAAATCTACCTTAACCCTACCTTAACCTATGTAAGCAAAATTGTTGGTGCTGTCGAGCAACATCCCTCATGTCGCGGCTCCCTACTAAACCGGAGAAGCTTCGCACTGCCGGGTGCGACGTCTTTGTCGTAGTTGAGTCGCCTGTCCGCAGCAGTTCGAGCGACGTGGGAGATTAACAACACCGCTAGTCTATCCTGGATCAGACCTTTTTCATCGAGGTAGGGGAACGCTTCTGGAGGAATAAAGCCGTCAAAGCGAACTCTCTCGTGATACATATAATTGGGGTAGTGAGCCCCGGAGATCAGGTTATTCGACGAGGTCATTGCTCTTGCAATGTGCCTTCGAATCAACTTAATAACAAAATTGTCAACTCCGCCCTATTTTTTAAGACCGCATTAGGATAGAATTTTATGTACATAGACTCAGGTGTTCTGTATATGTGAAGACAAGCCCTAAGGCAAGCCCTCACAAACACCCGAATGTTTTCCAAAAGACTTGCTCTCACGTTAAACCACACAGGACAACCAAAAACAAGCATAGGCCGGATAAAGGCCATGTAGCAGATCACCTTTACCCTCACATCGAGTTGCCTGTTATAAAACAGTCTCATGTTTGCTAAAATATAGATATTCATCTAGCAATATCCCAAGATATCTGACTACATTTCGACGTCTAAATGGCTGGTCCAACGATCTGATACTTTCGCCAATTCTTTCTGGTATCCGCAGAGGCCCCAGACAAAGGCGTCTTAAAAAGAATGGTTTCCGACTTCTGAAAGTTTATCTTCAACTTCCAGTCGTCGCAATATTGTTTAATTTTATCGAAGTCACGTTGCAAGAGAATGTTCATAACCTCAATCTATGGATCTGATCTGTACGCGATTAAGTCGTCTGCGTACGCTATGGCATGGTGAAGTGAGCCTATCAGATCGCTTGTGTAAATGTTGAAAAGGATTGGCGAATTGACCGCACCTTGTTGCAGACCGTTTTTAATGTTGAATGTACCAGTAGAAGTCACATCGCCATTTTTCACGATGAACTGCCTATCTGTGAGCATATTGAAAAGAATATACAGCAGTGGTTTACTACTGCCCAGCCTGTTCAACTCGAAGAAGGAGGGACTCTTCTACCATACGGTATTGACTGCCTTCTTCAAGTCATTCAGGCAGGCCCCCGTGCACTGCTTCCTGGCTTTGTTCCATTGGATATCCAAAACCAGTTAAGACGCGGCATGAATAACGTCATGCCCTGCCTTCAAACCGAATCGGTTATCCGGAACTATATTTCTGTCCTCATATTAGATCTATTGATGACTTTTTCGAAAACTTTAGTAATGTTTGGAAGAAGACTGATCGACCGGAGATTCGCCGGATTGGAAGTGTCTTGATCCCTTTTGGGGATGGGATGTACCACCGCAGTTTTCCAATGCGCTGGATACTTACTTACTATAAGTGGCAATACAGTCCGGGGTGGACCTGGGCCTCAGTCAACAAGCTTCTCCAGCCAGCTCGATCCCTGGCTAGCTGTCTTCAGTTTCGCACGCTAAGTTGGCTGAGGTCCCTTTCCACTTGCGTGCGCCACCTGAGTCTTGGCCTTCCTCTACTTCGCTGTCCCTCGGGAGCGGATTCGAAGACTTTTCGGACCGGAGCATTGGTGTCCATGCGCTCTACATGACCCAGCAATCTCAGTCTTTGGATCTTCACTCTTCTGGCTAGGTCCATGTCGCTGAACAGTCCATGCAGTTTGTCGTTGTATCTCCTCCTCCACTCACCGTCAATGCAGACGGGACCGAAGATCGCCCGAAGAATTTTTCTCTCGAAGCAACCAAGAACACCCTCATCCATTTTTGATAATGTCCATACCTCTGCGCCATAGAGCAGGGCGGGGTTATTAAAGTCTTATAAAGGGTGACTTTTGTTTTCCGAGAGAGGACTTTGCTACTCAATTGCCTTCTTAGCCCAAAGAAACAGCGGTTGGCAAGAGTTATTCTTCGCTGGATATCAGAGCTGGTGTCGCTGTCTGTGTTTATAGCGGAGCCTAGGTAGAAAAAGTCCTTAACTACCTCAAAGTTATATCCGTCGAGGGTTACGTTTTGCCCGAGACGTCGGTGTTGGTTGTCCTTTTTGATTGACTGCATGTGCTTGCCGGCATTCATCATCGAACCAGAGGTTTCGTTGTGGTGGGCGAGTTAAACCCAGCACATCAGAAGTGGTATTTCCGATGGCGTTTTGACAGTGTTTCCAATGGTCTTCGATGCCTGATGCTGGCGGCATTGGACCCCTTAAGAGACTAAGAGACACTCGATCGGAAAAAGACTTGGCGATCTCTTGCGATTGTAGCCGTCTGACGTCGAATTTCCTCACAGCATTAGCTTGTCTTGGCGTAGTTTGGGATATCCGCAACCGTACCTTGGCTACAACAAGGTAATAGTCCGAGTCGATGTTGGCTCCACGAAACGTACGGACATCCATAATACTGGAGGAGTGTCTTGCGTCGATCGGAATATGATTAATCTGGTTGACTGCTGATTGATCGGGGGTTCTCCAAGTCCACTTGTTTATGTCGACATGTGGGAACCGCGTGCTAGCCACGACAATGTTTCGCCTCGCCGCAAAGTCGATTAACCTTAATCTGTTATCGGAGGTGGTGTTGTACAGGGTATATATTGTTCCACCAAAGATACCCTCTCTTCCTAGCTTTGCATTAAAATCACCGAAGACAATTTTAATGTTATGGTTAGGGCACTACTCGTAGGTCTTGTTAAGGAGCTCATAGAAGGCATCCTTGGTGTCGTCATCTTTCTCCTCTGTGGGGGCATGCGCGCATATAAGGCTAATGCTACGAGGCGCTCGCTCACATGCCGGAGGCTGAGGACTTCTTGTCTTAGTCTGCCTCCGACAAAAATCCGAATCCAAATAAGCGCTGTTTTTGCTATCGATAGCAATTGCCGTAGTATATAACGCAGTTTTTCATCTTCTTTTTGTCCGGCCTATCCAATCGCATTTATTGAATGGCGGTTATGTCTGATTTGTAGCAGTCTAAGGCCTCCGCTTGTTGCTCGGCTGCACGTGTTCTATTAAGGGATCTAATATTCCACGTGCATATTCGAAGCTCATTGTCCATAAATCGTTTGCGTGGGTTGTCAACAGTAGATTCGTCCTTATCCGAGGCTTGTTGATGGCTCGTCCCGTCTTGTTTTTTTAAATGGCCGGGCAGTTTCTCCGGCTTCACAACCCCCAACCTGAAGGACCAGCTCAATTTTTAATGCCCCTAGGACGAGGGGTCGTTGCCATCCCTGCGCTGGATAATGTGCATTATTCATTGCATTGCTAAACAGGGTGTTATAAATGTCCACCGCTTCTAGTGAGAGATGTCGAAGCACAATGTTCGGTATTCCATCGGTTGCTACTGATTTCTTGCTTCTTATTCTGTCAAAGATCGTTTGAAGCTCTTCCTTCGAAACGAACGGGGGTTGTACCTTTTCACTTGTGATGACGTTATTTGCCATATTCTCGTCATTGAACTGGGTGAAACCCGAGTTCTCGATTCGTCAGTTTACTATTTCATTTTGAAGGTAGAAATTATGCATAAGGACTCGTTTTCCAGGTGGTGGTTCTGACAAATGATCTCATTTGTCTTGTACACTTCCTGGAATGTCGCTCCTATAGCTTCTACCTTCTCCTGTGGATCCTCGATCACAAAGAAGTTGTCATCATCTACAGCCTCATCTGCTGTTAGCAATAAATTTTCGTTGTCCGTCGTTCGGGCGATTTAAGACAAGAAAGTTCGTTTTGATCTTTATTTACTTGCGGGAACATATTCGAGTTGCTGGTGTTTACAGCTCAAATTTTATTGCTGCAATACAAACTAACAGAAGCCCTATAATTTTCTTTTGTTAATGTTTGGAGGTTTTTAAACGACGACTTTAGTGTAATGATCTCCGGGTTATGTCTATACTGTCAGTGCCAGGTTCTTACTCTTGACAGAAGTCTACTTTTATGTTGGTGAAGTGCGTCAACAATTGCATTGCGGAATAGGTGTTCGTTGTCAGTATGTTGATACCGAGTCGGTACATCCCACTGTGCTGACCCCACCAATTGAATAGTAGGTTCCTTCTAGCGTTTGGTATATTATTTCCCCAATCTCTATGTTTGGCGTTGAAATCTCCGCCGATAATGAAATAGTTTTCCTCCAATTCTAGTCTCAGAAATAGAAAAAGTGTTTCGAGCTCTGAGATGAATAAGGCGGATTGAGTAGCCTTACGTCAATAAACAGACACCATGTATAACCGCTTTCCACTACGGAGAGGGATATACATGATGCATGCTTCTAGCACCTGAAACCTACGCACTACATGGCTGTATATTCTTTAAAAACATGTACTTTTTCTTACGAAGATTGCAACGTCTCCTCCTTGTATGGAGTTGGGTAGCCTCATTTTATGCATTTTGGCTAGCTTAGTTTCGCTAACCAAAAGTATATTAGGGGCTTGGTCTTTAAGCAACTTGAACAGTGTGGCTCTACGCTCAATCCTAATCAGTGAATTAACATTCACTGCAAGGACCTTCAGGGTTTGCTCCGCCATGTATGTACCCATTACGGCTGTAGGTGCGTTAGGCCCGGCAGCAGAGCGTATATTTGGTCTACCCGCTTGCTTCGTAATTCGACGTTGAAGCTGAGCCGTCTGCCCCTGGATAGAGAGCAAGATAGCTAGCATGTCATTTACCGACTCCGGTGCTCTAGGTGGTGGGGCCGTTTTTTTCCCCAGTGTATAACCTGGTAGTCTAGGACTTTGATACTCCTTAGACCATCCAGTTTGCTATCGGGAGTTAGCTAAACTAGGAAGAACGGTAGTTCCCGTTTCTCCTTTTTTACTCTGGCTGTGGTGAACGGTTTGACTCCTACGAATTTGAGTCCGTCGCATTCTTTCTATTTGATCAGCTTTAAGAGCTCCTCCGGATCAGTAGCATTGTTTGCAGCTTTTCCCCCTTCAGAGTGAAGGAGAAGAACTCCGTCGTCGAATCCTTTAACAACGCTTTTAATTTTGTTCTAGTGCTCCACTGTGTTACAGTCAATCGCGTGCCTATCTACGCTAAGCCTCTTAATGAAAAAAGTACAGCCCATGGCCGACTAACACAGTTCAATAGTGTCCTTTAGTTCCATCCTAAAAGTATTTATAGGTGGAACCCTTTGTTTCTGCTGCTGCTGTCGTTGTTTTTGTTGTTTCTGCTGTCGCGGGTGGTGTTATTGTTGTTGCTGCTTCTGTTCCTTATTTGGTATCTTATGTTTTTGTTGTTTAAGCTCTGTCTTAGGCTGCTGCTTTTAATTTGAGCTTTGTTGTTGTTGCCGTCATTTTGGCTCGTCGGTCTCTTTTCCTTGCTTCAGTTGAGCGCTTTTGTTTTCTTTCGCTCACCTTGCAATTTGTTTCGCTTTAATGGCAAGAACTCTTCGCTGCAGCTCTTTAATGCTGCTGTTTATTGCATTCATTTCATCCTCTTCGTCTTCTGACTCTGCGGCTGCCAGCGTAGCAAATGTATTATTGCCACCCATGTTGGGCCTTCTCCACCGTCTTACACATATGAGAATTCATCACTATTTTTCTCTTGTCTTTTTTGTTGTTGTAAGGCTGCCTTCGCCGATGTTGTTTGCGCCTCTTCCCTTGCTCTACCAGGCAGTTTTTCAGTAGACGGTAATAGGGAAGGGCGCTTAACACGGTTAGGAGTTGGTCATTTCTTCCTCCTCCGTTTAGTCATAACATCTTTATTGTCAGTTATGTTGCGGGCCGATATTATGGCCTGGCCGTCGGATGACACCACGTCATCTGCTGGTCTCGCTATTGGAATAGCGGACCGCTTCTTTTCACTGTGTATTGTTTTATTTTGTTTTATTTTACTTTTAAAAATAAAAAGTCTCTGTAACTTTTCGGGAATCGAACTCACGATCCCTACTTTATGAGCCGATGCCACTACTGAGCCACGATACAATATTGTCTCTATCAGCTTCCCTCTCAATGTTAGAAGATGGACTAACGGAAATTCAGGGAAACAATTTAAACGATAAGACCTTACAATTGGTTAAAAATTACACAGACTATAAGTGGCCTGAACAAAAGCGACATGTGGATAAATTACCACTTCCTTTTTGGTCAGTTCGACATGAAATATATATTCATGATTCTTTGCGTTTTTAGGAGCATAATATCATTTATCCACGGGATTTGCGAGTCAAATTTTTGTTCCTCGGTCATGAGGGCCATGCAGAAATAGAGAATATGAAACGACGTGCAAGAGCTTCTATTTGCTGGCCAGGAATCACTCAAGACATAAACAGATTTATAGATTGTTGTGAGATTTGCCAAAGTCTTCGGAATAACAATTCCAAAGAACCACTTAAACCACGCTATATCCTGAAATCACCCTAGGATACTATAGGAATGGATATACATATTTCAAATTGAAAATGACTTCTTCTTGCTAATTGTCGATTATTATTCCAAATACATCGAATTCCTCTTTTGTTTGAAATGAAAATGTTTTTCAAAGACTGGAATATCAGTCATAAAACTAGTAGTCCACACTTTCCGCGGGCAAATGGTTTGGCAGAAAGATTAATACAAACGATTAAAAATATGTTCCGACCTTACACCGGTCCAATTAAGATAACGAAAATTAAAAATTGTTGCGGAATAACAATATAATTATATGTAAAATATGTAAAATATATAAAATATTATTTGAAATATTGAACTGAATGATTATCCATAAATTTTTTTTTAACTGTTTTCCAAATATGTATTAAATTAAAAAAAACAAAAACAAAAAAAAAATATTATAATAATGATTTTGTACGTAGATGTAGGACATATGAATTATTTTTGAAATGTTTTTTTTTTTTTTTTTATAAAGGGGGAATGTTACAGTATTAACATACTCGTACATATCTACGAGTATGTATGTATGTATGTGTCTATACCTTGTTCATGTCAGCCCATGATAAAGTCAAATGGGTAGTTCGAGTGGACTATTCTACCTTTTGGCCTCAAGAATGCGCCCCGTACGTTTCAGCGCGTTGTGCGCCAAGTTCTCGGTGACCTCATCAACAATGGCGTTATTCCGTATTAAGACGATATCATTGTCTAACGATATGGAAGAGCATGCCAAACTCCTTCGGGAGTTTACTACCGCCAACATAAGACTCCTGCGTGAAAAATGTCATTTGGCTGAAGTTGAAGTGGAATTCCTGGAGCATGTCATATTCAATGAAACAGTTCGACCATCACCGGAAAGCTTTGTGCAGTCAAGGAATACGAGCCTTACACCGATGTCAAATCACTCCAACGATTACTCTGCCAAGCAAACTATTACCGACGGCGCATCAAGAACTTCAGCACCATAGCATAACCTCTTACCCGACTGACTAGGGTAATGGATGTCAAATTTTAAAGGGCCACACAACAAAATTAAGCATTTGACTCGATCAAAGAAGTACTCACAACAACACCTAATATCGCCAACTTTAGAAGTGATCGACCCGTCTCCCTTTATACAGACGCTAGCACCATAGGCATTGGAGCAATTCTTATGGGGATGATAGAGAGAAGCGAGTAGTTACCTACCATTCACTACGCCTCAATACACACGAACAGTGATACCACGCAACAGAGCTGGAACGCCTTGCAGTCGTTGACTCAATGGAGCGTTTTCATGTGTACGTTCCTGGTCGACATGTTGACATCTATTCGAATCAATCTACGCCAGAGTGGCTCTTCCAATAAAAAAACCCATCCAATCGAGCTTTCAGATGGTCAGTACGTATTTCCGTATATACGTGTACTATACATCACAGACCTGAAAAACTAAACGCAGCTGCAGAATTTCTTCAGACGCCGCTAAGAATAACACCTCTCCAATAGAAGCTCGATCTGAAGCTATAAGACGTTCAGATATATGCCAAGAAAGAAAGAATGTTTTTTATTTAAATTAATCTTTAATGACAATTCAAGTTTGATTCGAAAATAAATTGATAAGTAAATGTGTCAATTGATGTACACCGCAGTACTGCGTCTCGACAAGGTGGCGTCCGCTATCAAAAAGAAAGATGATATCCTCCCTCGTTCGTCCGGAAGTGTTTTTTTGCTCACCGGATCGTGAAGTTGTTCACTGTTGATTTTAGTGCGTGAAGTTGTTGGCTGTTGGTGCGAGCTGTAAGCCGCGTGCGAATGAGCTGGTACATCATTGCCATCAGTGTTTCCACAGATGTATCGACCTCGTTCTGCGAAAGATTGCTCACAACCACCTGCCACGTCATAAGCTATCGCAAACTTATACTGGACCCTATGTCATACTGCGCTCACTTGCACCTCAAAAATTTCGCATTGATTTAATCGTAGGCAACCAAATCACCAGTATTTCTCCAGCTCATTCCTCACAACTGCAACATTCTGCTAATGAAAAGACACGTTTTGCAACACAAGGGTAGGTAAATTTATTTTTTTCTAAACCGGTTTCTTGCAGCACCAACTCGGATCGGACCAACACAACAAAAGAAGCTTGAACGATTTGTTTGTTTTTTGGATATTGTAACTAAAAAAAAGGACACTTTATTCGTTTTTCTTGACAAATACAATAGAAAATTACATATTAATGTTTCCATTCCCACTTAATGCACAAAAATTTTATTGAAAAATAAAAATTTTGAGGATGTTTTTCTTTTTTTAGAAACACGTCGCAATTTGCAATTGACATGTGGAAATAGCTTTTGTGAACTGACAAAGACATTAGTCAAAATTTCTTTGTCATTGAAATGACAAACAATTTTTTGTTAATAATTAACGAAAGTGGAAATGAACTGGCAATTTTGTCGTTCAATGACAAAAATAAAAGCTGTTAATCTTTGTCAATTCAATCACAAGTGAAAACGCAGCATTAATTCAATAGTTTGTATCTTTTTACCTCTCATATTTAATATCCAAATATATTGTAATATTTCGGCTAGGATTCGAAATGATAAAACGTTATTCTGTTTCAAAACACTCTATATATTATTATTTAAAACAACTTTCAATTAATTCACAACCGATTTCACAATTCAAATCTCTTATCGTTCACTCTTAAGATGTAACTCCTTTTCTGTCGCTTTCCTAAAATAAACTTATCGTCCGCTGTTTCTCATCTTGTATTTATACCACATTTGTCGGGTTCTAGTTCTTTCTCGTAACTTCTGGTTCGAAACTGGGGTGATAACTGAACTCTTCAAAGTGGAGAGCTTATTAATGATGTATGATCCTAAAGTTATGCTCTTAAACTTAAACTTGTTAGTCCCAAAAAAACTCTTCGATATCCTGCCCAATAAAGCGATGTATTCGATCTACATGAACCACTTTCATCTTGCCTCTTCCTCGTTGGATGCGATAGACAACATCGTTGATGCATTTTACCACTTTATAGGGCCCTTCTCAGTCTTGCTGTAATTTGGGTGAAACGCCATTCCATCTATGAGGGTTATACACCTACACTAGATCTCCTTCTTGGATTCCCGTTGTGGTCCCCTTGACATCATACCTCGTCTTCATGCGGTCACTGGCTATATTTATTTTATCCCTGGTTCTTTGGTGCACGTCCATAATAATCTGTCTGAGGTCTGCGACATAGTCGTCTTCATTTTTGTTCTCTTCAGACGGCGGTGATCCAAACATCAATTCACTAGGTAACCCGACTGTTCGACCGAAAAGGATTTTCGATGGAGTGTGACCTGTGGTGTTGTGTACTGCTCTCCGATAAGCTAATAGGAACATGGGAATCTGCCTATCCCAATCGCGTTGACTATCGCCAATGACCTTCGATAGGTGTTCATTCAAGGTTCTGTTGAAGCGTTCTGCCATCCGTGGGTGAAGCAGTGTTGTTCTCATCTTTTGAATCCCTAGCAGCTCGCACACTCCTCGGAAAATCTGGGACTCGAAGTTGCGCCCTTGATCCGAGTGCAATTCTATTAATCACGGTTTTAGCTTCCTGGTTAAGGATAGCGAAAGCCTCAGGCCACTTACTGAAGTAGTCCACAACAACAAGAATATAGCGATTTCCATTTTAGGTTTCAGGAAAAGGCCTTGCGATGTCAACAGCGACTCTCTCGAAGGGGGCTCCAGCGTTGTATTGCTGCATTCTGCCTTGAGCTTTAATTTTAGGGCCCTTACTGGCGACGCATAGTAAATAGACCAATATTAGGAGCCGAGTTTTTAGCAAAACTCAATCTACTAGTAGATACAAGAAACCAAAGATTTGTTGACCCTCTTTCTAAGCTCCATTCTAACGCAAGAACTATAAGAACCGACAATCCCTAAACATTTTCAAATTTCAAGCGATTATGATGAAGTTCTTAAAAAGTTTCCAAGTTTAACAGAAGAGCTAGACTATTTTACACAGTTCATCATATTGTTACAAAAGGTCAACTTCCAGTTTCGAGGCCTTGACGGCTTGACGCTTCTAGGCAAACAGCAGCTAAAACTGAGTTCCAGCATATGATGCAAGTAGGTATTTGTTAACCTTTATTTTCGAGCGCATGTTCACCTTTGCATATGTTCAAAAAGAGGAACAATCAAGATTGAAGACCGTGTGGTGCCTACCGCAGATTAAGCGCTGCCACGGTACTGGATGGCCATCCGATCCACCACATTCAAGATTTTTCCATGAATGTTCATGGCTGCAAAATTTTCTCGAAGCTTGCCATTGTAAGAGCATATCATCTGATTCCAGTTCTATCCAAAGACATCCATAAAACTGCGATAACAACAATTTTTGGTCTTTTTGAACGGCTCAGAATGCGTACGTTTTCGCGTACATTGACGATCTTCTTTTCGAAACTGAAGAACAACACAAAGAGCACCTTGGGCTTCCTTTCAAAAGGCTGCAAGAGTACGGTGTAAGCATCAACCTTTCAAAATGCGTTTTTGGCTTTTCCACCTTGGAATTCTTAATTCACGCAATCAACGCTAAAGGAATTTCCTCTTCAAACGATCGGATTGAGGCAATCTTAAATTTTCCAAAACCTTTCTCAGTCAAGCAAATTCAACGTTTTATAGGAATGATACACTATTATCATCGCCTTATTCTTAAACTAGCTCAAATAATCGCACCTCTCCGCGAACACTTAGCCTTGCTAACAATAAATAATAAAACAAAAAGTTTTTTCATGGCCTGTAAATCTCGACTGCGTTTTCAAAAACGCAAAAGAAGCCATTTCCAAAGTAACTCTTCTAGCTCATCCCATACACGATGGCACTTTTAGCATTGCAACTGATGCATCCGACATAGCCGTTGGCGAAGTTTTTCAGCAACAAATCTCACAAACTTGGCAGCCTTTATCATTTTTCTCAAAAAAAACTCAATGACTCAGAAAGAAATTATTCAGCTTTCGACCGCAAATTGTTAGCTGTATATTTAGCAATCAAGCATTTCCGTTTTTTCGTCGAAAGGCGATAATTCACGGTTTTTACAGATCACAAGCCACTTTCGCTTGCATTAACGAGCAAAACAGAACGAAGTCCACGGCAAACACGTCACCTAGACTTAATTTCTCTGTTTACTTCTGATATCCAGCACATCAAGGGCAAAGACAATATCGTCGCTCATGCCCTTTTCCGCATTGGCGAAATCGGCCCTAACAAGGGTCTCGAACTTGACTTAGAAACAATTGCCAAGCTACAATCCACAGACGAACAGTTACAAGAACTTCTCAAAAATGAAAATTCGAAGAGATCTCCTTTCATATTGACCGAGTTAACATTTCCCAACGTAAAAATCTTCTGTGAAACTTTAACCAACAAAAATCGGCCTTACATTCCTTGTGCTCTACGATTCAATGTTTTCACCATCCTTCATGGGATCTCCCATCCAAGCACACGGGCAACACGAAAACTCATTTCAGATTGATACTTCTGGCCAAATATGAACAAGAATATAAACTCTTGGGCCAGAACGTGTGTAGGATGTCAAAAATCCAAGGTTCATAGGCATACCAAATCAGAATACCAAATCAAAGTACCAACAGGTCGATTCGATCACATACACCTAGATTTAGTAGGTCCTCTTCCTTTACAAAATGGTTTTTCTTATATCCTGACGGCCGAAGACAGACTTACACGTTGAAAGTTTATTCTGTAGTGGACATAACAGCTAGCTCGGTCGCGAAAGCATTTGTCGAAAACTTCATTGCACTCCTTTAAAAATCGCTACAAACCAAGAAAGTCAGTTCGAGTGAAATCTTTTCACCGAACTGTCTAGTCTGTTAGGTATACACAAGAGGCACACAACGCCATATAACCCACAAACTAATGGCATGGTTAAGCATTTCCATAGACATCTTAAATGTTTGTTTAAAGCTAGATGCAATAGAGTCAATTGAAGAATAATAAGAATAATAAGAATAATAAGAATAATAAGAATAATAATATTAATAAAAATAAGAATAATAAGAATAATAATAATAATAATAATAATAATAATAAGAATAATAATAATAATAATAACAATAATAATAATAATAATAATAATAATAAAGTTATCACAATCCGATATGCGACGCCCAATAACTTGTTCCAACAGGTACAAACAGGTTTCCAGCTGATTCAGCAAATAATTGGTCTGTTGAGTTTCCCACGGAAACGAATGCACGAGCAGGCTATTCGACACCGGATCAAGTGCACGCGAATTGGGTAAAGTGCACTGTCAGGAGGAATGCATGGGAACCTTTGCATAGCTAACGGAGCTTTGGAGTTAAGCTGATGAGGATTGTGAATTCAGTTCTGGTTCTGGTCTGGACGGCACCAAGCATAAATTAATTAATTCAAATAAAGTTATAACGAGAATCGAAAACGGTTCTTTTTGTTGTAAGTCGAACAGTTGGGTCAGCCCCTTGGCTGACGTTCGCGTTTTTTTTATTGTCCTTATGAAGGACAACTTTAACTGGCGCCCGAGCAGGGACAGGCTTAGAAAATGTATATCCTTTTCGTCCTAGCAATGGTGGCAAAGATATTTAAAAAAAAATAAAAAAATATATTGTCCTTAAATGGGCATAGATCAGACCACCCCCTTTGGAGTGTGTGGCGTTGTAACCATGGGAACACAACCGCCTTCCTGGTCTAAATATATATTAAAAAAATTGTTTAAGCCAATAACCACATTCTGCTGTAACCATGGGAACACAGCGGAGATTGCGAAAAGGACTTAGGGATATACAAGTGAAGTGAAATCGTGCCATTAGTAGGTTGCTTTCAAGTATTAACGATAGCAACTAAACGGGAACCCCACGATCCTTCCATTAAGCCTGTCTCAAACCAAAAAATCGCGAAGAAAAGGGAAAATTTTTTTTATATATCCTTTTGTTTTAGATCACCGGCGGACCTTCTTTACTACTAACGGTTATTGAAAGCAAGAATGTTATTAACGATCTTGTAAGTGAAGGCATTCCAGAGTGATAAGTGATAAGATAAGTAGAAGCTTGTGTGGAAAAGGAAATAATATAAGGAATTCCGATTGGAATAAAAGCAAGTGCTTGCAAATTTTGCAATTAACGATAAATTATAATCACATCCCTTTGTTAAATTCAAGAGGGTTAAAGGTGTAAAATAGAGAAATCTCTATAAAAAAAAAAAAAAAATAAATAAAATAAAAAATTTATATTACAAAAAAAATAAAGGAAAAAAAAAAATTGTGAGAAAGGAATCCTATTTGTGAAAACGTGTTCAAAATTAAAAGTGTAAAACTAACTAATAGAAGAGAAGAAGAAGAGCGAAGAATTGTCAAAAGGAAAAGGTAAGGTGCATTGTTTTATATTGAAAAGATCGTGTAAAAATTAAAGAAAATTTATACGCGTACACCCCGCATACTATTGAATAATATTATATATAAAAAAAAAAAAAATACTATATACTCGTAGATATAATAACTAAAAAATTGATTGAATCTGTGCCGAGATCGAGGGCAGTCACATTTGATAAATTGATATAAATTGTAAATTGGTACTAAGGTTGTATTTTTAATAAAAATGGACGCAGTTGCCAAATCTGTAACGGAGTTGACCGGAGCGGTCAATGCTATTTTAAACCAGCTCAGGGAAATGGATGAGCGCTTAAAGTCACTTGAGCAAGGTACCCATTCAGAACTTGAGACCAGTCGCGGGAACATACCCCTCTGCGGACCAAGGACAGAGGCTGACTTGAAGGAAATAAGTCGGCTCCCCGACTGCGTCAAGGAATTGCAGACCTTCGACGACCAGACGCAATACGTGTCCTGGATACATAATGTAGAGGGTATACTGAAGGACTTCAGTATAATCAGGAGCAAGCCACTGTATCGTGCAATATTACAGCACATCCGTCAAAAAATCAGGGGAAAAGCTGATTCAGCTCTTATTTCCTACAACATCTTTGACGATGATTGGGAGGAAATTAAAAGAATACTTTCATTACATTACGCCGACAAACGTGACATCAGAACCTTAGAGCATCAACTCAACCAGCTTTCACAGAAGGGGTCGAGATTGGACGAGTTTTACGCCACGGTGAACCACCAGTTCTCCCTAATAATTAATAAGATCAAAACAGAATCCTATTTACAGGAGACTGTCGGTGCAGTGGTAGAGACTTACCGGAACCGTGCGCTGGATGTTTTCATAAGAGGCCTGAACGGCGACCTGTCTAGGATTCTCATCGTACAGAAACCCAAAACCCTCCCCGAAACATACGCTTCGTGTCTGGAGATTCAGAATCTCAATTTCCGAAACCATTCGATTCATGTTAGCAATGCATCGAACACAATAACAGCCCCCCTTAATCAGTCTTTCAGACGGGATAATAGGCCTTCTCCTCCACAATTTAGAAACCACCCAAAGCCACATAATTCTAACTTCCCCAACCGTCCTAACTCTGTTCCAAACTCTGACGCACCCCCTAGGCCGACTGGTCCAAAACCTCATCAGAAGATGGAAGTTGATCACTCAATTCAGACCAAACAGGTGAACTATGCGAATAGACCTCAAAACAACCCTTTCAAAAGGAAGGTACACTCCGAGAACTTTTCACGCTCACGGGACTCCTCTCAAAAGCAACGGAAGTTGTTCATCCTGCAAACGGATCAAGAAGTGTCATCAGAAAACCGTGACGAAGCGCTTGAAGGGGACAGTGAGGGAC